>CAMAPE010000050.1:8667500-9267500 GCA_945859875.1 Cuscuta europaea | reverse complement strand
TTTGGCCAGAATTGTGATGTGAATCGTGGATCTCTATCGGATACAATGGTTATTGGAACCCCGTGTAGCCTCACGATCTCATCCACATACAATTTGGCTAATCTCTCCAGTGCATAGGTGGTGTTGATAGGTAGAAAATGTGCACTCTTCGTGAGCCTATCAACCACAACCCATACGACATCATAATTCTTGACCGGCCGTGGTAGCCCTATCACGAAGTCCATAGTCACGTGTTCCCATTTCCATTCAGGAATGGAAAGTGGCTGTAATAACCCAGCTGGATGCTGATGTTCTGCCTTAACTTGCTGACAAGTAAGACATCTACTGATGTACTCAACTATTTCTCTCTTCATACCAGACCACCAGTAACTTTCCTTCAAATCATGGTACATTTTTGTACCTCCCGGGTGCATGGCATACGCTGATGAATGAGCCTCCTCTAAGGTGGACTTTCGGAGCTCATCATCCGTCGGTACACACACTCGGTCACGAAATAACAAGAGACCATCGTCTCTTTCCCTAAAATCCTCCACCGGTCCCGCTAGCATGCGTTCACGGACCTTCATAAGCTCTTCGTCAGTTTCTTGACCCTTCTTGTTTTCATCAAGTAATGTAGGTCTCACCTTGAATCTAGCTAACAAGGCACCATCGCTAGATACCTCCAATTGGGCTCTCAATGCCCTCAAACTAGTCAACAATGCCTCAGACGAACTTTTCCGGCTCAAGACATCCGCTACCACGTTGGCTTTACCGGGGTGGTATTCAATAACTAGATGGTAGTCTTTTATTAACTCCATCCACCGCCTCTAACTCATGTTTAACTCTTTCTAAGTAAACACGTATTTCAAGCTCTTGTGGTCAGTGTAAATGTGACACGTCTCCCCGTAGAGATAATGTCTCCATATCTTCAGTGCAAACACCACAGCTCCCACAACACCACACCTCCCTTGACGGCAAAGGCGCATTGCTTCAGGTTCAGCCTCATGTTTGCCCCTTCCATGATGGTGAAAACCTTCTCCATGTCTTGGATGTCAGGATATCGTCCACTTATGCCTCCATGATTTTGCCAAGGACTTCTTTGAACAATATCACGATTAGGGCTGAGCACGGGTCGGGTTTGGGCGGGTCGGGTCTGTGGACCCTTAACCCGTTCGGGTTTTTTAATTTAAATACTAGGCCCGACCCTTTGATATTTTAAATCGGATAGTTCGGATATTTTTAAGTCGGATATTATCGGATATCGGATATTTCGGTTATATTAAAACACATTATAATTGGACAATTAAAGTGTTGAAATGCCACTTTGACAAAAAATATACACACTAGTGCATTATACATTTAAATTACACAAATAATTTAACAGAGATTACACAAATAATTGAACACAAGTATTAATTTAACATATTCAAAGTACACACTACATAATTTAATATATTTTGGATATTTTGGTTATACTAAAACACAATATAATTGGATCATTAAAGTGTTGGAATGCCACTTTGATAAAAATTGTACACACTAGTGCAATACACATTTAAATTACACAAATAATTTAACACAAATTGCACAAATAATTGAACACAAGTATTAATTGAACATATTCAAAGTACACACTACATAATTTAATATATTTAGGATATTCGGGCGGGTCGGGTTAGGATTTTACAAACCCTACCCGCCACACGGTCTAGGCCCAATACTAATCGGATTTTCAGGTTTCGGTTTTCGGGTCAGATATCCGTATCCAATCGGATATTATCCGCAGAAAACTTCAGGTTTTGTGGGTCGGTTCGGGTTTTGCTTAGTCCTAATCCTGATCATCCTCTGGAAGGTTCCCATTGCGTTCCTTAGGCCGAACGACATGACATCATAGCAGTACACCCCGTCCGACGTGACAAATGCAGTCTTTTAGCGTCATCCGGGTGCATGAACACCTGGTGATACCCTCTGAAGGCATCCATGAAGCTGAGCAGTTCACACCTTGCAGTCTCATCTACCAAAAGATCAATCCTCGGTACGGGATAAGGATCCATTGGGCAAGCTTTGTTGAGGTCGGAGTAGTCGACGCACATCCGCCATGTTGGCCCCTTGGGTGCCAAAAAGATGTTGGACAACCACTCCACATGCATAACTGACCGAACATGGCATATGTTGAGCAAGGCGGTGACCTCCACCTTAATGAAATCCCTTCGGTCGGCCGCCATATATCTCTTCTTCTGTTGGATGGGCCTGGCGTCCGGCCGAACGACCAATTTATGGCTGATAATCTTCGGGTCAATCCCTGGCATGTCCTCCGGTCCCCTGGCGAACAAGATCTTAAACCTTCGGAGGACGAAGATCATGCCCTCTCGGATCTCGGGCTCCAATCCAGCCCCAATGGATACCTCCCGGTCTGAAGGGTCATCCAGTTCTATTTCCTCAAGCAGCGTTGCCGGCTCTGGTCGGGATAAGGCATCCTCCCACCGAACGGTCTCATCAATGTTGTTGACCCTCATACCCCGGTCGGTCATCTTCTTTACCCCTGGGTCCGTACGGGCTACTCCCACCCCTGTCTACGTGGGGAATTTGATGCAGGAATGTCGTACGGAGCAGATGGCTTCTAGATATTCCAAGCCTGGTCTTCCCGAAATGGCATTGTGGGCACACTTCAGCTGCACGACCACAAATGTCATGGGGATCGTCGCATGGTGTTCCCCATCTCCAATCTCTACCGGTAGGACAATTGTTCCTTCGGCCTCAATGTTATGACCGGTGAACCCGGCCAAGGGCGTCCGTAAGGGGGTCAGCTCAGTCCTGCTTAGATGCATTCTTTCGAAAACATCCCAATATAGGACGTTGACGCTGCTGCCTGTGTCAACCAGGACTCGTCGAATGATCCAATCCCTGATATCCGTGCTAATCACCAGCTCGTCCATGTGGGGCCCTGGTGATTTAGGTAAATCCACCGGATCGAATACAATAGGCTCGACCTTGTGCTTCTTGGCGGGAGGTGCGGATATGGAATTGATTTGAAGGACCCTTTCGAACTTTTTCCTCTCTGGGGTATCCCCGGTCTCTGCACCTCTGAAGATCATCTTGATTTCCAACTTCTTCTTGGAAGCGATCAGCCCGAGAGACGTTTCGGGTTGCTTATCACCGTGACAGAAATCTATGTCATTGACCTCAGCCTCCCGCTGATCGTCCCGTCGCCAGCTGTTGGGCTTCCTGTGAGGTTGTGAATGACCTTGGGGGGTGCCCTGGTAGTGAACTCCCCAAGGTAACCCCTTTTGATGATATCCATGATGACGAACTTTAAGCTGTTGCAGTCAATACGGGCTTCCGGTGATACTCGCAATAGGCCTCCATGTCATGGCCCATTATCTGTCCCTTGCTTGGCCTAGGCTCCTCGAGCAGCCCTTTTTCCTTGATGACCCAAAATATCTGGCTTATGGGGTAGGCCAAAGGAGCGTACCCGATATCCTTGCGACGTACGTCCCCAACATGTTCTTGTGCACCACAAGGAACGTAACCGCTGATCATCTTCTTCTTCTTCTTTTGTGCGGGAGAATCCTCCGGCCCGGGACCCAGTCGGTCCACCACTTTGCGTGTTGCAGGGGTTATAACCCCATTCCGCTGAGCAATTTCCTCCTCGATTGCAGCGAATTTTTGTGCCCTAGCCAGCACCTCGATGTAATTATTTCCGAGGTTCCTCTTCAGATCCCGGTAGAGATCCCCGATTGTGAGTGCGTTAGTGAAGAGGGTAATGCCGGTGTCCCCCGGGAGGTCCTCCACCTTCAGAGTTTCGTCCCTCCACCTGATGAGAAAAACGGATAAGGACTCCCCTTTATTTTGGCGGGCGTTCGTCAACCAGCTGAAATGTTTCTTTGGTGTAGAGCTAGAGGCGAACTGCGCCATGAATTGCCTGAAAAGTTGTTCAAAACCGTCTATGGATCCGGGCCTGAGCTGCCCGAACCATTCCTGTGCTGGCTCTCTGAGGGTGCTGAAGAACAACCTACAAATGGCCTCATTGGAGGCTCCCAGCATGGAAAGCGTTCCTTGGAAGGAAATCAAATGAGCCTTGGGGTTCGCTCTGTGTTAGCGGAGTACACGCGTTTTGCCTCCCGTTCGTCCGCCAAACGGAGGATGGTGTATGCTATCTCCCTTAAGGCATTCGGGTCCTGGCGGACTTCCTGGGGGATCAAGTCAGTGAGTACCCCGAAGTCCCCACAAGACCATAGGCTGCTGGGCTGGGCCCCCGCTGCCTTGTTACGGCTCCTCCTGCTGCGAGCTAGCCGTGAAGAGAGATATCGGGAGTTCCCTGCGTTGTTAGCTGCCATCTTACTTGGTTTTTGGTTATTTCTCGAATGACTTTTTAGGTGAGAGCTTAGTTTGAAAGAACTTTTTAATCAAGTTCCCACAGATGGTGCCAGTGTTGAGGTTTATTCCTTCAACCCGTAGGCCCAACACGTAACTTAAGGGTCTCGAGTGGATGGTTTAGTAATTTAGATGAAGAAACGAGCAAGGAAGGCCCAATAAGGAGTGTTTATTCACTGAAACGATTACAGAGCCGAGAGGTCATTCGTACAATGCTAGGCTATGGGTTGATACAATTGCTATATTGCTAGAGTGCTAAAATGTCAACCCTTTACAGTGAAATAAATGCCTCTATTGATACTACCAAGGGGTAGTTATATGCGTTGACGTGGTTGGCTGTGGATGGCACGATCCCAACCACCAAATCTTCTGCATTAAATGCGCTTCCCGCCAAGATCTTGGTTTCCCACCAAGGGATGGGGACATTCGTCCCCATGCGCTTGCTCCCTATCTCCTGCCAGTGTTTCGGCATCCTGCCAAGGGATGGGGACGTTCGTCCCCATACGCTTGCCTCCTGTTTCCTGCTGGACCCGGAGTCCCGCAAGACGAGCATCTTGATCTATTCTTGGGTCAGGATACCTGCTGACAATAGGTTACGTACGTTCCCTGACCCTTTGTGCTGAAGCTTGACCCTCTTCGGGGCGAACCTCTTTTTGAACCAGCAGTAGGTAACCCATCGTCTTGGGCCTCCAACAGGACGTTCGTAGGAGGTCCTCATGGGCCTTCTAGGGACGTTCGTAGGAGGACCTTATGGGTTGATGGGTCGGCCCTTGTTGGGCCATTCACCCAACAACTCCTATTTAGGGTAATTTTCCCAAAAAATAAACACTTTGAGTTGTGTGTTCATCCAAGATAGTGGTACCATCTTTGGATGAGAGGAAGGTTTCAGGGGGGCTTCGATTTTCTTTGAGAGTTTCTTTATAAGAGCAAATCTTAAATTGAATGTGTGTATTATAATAAGATTGAGGAGCAAGATCATGTTTAGATAGGTTGCTCATAGTGTGGAGCAGTTTTGTTGAGCGACTTGGCTCAAAACAATGGTATAGTTGAATGAAATATCATTAAAAATTGAAAGAAATAAAATGAAATAAAAATAATAATGTAGAGAGGAATTGTCTCAAGACATACAGAACGAAGTCACATAAAATATCAAAGTGTTTAAGATGTAAGAAATCACTTTCATAGAACAACCCAACATACACTCACAACACTAAACTTTTAAAAGTTATTCAGGGTATTGTTAAATAGGCTCATACTGTTTGGTAACGGTTGTTTATGTGTAAGAAACCATGGTTTAGAAACTTTCCATTCTTAAGTTTGTTCATAAACAATCATATAAACGGATGGTTCATAGTATTATATTTTTTCATAATGCATGACTTTCAGTTTAATATTGACAAAAAACAATACGTGGTTTCATTTCTCTAAGAAGTTTTGAATGTTAATCGAAATAAGTAAAAAGTTCAACTTCAAACATGAGAAAGTTAGATGCATAAATAAAAGTACATTAACATCCATAGCATTTATTTTGACACCTTGATCAAAATCTCAAGTTCAAATTGCAAAAAGTAAGAAGTTTAGAATGAGGAATCGATTAGTAATCTGATAATAGAAGAGAAATAAATAAAATGAAGCTTTCTTTTAACGAATTAATAAAGAGAGGACTTTTCAATTACGGAACCAATAAAAATAAAGGCCTAATGCTCTTATCCCAATGATTGCTCTGGTTCTTGTCCTTTAGTAACAAAAATATGCAATTTTTTTAAATTATATAAAATCTTGCATATGTTGAACATATACAAAGTATATATGTTACCTCAATCTGTTTAGAAGTTCTTGGATAACCGAGTCCCAAAAAAAGAGAAATAAGTAACAGAAAAACCTCTTCTTTTTGCCACCTCCTGAAGTGTTCTTTTGCTACATAACTCCTTGTTTATTACATAGTTTAGATGATGCTTTAAAAGACAATCAAATCATATCTATCAGAATCATAGTGTACTTTTACGAAATGAGTACATGTAAAAACTTTTGTCACAAATGGATCCTAAATGTACACAAAAAGCATACCCCAATTTAGCACCATATGTATCCTCAACTTTCATAGCACCACTTGCTACTTTATCTCTTGAGGACGTTGAATTTTTACAAATGTGATTCTCTCCACTACTCATACGCCGTTTCTTTATTCAAAACATCAGCTTTCCTTCTAGTGATTGACTGCTAAGATATGCACAAACCTTCTCGTTCACCAAAGCATAAGTTTTTTCAAATAAGTGTTCCCCATGGAGCATTGCCTATTTTCCTTCATAGTAATCATTTATGTATGTTTATAATAGAAGTATTTTAGAAATTATCACCAACAAATTGAAAATTAAATCAAACTGAATAGTTCATTAAGCACCAAATTTCTTCAAGCTACAGAAGAAAACAAATGAACTCTGCATTGCATAAACATTAAACGATGGCATGATGGTGTTCTATACCTTTATTCATCAAATTTTATTGCAAAGATGAAGAAGTGTGTGTGTGTGTGTGTGTGTGTGTCTATATAAGAAATGGAATGTAACCATAAAATGTTTTGTTTAATCAGTAATAATGATAATAATAAAAAGTAAGAAATAATTTGTGTCTATTAGGGAAACAAATAGAGACAGATTGGATGAGTTTTTTCAAACAGAGCAAAAAACTACAGAGTATATTGCATTCCCTTTAAAGTGGACACCCTACAGATTTTAAGATGCACACTACCCCTAAAGTGCAATGTTTTAGTAATTCTAGATTGCATTCTCATGTTTCCTTCTTAAATAATACATTTACATATATAAAAATCCATGTCCTGTGTCATCATTATAACACTTACATTAATAAAAACACATCATAGGCTATCTCTGGAGCCAGATGAAGTCCGAGAGAAAAAATATCACTGGAGCCAAATTCGAAGGAGTTGGTGTTAATCCATTTTTCACTTAGTATCAACCCACCTTAAAGTAATAGAAGTTGCAAAAAAAAAATCGATTAACTAATACTTTAGAAAATCCTCATATCTTAATTGTCGAAAGAGGCAGACACATTAGAAAAAACTCACAACCTAATAGCCAAAAATAATAATAGTTTCTTCATAGTTGAGATTTTAGCTTCAATAATAATGACCTAAAATAAGCTATTAGAGGTAACTTAATAGCCAAAAAAGGCTATTTGAATTCTATTAGCGTAGGCTCATACTAATTGTGATTTGAATTTTAATAGGCTCAAATATGCATATTTAGAAACAAAGACAAACTATAATACTTGCACTAAATAGGATTAGAAGAAGACTGGCATAAGCGTACATATAAATTGGAATTCTTATTCTTCCCCGATGGAAAGAATCCTCAACCTTCTCCCATCAAAACTCTCGTTGTCGTACACATTTTAAACCATGAAATTGTTATCATAAATTCACACCATGTTTTATTTTATATTTTTCATGAATTTTATGGTAAATGATAAAAATGCAGCTTATATGGCACAAAATGTAGCTTTCTTTCTAAGGGAAAGTACCTTATGCAAGATATTATATAAAAAGGCCAATAATATTAGATATCTTGATCGAAAATTGATATGAAGCCAATGGAAATTGATCGATCTCGGGCTTGCTGGCTTGCTGCATCGATGGCTACGATGGATGCATTTCTCCTTGCAGCTGGTACTCAAGGGAAGAGATATTGCATGCTAAAAGCAAGGGTCGTGATTCATAAACCACTAGGAGCAGCTGGTGGTAATGTAAGTGCAATCAAATTCTTGCAAGTAATCAACCATCTCTGTATCTCAATTCTCAAGATGGTTGGACACAAAAACGAAAAATAACATAAGAGGCATTAATGTACATATAATGCCTATTTAATGTGAGCAGTGCTTCTAATAACAACTGAAAATATGCACGACCAAATAATATAAGGGTTTTTTCCCTTAATATTACTCAACCAAAGCTATTTCCCAAAAAGTGACCACATTTACATTTGGACAAAATGTGACTAATGCACAATGACATCTCCGCAGTGACATCTTCGCTATTACCAGCCACAGTGACGCCTTCGCAGTGACATCCTTGCTATCGCCGGCCATAGTGACATCTCCGCCACCATCACTCGTGCCACTAACGTCACTGCTACCGTCGCCGGTCACCGCCGCCGACCATAGTGACACATCTGTAGTGACAACTTCGTAGTGACGTCTCTGTCCCAACCTCTGGCCACAGTGACATCTCCATCGTCCGGACACCACCGCCAGCCATAGTGATACCGCCGTCGGCCACAGTGACATTGGCTGCCACAGCACACAGTGACACCGGCTACGGTGACACATGACTTTGAGCAGTTACACCACCACAGTGCCCTGCCACCGCCTATCACCGCCACCAATGACCACCGCACCGCCCGTCACAGCCCGTCAGCAGAGAACTGCCTGTCTTATAGGCACAATCCAAGCCCAAAAACCAGACCCCAACCAGACCTAGCCCCCAACCCTAGTCGCAGGCACAATCAATAGCCAGACTCAGCCCAGCCCCAGCCCCAACCCCATCACAATCCCCAGCCAACTCCATCCCCAATCCTAGACGCCGTGACCTTTTGGACATGCAACACAGAACGACGGAGAATCTGAGATTGAAGACCATAGTAATCGATCAATGCCTCTGGTGGATCGGAGTGTTGTCTTCTTCCATAGATGCGATACAGAAGGAGATGAAAAAGAAGGTTGTCGACGGGCTTCGTCATCCATCACGACCTCGCGGAGCGGCTTGATGACGGAGCGATGCGACATGGAGGAGGAGGAGCTTTGACCTCGGAGAGTAACGATGATGGTAGAGGTTGAAGATGGAGGAGAAGCTCCAAATCGATTGATTGCCTGCTCTCCAAGTCGATGGCCAAGTTGTGGAGCCATAGTAGAGACCAGTTGAGGATTTTAATTTTCAGAGATATTTTTGAGATTTAATAGTATTTTGGTCATATTTTTGGAAATAATGAAAAGTAGTCATATTTTTGTATTTGACAAAGCTATAGGTAATATTGATGTCCTTATTCCATAATATAATACATTTGCAACGTAACAACACAAAAAGTGATAGTTATTGAGTTCCTCTTTCCTGCAATTGGTTGTACCGAACAAATTATTATTTTTCCCCTAGAACGCAATCTATAAATTACATTTTAAAATCTGCGATTAATCATTTTTTGACAAATAAAGAACAAAAGAGGTAAGAGAATCATTATGAGCAGTTCAAAACATCATTAAATTTACCTCATTCCATACGGGCAATCTTGTTCATCTCATGAGCTCTTCACCACTGAGTTCGTCAATAGGCATCATACCCTCTGTATGTAGTTATGCATAATTATATTATAAAATAATTAAAAAAACTCAATAGTGAAATGCATTTAACAGAATAGAATTATGCCTGAAGGAAATAAGAATAGTGAACAACGCAGGGGCTACTAGTCCGCCTCCTCCTCAGAACAACCTCCATTCTCTTTCTTTTGCTAATTTCCCCTCCGCTCCATTAATTTTGTCGTCATCTCTCTGCTAGCCGCCGTCGCTAAAAGGAAAAGCCCCAAGTCTGCTGTCCCCATCCCCAAGATGGGAAAATTGGTAGTTGAGGCACCTGGTTATAAGCAGTTTCAATCGGTCAGTGCGGTCGCCACCCTCTATGGCCCTCCATTGATGTCGATATGCAGTAAATGCGGCACTACTTTGCTTCCTCCACACCCGATGCTTTGCCGAAGCTTTGCCTCCTACATGCCCCCCTAGATGTTGTGCCTCCCCCACGCCGCCAGCTGTTTTGCCTGCTCCACGCCGCCAGCTGATTTGCCTGCTCCACGTCGCCAGATGCTTTGCTCCCTCCACACCGTCGGATGCTTTGCCTCCTCCACACCAGATGCTTTGCCAAGACAGCTATACAGAGTATATTTTTGAATTTTTCATTTTTAGGGAAAACCAAGTACCCAACAGTCAAAATGGGTGACTCCATGGGAATAGACAACACTCGCACAACTTTCGATCAATACGAAATGACCAGTGAACCCCTTTAACTTCAAGTGCAATGCCATTTTTATCCATGATGTGACATTGTTTGAGCGGGAAAAATAGTATGGTTTCCACCTCCTTTTGTAGATAGATAGATTTGAAAGAATTGTTGCATCATGTATGGAAAATTGTGCTCTCTAGATAATCGATTGATGAATGTTGTGCGAAACCTAGCGGTGAACTCCTTGAGATATATATGCAACTATGTGTAATTAGTGCTCTACAAGATTTGATTATGATGGTGTTTTTGCCGAAAGGTTTTTATTGGGAGACAATTTTCTTGGTCATGCCTCAGAAAGCGAGATGAGCTCATATTAAGTAAAAGTGCCAACAAGCACAATAGACATGCTTCTCTTTCGGCGAGCTTGTCATTCAAAACTCTCCCCAAACCTATTTTTACCACCATTGTTTTCCATTTCCATCATCGCAAGTCCACTTGTTGCCAACATCTTTTCCATCCGTCAACACTTTTATTCCGCCCTCTGACACCTTCTTTCTGGTACCCAATATCACTAGGCCGATGTGCCTGCTGCAAACCCGCGTGTCGACACATGTTTTTGAACAACTCTGCCTCATTCGCCGATAGCTTCTCGTTGTGTCACTCCTCTATTGCACAATATTCTTGCATCCATGACCGCAGTTGAGCCCAGTAACATCCCACTCTATGCAGAAGCCGACCAGCAAGGAGGCAACCTCAGTTCGCCCAAAATTTGACTCAGCACCCCCAAGCATCCCAAATTGAAGCACCTCGACGAGTGATCCGGGCTGAACTCAGAAAACTTTCAGATAAAATGTCCTTATTCCTAATAATATCGTGGTCATAAAGTAGTCATATTTAGTTGGACAATTCATCGTACTATTTATTTTTGAGGGATTTTATCAAAAGTAATACTAAAGGAAAACTCATGTACAAAAATAGGATCATGTTCAATATTAGAAAAGTAACTAATAAAATATTTGTGCCCTCACTTTAGTCTCTAATGGCTTCAAGTATAGTGACTTTTGTCATACTGACTCAACCACATTATACTGACCCTAGAAACATGATGTGGCAGTGACTTGCCACTGTTAGTGGCTTGTTGCCGCTACTGCTTTGTCGTCGCTGGTGACCCGTCCCCACTACCGCAAATGACCCCGCCGCCAGTGACCCACCTCACTGTTCGTGACCATATTGTTGCCAACAGTGCCTACCACTGACTAATGACAATTACACACTCGTCCAAATGACAGTTACGCAGTCGCCCCACGATAGTGACGTATTTTTCTGGTAGGCTATCACCCCGATGACCTGCCACCTCCGACCCAAAGACTTTATCGTATTAGAAAACTTGAATTTTAATTGGTCAGTTACATCTCTGTAAAAACATTTTACATTTAAATAGACTAAAGTTACATTTCACAAGTCACATTTAAATGAGTGTAATTTAGATTTGATTAAACTGAAATTACATCTTGCTTCACCCGATTTACATTTCTAAGTGTGGGAGATGTTCACCCTGCTTCCACGATACAACAACTCTATTAACTCAGATAAATTGCCAAACTCAGATAAATTGCCAAAAGCATCAAAATCTATTGACCTTCATCAAAGTTTCCATTCCCATTGCTCTTCGGACACTCTACACCGAAGTCCCGCACCAGCGCATGTTCTGATTTATTCTCCTTTTTTCGTACTCATTGTGGCATATGCAGAGTTGAAAACTATCTGCAGATTGCTGGAATTTGAGTGATTAGAATGGCAAGACATTGGCAGCATTTTCCAGCTGACGCGGAGCTGTCATCCTCGCCCAGTAGTGCGCAGTCGAGGGATATGGATGGACCGGGCAGGTGGACGGAGTACTTGGGTCACGATGTGCCCTCAACAGCGGCCCCTAAAGGCTCGAGGAACGCTGTGACTGAAGGAGCGAGCTCGAGTGGGTCTAGTCATAAAGGGGTGAACATGCAGTGGGTATACCAGCTCACCCAAGTTGCTGAGGGGCTGTTGGCCAAAATGTACAGATTAAATCAGATTTTAGATCATCCTGATGTGACGGGTCATGGGTACTCAGAGGTGTTTTGGAAGTCCGGGGTTTTCCCTAACCATCCCAAGATATGTATATTCCTCTCAAGGAAGTTCCCTGAGCATCACAGCAAGCTGCAGCTTGAACGAGTAAGAGGCTGTCCTTTTAAAGCGTTTTTCTTTTTCACGGATCGAAATTAGACAGGCTCGGTTACTAGTGTAGGTTGACAAGATTGCCTTGGATGCTATGAATGATGGCGCAGAGGTTCACCTACAAAGTTTAGAACCATGGATTCAGGTAATCTATGTCGCATCTTCAGTCCCTTGATTTATGCCGCATCTTCAGTCCCTTGATTTATGCCGTGTAAATATATGTTCTTGCCAATCAATGACCTGCTTTTGAATTTAGTGTGTGTCCAAGTATTATACACTTCTATATAAATGGATTGTGATGAATGAATTTTGAATGTAATTAAGTGGTGAACGGCATGAATGCGTCAAGCAGTCCAAAAAAATGAATGTATAACTAGGCCATGATTGCTAAAGGTTGAAAATAAAACAGTCACACACATCAAGATTTTAAATCAGGCTAGGACAGAATAGGGTGACACTTTGAGAACTCTTACAACTTGTAGTTGACCGTAACATATAAGCCTCTAAGTTCATCCTAGAGAAACAAGTGATGTTAACTCTAAAGAATAGAAAAATGATTACTGCTAGAATATAACTTTCACGTATTACCCATCTATGTTTTTGGGTCACATGATTTTTCAGATAAAGTGTCATATATTTCATTGCTACACATTCTGCACATGACCATCACATTGAGGAATATTGGAGGAGATATATAATCTCTAATATGTCCAAGTAATATCTCAACCATTATATGGGGATAATGTTAATGAAGGATAAATTATGGATGTTATTCACAATTCGAATGATAACACAACAGATGAGGCCCACGATATAAAGATTTAGGTGGTCCAAAGTTGTAATGAGGTCCACCAATTAGTAATTAGAGAGATATAGGAATAGAATTAGAACGATATCTTCTTAGTATCTCCAAACCAATGCGGATGCTCTATGTGCATTAATGGAAGTCACAGATTACTATATGATTAAGTGTCTTGACAAGATAGTGCTACAAACAGTCAAACGTTCTCCAGTATCTTACAACTATTGGACATTGCCGAAAAAACTTCCATGATCATGATCTAAGATTGGCGTTCAAATAAGGTAGTTCTTTAGAGGCCTAGACATTTGTTTGTCTATGATCAGCAATGGTAGAATGAAAGGATCAGTTGAATACCGTAATTTATATCAGTTTTCCTTAAAAAAGATTACAATACCACACTAGTGTGGTAAAATGGCAGCCATGGTGAATGAGGACTACATAGAGCATTTGTTTCCATACACATAAATTAAGGCACACATTCAAAAACCCTGGATTGTGGTGTAGAGAAAGGTCTCTCAATGGGATATGTGACTGGATGATCTTTACAAGTTCATCTGTTGATTGCTCTATTGTATAATTTTTGTTCTCTGTGTACACATGGCTAGTCATATTTTTTTTTCTATTTTTTAAAAGAAAAGTCTCCAACCACTAAATAAATTAAAGCGGCCAATCATATGAGAATCAATTTTAGAGCATAGAACTTAAAATGGGAAACAACCTGCCTAACCATCCTGAGCATGAGATTTTGTATTTATTTTCTAGCTTGGGAATATGATGAAATAAAGCAAAATGACTCACTAAACTGTCTGCGCTTCTTTGTTATGAAGCAGCAGTCAGTTCATGCAATTTTCGACGCGATTTTCACCATGGGTCATCCGGAAATAGTCTCTTTGTGCTTTAGTACATGGGTAAGGTTGTGTACATCCGACCCCCTTACTCCACCGTAGGTGAGAACATTTGTGGCACTGGGGTAATGATGATGATGAATGGGGGTATCTGGGAAGTAGTACAAGCTACACGCCGACAAAAGTTGGTTTTTGTCTTTAGATGTAAAAGCAATTATTCCAAATTTTTATGAGCCAAGGAGTTTCAATGATGGGGTTTTTTATATTCACTAAACAATAAACATTATGTATCAAGAACTTTTTGTAAGATGAAAAAAGTAAGGCTCAATAAAAGGGTTCTTACGTCTTAGATGGAATGAATTATTAATGCTCAATGAAAGGAAGAAACATCTTAAGTTATTATTGTATAATTTTATCGTTTATCTTTCTTTATCTTTTTATATTCTTATGTTGTTTTTATCTTCTAGCTTTTTATGCTCTTTTATTTTTTATCTTTTATCTTTCTTATATTCTTGTGTTATTGTTATCTTATATTTATTTATCTTTATTTTATTCGCTTTATCTTACTTTTTTTCTTCCCTTTCTTGTCCGTCTTCTGTTAAGGATCCAATCTGTTAACAGAGTAGTTCGAGCAACAAAAGTGATAGAAAAGGATGATGAACAGTATCAAGGAGGTCGTTATTAACAAACAAGAGAGAGAAAGTGTCTGGCAGTTTAAAGAGAGCCACTCTCCAAGTCCCATCCCAAATGAAACAAAACCAGCCTACTCTTTATTACAATAGCTACATATTTATAGTACTTCACCCAGCCCTCTATACAGTACATAGCTATTTAGTATTCCCCTTTCTTCTTCTAGAATACACTTGTTTATAATAGTCAACACTATTATTAGTAATGGGCTGACTTCCTGTGTCTCTATCATCTTCTCTGTTTGGCATCAATATCATAGATCGTTTCATGTTAGCCGACCCCAAATTCTTTTGGGATTAAGGCTTGGATGTGGTTGTTGTATGATGAATGTAAATGCTTTTGTATCAATCTTGATGTAAAAAAGTTTATTTTATTGTTTCTAAATCAACTTGGTTTTCATGCTTAGTTGCTTCATGACCTGATGGCGTTTCGGGAACATGCTTTGAGGCTTATATTGGACCTGAGCAGTACAGTCATTACCTTGCTGGTGAGTGGTGGTTTTTTTTGAGAGTGGTGAGTGGTGGTTTTTGATTTGGCATGTCAAAGGAATTTAAAAACAAAAAAGCTTACAATAATTATGCCCATGCTGGTGCGTACCACCTAACATTAGTGATAGATTAACTCATCAAGTGTTACTACCTTGAAGTATAGAGTAAAGTTGCTGTTATACTATTTCCAATCTGCCTCTCTATTTCTCTAATTTGCAAACTTGACTTCCTTGCAGCCTAACCAGAACTCTCTTATACTGCATGCATTTATGGACCTCATTTGTGCCTATGTCCGTGTCAATCTGTTCTCCGAAAAGGCAAGTCTGAGCTCTGCATGTATCATTCTTTTCTGCGAACATTCTTTAGGTTGAAAATCTATTCATTTTGTATTGTTATTGCTTTTTGCACAATCTGTTGGGCTACCCAACAGAAAGTTCAGACCTAGTAGAAGGTTTTGCATCATGCAAGGCTATACAAAGAAAAGCGTTGACAACATTTTCTATGTTTAGGGAGACAATCTTCCATACTTGAACCAATGACATACTGACATGGTTATCTAAGTGTAGCACTCAATTACTGATATGTAACATAAAAATAGAAATCAACGGGGTGAACCGTTGCCAGATAATCAACGATAAAAATACCGTTGCCCAAAGCCAAAAGGCTAAACTCTAACTTTATTCCAAGATAATAAGAATGAACCCTGGCGAGGGGTATAAATAGTCTTATACAAGAAACCCTAATCAAGCCCATATTAATTAAACCCTAATTAAGCCCAAATTAACTCAACTAACTACTCTACTAATAATAAGCCCAAACTAAAACATAACATTAACTTAATAATAATACTTAAACTATAACGACAGCCCTAACACGACCCACGGAAGTGAGCCCAAGCCCGGTCCCGCCCCATGCTCTTCCCGCTCTCTGTCAATCCATCCTCCTTCAAAATAACCTTGTCCTCAAGGTTGAAAGCTGACAGATGGGGAGCTGAAATTCCCAGACATAGAATAGACTGGAAAATATCCTTTCTCTCTTTCCTGAACTCTTTCCTGACCGGTTATTTCACAGTACTCATGCTGTTGGAGGTCTAACTCTTCCTCCTCCTCGGCTATCATTACTCGCAGCTGCTTAAAGGGACAGTCGTGCCCCGGTGTAAATGGTTTCTTACACCTAAAGCATAATCCTTTCGCCCTCAATTCTGCGAACTCCTTTGGCGGAAGACGAGTGAACTGAGAGCGTGTCGTAGGCTGCCCGGACAGCCCTGACTTCGTCCCCGGAGGCTGTCCACTATCCTTCGCAAAGCTGCCCCTTGATCCCTGCAAGCTGCCACCACTGTCAGTCAACGGAGGACCCGTGTTTGCCATTAAAAAGCTGCTGGAACGTACCCCTGCAGAATTATAATTCGCGCTGCCACTTCCTCCACTTTGGACGGACAGATTATGCTCCACATCGCGAGCTAATTCCATGGCTGTCTCCAGGTTTTCTGGCCGTAATAAGCGCAGCGAACTTCGGATTGCTTCCCCAAGTCCACTCATGTAGTAGCCCAAATAATGATCGTCGGTCAATCCCGGAACTTGGCTAGCCAATTGAACGAACAAGGTATTGTATTCCTCCACCGACCCAATTTGTTTGACGCCGGACAGCCGTTCAAACCTGTTTCCCTGATATCGGGAATCAAATCTGGCCACCAAGGCTTGCTTAAATTCCTCCCAAGATATGCCAGGTTTGCGCGCCTTTAACCACGTCACCCAATAGAGGGCAGCCCCTTCCATAGAAACCCTAGCCGCTTCAACTTGTCTGTCTGGTGGGGTCCTGTTGAGCTCGAACTGCTGCTCCACTCTCGCCAACCACCCAATTGGGTCTTCGCCATCGAACGAGGGAAGTAGCGTTGTGGCTGCGGTGCGCAGTCCGCCATCATCGGAGAAGACAGATGCGACGTGGCTGGAGGAATCGCTCTCGACGGTCGCGATGGGAGATTTCTGCGGCGGCACCATGGCCTTCGCGATTGCTGCAAGAGAGGCTGCGATTTCCGCAAGCTGGGCAGCCTGCTCTTCCAGTTTCTGACCTTGTGTGTCAAGTTTCTGTCCCTGCAGATCAAGTTTCTGTCCTTGCGTGTCAAGTTTTTGATTGATTAGGGCCTGTTCAGCCTCCAATTCTGATAAACGTTCGTTGGTTGATCTCGTCATTCCGGCGGGACGGGATCCGGCAGGTCGGACCAATTGATATGTAACAGAAAAATAGAAATCAACGGGGTGAACCGTTGACCAGATAATCAACGATAAAAATACCGTTGCCCAAAGCCAAAAGGCTAAACTCTAACTTTATTCCAAGATAATAAGAATGAACCCTGGCGAGGGGTATAAATAGCCTTCTACAAGAAACCCTAACAACAACAACAACATCCAAGCCTTAGTCCCAAAAGATATTGGGGTCGGCTAACATGAATCGATACATGATATCACAACCAAAAGGAAAAGAAGGAATAAAGATAAAAAGATAAGCTATTATGAAAAGATAATATAAAAAAGATGACTATATATAAAAATGATAAAATAAAAAGGCTGCAAATAATGCATATATATATACAAGGATACAAGAAACCCTAATCAAGCCCATATTAATTAAACCCTAATTAAGCCCAAATTAACTCAACTAACTACTCTACTAATAATAGGCCCAAACTAAAACATAACATTAACTTAATAATAATACTTAAACTATAACGACAGCCCTAACACGGCCCACGGAAGTGAGCCCAAGCCCGGTCCCGCCCCATGCTCTTCCCGCTCTCTATCAATGACACTCCGATGACATTCTTTTTTGTTTGCCTGCAGATGCCCAGGAAAATGATGCTGCAAACATATAATCTTTTGCACGCCACAACAAGAAATGACAGAGACTGTGATTTCTATCATCGGTATTGCTACATTTACCGTATATCTTTCTTTTATAAAGTTTTTCAGGTTATTGTTTGTGGTATTAATAGTGTAATGCAGAGTACTAACACTGCCAATCAATATGTGTTCTTCATTTTTTATAATGCCAGTGTACAAGACCTTTGCTCGAATAATGTCATGGGCCTTTATCGGCCTGGTAAATCTCCAACGGCCCTCCTTGCGGAGTTTAACTTGGGCCTGACCTTAAGAGGGTCTTATTATTTATGTTTTCTCAAAAATGAAAAACAATATTGTATGGTTGCAGGGCCTAATATCTCCCAAATGTAAACCTCCACATTCAGAATTAGGCACTGAAACAATTGACAAAACATGTTAACCCAACTTTTCTATTGTTTGAAGTTCGTTTTAGAAATCTTGGTTAATCACTTAATCTGATTTATTATTTCTCAAGGGGTGTATTTATGTACTATAATTGAATTATACTTTTATTGTTTATTTATGCTATAAAGGTATAAGGTATTGTCTCTTGAAATACCCAAATTTGCATGAAGTATTTTTGTGCACTAGTTGCCTAGAATTGTCAGTTTGGCATTGAAATGATTTAGAACTTCCATCCTATCTGGGGGTGGGGGTGGGACTGCGGGGGTGGGAAATGCAGGCCGTGGTCTGGGAAGGGTAATGAGAATTTATAGTAGTTACTTTGTTGCATTTGCAAAACATAGTACTACTCCTCTTCAATGTTTTAATTTTCAAAGTGTTTGGGTCTCCCTACCCGGCTACTCTATATAAGCTTCAATAGTACTTGCACAACAGGACTTGGTTCCCTTTATTCATAGACATACCTCTTTAATCAGTTTCACTTATAGTTCTATCTGCAACTATCTCTTCACCAGTATGTCATAAAATAGAATGAAGATACCTTTTTTTTGTATTTCTTATTTTCTATTGAAGTGCACTGAGTGCTGAACCTCTTTGTGTCTTCCTGTTTAATTTGTCCTGCTATCTTAATTGTCTATCAATGGTGTCATTTCTTATTTTTTAATTTCATGGTTTGAAGCTTGTAACAACACTGTAGTCGTAGATGCTTATAATTGACACATTCACTCTCTCTCTAAAAACAGGTTAATTCAATTTGTTGATTCCTACGATCCACCCATGAAGGGTCTGCATGAGGATCTTAATTTTGTCAGTCCTCGCATTGGAGAGGTCAAGTCTGTTTTTCTTTTACTGATTTTTTTCGCATATCATAATATATGCAGAATCATTTTCTAATCTATGCAGAGTCATTTTCTTTTGAGAAAAGGGTCAAATAAGGCCTTCTACTATTATGGAATAGTCACATAAGGTAATGTACTCAATAAAGTGTCATATAAGTACATCTACTTCTAAAAAGCAATCAAATAAGTCCTAATGACCTATTTAACACCTCTTAATCCCGGTTTCAACGTACTTCTGACCATCTTTGTAGAATACATTATACAGCATATGTCGAATATTTAACTAAGATTGGTTGAAATACAAGTCAAAATAATCGACATGTAAGCTAAAATCGGGATTAGGAGGTGTTAATTAAGCCGTTATGACTCATTTGATTGCTTTATACAAGTAGGGTTACTTATATGACACTTTATTGAGTACATGGCCTTATGTGACTATTTCGTAATAGTAGAAGGCCTTATTTGACCCTTTTCTCTTTTCTTTTCCATGCGGGTCTCTCTATTTTCTTGTTCTTTTCCATAACGTATGCGGAGTCATTTTCTTTGCTTGATAAATTTTACACACCAAATGCTAATTCACATTGATGTAATTTGTTTTGTATATGAATTATGATTGGAATCTTTAGTGGTGCAATTTGGTCAATCAAGTCTATCAGTTGCAGCATTTTCTATTGTCCTTTGTTTTTATCAAACTCAACGTAGTGGCGATTATTTTTTGTCACTGTTTGTATGATAGGATTAGCTTAAACTAATGTTTTAAGTTGTTGCTTCTGCCTAACTTTACACATTTTAAACACAAGCTGTAAGCGGAGAGAAGGGTACTTAACATTGTTTTTCACTTTTCTATAATATTTTACTTCACTAGTACACCAATAACTACTTCTTTACATAACACTCCAATTTTCATTTCTGTAAAATCACCTTTATTTTAACACTACCAACTTTTATTATTAAACACTTTCTCTAAAATCTCTAAAATAGATCACTTCTCCCAAACACAAGCACACATCAAACTGCCTTAGTGTCCATGCCTTAATCTTAATTTGATAGAGTAAAGAGACATGAGCTGGAGTAAAACCCAATAACAAATGTTTTTTCTTTATTCTGGAAATGATAAAGGATGACAAGGACAAGGTGTACCTAAAAGGTGACCTCCAACATAGATGAATCTCTTCCCAATTATTATACGTTTATTATAATAACTCTAGACATGATCCCCCTCTAGTGTCTGGACCTTATTTATAATACTAGAATTTTGAGTTTTACTATTGTCTTTTTCATGTAATAAGTGATTACACGTGGTAGTCTATTTATACAAGTGCTTTGACTTGCTCACTATTACAAGTGGATTCCTCTATACACTACTAGTGGATTCTTCTATGCAATTCTGACTAGCTAGGACTTCTATTTTCAACACTCCTCAAGATGGACAGAATATATCTATTAAGTCCATCTTGTCACATATTCTAGATAACTCTAATGAATTAAGTCTCTTGGTGAGACAATCAGCCACTTGTTCTTTAGTTGCAATATGACTTAGCTCCAGTAGACAACTATCTAACTTCTCCTTGATGAAGAACCTATCAATCTCAACGTTTTTGGTTCTGTCATGTTAAACAGGGTTGTTGGCAATGTGGATTGGTGATGGGTTGTCACACCACAATTTCAATTTTATCACTCAGTCCATCTTCAGTTGTCTCCATATTGCTTTCAACCACAACATCTCAGCTATCCCTAAGGCCACGACTCTGTACCCTGCCTCTGCTGTTGACTTTGCTACTACTAATTGTTTCTTGCTCTTCCAACTTCCAAGACACCAACTTACCTCCTATGAACATACAATACCCTGAGGTGGACCTTCTATCATCAACAAAACTAACCCAATCAGAGTCATAATAATCCTCAATGCGTAAATGACCGTTCTTTCTGAAGATCTACCCCTTATCTAGTGCAATCTTCAAATACCTCAAAATGTGATATATTGTGTCCATATTATAGAGATTTAGAAAATATAGGATGCTTAGGATGCTTAGGCTGAATTCTATGCTTTATTCCGTAGTATGTGATGATATTTATACAATGATGTAGGGAGTATATAGGGAAGCTACTGATTACAATAGTAACTACAAAGATATGTAACTGAAGATTCTAATAAATAATTATAACTGATGTAATAAATAATTATATTTTGGATTCTTCTATACACCCCCGCAAGCCAGGTATTCGATCACTCTCAAGAATCCTGAGCTTGTCCCTGAGAAGAGTAAAGCCGTTGCCTTGGGAGTTATCATAATTTCTTTCTTGAAAAATGGCATAAAATAAACCATAAATATTTGCTAGTAGAAAACATTGCGTTTCCAATCTTTGAATCTCTTTACTCATCCACCACAGTCATCAATCTGGATTCTTGAATTATTGCTGAGATCTCCTGTTCAATATATCAGGTACTAGAGGCAGTTGGTCCCATTATATTTTTATCTACAGATACAAGGAAGTTGCGGAATGAGGGCTTTTTAAGTCCATTCCATCCTCGATATCCTGACATACTTACAAATTCGGCACATCCAATGGTAACTATTCATTTGACTTCTCAGATCTCAACCATACTATCTTCTTACTATTTTTATTTGTATCTTCCTGTTTCTCTACATTTCATAGTCAATGCATGCTGTATCTTTAAACTTGCTCGAACTTGTCTACAGAGAGCTCAAGATCTCGCAAATGTTACTTCTTATCGTGAATGGGTATTGTTTGGGTATCTAGTTTGTCCTGATGAGCTTCTCAGGGTCACAAGCATTGACATCGCTTCGGTAAATTCCAAACATTCTGTTCATTAGTTTAAAAAATGTTGAAGCTTAGACTTTTAAAAAGATCATATCTTGGATGGAACATACCTGGACTTTATCATCTATCCACGAAGTACTAATGTAAAGTTCTGTTAATGACTGTTTGTGGAGTAATTATGACCCCACTTTCATTCTGCGTATGGCTGTGATATATTTTTGGTAGACAAGATATTTTATGATAAAGGATATACTTTCTTGAAAGTAGTTCCCAGAAGCTGGTAGACCTTGATTGTAAGAGGGCAAGAGGCTTTTCTTGTGGATAACTTCTTTAAAAGGAGGTTTCAAACCATGATCTATATTTGTCAACCCCATAAGCTCCATTTTATGCTTCGGTAGTTTTTCACTCCCAGCAGTTATGCATAATTTAAGCACGTATTAGGGGCGAAATTAGCTTTGCAAGAATGCATCTGATTTGACGATTCAAGTTATGTATTGCATTTTCTTTCTATTCTTCAATGCTGTGTATCTTTTGTTTAAATGTAACTTTTCATAGCTCCATTGTGTAAGTAGTGATTTATTTTCCTCATATTTCTCTTGGATCCCTACAGGTTGTTTTAAAGGAGAACTTAGTCCTTTCATTGTATCGGGACGAGGTGAGTTCTAGTATGTCAGCTATGGGAGGAGTGGATGGTAGTGTTCATACCTTACACCATTACCTTTTTGTGATATTTTCAGTATATACTGTTGCATGAGGACTATCAGTTATATGTTTTGCCTCGAACATTGGAGTCAAAGAAGATGGCAAAGACTGGGCGCACAAAACAGAAAGAAGCAGATCTGGAGTATAGTGTGGCTAAGCAGGTTGAGAAAATGATAAGGTACAGTCATTAGATTGGCCGTTTTAGACTATTTGCAACCAATGGGGTGAAAAGCGAAAAACCTATATTTGGGTCTTTTCACCCATACAATATGAACATCCCATGTACAAGAGGGGTAAAAGAATCAGTTCATAGGACCATATCCACCCCTATTTACTCGTGTGGTCCACAAAAATGTTGAATTTAGATTCAAGTGCGCGTCTCCTTGAGGTAGGTTTCTTTCACTACCATATCATATGATTCACACCTTTCATTTATATCATGTGTATAATTCATTTCATTGAAAATTTGTAAGTTTAGTTTCATCTTAACATTTCATTTAATTTTATGTAACTATAAATCTAATACATTAAAGCCTCTTTAATAAACAATTGTTCATATAAATCAAATGGTTAAACGACTGTTTGAATAGATATGCTCCTAAGTAGTTAAATCGCTACTCGGTAGGAACTCGGATAAGGGCCGAGTAGCGAGTAGGACCAAGTACTCAGGATTACTCAGCCCTATATTTATTAAATTTAAAAAATATAGATGCCCAAAATTCAGTAATATATTAGTCTTATAATTCTTTGATATGAATAAAATAATAATAATCCTAATGATTAATGATGAATTAGCAAAAATCACAAACATTCTAAGTTTCCAAGAAAATTAATCATTTAACTTGTATGAGCCAATCTGTGAAATGCTTTTAAACCTAGACTGAATTTGTAATTTCATTTTTCATATTTTTAAAATTCCCACTCGGCCACTCATTATTTGTAAATTCCATAGACGGGCTTTGTAACGTCATTTTTCCCTTTTTTCAATAATACCATATCGTTATTTATAATGCCATTATTTGAATTATATATCACACAATTGTAAATGAACTTATACATAAAAATGGAATGCACAAAATATCAAATCAGTTAAGGTCAGAGCGAAGCAGAACAAAATAGAAAGACCATTTCACATTTGGGAGGCTGTTGAAACACATATGGAAGACGATGAGTTGATGATCATATACAAAGTCATTTTCTTTGCCTTTTAAAATTATTTTTAACAATAACAGTAATATATAGAATAATAATAATATTTATTTTACAAATAATCATGATTATTTTAGTTTTATAAGAACAATAAAAACAACAGCAACAACAATTGTACTCCCTCCACCCCTTAAAACTTTGCCAAATTTGACCGGCACGGAGAATAATAAAGTAAAAACTGCGTGTTTGAGGTTTGTACAGAGGAGAGAGAAATAATAGGAACCACAAATTAGTTGATTAAAAGGGAAAGCGGCGTAGTTTTTGAGACAACCCAAAAAGGAAAGATGGCACACTTTTAAGGAGTAATTATTAATATTTTTCATAATAGTAATAAATAGCTGTAGTAATAATAATAATTTTAATGTGACGTGGGTCTAATCTTGCTTCTCTGGCCACACCCTGTCTTACTGTGGTAGTCTGGTTTGGTAATAGAATAAGTTGAGCAGGTTAGAGATCTTCACAGTCAAACTTGAAAGGCTGTCTTCTACTTCTTATAATCTTATTGGACTAGATATGCATCATGTTGATCCTTTAGCTGCACTTCTAAGCCATGTGAACATGCTGTACTTTAAGATTTTGTACCTTTCTTGAAAAGTTTGTGAATACATATTGAGGAAGACTGTAATAGTAATAGAAGGTACAAGGTCTAAAATGTTACATCGTATTATTCTAGAGTCTAATCAATAAAACTGAGCTGCTGCTCATCTAATTTTTGAATCCAATTCAAATTTCATAAAACTTCTAGTCAAGTGTGGAATTATATATGGTTGTTGACTTGTTGCATCTTCTCTGCATCAGTGTCATTGATGTGTGAAGAGAGCACTGAGGTAGCAAGTATGAGTATTGGTTACTTACGGTCCTTAGATTCCTTACCATCTTAATACCACTGTAGAAGATGTTTCGGGGGGTGTCCTCAATTAGAATTCCATAAGATTTTAAAGGATTGAAATTTTAATGGAATTGAATAGAATATGTTAGATTCCATGGAATTAAAAATCCTCCGTCTGATACATCTCTGGTCTGTCTCCCGTAAGGTCAGTGCAACTTCCCGCAGCCTAAGAAGGAGAGGAGATTGATCGGCAACATATATCAATGAGGTGAATCGTCGGAGTTGTCATCCTCGACTTCCAATTTCGGCGATGTAGCGGGCGAGCTTGTTCTGGCGAGTCACCTGGAAATATATTGCTTCTCGTTTGCTTCGTTTGTCCAAGGAAAATCCGTCGAGATCCAAAGGGAAAGCAGAGATTTTGGACAATATTCTTTCCTTTGCATTTTAGGTTTGAAATCCATGGAAATCCTAAGGAATCCAAGAGTAAAAGAATCTATGGACATTTTGAGGAACACGAATTTTGCCAGATTCCACGGGACTCCACATTGAGGACGTCGGATTTCTATGGAATTTTAACAATCCTTTAAAATCCCATGGAATTACCAATCCTTCATGTTAGTCCAGATAGGCTTATGTGTATCCTTTGATTGGTGGTTTTCTTTTATATGTCTATTTCAGGTCATTTTCATTTGCAGACTATTACCGATAGATTTTACATGCAGTAACAATTATCTATTTTTTTATAATTCCATTGTATCTCGGTGTTGAGCTGACATATAGTTTCTTTGGTTATTGCAGTGAAGTGCATGAACACGCTTTATATTCTTGTGATATCATTCACCGAGAAAGACGAATATTCTTAAAACAAGAGATTGGAAGAATGGTTCTCTTTTTCACGGATCAGCCTAGCCTGTTGGCTCCTAATATCCAGGTTCTGTTTAATTTTGATCTATGCTATTTTAGAGGAATAAGATGAGCAGAAATCAATTGGTTGGTTTTTTTATTGGTTGGGGATATAATCATATAATATTTGAAATATTCAGATATTCTCATGCAAAAATGATGATAATCTGAGCTATTTTCGCTGTTTAATTGTCATGCATTTTAATTTGGTAAATTCTGTTTAGTACCCCTATGGTGTTATATTCACTATTTGGTAGACCAATACTTTTAGAGTTCATCATTTGTTTTCATCTAAAATCTCACATCCTGGTCACTTTATGAAATGTAAAGATTTTAAAAATGCATTTTTAAACATTACAGAGGAAAAAAATTAAACATATATCTTTTTTAAAATTGCCATGTCAACATCAATTCATTTGATCTCTACTAAGAGTAGTACTACCTCAGATTTTTTTAATAGCTTAGGGACTAAATCATCGATATTTTTGAAAAGTAGGTGACTTGCCAAAAATCACAACGGAACTTCTTTTTTAGTTATGGGATCAAATATGTTGCTTTCACCCATATAAAAATGTTTTATTAGGGATAGATATGCCGATATGCATTTTTAAAATTGTAAATTGCTCTTACAGTTTCATCTTTAATGCTAAAAGTTCACTTTTAGCATCTTTAGATGTAATACAATTGAACTGAGAGTAAGATTAACAGAAGATGATTGGGGATTACAAATTCGTAGTTAGTTCCAGTTTATCAGAGAATTTACGAAGTTTGGAGTTTGGACACATTGTGTACATTATATACATATAAAGATAATGTGTGAACTAAAAAAAGTCTCCAAACAGGCTAAGCGTTTGATTTGATCAAATCTTGCGGCAATCAGTTCGAAAACTTATTACTCTAGAGGTAGCATCGCATGTAATTGTTAAAGCAATTCATGAGTGTGCCTTACTAGTGCCATGCTTAGGGCGAGCGACCCTTAAAAACATTTCACTACTTTCTAATGCAGTATAATGCGTCATTTGTCTTTATATTTTACACATCAGATGCACATCCTGCTAGATTATTTCCATAATTCCATTTAGGATTAAAGCTCTAATTTTCTCAATCTTTTGTGTAGGATATCTACAATGTCCCTTTCTAATAACATTTGCTTGCGTTGTGTAACCTGCTTCTGAGTGCTATAAAGTTTCCATATCAAAGATATTGCTTCCTCAGAATTTTGATGTGCTTACACAGATGGTATTTTCAGCACTGGCTTTTGCTCAAAGTGAGGTACTTTGGTACTTCCAACATGTAGGTGTAGTATCACAAAAATCGAAAACTGCTCGAGTGGTTGCAGTAGAAATTGTAAGAAACTTCTTTTCCTTTAATCATTATTTGCACTGAAGTCAGCTCTATTCGCCCACTTGAGCCCATTTTTTTGTTCGTGGGAACAGGATTCGAGTGATCAAACAATTGGTTTCATATTAGATGGAATGGAGTGCCTTTGTGGTCTTGTGCGGAAGTATATTTCAGGTCAGTGTCGTGAACCATACATAGATGTATTTTATAGAGTATGAAACCTTGGATCTCTTCAACTGCTGATGACTGCTAGTTTCTTAGTATATGAAAGATCACAGTAGGTTGTGATTGATCAGAGTAGCATAAAATTTTCAGTAAAGTAGATATTAGATTTGATTGTAGATCTGTCTGGAACAGCGGGTAATGTCAGGGCTACATAAAATTGTGGTCCTCTCTGATCCCCTCTCACATGTTAGTAGTCAATACTGTTGAGAAATGAAGGAAATTGTACTCAATTTCACTTACGAAGAGAGTTAAAATCAACCTAGTATATATAGAGTAAAGACATCCTGGGATATTTTAGACACCTTGAGCTGAAGTACTTCTGAAATATTACCGCTGCAATTTGAATGGTAAAAATATAACTACTTTTTCTCTTCTTCCAAAAATGTGACTAATTGTTTGATGAACTTAAATTTCCTCTTTTAATCCCTACTCAACTGCCCACCCCCTATCCCACTTCCACCTCAGGCAACCACTGCCTCTGCTGACTGCTGGAAAATCATCTAATGATGGAAAGAAATACAGGTGTAGATCGATATAATCAAGGAAAGCCATTAACCAGTCTAATAAAGGAAAGCAATAAAACAATAAATCAAATCTGCTGTCAAGGAATTAATATCTTTCCATAATGAACTGCTCAATTAATTTCCATCATTTGCAATGGAGCCAAAGATTCATTATTTTTTGGCTTGAGATTATGATGGAATAAAGCAAAATGGCTCAGTAAACTGTCTGCGCTTCTTTGTAATGAAGCAGCAGTCAGTCCATGCAATTTTGGACGCGATTTTCACTATGGGTCATCCGGAAACAGTCTCTCTGTGCTTTAGTATAGGGGTAAGACTGCGTACATCCGACCCCCCCTTACCCCACCGTAGGTGGGAGCCTTTGCGGCACTGGGGTAAATGAAAATGATGAAAATGATGAATGAACTGCTCAATTAGCTAAGGATTTGACCTTGGCGTTGCGGCGCTTATAAGTCTCTCCAAAGAATGCATCAACATCATAGCTACTCAACAATATGTGTTGCACGTACATGCACACACACACACACTTTAATAAACAATACCATTGCTATATAAACTATGCTTAAAAGGGACCTTCAGATTCAGGTGGCATTTTGTATAGTTATATATGATAAACTATGTTGTGTTGAGGGTAATCTGCTAATCTATTTTCCGTGATTTGCTAAATACAAAAAAAAATCATCTCATTACAGCAATTCGAGGCTATGCTTTATCATACCTGTCATCCTGTGCTGGTAGAATACGATTTCTGTTGGGAACACCAGGGATGGTTGCTCTTGACCTTGAAGCGAACTTGAAGGGTCTTTTTCAGAAGATTGTTCAACAGCTAGACACCATTCCAAAGCCACAAAGTGAAAATGTTTCAGAAATCACATGTGATTTATCTGTAAGGAGCTTCTTAACTGATATCTCCTCTTATTTCATTATCACTAATTAATCAGTCTCTTTTAGCTTATAGCAGGGGCGTAGCTAGGGGAGGGCCAACCCTGGCCCCGGCCCAACCTAAATTTAAAAAATGTCTGTATTTTTAGTGTAAAAAATTTCGTGTAATTTTTTTTCCAAAAATATTCTTTGCACCGGCCCAGTCTGACCCAGTGCCCTGGCTTCGTCCCTGGCTTATAGTTACCATTAACATAGGACTTCATGAGGTTCCATAGTTGATACATGGTATTCATTTAAATGCTGTGTTACACCAGTGTTTTTCATCCACAACACAGAGTTGCTCTTCTTCTGAAAAATGGAGTAAAACTGTAAAAGGAAAGAGAAGCTAACTCGGCGCCTTTCTCATTGTATCTCTCATATTCGTTTCTCTCTGCATCATACATTCATACGAGGCTTCTTATTTTATGTCTTTCTTTTGGAAATACCATTGACAAGATACCGATTGCCTTCCATTTTCTCCTGGACAGGCAGGCCACAACTTTTTTAGTCATTAACCTTGTGAACGTATTCTAATTTAGTTGTTTACTGTCAGTCTCATTTGCTTTCCATCATTTCCAGTGTAGCCAAAGATTCACTATTTTTTGGCTTGTGAATATGATGGAATAAAGCAAAATGGCTCACTAAACTGTCTGCGCTTCTTTGTTATGAAGTTGCAGTCAGTCCATGCAATTTTCAGCACGATTTTCATCACGGGTCATCCGGGAACAGTCTCTTTGATTTAGCATAGGGGTAAGGCTGCGTACATCCGACCCCCCTTACCCCATCATAGGTGGGAGCCTTTGCGGCATTGGGGTAATGTTGTTGTGGTACCATCATCTCATTTGCTTATATTAACTCTGAAATTGAACTGTCTTGATGTCAATTAGGACGTACGCAAAGATTGGCTATCAGTATTGATGATTGTTACTTCTGCACGATCATCTATAAATATTCGGCATCTGGAGAAGGCTACTGTTTCTACTGGAAAAGAAGGATTGTTGTCTGAAGGAAATGCTGCATACAACTGGTCCAGGTGATTTGTTCTTCATGGACATAATGTATTAAAAAGTAGTATAAATATGAACTGAGTGAAGAATAAATGGTAGGCGGGATTTCAGTTGGGAGTGGATGTGGGAGAGAGAGGCTCTCTCAAAATTGCCTCACCTGTAGTCTTTCCTTTTCAGTTAATCAATTTCCCTTCTTAATATATATAATTTCCTATTATGTGTCTGGTTCCTATCATATACCTAGGCTTAACAAATCTATTCGTCTTACTACAAGCACTGCCATGCTTGAGCTTGCCAGAGAAAAGTGGGTGAATATGAGAGTGAAGAGCTTACTCCAGATGTCACAATGTCCACTGCACCATCTGTATCCACATTTGCATTATTTGGCTGAGCCCAGACCCAACCCGTAGAATACTGCCTACTTTCTTCGGGCAAGAGCTGCAACCACATACTTTCAATTGTAAAGAACATGTAGAAACACCCAGAAAAATGAAAGAAATGGAATTAGGAGACCATGATGATGACATGGAATCCATGTGTACAAATATTTATATTGCTGGCAGTGACCTGAAGATTACCAACCTTATGTCATAGGCAAGAAGGGTTTAACTTTATCTTTTCTTGTAGTTGGAGTGTCTATTTGAAGCTTATTAAGGTTGAAGGACCCAATTGCTAATTTGATTTTGGTTGGAAGGCTTATTTGACATTTTTTTTCTTTTAGTTCTGAAGCACATGTTAGATTGATTTCTGTGTTGTTAGCAATACTCATCAAACAACACTTGTCTGTGTTAAGGCAGGTGTATTGATGAACTTGAAGCTCAGTTATCTAGACATGGTAGCTTGAAGAAGCTATACTTCTATCACAAGCATCTTACGACAGTATGTAATTTCACACTTTTTGATGATTTTCATATTTTCTATTTGATTGTAAACGTGAAAAAGAATATAGGTCTTTCGTAACACCATGTTCGGGCCAGAAGGTCGTCCACAACATTGTTGTGCATGGCTTGGTGTTGCTAGTAGCTTTCCTGAATGTGCTTCTTCAATCATCCCTGAGGAGGTATGATTTCATCAAGTATATAGCTATATAAAGACTAAAGTGCTTGCAGGAATTATATGTTCATACCTCTTTTTCATCATATGGACGGACTCTCACCTAATCATGAATCGTTATTTGTGTTTTATAGTTTCACGAATTCCTTTTTTAACATCAAGAATGTGAAAGTATATTAGAATATACTTTAGAATATGCTATAGAATATATTAGGAATATACCATAGATATTATTATTGTATAGAAACTTATATAGGAATATTCTATTTGTAATGTATATTTATAGGGACTTCCACAACTAATGAAATACACAGAAAATCTTTCCTCCACTTTTCAATATTATTCTAGTTTATATTTCAACATGGTATCAGAGCTTCATAGAACATTAGTCCAGAAATTATAGCTTCTCTGTGAGTTATTATTATAGCTTCATAGAGCTTCTCCCAGAGTCCCAGACACTCCCCCTTACGCTCTGTTCAGAACCTTACGCTCGGAATCCCAGAACCTCCCATCTCTTTTCACAGAACATCAGCCTACACCAACTTCAGAACCTTAGTCCAGAGCCTATCTCACCTCCACCCTACGCTGGTGCGCCTTCCTCCGGCGACCAGAAAACCGAAATCCGCAGGTCCAGCTACACGCGCCGCCGGAAGTTCTCGCATCTACTCACACGCCGGCGCGTGAGAGTGTGTTACTGGCCGGAGCTTCGAGTGGAGACCATCGCTAGACTCGCCGGAGTTTCCTCTGGTGATATCCAGGTACACTTCGTTACAATATTGGAAGCCTTCTTTCTGCCGTACACAGGCCATACGATAAGTCTGGAACTGCTAAGCTACTTGTGCGTTTCTGGCGTTTCTGGTGCTAAGAAGAAAGGACCGTAAGTTCACTTAATATTTTGTTTTGTTAACAAAAAAAAAAAACAAATTCAAAAAAAAAACACAAAAACAAAAAAAAAGCCAAAAAAAAAGAAGGAGAAGAAGGGGGGAATTATGTTTTGCACAGGTAAATTTGATAGAGGAGTAATATGCAATTACTGCAAGAAGCCCGGACACTTGATCAAAGAATGTAGGAAATTGCTATTCAAAAATCAAGGAAATCAGCTTGCTCATGTTGCTTCCGCTACCAATTCCTCCGATGGAACAATTGTTATTTCTTCAGACGAGTATGCCAAATTTATTTGCTACCGAGAATCACTAAAGCATTCATCTGTCCCTACTTCGGTAGCTGCTAATTCAGGTATTTCAAACACATGTCTTGTTTCCTCATCCTCGAAATGGGTCATTGACTCAGGTGCCACAGATCATATGATTGGTAATCCTAGTCTATTCTCATCATTTCATTCATATTTACATATTTCTAGTGTCACTTTAGCTGATGGATCTACCTCACCTGTTCTTGGATCCGGTACTGTTGTCCCAACTTCTACATTACCATTATCACCTGTTTTGAGTCTTCCTAATTTTGCATTTAATCTGCTTTCCATCAGTAAAATCACACGTACTCTTAATTGTTTTGTAACATTTTTTCCTGGATATTGTGTGTTTCAGGATCTGTTGACAAAGCAGACTATTGGTAAAGGACATGAGTCAGCTGGTCTTTATATTTTGGATACGTCAATCACAAAAGGTATCTCTTGTCTTGGGGTTGGAAATCTATTAGACGCTCATTACCGTTTAGGACATCCATCTCTCCCACTAATGAAGCAAATATATCCTCAGTTTAATAAGGTGTCATCTATACAATGTGAGTCGTGTGAATTCGCAAAACATCATCGTACTAGTTTAAGTCCTCGACTTAACAAACGAGCAAACGCTCCGTTTGATCTTGTTCATACTGATGTTTGGGGGGCATGTCCTGTTGTGTCCAAATCTGGTTTCAAATATTTTGTTACATTTGTTGATGATTATTCTCGTATGACTTGGTTATACTTTATGAAACGCCGATCAGAGTTATTTACTCATTTTTCTGCATTTTGTGCTGAAATTAAAACTCAATTTAATGTTCCTGTTCGTATGTTGAGGGGAGACAATGCCCAAGAATATCTCTCTGCTGCATTTAAATCTTTTATGCTTCAAAATGGCATTATTCATCAAACTTCATGCGTAGACACACCTCCTCTAAATGGAGTCGCTGAAAGAAAGAATCGACATCTGTTAGAAACTGCAAGGGCTCTTCTATTCCAAATGAATGTGCCTAAACAGTTTTGGGCGGATGCCGTGTCTACCGCATGTTTTTTGATAAACCGTATGCTGTCTTCTGTTTTAAACGGTAAAGCTCCTTATCACTGCTTATTTCCAAATAAAGAGCTTTTTCCTATCCCACCTAAAATATTTGGTTGCACTTGCTTTGTTAGAGACGTTAATCCTCATCTTACAAAGTTAGACCCCAAATCATTAAAATGTATTTTCTTGGGTTACTCTCGAGTTCAGAAGGGGTATAAATGTTTTTGTCCAAGTACAGGTCGATATCTTGTTTCCATTGATGCATCATTTCATGAAAATACACCTTTTTCATCATCCAAGACAGATATTCATGGGGACAATGATGAAATACTCATTTACTCTGTCACTATATCAGAATCTACACCTTCTGTAGTTATTCCACATGTTAATGTTCTTGACCCCAGACCTTCAGTACATTTGGTTTACACCTGTCGAAACAAAGCACCAGATCACCCTCCACCAGTGACACCTGTGATTACTTATCCTGATATTGGTCCGTCCTTGATCTCATGTCCTGAACCGGTACATGCATCTTCAGATCTTGTCTCTACATCAGATCTTGACCTTCCGATCGCACCACGTAAAGGTACACGATCTTGTACTCATCCTATTTCTTCATTTGTGTCGTATAGTCAGTTATCCCTTGCCTCATGTTCTTTTATTGCTTCCATCGATTCTATTTCTGTTCCCAAATCTGTTAAAGAAGCTTTGTCTCATCCTGAATGGCGTCATGCCATGGTAGAGGAAATGAATGCTTTAGATCTTAATGGTACATGGGATTTGGTTGACTTGCCTACAGGGAAGAAATCTATAGGATGCAAGTGGGTCTTTGTTGTTAAGGTTAACCCAGACGGATCTGTTGCTCGGTTGAAAGCTCGATTAGTTGCGAAGGGTTATGCTCAAACCTATGGTGTTGATTATTCTGACACTTTTTCTCCTGTTGCTAAATTAACATCTGTCAGGTTACTTATTTCTCTCGCTGCAACTCATGATTGGCACTTACATCAATTGGACATTAAAAATGCATTCTTGCATGGTGACCTTCAGGAAGAAGTTTATATTGAGCAACCTCCGGGATTTGTTGCTCAAGGGGAGTATGGGAAAGTTTGTCGACTTCGCAAATCTCTTTATGGTTTGAAACAAAGTCCCCGTGCATGGTTTGGAAAATTCTGTCAATCAATTGAACGATTTGGCATGATAAAAGGTTAATCAGACCACTCTGTCTTTTATAGACGAACGAAAGCAGGTATCACATTGCTTGTGGTGTATGTTGATGATATTGTGATTACAGGGAGTGATACTGCAGGTATTTTGGCTCTTAAGAATTTTCTTCATAGCCAATTCCAGACGAAAGATCTAGGCTCATTGAAATACTTCTTGGGTATTGAGGTAACACGAAGCAAGAAAGACATATTTCTATCTCAACGCAAATATGTACTTGACTTGCTAGCTGAAACAGGGAAACTAGGGGCAAAGCCGAGCAATACTCCTATGATTCCTAATGTACAACTTACTCACGAAGGTGTGCCATTCGAAGATCCAGAGAGATATAGAAGATTGGTTGGGAAACTTAATTATCTCGCAGTTACCCGTCCAGATATTGCATACTCAGTGAGTGTAGTGAGTCAGTATATGTCGTCTCCCACAATTGATCACTGGAATGTTGTAGAACATATATTATGTTACTTGAAGGGGACACCAGGACGAGGTATTGTTTATCAAAATCATGATCACATGAGAATATAATGCTTTGCAGATGCTGATTGGACTGGATCTAAAGATGATAGAAGATTTACATCTGGCTATTGCGTCTTTGTTGGTGGTAATCTTGTCTCCTGGAAAAGTAAGAAGCAGAATGTGGTTTCTCGATCTAGTGCCGAATCAAAATATCGTGCTATGGCACAATCGGCATGTGAGATAATCTGGATAAACCATTTATTGAGTGAAATTGGATACACCAATGCCTGCTAAACTGTGGTGTGACAACCAAGCTGCTATACACATTGCCAACAACCCAGTGTTTCATGAGAGAACGAAACATATTGAGGTCGATTATCATTTTATTCGAGAGAAGATTAAAAAAGGATTGATCTCTACAGGATATGTGAAGACCGGGGAACAACTTGGAGATTTGTTCACTAAAGCACTAAATGGAATTCGAGTTGGTTATTTATGTAACAAGTTGGGCATGATAAATATCTATGCTCCAACTTGAGGGGGAGTGTGAAAGTATATTAGAATATACTTTAGAATATGCTATAGAATATATTAGGAATATACCATAGATATTATTATTGTATAGAATCTTATATAGGAATATTCTATTTGTAATGTATATTTATAGGGACTTCCACAACTAATGAAATACACAGAAAATCTTTCCTCCACTTTTCAATATTATTCTAGTTTATATTTCAACAAAGAATGATTCGCCAATGTGCTTTAGCCCAATACGTTAGTCTTGAATACCCTAGATCAATTGGACTCCGGTTTGACAGTGAAGTGTTGGAATTTTCTTTACACTTAGTAAATGTAGCTTCTTATTCCTCGTGTAGGGGTTCACATTGCTTGATGCAAATGTTATATTTGTAAAGACTAAATATCTATATCAGATTCCATGAGTTATCATATATAAAAACCAAGCTTGTCACGGCGTCGCCTAGGCGTCCAGGCGCTGGAGAGTGCTCGCCGGAGTGACTCGCCTCGCCGGAAGAAAAGAAGTCTCACTTGGCGTCGTCCAGTCGTCCAGGCGCGATGTTGGCGACAAGTCTGCGCCGTTTTTACATGTCGAACCCGAAGTCCCGAAGCCCAGAAAGATTTAGTCTTTTAATTAACAATAAAGCCCAAAGCCCCAAAATAATTTCATAATCTATAATCTAATAAACTTACAAATTAAGCTGCCCATCATCCAAGTCATCAATCTCCATAGAGAGTTAGAGACACAAGTCCGTTCCGGGAGCACAGAGACAACTCCAGCCTCCAGGAAGAAGACGACTTCCCACTTTCCCAGGGTTCTGCTCTCTTCTCGTCTGTCTAAGTGGCTTATGTTTTTAAGATTTTTAATTAATTCTATAGTTCTACTCCGTATTTTTTAATTAAGATTTTTTGCATCAACCAACTCCCCCTTTTCCCAGGTTTATGTGTATATCCATTATCCATGTGTCCTACACTCTTACCTGAATTGCTGAGTCATCCTTTTTTGAAAGGATCCATTAGCTTAGCGTATTAATTTATTCTGCTTTTTAATTTATTAATTTCTTCTGTTATAAGTTACTACGTATAACTTATAAAATAATAAACTAATAATAAAGACTACAGTAGTATGTATATAAATATATAATTACATATAGCATATACAAATATTGATATTTGATGTAAAATTTAGTTAGTAATATATTATACATAATATATAATTATATATATAATTGTATATTTAAATATATAATTATATATAACATAACATACACATGTAGGCGACTAGTCGCCTAGGCAGGTGCCTTGTCGCCTAGGCGATATGGCAGTCCGCTGGCGCCGCGACTCGACTTTCCGCCATGACAAGTATGATAAAAACATTTAAAATGTTTACGATAAGTTTGAAAGATGAGAAGAAAAACTACACTCAATTCACTTATAAAGTTTATTAGATAGAATAACACCGTTATTTGATTTTCAGTTCTTAGGCACAGACTCACAATTTTATGTTGATTTGGATCTAGACTAACTTAAGATGTTTCAGCATTGTCCAATACTTGGAAATGTTTCTTGAAAAAGTGTTTGGATTATAATTACAGTTCCAGAACTGGATGAAGTTTGTTGGCTTGAAATGCTTGCTAAGTGCAAACTATTAAATTTTACCTTATTTAGTGGAATTGCCACATTGATGACAGAGTAATAGCAGTCCTTACCCATAGGACAAAGTTCTAGTTGTATCGCATGTACTTTCCAAGCATGATCTTTGTGTGCTATTTGAGTTGTGGTAGGGCTTTGCAGGGTTCGGATATTGAGCTGTGTAAGAAGATGTATGACATTTTGTTGGTAGAGCGAGAGTCTATTAACAAGTATGGAGTTGATTTTTTGTGTGATCATTTTCTTGGCAGAGTTTATTTCATAGAGTAAAACATAATTTATAAGTTCCGCTTGTTGTAACAAATACGAACTTAGAATAAAAGACGACTTCACATATGATCTCACCTTCTAACCCTATAATTTTTCAAAAATAACGTGTCCATTTGTGATTAGAACTATAATTTTATTTTTCTTTATACATACCTAGTGAATAGTTAATTTTCCTCATCACTTGATCTCAATTCATAGGTTTTAATTTTCATTTTGCAGCTAATAACTTTTCAATTTATCACAAGTTTATTTGTTCAGTGTGCCAAGTATTACTGTAAAGCCTTAAACATTTGATGCTATACTTAATGCTTTATTTGTAAAATTGTGTCCGTTTTCCAATTTTGAGATGAAGAGGTTGTTGCAGTAAGCATTTCATGTCCGATATAGGTAGCTAAAATTGGCCGTGATGCTGTTCTCTATGTTGAGTCCCTCATTGAATCCATCATGGGAGGCTTGGAAGGACTAATCAATATTCTAGACTCTGAAGGTGGTTTTGGTTCTCTTGAGATGCAGGTTTGTCCTTAGTCATATTGTTAAAAAAAGAAATAGTGAGTTGTGTTTGCCTTAATTTAATAAATGCAATTTCAGCTTCTACCAGAGCAGGCTGCACATCTCATGAATTTGACTTCAAGAATATCTACTCCTTCAGCGAAATTACCAAAAGCAATGTCCGGTTTTCATTTGCCTGGCTACGAGAGCTATCCTGAAAACAACAATTCCATTAAGATGTAACCATTTTTTACACCACATTTAACTCCCTGACTCTACTTTCTTTAATTTTTTAAGACAATCTTACATTGTTTTTCTTTTCCAAATCTACCAATAAAGGTTAGAAGCTGCTATGCTGAGGTTAACAAATCTTTGTTCAGTTTTGAACGATATGGAGCCAATCTGTGTTTTAAACCATGTCTTTGTTCTGAGGGAGGTAAGAGATATCAGTTTTTGTAAATTGACAAAGTTTGGGGCTTTGATTATTTATGCAACATGCTGACACCTGTTTGTCTCATAAATTCTAGGTTCTTCTCACCAAATTACTTCCTAAAAATGTGGAATCCAAATTAGATATAGAAGAAACTAGTTCCATAATGAACAAGATTTGTAGAATCAAAATTACTCTTGTTAGAATATACTCCTGTCTGCCAAGAAAAGGTAGTCCTATTTTTGAAGCTCGCTTTTTGTCCCAAAAAAGAATCATTTCATAAAGCGGAGCAATATTTTCATGTTACTTTCCCAAAGAGTTGCAAACAAGTTCAGTATGATGAATCTAGCTAAACAGAAAAATAATATTACAAAACATAAGTGTGATTCCACTACTTTTTAGATTTGTGCTTCTGCATTGCCACAATTAAAAAGCTGCACCTTGACCAAACACGACTCTTTTTTGTGGAGGGACAATTTTTGTTTATTTATTTTTTAAAACTTCAGGAACTGTATTTTATAGATTTTTAGATTGGTCTGTGGGACTTGTGCACTTTTTTATTTTTTATTTTTTACTCTTTTATATATTATGATACAGCTTAACATTCAGGACCACTTGGCTCTTGTTTTGTAGAGCAAGCCCAAATTTTTTATTGCAAAGTGACGAGTGCTCTAATACAACAGTATTTTGTTGCAGTATATGAGAGAATGTATACTCGTGAACTTTAGGAAGAGACTGCTAGCGGTTCTTAAAAGTGATAATGATCTTCAACGCCCTTCTGTATTAGAAGCACTTATACGCCGACATACAGCTATAGTGCATCTAGCTGAACAACATGTTAGCATGGACCTAACACAGGGCATCCGTGAAATTTTACTGACAGAGACATTCTGTGGTCCAGTTTCATCTCTACATATGTTTGAGAAAGCTGCAGAGCAGTACACAGGATCAGCAACTGAAGCTGTGTGTGATTGGTACATTGAAAACATTGTGAAGGATGTTTCTGGTGCTGGCATCCTCTTTGCACCACTTCATAGATCCTTCAAGAGCTCAAGACCTGTTGGGGGATATTTCGCTGAGTCGGTCACTAATCTCAGGGAATTAAAAGCTTTTGTTCGTATTTTTGGTGGTTATGGGGTTGACCGGTTCGACAGAATGATCAAAGAGCATACTGCAGCGCTGCTGAACTGCATTGATACGTCACTGCGGGCCAACCGTGAGGTTTTGGAGGCTGTTGCAGGAAGCATGCACTCCGGTGACCGGATTGATCGAGACACAAATATCAAGCAAATCATTGATATGGACACCATGGTTGGGTTCTGTGTACAGGCAGGAGAGGCTATTGCATTTGACCGTCTTCTAGCTGAAGCTGCTGGAGTTGTATTACAAGAAGGTGCTCCTCTCATTCATTCTTTACTAGCAGGGGTCACTAAGCATTTGCCTGAGGAAATACCTGAGAAAAAGGAAGTAAGAAGGTTAAGGAGGGTGATAAACAGTGTTGCTCTAGCTGATGACCATGATTCAGAGTGGGTCAGGTTAATTTTTGAAGAGGTTGGTGGGGGTGCAAGTGATGGTTCGTGGAGCTTTTTGCCGTACTTATTTGCCACTTTCATGACATCAAACATCTGGAGTACGACAGCTTTCAATGTTGACACTGGAGGCTTCAACAACAACATTCATTGCTTGGCAAGGTTAGATTTTTAAACACTTTTTCTTCATATGCATCAATGCATGTACTTATACTAAGTTCTAAATATTTATGGGATTTTGCTTTGTGATCTGTATTGACATTATTGTGCATGTGTCAATCTTCTTTTTTGTTTCTTGAATGATCAAGGTACATACTGAGAATAAATGAATAAAATAAATTGATTTATGAACAGCATTTTCTGAAAAGCACAATTTCGGTGCTTCAAGGTTTGACAAAAGTGCTATTAAATTGACGATTTTCAATTCAATAAAAGCATTAAAATTTCAATAAAAGTAGTTTTTTAAAATAAATTTGGCTGAAGTACTTCTATCTATTTTGAAGTCTTCCTAGATGTGTGCTTTGTGCCCTAAATCCCTTAATTTGTTAGTGATAATAGATGACAAGCTTTAGTAACATCATCCTGCAGACAATGCTGGTGGTAATAAGAGATAGCACAAATATACTTGAATTCATTGCAAGCTATGTACTGGCTAAAGACAAATTTCACAATCTGTAGAATGAAATGGAGAGATTCCTTGTGGGTGATCTAACCTAAGTTGCAATTATTTAAGCATAGTTAAGTTCCATTAAACCTTGATTTTCCCTATATTCTCAGAAGTCAGAACCAGTACAAGTGAAAATATTAATTTATTGTAATGTATGAAAAGCGATTAATATTGCTTTTATTGTAGTAGTAGGGAAAATCAATTTACTTTAAGTTTCTCAGTAAATATATGATTTTCCCTACTACTACTTTAAAGCAATTAATATTGATATTCAATTTCAGTAAATGAATATCCGACCCCCCCTACCCCACCGTAGGTGGGAGCCTTTGCAGCACTGGGGTAAATGAAAATGAAAATGAATTCAATTTCAGTAAATATTTCTAATATGAATATATTGTACTACCTCCGTCCCCTTAATATTGGGATGGAAGGAAGTGGTGTAGTTTTTAAGAAAAGTAGAATTATGTGGTTAATAATGAGTTGATAAAGTGGGAATCAAGTAAGAATGAATTAGAACCACACAAATGTTACCAAATATGGTAGGGACAAAATTAGTGGGACGGACCGCGAACGAAAAAGGAAAAATGGGACATTTATAGTGGAATGGAGGGAGTAATAGGTAAGGACTCTATTTACTTGTTCATCAAGATTGCTGAGTAGTGCAAACATAATGTTTAACTTTACAAGTAGTATTACATAATTCCGAGCTTAATTATATGACTAACAAAGTTAATCAGGTCTCTTTATGAATAATAATTAAATTGAAGGGAGAAAAAGTAATAACAAAATACGTACCATACACGCAAAACACCATTAGTTTTGGAATAAAAATTTTGTTATTCATATTTTAGGAATCACCACCTATTTTAGTCATATTCCCTGTACCTTTTCTACTCCTTCTGCCTCTAATTTTTCCCAGTATCTTTCCTTTTCGAACCGCCCCACTAGGATTGTCCCATACCAAATTTGGTAAAGTTTGTGTGGTTCTAAACTTTATTTTTACTTTATCAATTCAATATCAACTACATAAACCAACTTTTCAGAATAACTGCACCACCTCCTGATGTCCCAATGTTAATAGGACGGAGGTAGTATCATTTTCCACAAGCATAATCCATGATCTGACTTTGGCTTTTCTGTGGGCAGGTGTATTTGTGGTGTTATTGCAGGAAGTGAATTCGTCAGGCTCGAAAGAGAACATCAGTTGAAGCAGTCTTTTTCAAATGGTCACACTGATGAGGCATTGGATCCTGCTGAGGTACATAACCGTTCATCTGTCGAGGCAAGCATCAAGTCCACAATGGAACTTTTTGTCAAATTCTCTTCTGGAATTATCCTGGATTATTGGAATGAAAACAACAGGTAAAGACTATCTTCTGGGATTTGTATCTTTTTGTGCTAAAACAGTATTTTGAAGTTGGTGCTTCTGCTTAACATTAAAGTAATTGCGCTGGATAGGAGTATAATATAAGAGTTGTTCTAAAAGGCGTTGCAAGGCGGCATGATCAGGCCTTAGGCCTTTGAAGCCTAGGCGGGAGAAAGGCGTTTTAGTTTTTTACTAAACACTTTAACTTTTATAGAGACATTAGTAAATATAGTTATGTGTTATTAGATAAATATTATGCAAAAGCATCCTATTTTTACATGTGCACACAAAAATAAGCTTCTAGAGTTCTAAAAACCATAAAATCATGTTATGTACGCATCTATAGTAAAAAAGGAAAAAATTTACACGATAGGTCAATGATAAAACAATGATATTAATGAACGATAACTGTTGAAGAATATTTTATTTCCATGTATATCTAGTTTACCATAAATAGATTTATTCTATCTTTATTACTTAGATTTATTCTATCTTTACTAAATAGGAAGTTATTCTCTGGAGATCTCCTAAGTAAGGAAGGTATCTATGATAGTTTTAGTATATATATTCCCGTACATGATTCAAGGAAAAATATACAGAAATCAGAGAAGTATTTCTCACCATCCCACCGTGTTAACCCTAATTTAACATGGTATCAGAGACGCCGATTAGCCTCTTCGCTGCCGCTGTCGGTGAAATAGCTTCAAGACTGTCATGACCAGTGACAGATCTTCTTCTTCTAAATCTCCTACTTCCGAAAATTCTGAAGATAATTCAGAAAACAACTCTGCTGTTTCCAACACTACCACGATGGTAACAAGCAACAATGGAACGAACTTTGACCAAGGAGCTGGAGGAATATCGGTCCGGAAATTTACCGGAAAGAATTACCTTCAGTGGTCTCAATCTGTACGTATGTTCATCACGGGAAAGCAAAAAAGGGAATATTTGACTGGAGTAGCAGCAAAACCAGAAGATTCCACCTTTGAAGCTTTCACCAAATGGGACAACGACGACAATCAAGTCCGATTCTGGCTAATCTCAACCATGGAGCCAGATATCAGAGACAATTATCTCCTACATCAATCTGCCAAGGACTTATGGAGCGATGTAAAGGAAACCTATTCTACTTAAGACAACTCGTCTGCATTGTTTGCAATTGAGCAAAAATTGTTCAATTTTAAACAAGGAGAGATGAGTGCAACTGAGTATTACAACAAACTCAGCAGGACATGGCTCGAACTGGATCTGTACGAGGCTCCTGTCTGGGAAACCACTAAGGATGCCAAAACTTTCCGCACGTTTGTTGAGAAAAAGCGAACAATTCAGATGCTTCATGGACTACGACAAGAACTGGACGTGGCCAAAAGCAGGGTAATGGGGACAAAACCATTCCCTAGCTTAAAGGCTGCCTTTGCAGATGTGCTTCGGGAGGAGGATCGTAGAAGGCTTATGCTTGCTGAAAATACACCAGCTATTGAAGGATCTGCCCTCAAGATAGAGACGCTAGCTACAGCTCACAGGCAAATCGGAACAAGGGCAAAGCTAAGTGGTGTGAACACTGCTGTCTTCCCCACCATACTAAGGCAGAATGTTGGGAGATAATTGGAGGGGGCCCCGACTGGAAATCGAGAATGGGTCACCATAAGCCGCGTGCGAATGCGATTACCAGTAGGGAAGCAGAGGAGGAACTGCAATTCTCAAAAGGGCAGCTTGATTCTTTACAGAAGATGTTTTCTCAAGTTCTCAAGGCTGAAAAGGGGGAACCCAAGGGATTCATCTCCAGTTTGTTCGAGCAATCAGGTACCATACCTAGTGCCCTTGTCTCACATACTCATCACACAAATGTTTGGATACTTGACTCCGGTGCAACTGATAATATGACTGGGAACTTAAACCTCATCCAGAACATGCAACCTTACCCTCATAAGACAGGGGTTAGGATTGCTGATGGTACCTTAGCACCCATTGCTGGAATTGGTTTGGTTAAGGTCACTCGGAATCTCACCTTGTTTCCTGTCCTTTATGTGCCAAAATTGAACTGCAATTTGTTGTCTATTCGCCAAGTTATTCATGATTTGGGGTGTGAAGTTAAGTTCAGTTCTCCTCATTGTGTGTTACAGGAAGAGGGGACGGGAATGATCCTTGGCAGTGGTGAGGTTCGTGATGGCCTATACATTTTGCGAGGAACGAAGCAGGAGTTGGAGGAGTCTAGTTCTAAGTCTAAGAGTGCTCATATTGTAGCTAGCTTAGATAGTCGTACTGATCAAGTAGTTCTATGGCATCATAGACTGGGTCACCCCAGCTTTATGTACCTTGAAAAATTATTTCCAAAATTATTCAATAAAAGAAGTGCCAAGTTATTTGAATGTGATGTTTGTCAACTTGCAAAACACACTCGTACTGTCTACTCTGGATCTAGCTATCAGCCTACTAAGCCATTTGCAATTGTGCACAGTGACATTTGGGGTCCTATGAAGGTCCGAAATATCAATGGTGCCCGATGGTTCATCACGTTCATTGATGACCATACACGGCTCACATGGACTTTCTAGATGAACGAAAAATCTGAAACTACTGGTATATTTCAGAATTTCCACCGAATGGTTCAAACTCAGTTCCAAGAAAACATAAAAGTACTAAAAACAGACAATGCTCATGATTACTTTAACCAGAATATGAGCAAGTATTTGACTGAACACGAGATTATTCATGCTAGCTCCTGCGTGGAGACACCACAACAGAATGGAATTGCAGAGCGAAAAAACCGACATCTACTTGAAGTTGCTCGAGCAGCTATGTTCACTCATCATGTACCTCAACATCTATGGGGTGAGGCAGTCCTCACAGCTACCTATCTAATTAATAGGCTTCCCAGCCGCGTGCTTCAGTTTAAGACACCTCGACATGTATTACTTAAATCTTTCCCACATATTGCCAGTTTTACCTCATATATATCTCCGAAAGTGTTCGGTTGTACTGTGTTTATTCACGTTGCGCCTCATAATCGGTCAAAATTGGACCCCCGTTCTATCAAGGGTGTGCTGATTGGCTACTCTGCTGCTCAAAAGGGTTACAAGTGCTATGTACCATCTACACGAAAGGTATATAACACTCTGGATGTGACTTCTTTCTTTGAGTCTCAGTCCTTCTTCAAACCGACTGTGCTTCAGGGGGAGAAATCTGACTACCCGGTTGTGTGTGAACCACATCAGTTTGTGGACCTTATTTCAGCTGAATCTGAGGTGCCTACATCAACCATGGAGGCACAGAGGGAGAACCTTGCTCCTGTGTCAGATGAACCCGGGCAGGAACAAGTTGGGGTGCAAGTGGAGAACCTTCCTCCTATGTTAGATGAACCCGAGCAAGAACATGATCAAATGCTGAAACCACTACTGGTGTATCAAAGGAGGAAGAACAAAGATGACAGTAAGAGTGAGAAATGCAGTGAAGAACAAAATTCTACACTACATGATGAAGTTGAAGACCTGGTTCAAACGATGGAGGAAAATGAAGCTCCTAATGACGATCTTGATATTCCTATAGCCCTAAGGAAAGGAATACGTAGCTGCACAAGATATCCAATTAGGAACCAAGTGAGTTATGATCGTCTAAGTGATACTCACAAGGCTCTTACAATGGCGATTGATAATGTTACTGTACCAAAAAACATTCATGAGGCTATGAAATCACCTGAATGGAAGAAAGCAGTGATGGAAGAAATTCACGCATTAGAGAAAAACAGAACATGGGAAATTGTTCGTCTGCCGAATGGAAAGAATATTGTTGACTGTAAATGGCTTTTTACAGTGAAATACAAGGCTGATGGCACTGTTGAACGACTCAAGGTTAGGCTGGTTGCAAGAGGGTTCACTCAAACTCAAGGTATTGACTATGAGGAAACCTTCGCACCTGTTGCAAAACTCAAAACGGTACGTGTACTTTTATCTCTTGCTGTGAACTTAGACTGGTCACTATACTAGTTTGACGTAAAAAATGCATTCCTGAATGGTGACCTCGAAGAAGAGGACTACATGAGTCTTCCACCAGGAATTCAGCATCTAAGAAGTGGGATGGTGTGCAAGTTAAAGAAAGCTTTGTATGGCTTGAAATAGTCTCCAAGAGCGTGGTTTGGACGGTTTGCTATGGCTGTCATAGAGGGGGGATATTATCAATGCCAAACTGATAGTACACTCTTCCTAAAGCATTCAAATCAAGGGAAGGTGTCAATCCTCATTGTATATGTGGATGACATCATTATAACGGGAGCTGACAATGAAGAAATACAACTTCTCAAAGATCAACTTGCCGGAGAGTTTGAAATCAAAGACCTTGGCAGTTTAAAGTATTTTCTCGGAATTGAAATTATCAGATCAAACAAAGGAATAGTCATTTCTCAGAGAAAGTACATCTTAGATTTGTTGAATGACACTGGCATGACGAACTGCAAACCAATGGACACACTGATGGAGCAGAACAAAAGGTTAAGTGCAACTGAAGATGTTTGATAGAAGCAGAAAACCCTAGCAGACGATATTAACGTCTGTCCCAGCCTTAGGGTCAAACCAAATCCTTATTCTCAATAATCCCCCTAGTTCACAAGATCAGACCTCCTTAAATACTCCTTAACCTAATAATAAAATATGGCCATCTAGGCCCAGTAACCTAATAATAAAATATGCCCATCTAGGCCCAACAGTTTATTAGAACTAACAATTGAATGATATAAAGTAATAAAACCCAGCCATCAATCCATTCCATCTAGGCCCGCTGGCGGCGACAGTAAACCAATAATGGGCGAGGCCCGTCCTCCTGAAGGAGCGACCCAGTTACCTCCTCCCGGAGCCTCGGCCCAACTGCCTCCCGCTCTCTAACAATTTCCTCCCCCTCTAAAACAACCTTGTCCCCAGGGTTGAAGTAAGGGAACTGCTGTTGGAACTGCTGCAGCCCAATCCACGTAACATCATCTTCCGACTGACCAACCCACTGCACCAACACTTGCTCAACATCTTTCCCTTTCTCCTGCACATTCCGCGAAGCCAAAACAGTAGTCGGCTCGAACACCGGCCCAATAGGTAATTCCAAACTCTCCGGCAACTCTGTTTCAATGGGATGATTCCCGACTATCCGGCGTAGCTGCGACACATGAAAAACAGGGTGGATCCTGCTAGAAGCTGGGAGAGACAGTCGGTACGTCGTTGGACCCACACGTCCTTCGACCACAAAGGGGCCATAGAACTTGGCAGCTAGCTTGTGATGAGCTTGCTTTGCTATAGAAGTTTGCCGATACGATCGAACTTTCAGGAATACACGGTCCCCGACTTCAAATACCACTTCTCGCCTGCGCTTGTTTGCCTGCTTAATCATGTGTTGTTGTGACTTTTCTAGATTACCCCTCAAGCGACGCAGCAGCTCATCCCGCCCCCCAGAACTTCTGCCACAGCCTCCACCCGGCACTCACCTGGCAAGAACCACCGTAAGGATGGTGGCGGCCTGCCATACACTACTTCAAAAGGAGTCATCTCGGCGGCTGTTTGGTAAGCAATATTGTACCAATACTCCGCCCAAGGTAACCAACGAAGCAACTTCTTAGGCTGATCACATGTCAAACAACGAAGATATGTTTCCAAAATACGGTTTAACACTTCCGTTTGGCCATCTGTTTCAGGATGGTATGCAGAACTGTACTTCAAGTGGGTACTTGACTGCTGGAACAATTCTTTCCAAAAGGTACTGACGAATAACGAATCTCTATCATTGACTATGGATCCCGGCATACCATGTAACCGAACGATCTCCCGCATGAAAGTATCAGCCACAGACCGAGCTGTAATTGGCGGTTTTAATGCAATGAAGTGTCCATACTTGGACAGCCCTATCCACCACAACCATCACACACGTATACCCCTGAGATTTAGGCAAACAAGTAATAAAATCCATAGCCACGTCCTCCCAAACTAAATCTGGAATTGGCAGCGGCCGTAAGAGTCATGCGAGCGACATTGTTTCATATTTTGATTTCTGGCATGTCAAACATTTGGCCACATACTCCTGCACCTGACGGAACATGCCTTTCCAATACATACCGCTCGCCAATCGTCGATATGTCCTGAGAGCCCCCGCATGTCCCCCCTCCGGTGTGTCATGAAATTCATGTAACAGTTTCGGAATCCACTCGGAAGTAGCTGCCAGCACCAATCTTCCTTTAAAAAACAACTTGTCATCTATTATTTCGAACCCCACTCGTCTATCCGGATCAGTCTTCAAGGCAGTCACAATGCCTTGAATAAACTCATCCCGTTCTTGTTCTTCCAACACCTCTTGCATCCCTGCCCAATGCCGCACACTTAATGCTGTCAACACCCCGTCATCAGCCGTTCTAGATAGGGCATCCGCCGCTGAATTGGAGACTCCCGGTTTGTACTCAATTTGGAAATCATACCCCAATAATTTGGCCACCCAATTCTGTTGCGAGGGAGTTATAACTTTCTGCGTGAGAAGATGTTTGAGGCTGTGGTGATCAGTGCGGACTGTAAAACGACGACCTATGAGATATGACCTCCAATGTTGTATTGCCAAAACCAGTCCCATTAATTCACGTTCATAGGCTGATTTAGTAAGGGTGCGATCAGCCAATGATTTACTGAAGTAAGCAAGTGGTCGGCCTTCTTGCATCAATACCGCTCCTACCCCAATACCGGATGCATCGCACTCAATCACAAAGTGGCGCTTGAAATCCGGTATGGCCAAAACCGGCGCTTCAGTCAACACGCTCTTCAATCCGGTTGGGGCCACTCGACTACTGCACGGACCTTAGCAGGGTCCATCTCCACGCCTGCCGCTGAAATGATGTGGCCAAGGTACTCGACCTTGGACCCCCTGAAGACACACTTCTTTCTATTGGCCTTGAACTGATTCTGATGTAAAATACGCAGCACTTGTGTCAAATGTTCACGATGCTCGGCTACTGTCCGACTATAGATCAAGATATCGTCAAAGAATACTAAGACAAATCTTCGCAAGAACGGCCTGAACAGATCATTCATCGTGGACTGGAAGGTGGCTGGCGCATTCATTAACCCAAACGGCATCACGAGAAACTCGTAATGGCCACTATGAGTGCGAAAGGCAATTTTAGAAATATCCTGTTCAGCCACTTGTATTTGATGATATCCAGCTCTAAGGTTAATTTTTGAAAAAATTACGGCTCCAGATAACTCATCTAACATCTCTTGTATCACTGAAATCGGATACTTATCTGGAACAGTTACTTTATTCAACTCCCGATAGTCCACACAGAATCGCCAAGTGCCATCTTTCTTTTTAACCAGGAGAACTGGGTTTGAGAATGGGTTGGAACTTGGCCTGATGATGCCTGCCATCAACATGTCTGACACTAGATTTTCAATTTCATCTTTCTGGCTATGTCCATACCTATACAGCCGGACAGATACCGGGCCCGTTCCTGAGGCTAACTCAATCCGGTGGTCTGTAGATCGTTGCGGGGGAAGGTCCCGCGACTCTCCAAATACTTCCCCAAACTCTTGCAAGACATCATCCACCTGCTCTTCATTTGGCCCCAACAAAGTAGTGGGCTCGCTTACCATCACAATCGCCCAAAATTCCACATCCCTCGTTCGAAGCAGAGCCTGCAATCCCACCTGTTTCTGACATAGTGTTGGATCCCCTTTCAATCTTACAGGGCTGCCCTGCCAATCAAATGACATAGTCATTGTTTCCCAGTTGGTCCGGATCTCTCCGAAGGATGCTAGCCATGCTACTCCCAGTATAACATCCACTCCTCCCAATGGAAACACGTAATAATCTGTCCGTACTTCGCACCCTGGCAGGGAGATCGACACCCCCTTGCAAATCCCTTCTGATTCTTGGCGCCGACCATCTCCTAACTGTACACCAAACTTCCCCGTCTTTTCTGTCTTTAATTCGAGTCATGGCACAATGGCTGCTGAAATAAAGTTGTGACTTGCGCCACTATCCACCAAGATGGACACTGTGGACCCCTCAATTACGCCTCTGAGTCGCATAGTACGAGGACTAGAAATTCCTGCCATTGAATATACAGGCAAGTCCATGACCGCTGCCTGTTGCTCCTCCTGTTCCCCTAGCTGCTCAATCTCTTCCGGTGGAATAAAAGATTCAGTTTGGTTGAGGTCAAATTCTTCATCTTCCTCGGCAACTATTACTCTTAATCGTTTTAAAGGACATTCATGCCCAGGAGTATAAGGCTTCTTGCATCGAAAACAAAGTCCTTTTGCACGTAGGTCTGCTAATTCCTGCGGTGAGAGGCGTGTGAACCGAGACCGATTCACTGACTGACCAGTCATGGCTGACCCGGTCCCCGATGTACGACCTGAAGATCGCAAGAAAGTCGTGCTTCCTGCTGCCCCTTGAGTTCCCGTAACTAGCGTGGAAGAAAACCCGCCAACCTTGGTGTAATTACTGGAACGATACTGCTGATTGTTGTAACCCCGTTCCGTTCTCCCTCCGGACTGTACAACCAAGTTGTCTTCGATATCCCTGGCCAACTCCATAGCAGCCGGAAATCAGCCGGCCGTAGAAGCCGTAAGGAAATGCGAACGGTGTCCCGTAGCCCTTTCATAAAGTACCCCAAGTAGTGGGCATCACTCAAACCTGGGACCTGACTGGCTAATTGCACGAACACATTCACATAGTCTTCCATGGACCCTGACTGCTTAACATCGGCCAACCGTTCAAACATGCTCCCTTTGAACCGAGTATCAAAACGGGCTACAAGGGCTTGGGAGAACTCCTCCCAGGATATGTCCGGTCTCCGCGATCGTGTCCATGAAAACCAGTACAGAGCCGGTCCCTCCATGGCTACCATGGCAGACGCCACCCTCAACTCGGGTCGAGTGTGGTGGATTTCAAATTGTTGGTTAGCCCTGGCGAGCCACCTTATCGGGTCTGCCCCCTCAAAAGATGGTAGCGTTAATGGCGCGTTCACAGTCCCTGAGTTGTGGGGGGTTTGTGTTTCGCCCACTGAGTCAGCCGTGCCTCCCCCTCCTGAATTGGAATTAATCGGCGATTCATCTGTGGCCATAACCTTCTGCGTCAGTTTGTCCAATATTGCGGTGATAACATCTAACTTGGCTTTTGTGGAGTGCACTTCCGCCCTGATTTCCATGCGGTGAATGGAAATCCGGCAGGTCGGACCAAATTGATAGAAGCAGAAAACCCTGGCAGACGATATTAACGTCTGTCCCAACCTTAGGCTCAAACCAAATCCTTATTCTCAATAATCCCCTAGTTCACAAGATCAGACCTCCTTAAATACTCCTTAACCTAATAATAAAATATGGCCATCTAGGCCCAGTAACCTAATAATAAAATATGCCCATCTAGGCCCAACAGTTTATTAGAACTAACAATTGAATGATATAAAGTAATAAAACCCAGCCGTCAATCCATCCCATCTAGGCCCGCTGGTGGCGACGGTAAACCAATAATGGGCGAGGCCCGTCCTCCTGAAGGAGCGGCCCAGTTGCCTCCTCCTGGAGCCTCGGCCCAACTGCCTCCCGCTCTCTAACAATGTTCCACATGCAGACAAGGGAAACTATCAACGGTTAGTAGGCCGATTGATATACCTTGCACACACTCGACCTGATATTGCATTTGCTGTTGGAATTGTGAGCCAACACATGCATGATCCGAACGAGGGACACATGGAAATGGTGGTTAGAATCCTTAAGTACTTGAAGAGTACTCCTGGTAAGGGTATACACTTCAAGAAGACTGAAGTCTGGGACATTACTGTGTATATAGATGCCAGCTGGGCTGGAGAGTTGACTGATAGAAGGTCAACTACACGATACTGCAGCTATGTTTGGGAAAATCTTGTAACATGGAGGAGCAAGAAACAAGATGTGGTGGCACGAAGTAGCGCTGAAGCCGAATACAGAGCTCTTGCTCTAGGAATCTGTGAGGGAATATGGCTAAGACGGGTTCTAAATGAATTGAAGATTGGATCAGCAGGGCGTGTCCATCACGATAGAACTAAGCATGTTGAAGTTGATAGACAGTTTATCTCTGACAATGTTGCTAAAGGTATTGCTACAGTCAGTTATGTTCCTACCAAGCACCAGACAGCTGATATTCTGACCAAGGCTCTCGGACGTGACACATTTCAGTTTTTATCTAGCAAGCTTGGATTAATTAACATCTACACCAAGTTTGAGGGGGAGTGTTGAAGAATATTTTATTTCCATGTATATCTAGTTTACCATAAATAGATTTGTTCTGTCTTTATTACTTAGATTTATTCTATCTTTACTAAATAGGAAGTTAATCTCTGGAGATCTCCTAAGTAAGGAAGGTATCTATGATTGTTTTAGTATATATATTCCTGTACATGATTCAAGGAAAAATATACAGAAATCAGAGAAGTATTTCTCACCATCCCACCGTGTTAACCCTAATTTAACAATAACGATAATGATCATTATGATGACGATGACCCATAAATAGTGACATTAGTAATGAAGATACATCATAGTAATAATGATATATATTTTTCAATATTATATTTAATTACATAGCTATTAATAGTTATATATTTACTATTGACCATACATGTTAAAGCTATGTTGCTGATGAAATCCCATGCCACCTATGGTGTGCAGTTTTATTCCTTTGAAATCAAACATACTCTATTTAAACATTCTCATGGTAATTCCTACACCGGAAGTAGTTAAGGAGTCCTCCTTGTATTTTTCTATATAAAAGGTCTATACCTTGAAAACCTAGGGAAGTCCTCAAGTCCAAAGCCGTGCAATCTAGCTTCGCGTCTGACTTTGTTGAGGAGAATTTATTCTCCTGACTTGGGCTGAAACTTTTAAAAAAAATTAATGAGTTGGGCCGCCTTTTCTCACGCATTGTATGGAGGCAAGGCGTTTTCGGGCCACCTGGCGCCTAGGCCCGCGTAATCGGCGCCTTTTGAAGCCTTTTAGAACATGATTTTATTTCCTAAATAGGAGTTCAATTCCTATTATGCCCCTTCCCCTATTTGTCTCTGTAGCAGCACCCTTCCCTTTGTTTTCTCCGCTCACTCCCCTCTCCTCTTTCTTCTCTCTCTCGGCGTGGCGGCTGCCTCGTTGGAGGAGGAGATAAACGGAGGAGGTTGTCTCTGGAGGAGATGGACATGGAGGAGGTTTCCGGAGGAGATCAATGGAGGAGGCCGTCACCGGAGGAGATCAACAGAGGAGGGCGTTGCCGGAGATTGACAGAGACGGCGGCGCAGACAACAGAGCCTGACGGCGGCACAGACAATGGAGCCTGACGGCAGCACAAGCACAAGCATACACGAGCAATACCTTGTACACGGAATTGCCACACTTGCCTTTTAGTGCATATACACTTTTTGTATAAATAAATATGTAGCATTTAGAAAGCATGACTTGAAGACCCACTGGCTGTTAGCCAGGTACTTATTACTCATTATTTTGGACTTGTGTTCTCACAGATCTAGCATTGTAGCAAAGCTCATCTTCCTAGATCAAATTTGTGAGATGTCTCCATTCCTTCCAAGAAGCATACTAGAAAGCTACATTCCATACGCCATTCTCCGATCCATCTACAGCCAGTACTACTCAAACTCCTCTTCTGGTCAACAACTTGCATTGCTGAACTCATCTCCCCGACATTCACCTTCTGTTGCGCTTGGGCACTCATCTCTGGCAGCAGCAGCAGCGAGGCAGCAGCCTCACCGTGAATATTCAACCCATGCAAGTCTTAATGATTCTGGCTACTTTAATAAGCCATCATCATCAAGCCACATCCAAAACCACCAGCTGTACGAAACTGACAGCGGAAGCATTGAAATTAGGCATTGGAATATGCGGCGATCTGGGCCATTGGATTACAGTGACAGTCGCAAAGTAAAACATATGGAAGGATCGACATCCTCAAGCACAGGACCAAGGTCTGCGATCTCCAAGTCCGGCCCTTTGTCTTATAAGTACAACAACAAATAAAGGCAAATCCTAGCATAGCCAACTTGATTGTACATTTGCTTAGTGTCAATATTTGATTGCGGTAATTTACACACAACTTTATGCTCATATAATAGCATCGTTTATTTGTACTTGGAAAGTCCAGTTTATATACTACTGTCTCATACTCAATGCATTGTCTCAGGATGATTTATTTATTTGAATGAGTGTTCCTAGAAAAATGTAAAGAAAATATACTTTTTATGTGTATGTGTCATGTGTGTGCATCTATTTCAAGGAGGTAGACCTGTCCCTGATTTGAACCGGAAATGAACTGAAGGTTCCTGGCTCCGAAAACTAGGACAATCGGAACCAAAATCTTATAATACCAATTCTTGGCGGTTCTGAACTGACAGTTCCGGTTCCGGTTTGCCGATTTTCAAATTTTAAGCTCTAATATTAATTTTGTTCATTAATCGTATTTATATGTATTTAATTAAAGTATTAAACTATTAAAGATTTTCCATCATTTGCAATGGAGACATTTTTTGTCTTGAGATTATGATGGAATAAAGCAAAATGGCTCACTAAACTGTCCGCGCTTCTTTGTTATGGAGTAGCAGTCAGTCCATGCAATTTTGGATGCGATTTTCACTATGCGTCATCCAGAAACAGTCTCTCTGTGTTTTAGTACATGTGTAAGACTGCGTACATCCGACCTCCTCTTAAAGATATAAGTTTTGAATTAAAGATATTATTAAAATAAGTTTGAACAATATCATTCCCTATCCTATTAATACAATCAGGTTGAATTAAAGAAAATTTGTCCTTTATTTTTCTGAAAATCTTGCCTTAAAAGTTTATGGTCAAGGTTCTATAAATCCTCAATTTAGAAATTATAGTCACAAAATCATTAAAAAAGAAGTTATAAGACAATATGTTTTGGAAAAGGATAGATTAGGGGTGGACTCGGGTCCGGGCCGGGTCCGGGTCGGGCCTAGGCCCGGCGGTTCAAGAATGGTGGACCCGGGACCGGCCCGGGTAGCCACCGGGTCCAGTCCGGGTCCGGGCCGGGCCTCCGGGTTGGATTTTTTTTTTATTTTTTTTTTGCTTTCCTAACCCCCCCCCCCCTCCCAAACCCCCCCAAACCCATCCTACGGTCCTACCCATCAAGCCCAACCCGGGTGGAAGCCCAAAAATGAAAAAAAAAAAAATCAATTTGGCCCGGGCCCGACCCGGCCGGGCCGGTTCACCAAAATTCAGACCCGAGCCCGGACCCGCCCTACCCCCCGGGCCTAGGCCCGACCCGGACCCGGACCCGAGAACCGGGCCGGTCCCGGTCCCGCACAGTAGCGGGCCGGGCCGGTCCATGGGCCGGGTGGCCCGACCCTAGTCCAAGCCTAGGATAGATTAAATTTTTTTTTCACAAACTTTGATGGACGTGTTAGTATTTGTATTGATGTATGAGAGGATACTTATTATCATTTGTATTATTTGGGTGTGTATGTGTGACTCTACATTATATTGATGATGATTAGTGATGGAACCAATCGAGCCGAACCGAACCGGAACCAGCCTGGCCTGTTACTGTACAAGGCCGGACATGTGTAAGACTGCGTACCGGGTCGGACCCGGTAGGCCGAACCGGAACCAGCCTGGCCTGTTACTTATATGACCCGGACCGGCTGGTTCGGGCTGGTTTCGGGCCTTTTTTTCAATTTTTTTCTTCCTTGGGTAGGGTTGGGTGTTTTGGGGAGGTTTGTGGGGTGGGGGGTGAGGGGTGAGGGGGGGAGGGTCGGGGGATAACAAGAAAGCCAAAAAAAATTATACATTGAACCGGCCCGGCCCGGTTTGGCCCGACCTGGTTTGGCCCGGACCCGGTATCAAACTGGGCCGGTTCCGGGCCCAAGTATCTGAAAAAAAAGCCTGCCCAGGCCAGGCCCGGAATTGAAATTGGACCGGCCTGGGTCCATCTCTAATGATGATTAGGAAATGAATTTTATCAATCTAGGACCTGAAAGATAAAATGTATCAATATAGGATTCGAAAGATGAAAAACTATCTATCTAGGACTAGGCTTGGACTCGGGTCGGGCCACCCGGCCCGTTGACCGGCCCGTGGACTGGGCCGTGGACCGGCTCGGCCCGGTCCGCTACTGTGCAGGACCGGGACCGGCCTGGTTCTCGGGTCCGGGTCGGGCCTAGTCCCGGGGGGTAGGGCGAGTCCGGGCTCGGGTCTCAATTTTGGTGAACCGGCCCGGCCGGGTCGGGCCCGGGCCCGGGCCAAATTGAATTTTTTTTATTTTTTTTTATCATTTTTGGGGTTTCACCCGGGTTGGGCTTGATGGGTAGGATGGGTTTGGGGGGGTTTGGGAGGGTGGGGGGTGAGGGGGGGGGGGTTACGAAAGAAAAAAAAATCCAAACCGGAGGCCCGGCCCGGTCCGGACCCGGCCCGGACCCGGTGGCTACCCGGGCCGGTCCCGGGTCCACCATTCTTGAACCGCCGGCCCGCCCGGGTCTAGGCCCGACCCGGACCCGGCCCGGACCCGAGTCCACCCTTATCTAGGACCTAACATTTCATAGGTTTTGATTTATTTAATTTTTTTTATTAATTCTATTGCTAATATTTGGTGAAATTTTCTTGACAAAAGTTTATTGGCTTAATAAAATTAAATACGAAGTATTATTCAAAATTTTTAAAATAAATAATAATAATAATTTTATTGAAAATTTAGGTCCTAAATTGATAGTTTTCAATCATTCGGGTCCTAGATTGACAGTTTTTCATCATTCGGGTCCTATACCGATACATTTCATCTTTCAGGTCCCGAATAGATTGTTTGTCTATCTTTCAGGTCCCGGATTGATAAAATTCCATTAGGAAATGCATAAACGTGTTATTCCTTTTCGTGAGATTTAATGACCAACACATCGATAATAATATTTATATTCTGATTGAACGTATTTTAATTGAATATAATTTGATTGATAAGGTGTTTGTTATGAGTTTTGATAATGCTAGTAATAATACTGTTGCTATATCTAGATTGCTTGAATTGTGTGGTCCTTCTACTTTGATGTGTATGTTTTTTCATCAGCGTTGTGCATGACATATTCTCAATTTATGTGTAAAAGATGGGCTAGTCGCGTTAGGAGATGCAATGGACAACATGAGGGGGGGGGGGGGGGATTAGACTTATTTGGGCTAATAATCAACTTAAAATGCAATGGCGTGAATATTTGAGGGTTAGACATGTGAAATATTGTAAATTTTCTAAAGATTTGTGTATTACCTGGAATAGTAGTTATAACTTAATTACTGTACTTATTAGATTTAAAGACTACTTTCCTGCTTTTTTTGAAAGAATATGCTAACAATATTATAAATCCGACTGAGATTGACACTATGCAATAAATTGTCAATGTTTTGGTATATTTTAATAATGCAACTCAAACTTTAGTCATGTTTATAAATCCACAGCAAATCAATTTTATGTTGAAACTATTAATCTCGCTGGTGCATTTTCTGAATTTGAAACTCTCTTACATTCATTATTTCTGTTCTTTCATGAAAGAAATTTTTTAAAATATTATTCACATATAATAGCATATATATGGTATTGCCTTTATTCTTGATTCTCGTTTCAAACTTAATGCTTTTCAAAATTGTTTAGAGTACTATTGCGGTTGTTTTCTTGGTCCATTACCTATGTACGATGATAAGCCCATAGATTTTAAAGAGCAATAAAACGAGGTTAGTAATTTATTTCATCAATTATATAATGAGTTTCATGCACAAATGCACAATATGGTAACACATCCCCTCCCCTGACACGAACATCTTCTTCATCTAAAGGAAAATCATTTTTGAAATCTACATTTGGTAATCTTATGAAAAAAGTAAATCAACTCCTGCTGTTGCACAAAGCTTGATAAACGAGCTTTCTTTATATATAATATTTCTTGTTAACTATGAAGAAGGGGATGACTTTGACGTTCTGTAGTGGTGAAAGGAAAAAAAAGAACGTTCATGATTTTATCGAAGATGGCTAAACAAGTGCTATCAATGCAGGTATCAACAGTTGCTGTGGAATAAGAATTTAGTGCAGTCGGCAACGTCCTAACGGATTATAGAATGAGATTGCGTGCAAAATCTATTGAGACGCTCGTTTGCTTCCATAATTGGTTGAAGGCCTAACGTAGAACTCAAGAAGTTTGGATCGCCCCCACCCACCACTTCATGGAGGAAACAACAACCGATGGTGGCGAAAATTCCGACTGATTTTTAGGAAATGTATTTAATGTTTTAAATTATTCTCAATTGTAGCTCATATTTCAAATAAATATACTTTGAATTTTTATTGTCTAGCATTTGTTGAATTAATTTTTAAACAAAATTATTAAAAAATAGCCTGACCCGTCCCGATGCCAGCCCGGGTAGCCCGACCTGACCCGATACCAACCCGGGCCGGTACCGGACCCGATTTCCTAAACCCCACTCCCGCCCCGACCTGTCCCGGTCCTGGTCCACCCCTACAATCAACTATCACACACCCCTACAATAGTTATTCTCTTATGTCAAACTAATCAGAAGTACAATCAAAGTTATATTATCGAAAGCTCAACATCAGAATTCGCTGGAAATCTGAACTCTAAAAGATATCAACAATGTAAATTGGGATATTCACATATATTTTGTTTCTTTATTGTTATATTCTAAAATAGTACTACCTCCATCCCGAAAAGGTTTGCTAATTTGACTTTTCTTGATCAATGACGGCAAACTTTGAGCATTGATTTTAGTTATTATATTTGCATATAATTTATAAATTTTAGACTAAAGGGTCAAATAGGTACATGAACTAACTTAAAGTTTTCAATTAGCCCCTTATATAGGAGGTTCTGCCCGACCGTCGCCAATTGGGGCAGTTCCCGGTAAAAAAAATTGACATTTTTTTTGAGCATCTTCTTCATTAAGTCTAGTTTACCCATATCAAATTTCAGCTAAAAATTAAATAGGGAAGGCAGTCAAATGATTTTCCGAAATGTACTGCGTAGTTTAACTGCGCAGTTATCTTCAAAAAATCATTTGACTGCCTTCACGGTTGAATTTTTAGCTGAAATTTGGTATGAGTAAACTATACTTAAATAAGAAGATGCTTAAAAAATTTCATCAAAAATTCCACCAGGAACTTTCCCAATTGGCGATGACCGGGCAGAACCTCCTATATAAGGGGCTAATTGAACACTTTAAGTTAGTTCATGTACCTATTTGACCTTTTAGCCTAAATTTTATACTTTTATGAAAATATTTTCAATAAAGAATATTTTGATATAATTTTCATATTCTAAATAATTTCGAATTAAAATATATTATTGGTCAAAGTTAATTGTCATTGACCAAGAAAAGTCAATTTGGCAAACCTTTTCGGGACGTAGGGAGTATGTCATTTTACACTTTTTATTTCTTTGAATTATTAAAGCTCAACACATTAGAAACTATTACCCATGAATTAGTGCATCTAAATTAATATTTGTCTTCATATTACATGGGTTTCTACAAGTTTATATAATCTTTAATGAATATGTTGCAGTGTATAATCATATTCTTCTTCCAAAAATATCAAACACCATGAAGATAGTCGAACCTGTGCACTGCTCGGATGAAAAAACTAGTGTACAAAATGTTAGTTGAGGAGAATTAAGCTAGTTTTTAGTGTCCTATTCTAACTGCAAACTGCATATAGGGGTGTCGAGGAGGGGGCGACATAAGAGAGCCATATCTTTAAAAGCTTACATTCAAATTCCATTTGAATCTTCACAAAAAAGTCTCTCTTCTTCTTCTTCTTCAGCATAAGTGTCAAAAAAAGCACCTAGGTACCAAGGACATTTCTCATTCCAAGCACCTCTAGGGGCATCAACCCGCCACATTTGGTCTTCAATCATCTCGGGTGACAGCCCCCAAGCTTCCATCGTTTCTTCAGAATGATGGATGGCGAAACTGTACTCTCCTCCATTCCCTAACTGCATTACTCGAATCTCGCAATTTGTGGGATTGTTGAGACGCTCGAACTGCTCAACCGTCCACTTGAACCACTTCATCATGAAGACGCGTATCGCTAGTCCGTGAGACACAATTACAAGATTCAAGTCATCAGAGGGGTGATGGTGTTGGAGTCTTTGCATATCTATGTCCCTCCATAGTGATTCTAGGAAGACTGCTTTAAAAGGAAAGCTTTGATTATTATCAAATTGACCAAACAAGATCAGACCAATAAGTTTTCCTAGCAAAAAACATTAGACATTCCATCTTATGCATAATTTAAGACTTCAATAAAACTTTTGATTTATTTGACGTGCAATAATTTGAATATGCCGATTATGAATCTTATGCATCCTTAAAGTTAATAAAGTAAATTAATGTTGAGTTTTTGTCACTTTTAGGCCCTCGAGTATTGTGTCAGTGAGACTTTTGGTAAACGACTTTTAATTTTTTCCATTTTTAGTCCTCGACTATTGTTCGTGAGACATTTTTAGTTTTCTACTTTCAAGTTTCCCACATTTAGTCCTTTGAGTATTATCAAATTGACAATTTTAGTCCTACTATGATTTTGATACAATAAGTGGAGGACTAAAAATGTCTCTATTGCAGTAGTTGAAGGACCAAAAGTGTCACTTCTACAAAAGTCGAAGGACTAAATACGGAAATTTTCAAAGACGGATATCAAAAGTGTCTGTCGCACAATAGTCGAGAACTAAAAGTGGAAAAATTAAAAGTCGAGTATCAAAAGTGTCACTTGACACAATAGTCGGGGACTAAAAGTGCCAAAAACTCAATTAATGTTTGTGCACTTAAAAAAAACGTTAGCGCTTATCTCACATAATAAACACTAGCATTTGCATCATTTCCCTTCATAATTATAAGCGAATTTATATATTTCTGGCCAGAGCCGCAAGTATCTAATTTTTTCTGAACCATTAGAATATTTCTTACATGATTTAATAATTAAATAAAAACATATTATGATAATAATAAACCAAATTATAACATGAATATTATTATGAATGAGCTTACCTCGTGTTTATTACCGTATTTACCATATTCCGGTAAACCGTATTTACCATAATGAGGTTTTTTACTTCAAAAGAATTGAAAAATTGGGAAGAGTACTAACTTGAAACGCGATCGAAAACGTCGGCTGCAGATTCACCTTCAGGAAAACGGTAGAAGAAGCGCCCAAACTTCTCCCTAGTCTCCTTAATCACCTTCATCCTCTCCGTCACCTGGAAGTTTCCGAAATCCTGCTCCCGGATCCGACATTCTTCCCGGACCCCGATGATCCGTTTCCTCGGGAACGCCCTACCGATCTCGCGGAGAGTGGACAGCGTGCGCTCGTAGGGGGAGACGTAGAAGTAGACCTTCCAGTTTCCGTCTTCACAGGAGAGAAGTCGCAGGATGCTCGACCCGGCCTGCTTCGCCTGCTGGATTCCCTCCGGCGTCAATGAGATCTGGTAGTCGGGGGTCATGGCGTAGGCGGCGCCGTCCTTGTTGCCTTGGCTCTCGCCGTGGCGCACTAAGATTATGCGTTTGGGGAGTGAGTTGGGCTGCTGATTTCCATGGGCGGCGTGGCCATCATCGCTGGCTGCAGTCAACATCCTTTTATTGCTTTAATTATTTAGCAGAAAGTAAAATGGCCAATCTTCAGATTTCGGGGAAAACGCGAAATTGGACAGAGGGTATGTATAGGTCGGGGGTTGGTTTTGAATTTGAAATTTCCAACTGCAAATATACGGCGGAATTTGGCTCGCGCCAGACGAGTGAGCAGAGAAAAACAAAGTTGCGATAAGGTAGGAGAAAATGTTGGTCTACACGTTTAGTACATCTTTTCTAAATAAGTTGTATGTTCCCAACTTACCGTGTAGATGTTGGGATCCTTGGATAGTTTTTTTTTGAAAAAATTCCACTTTTGTTTCCATGACTATTACGCCACTTCCACATTAATCTCCTGAGTTTCAATTTAACCAAATGTAGTCCTTGACCTTTTCCACGTAACCACCCGTGGTCCTTCCGGCCACAATTCCGGCTAAATGTTACCGGAGACCATTTAATGAAGGGTAGTTGGGGGCATTTTAGTAAATTTAGATTACAAAAACGGCTACCTAATAAACTACTCAATTAAGTTAACTTAATTGTGAGCTAATACCGTCGTCTCCCTCTACCTCAAAAACCGAACTCTCTTCTCCCTCTGAAGAAAGCTTCCGTCAGCTCGACAAATCTCCAAAACCGTTCGAACAATGAGGACCCGTCTCGACCGCCGGCGTCAAGGAGAAGGAACAAGCTCTGAACGGCGTTCTCGAACAAATGCTGCTGATAAAGGTAAGTGGGTCAACTTTTTAACAAGAGTGGAAGAAAATAAATAATACTCGTATAAGGCTGAACTGAGGTTTATATATACGGTGGTTGCAGTGTTTGCACATGCTAGGGGTTTGATGTTGAGGTTCCCCTTTCCCTTTTTCCCTTTATTCCAAAACAAGGTAGGGTAGGCATGTGTTTTTTGGCTTAGATTCCCCTACCCGGTTGTCTTTTACCATTTAACACATGGGACCAGTTCACATGTATCTTCATGCAAGCTTAGACCCATACATGCTTTTTTTTGAACTAATAATTATGAAATTCATTTATGGTGTTGTGTTGACCATTTAAACACACTATTGACCTCATTTATAAAACAACTGCAGCCAACTGTGGAAACACTTTTACTTTGAGGTTGTTTTATGGAGGAAAAGTAAATCACATGGAAAAACCTGCATACTTGGGAGGGTCAATCCATAATTTTCATGATGTAGAGGTTGATGAGTTCGGTTTGATTGAGTTGAATGAGAAATTACAAGAACTTGGTTGCACCAAAAATGTAATGACTGTGTATTCCTATTCACATGAGAATGAGTCCCTAAAGCAACTAAATAATGAGGCAGAGGTTTGGGGGATTGTGAATGGTGGAAATGTTGGTAAGGTGGTGGAGTTTTGGATAGAATTAGAACACAGTGGTGACATTGAAGATGATGATGACCCTGAGGATAGTGACTTCAGTGAGAAGGACTTAGAACATTTTTCTGGGGATGAGGATGACTCTGATTTGGAAGACTTCATTTCTAAGGAGGATGTTGTGTTGTCTACTCATGGAGGGTTAAACAGCAGTAGTGAAGGAGAAGAAAATGTTACTGAAGCTTCAATGGTGGACCCGAATCCTAACTTGTCTGATGATGCTTCCATACATGAATCTGACAGTGACTCTGAGAAGTGGACTACATTCTGTGCCAAGATTGATATGAAAGAGCCTACCTTTAAACTGGGTTTGACATATGGCACCAAACAGGAATTCAAAGAAGCTGTGGAAAATCATGCATTTAAGAATGGTAAAGAGGTGAGGTTTGTCAAAAATGATAAGGAACGGGTTGTTGTGGAGTGCAAGCATATAGGCTGCCCATGGAAGATGAATCTAAGAAAGGTAATGAACTCTCATTCTTGGAGGATTTTAAAGTACCATGACACACATGAAGGTTGCTCTTGGGTCTATCACAACAAAATGGTGAACTCTAGCAAGGTAGCAAATAGGTGGTTCAAGGAGATTGAGGGTCACTCAAATTGGAAAACCAAAGAGTTTAGACAGAAAGTATGTACTGAAGAACGATTCCATTTGAGTCTCAGGCAAGCTTATAGAGCAATAAGTAAGGCCAAGAGAAAACTGAGAGGTGAAGAAGAAGATTACTTCAAGAAGATATGGTCATATGTGGCTGAAATAAGAAGGACCAATCCTGGGAGCACATGTGTTGTCAAATTGAGTGAAAATGTAGAAGTGGATGGACAACAAAGATTTCTGAGGATGTATATGTGTTGGGAAGCCTGCAGGGAAGGATTTAAACAGTGTAGACCAGTGTTTGGGGTTGATGGGACCCATCTGAAAACAGCTACAGGGGGCCAACTTTTAGTTGCAATTGGAATTGATGCAAATAATAGCATATTTCCACTAGCTTATGCTATTGTTGAGGGTGAAAGTAGGGAATCCTGGGCTTGGTTCTTGAACCTTGTGAAGAGGGATGCTGAAATCACAGAAGAAAATGAGCATGTTTTCACTTTGATGTCAGACAAGCAGAAAGGGCTAATTCAGGTTGTGAATGAATTGCTACCCGGTGTTGAGCATAGATTTTGTGTGAGGCATCTACATGGCAACATGAAGGCTGCAGGTTTTACTGGGAAAGCCATAAAAGATTGTCTTTGGGAATGTAGCAAGGCATGCACTCTTTACTCTTATAAAGCTGCCCTATCCAAATTCAAAGAAATTGATGGCCAAGCGTTTGAGTGGCTGGCAGATAAGCACCCCAGAGAATGGTCTAGAGCACACTTCTCAACTCACTCCAAAACTGACATATTGACCAACAACATTTGTGAGTGCTTTAATAGTGTCATACTAGAGGCCAGACAACAAGCCCTTTTGGTGTGTCTAGAAAGTATCAGGAAACTACTACTAACAAAGTTGTTCACTAGCAGGTCCAAAGCAAGGAAGTGGTCTTCAAATATTTGCCCTAGAATAGTCAAGAAAATCCAAGACACTGAGAAGTTAGCTGCAAGTTTGATTGGATATCAGTGTGGTGACAATGATTTTGAGATAATGGGAAGCCATGGTAACCAACATGGTGTGGATTTGGAGAAGAGAACATGCACTTGCAGGCAGTGGGACTTAACTAGGATCCCCTGCAAGCATGCAATCTGTGTTATATGGCTGAAATTTGGAAAAGGCCCTGTTGATGCATATGTCCACCCATGTTATTCCAAGGACACCTATCTGAAGATCTATGCAGGGTCCATAAAGCCAATGGCAGGCCCAGATGAGTGGCCTTGGTCTGATAGACTTCCCCCTCTTCCACCTGTATATGATGTTAGAGCTGGAAGACCAAGAAAACTAAGGAGGAAATTTGCAGTAGATCTGAGCACGGATGGTGTCCGAGTTGCAAGAACACATATTAAATTGCATTGTTCAAAGTGCAAGAAGGCTGGTCACAATGCTAGGAGATGTCCGGATGATCTTAACAACAAGGAAAAGCTGGTATAGTCTGCATCTAATTTTTGTAAGCTTATTTTATTATTATAGTATATTGTGTATAATGTGTGCATTAACTACTATGTGTTTACATGTAATCAGCTGCAACCTAGAAAAGAAATAGGAAACCAAAGAGCAAGCACAGTGTTGGAGTGCATGATAGAGATGAGGAGCCTAGGGATGAGGGGTTTGCTACAGAGGACACCCTTGGTGATCAGTCCACCCTATTTGATGACCTCAACCTTATTGACATTACCATGCAGTCTGCTGAAGGAGCAAATTTTGCAACTCAGGTTCCTATTGTTGTGAGTATAGAGGACACTGCTATGTTCACTCAAGAAACACAGGTCAGTCAAGACTCAGAAGATAGCAAAGAAGAAACCTTAGAAGGGAGCAAACAAGAAGAGAGCCCCAAAGGAGAGAGTGAAGAGGTTTCAGAAGAAGAGACTGTTGGGACATACCAGAGGACAAAAGAAGGGGTTAGGATATGCTATGGACCACCCCCTTGTCAAAAGAAGAGCAGTTCAAATGTAGTCAAACGACCTAAAGTGAATCCGAGACCCAAACTGAGCATTAAAAGGGGCCTAACATATGCTACTAGATCAAAAACAACTTTCAAATCAGTCTTCTATGGAAATGATGATGACCCCATTGATATACAGTAATGGGTGGACTAAAATGTGTATTCATGGTGCTACTTTGATGATGTAATGTAGTACATTTTTTGCTTTTTGGAACTGATGCAACTTTGATGATGCTACTGTATTGGTATAACTTCTATGTTTTTGAGATACTTTGGCTATTCATGATCTCAGTGTGATCATGTAATGTATGGATTAGCATTTTGGTTTTCAATGATATCATGTATTTGGATGATCTGATGTAATGTATGTATGGATTAGCATTTTGGTTTTCAATGATGTCAGGTTTATGGATGATCTCATGTAAGTTCAAACAATGGTAGTGATGTATTAACAGGTTGTCAAGTTTGTCAAGTTTGTCAAGGTTGTCAGTTAGCATACATATGTGTTAAGCACATTTTAAACTTATCAGTTAGCATACATATGTTATCAGTTAGCATACATCATGATCATATAACTTTCATTTCATACGAAATCATGATAATCAACAGCTTTTAAAAAGCTTTTACAAGTACAACATCACACACCTCACTACATTACATTATTTGCCTTTCAACCACACTGAAACAATAATAACCACAGCACACATAAAGCACACTACTGTAATGCAGTTATTACGTTTTGTCTTCTTCTTCTGTGGTTTGAACCAGTTTGTCTCCAATGTTTCAACCTTCAATTCCAATGAATGAATTTTTTCTTCATAGCCATTCAGTTTTTTCAGTAATCCTGGGATTATTTTTTGAGACCTTTTGCACATCGGAGGGTCAAACCACTCCATCAAACCACAACCTTCAAATCTCTGCAAGAACATATATATTTTCCAATTCAGCCAATGAATATAGAATTTCAAAATATTTCATATATTACAACTATATATAACCTGACTTCCAATGCATTTCCAAAATCTTCTCCCACAGTTCTCTGGTTTCCAAGTTGTCAACATCTTCATTCGTTGCCCACATTCACAATACTTCACCGGAATCCACTCTCCATATTCATATTGGCCCGTACAGTTTGAACTACCTGATTTTGAGCTAGACATGGCGACAGAGAAGCTATGGTGAGATGCTTGTCTGCACCCACTCAAACCAGTCAAACGTTGTTGGGGGTCACAGTAGCTATGGCGAGGGAGGTATAGCGAGGGAGAAGCTATGGTTAGAGAGTCTGCGTTTATGACCTTTAAACGTTGGAGTTAGGTTTCAAACCAATAAATGCTATTAAATGACGCAACTACCCTTCATTAATTGGTCTCCGGTAACATTTAGCCGGAATTGTGGCCGGAAGGACCACGGGTGGTTACGTGGAAAAGGTCAAGGACTACATTTGGTTAAATTGAAACTCAGGGGATTAATGTGGAAGTGACGTAATAGTCATGGGACCAAAAGTGGAATTTTTTCGTTTTTTTTTCTAAACAAGTTGTGTTTGATACATAACATGAGTACAAAAATGTGATCATCTATATCTATATCTATATAATATAGGAAAACACAAAAGTCACAAGGAGGGAGAACAAGGTGTGTTGGGCAGGAAAAAACGTACCTGAAAAATAGATGACTTGAATATTCTAGAATGAGAGCATGTTAGGGTAATTATAAACGGTGCTTTAGATGTTCTCAATAATGGCTGGAGAGCTAATTTAATTAATGCAATTCTAAAGCAATACCGAGCCATGTTAGAGTAATTAAACGGTGCTTTAGATGTTCTCAATAATGGTTGGAGAGCTAAATTAATTAATGCAAAGTGAGGTCCTTTCAGTTCCCCAAATATACATACATAAAACCTCTATGGCTTTAAAATTTTGTTTCAATAATTAAGAGCTAACGAAATCAATCGAGCCCATGTAATCAAACTTGTGCACGGTTTTCAACTTGCTAGCATTTAATACTATTTGTAAGTAAGCAATAACACTTCTAATATAAATAGCCCATCATATGGATTTTTTCTAGTCATAATTTTTTCTACCCATTGTATTGAAGTCTGTTTGAAGCAATTGTTCATATTCTGTGCTAGCCAAGCAACTACTGTCAGTATGGATTTTTTCTTAGATTCTTTTTTCACTCTTCCAATAAAATAAATCTCTTCCGAATGAAGTGTTGTTTGCAGCAATTGTTCATACGGTTTAGATAATTTTGCTTTGAAATTGTTTTTTCGTGAAGATGTCTCCAACGTCATGCATCAAACTGTTGAACTTCTCTAAAAATACGAATTAATAAATAAAAATAATGATTGAAGTGTCTCTTGGGATTCCCAAGAGTAGACACAATAAGTGGACCTTTAGTCACTGAAGTAATTAAGTAAAACGGAGCACTAAGTATTATTCCATAATAAACAGCAACAACAATATTGGAGGATATAGCTGCCTTTTGCAATCACCGATGAGCTGAGAGATATTTATTTTCTTTTTTGATACGCCAATATATTGAGTAAGCACTGAACAAATGGTCATCAGGCCGCTTCAGGTTGAGCATCAAGGATATCTGCCCATGGAACTAATCTACTCATCTGATATTGAGATGAATATTATGTCAAAAAAATGGCTTTCAAATTTTCTAGCCTTTTCTTTGCGTATTAAACATGTGTGTGTTTCTGCTGCATTTTAGATTAGATCTCTTAAAATCATTACAAATAAAATCACTTACTATGTAAAAATGCATATTTTGTTCTTTTATAGGCATATAGATATATTTCAGTTATAGCTTCCAATTGCCTTATTTTGCAGCTTTGATTCCTTGGATGTAAGAAGGCAAAGATGTTAACCAAAAACGGAGTTATGGAGATTCAAAATTGGTGGCCCTTGATATTGAGGTTGGTGCGGTTATATACATGTCTGGAATATTTTATTGCAGCCTTGAATACTTCTTACATCCTTGAATACAACAACAAAGAATATGACTTTAAGATTGCCTTGAGATTGATGTAGGTGACTCTTTGCATCTAAAACATAATCTTACATACGGAGTATTAAGCAGTATTGAGCATAATAACAAACTGTGAATAAAATGCAAGCAGATGGAGCAGTTTAAAAGAGTTCTTAAGGGAGACAATATATGAGCAGTTTATATGCTAAATGTTAAATTCTGATAAAAAAACATGGGCACATTATTTTCTTTTGTATAGAAGTAGAATCATAATTTTAATGCACCTCTCATATGTTTCATCGAATTACCTGTACGTATTTGTGGTTTTAATAGCTTTTGAAATTTTAGCTTAATTGAAATTTGAGAATAAGTGCATGGTTTTTTCTTTCTTCAAGTTCCAAATTAGGAACAATTCATTAAAGTTATATGGAATTGAACAGTAGTAGAAGATAATTTCCATTAAAATAGTGTAGTTGATAATTTATAGGGGTGTCATAAATCTCACAAATTAAAATGGTCTTAAAATTCATTGGAAATATTCAAAATGAACTAAACTCTGTACATGGTTTTTTTTTAAAATGATGTGATTTCCATCCGTTACCCAAAAAATTGATTTACATCAATATCGATATTTTAGAGTTAAACAAATTAAATTTCTGAATATTTAATTTTTATTCGCCTCGATGTTAAATTCTAAGATTGAAAGAATTTGCTTAATCATGTACTCAGGATCGAACAACATTTAACATCATCCTAACCGATTGTTAAAAAACATGTTTTAACCGTTAAATATATAATTGCCCCATACCTGATTGATAACATCTCAAAAAAGAATACGAGACGATTATTATTGAACATAGAGAGCAGTTTTTTTGAAAGGTTATCTTACATTGTGGTTGAAAAACACAATAGATTTTATTTTGGTCCACTCAAATATAAATATATGAATAATGTACTCAAATATAATTCACAGGTTACTAAGCAGTGCTAATTAAGACTTGCATTAATAAGCGGCGTGTAAAACAAGTAATGCTAAATAAACTCATATTTACCTCACGAGATTTAAAACACCGTTTAACATTAAAATGTTCAAAATATTTCAATATATACATAGACACAAACATTCATGTGCACATGTATATATGTATATAATATGGGGGACCTACCTCTACCCCAATTCTAAATTTAAAATAAATCACACGATTCAACTCTTGTCCTCTCTCATATTGGTATCCTCCAACTCTTTTCCCACTTCTCATCCGTAATGATTCTCATACCTTCGACCTCCAATTTCTTCTCTATTCTTTGATCCTCCGACTTCAGACTACACTATCCAACCTTTCTTCGGCTTCTCCTCTACAACTTCACAAAGCAGCCAACTCGCCACAGTAGCCGCAACCTAGGATGCCAACTCGCTGCTGGTAGCTCACCGCACTGCTCCTAAGTTCCCAACCGATGAAAAATGCTGACAATAGGTAATTCCTTCATCCCTACTTATACGTCTATCATCTCTTAATCGCACTATCTCCTGAATCGAAACTCTACTATACATAGTCATTCTGAGCTGAAAATTTCCATATTAGGTTTTACTAAAATTGAATAATAAACTCCCACAAAATCTAATCCAGAGTTCCCCTACTATCAAACTAATTTGGTTCATGCACTAATTAAAATTCATTTAAGTTCCAGGAATAATTAATCAAGGCGGTGAAACTAAACTTCTACATTCAGATGTGAAACTAAATTAAATTTATAGATAGGCTTAATTTTACCAACGTGAGGTGTCTATTTGTGTATATTGCTGCACATCAACCATTGTACTCCTTTGAGAAATAATATTTTTGGATTCAAAACTTTCCTTACTTTAGCGGCCGTCTCTAGGGTTGATCCCTATGAGTTTCTTCCGGCAGTGATGACAGTCACCTGGTCCGGCCTTCCTCCCTCTTGTAGCAGCGAGTGATCTAGGAGCAGATTTCAACGACGCATCGAGTATCCGAACATCGCTAAGGGCGCAAATCGTGTAGGGTTGTGTGCGGGCTCAATTACCAATCGAGAACAAGGTAATGGCAGGAGAGCAACGGCGAACAGGAGGGCTAATCGGGAAGGGTAGATGCTCTGTCAGAGATGGATGGGCAGTGAGCACGACAGATGGGATGCTTTGACCCACTCCGTGTCAACAATCATAGCGGTGATTCGGCTTCCTCCGGAACCACCACCAAGGGTTGAATGTGGTGCTAGGGTTCAAGAATTTGATTTTGCTTCTTTAGATTTCTTCATATTTCGCTTTTATTTGGATTTTTACTCTGTTTTGGTTGTGCCGTGTTTTTATGGCAAGAAAACTCTAGAACCTAAGACAGGTGATGATGAGTCTGGTTTGCAAGTCATTGGCTCAATTAAGCCCAAAGCGGGATTGGTGAATCTAATTGCTTCTACGGAGGTGATTGATTCTAAGTCTGGTTCTAGGGTATATGACAGCCAGAAGGCTTTTTGTCATTTTGTAACCTGCTTATGTTCTCTTATTACGTAGTATAATTTAAGCCACCTTCTTCCCAAAAAAAGAACTTTCCTTACTTTTGATGGTTTTTGAATAACTTTAAAGTTTAAATTGTTTTATGTTGTCAATATTATCCGTTTGGATATTGGTAACTTAATTCCAAATATGCAATTCAAAGGGAGAATTGGACACAATTACACTTTTAAAATTTTTTATTTTTAAATTTCGAATTTATAATTACTTTTGGTGTTTTTTGAAATTTATTTTATCAATTTAAAGTCAATAAGAATAAATTTGCCCCTTTAACATCGAGGGGCATATATGGACTTCAACATCTATTTTAGAGGTATATTTATTCTCAAAAATAAAACAAGGGGATATTTGTACCCGTATCCATACTATAGGGGTACATTTGTACCATTTCCCCATTGTAAATGAAATCTTAATACAAATTTTATAATTCAATATGATCTTTCTAATGAGATATATAACTATTGAAATGAAACAAAATCTATCATCTTTCTAATGAGATATATAACTATTAAAATGAAACAAAATCTATAGATCATGGAATAAAGATAATTGGACAAATGGTTTAATAAACCTTTCTTTGGAGTTTATAATTGTTGTTGATATTTTAGTTACTTGTCAATTAGGATGTGTTTTACAAAATGGATATGGGAAGATATAAGAACTTTTCATACTTCATGGCCCTGAAGAAAGATATATAACTATTGAAATGAAACAAAATCTATCATCTTTCTAATGAGATATATAACTATTAAAATGAAACAAAATCTATAGATCATGGAATAAAGATAATGGGACAAATGGTTTAATAAACCTTTCTTTGGAGTTTATAATTGTTGTTGATATTTTAGTTACTTGTCAATTAGGATGTGTTTTACAAAATGGATATGGGGAGATATAAGAACTTTTCATACTTCATGGCCCTGAAGAAATTACCCGAGTTTATAAAAAGAGATATATGAAGCCCTAATGGCGAAAATAATTAAATATGAAACTCGTTTACAAAATGTTTATAACTTGGGGGAGAAATAAGGAAATACACCGGGCTTTACACCGATACATATTAATAGCACTAATGGTAAAAAAAATACGAGTAGTAAAATACTCTATAAATATGACTCATAAAAAATATTGGAGATGCGGGGTATCGATCCCCGTACCTCTCGCATGCTAAGCGAGCGCTCTACCATCTGAGCTACATCCCCATTTATTTTCAATACTGCTTGTTTGCATTTTATTATGAGAATCGAAAAGGACTACTTCCAAACAGGGCATGCACTGCTTCGATGAGTTGGCCATTTGAGAAAATCAATTTTCTTGAAATCAAACTTTTTTATTGCAAAAAGATTTGGAGAAAATTCCAACAATAGGATTAAAATATATGAAAAGTGTTATTATAATTAGCCGCTATATTGTGGAAGCAGCTCACCGTGAGTATGGTGCTCTCACATGCAAAAATGCGTGTTAATGTTCACACGAGTGAACCGTAATTTTGTTTTTGTTTTTCTCATTGTCCACTAGTAGAATGATGTAATTTACGTGTAAGTAAATGTAACTCACGTTGATAAGAAATGTAACACCAGACAAGTCAGAATGTAACTTGTCTAATACAGATTATAAGAAATAAAACATTGATTTTAATAAAAACAAAGAGTCTAATTGCTCAATTACTTTACGTAAATAGTGAACATATTTTTTTAATATTAAGCCCATAAATAATGTTTGTTTCTAAAAATCAATTTTTTTGACAAAAAAAACTTTTTTCCTTTAGCCCATTCATGGAAGTTGGACTCTTCCTTTTGTGTTATGCCACAAATGCTCATACGCGAGGAATCTGCATTACGTTTCAACGACTCGATTCTCATCATTGTCATAGTAAGGGGCTATGTTTTATTTTCAAATTTCAATGGGTTGGTCAACTGCAGGATTATCATTGCTCATTGTGAAGGTCAAATGTTTTCTTGGCAATTCATTGAAAACAATGTTCTAGAACTCGCTAGACGCTAGTCGGGCGCCGGGACAATGCCTAGCGCCTAGAGCGCCTAGGCGCCGACTAGGCGCCGCCTAGGGATAATCTTTTTTTTTTTGTTTGTTTACTGGAATTTACTCATATAAATGATAAAATAAGTATTATTTATTATATTTCAAAGATTTTTTGCAGCAGAAAACTAGGAATATGGTGTCCAAAGTGCATAGAATAAGACAAGTAAGACAACTATATAAGAAGTCCAAACTAGACTTCTTTTTTGGAAGTAAAATTTTGAGAATTTAATGGTCAATAATTCATTCAGATTTGAGAACTTATTTTTTTGTTCAAATGGCAGTTCAAACTTCAATATGAGCCCATCTTTCTGGGCACCAAACAACAAAGTGTATGCAAGTTTCTAAGTTCTAACAAATCTGAAATGCTATTCTAACTTTTGGAGACTGAAATGCTATTCTAGTTTCTAACAAATTTGAAATAGTATTGCAATGTAAGTTGTATGCAACTGCACAAATCATAATACATTGTTCATGATTCCCCAAAAATAATACATTCTTCATGACAATCAAACAAAAAGCAACTATTCTTCACCCATGAATTATTACTAGCTTCCCTTATGCAGTTCTTTGCCTCCAATAGTTTTCCATAAATGAAACCCATTGTTGGCTTATCCCCATCTGCAGATCGAAGGACATTCACCAAAGGAGCATAAATGTTCAAGCATAAATTTAAAGAACTCCAAAAAGCCGTACTCATTACAGTTGCTAAAGCATGCTTCCCCTTAGCTGTTTTTGAGTGCTTGCATTCGTCCCACTCATCACTCCCAAACATGGACTTCAATTGAGATTTCTTTTCAAGTAAACTTTGCAAAGTCAAGAAGCATGTAGCAAATCTCGTGATTCCTGGTCGCATGATATCCCTTTTCTTTGTAAAAGATCTCATCATTGCCAATGTTTTATGATGAGCGTAAATATAAATGGTGAGAGTCTTTGCTTGATCAATGACTTTCTTAAATTTAGGAAACTTGGAAATTCCTTCAAACATGAGATCAATGGTGTGAGCAGCACATCCCGACCAGAAAATGTTAGGCCTCTTCTCCTTCAAATACTTTGCCGCTGATACGTTGTTTGTAGCATTATCGGTAACAATCAGGATAACATTTTTTGGCCCAACTTCTTGGATGCATTTGTCCACATATTCAAATATGAATTCTCCGGTATGAGATTCATTTGAAGCATCTAGGGAAGAAAGAAAACATGTACCTTCCTTACAATTAACACATAAATTCATTATGCTCCGCTTTTTTCTATCGCTCCATGCATCAGTCATTATAGAACACCCATTTCGTGCCCATTCTTCTTCATGGCCCTTAAGCAATCCCTTAGTCCTCTCAACTTCTTCTTTCAATAAGGTCTCTCTCAACTGATATTGGGTTGGAGGTACCCAACCAGGTCCAAATTGTCCTAGAGCCTCACAAAATAATTTAAAACTGTCATTATCAATAGCGTTGAAAGGAATACCTGCTTCGTACACCCATCGAGCGCAATATTGCTGGACAGAGTGTGTTCTCTCCTTAAAAAGTGTGTCTGTGATCAACTGTTGTTTTTTTTAAACACCCAAAGAAGCTTCAGGATTAATGATTGTTGCAAACTTATCCATTGGCCCGAGAAAATTTGGACTCTTCAAGTCTCCTAGCTCTTCTACCAAATCATCTTCCAATTGTTGCCTATCATCAATATTAACCTCAGCTCTAAGCAAATCTTCTTCTATTTTCTTTTTTTTTTCTTGTTCCTTGCATTCATTATTGCATTTCGGCATATTTCTTGATCTTCTTTTGTTGATTTTGGACATAGAGCAACGTTTCCAGTGATATGAGCAATATGCTCTTTCATCCTGTACACTCCTCCTGACATACTTTTGGAACACAATTTGCACCTTACCCGGTCCAGATTTTTGGGATCACATAACATCCCATATTTCCATCCAACATCTTCTGAATTACGCTTTGGTAGAGATGAAACCACATCGGAAGAAGCTTGTGACTGTGGAGCAGACGCACTTGAAGAATCCATACCTGAAAATTATAAAAGTTAGTAGTTCAATACAATTTGCTAGATATAATACATTGCAAGTGCATATCAATATATTTTGTTGTTATAAAATTGGGTAGCTAAGTAGCTACTATATTCTTTATCAGTACTCTGTAAAGTGTTCAAACAACATTGAATTTTTAGAAGTCAAGCCTATAAGTCGGGCTGAATATGAGGGTTTTTAAAATGCAGAGATAGTTAAGGTTTTTTAAACTAATAAACTGGACATTAATAGTGGTTTCTTTCCAACTACATCTCCAACTAACTTTAACAAATAAATGCTTCAATAACTCAATAAAGTCAAGCCTTTAACTGCCTAACACAATATGCATAACTGCATAAGTATTCCAAAAGACAGTATGCTCAAGTATTTCAAAAGCTATGTGTGAGCTTAAACTTTAGTATATGTTTGGTGTATAAGTTTATAAGTTTATATTTTCAACTCTATGGAAGAATTGAAGAAACATAGTGTTGTATAAGTTTTCAGTCACTTTGGTGTATGTCTACAAATTTCAAAAGCTTCCAGCCTTCAATAATCCTTTCAGGACTTTTTCCAAACACTAAACTTGCACAATTTCATTGACAGAATAACATTGTGTATTTGTGTGTTTCGGTGTTTCCCCAAGAAGCTTAGTCGTTTAATATCAGTTGTTAAGATGCTAACAGTCTAACACATACAGAAACACCTTTCGAAAAGTAAATCAAACATCCCAAATTTCAATGTTTAAAAAATAGCTGAGAAGCGTTCAGAATAGAGAGAGCATACGTTTGAGAAGAAGGGTACATGTGTGACTGTGTTGGAAACCGAAAGAGAAGCAGTGAAGGTCTTGAATTGAAATGTTTGAGATGAACGGTGGCGCTAGAAAGCAAAAAGAGAAGAAGTCATACAGGAGAAGAAAAGTTAAGCGGGAAAATGAAATTTCTTTTGGCTTAGGAGCGTAAAACAAGCACATGGCCGACTACCTTATTTCACCGATTTGGGCGATTTGGCCGCGTAGGCGGTCTGGGCGGCCGATTACGCGGTTCTCCGATTACCATGTCCGATTAGGTGCTATTCGCCTCAGTAAACCAGCGCCCAACGACTAGGCGGCGCCTAGGCGCCCGCCTAGTCCGAGTTTTTGATCATTGATTGAAAATTTCTAGTCTGGAATCTGGACCGCTTAATTAAGCAGTTACACTGGTGTAATACCATGATGAAATACATTCATCAAGGAACAAAGTGTTTGGGGAAATGAAATATATTTCCTTGTGTATTCCATATACATAGATATCCCTTTTTATACATAGAAATCTATCTTCCAACTTCCCTTTTTCGCCCATCCCAAAATAACCATCGATTTCATTTTTTGGCAAAAAATTTGTGTTTCACAGCAAATCTTACACATTTTTCTTCCCTATGCACAACTATCTATCATACAGTACCCACTATCTTAATAACGTGCCAAATGTACTTTAGGAGATAATTTAGGAACAAATGAGTATTAAAAAAGATTCATATTCAGCAATATTTACCTACCGAAGAAAAGAATAAAAACTGAACATATCTAGCTAAGTGGTAAGGAATAGGAAACAATTTGGGTATCGGTGGCGTAGCTCAACTGGTAGCAAGGGAGTGCCACAAGGATTATGTCCCGGATTCGAATCCCGTCAACTGAGGGGTTACTATTAGTCATGGACTCGGGCCGGGCCTAGGCCCGGTCGGGCCGCCGGTTTGTATGACATGGGCCCGGGACCAGCCCGAGGGTTGGACGGGTCCGGTTCGGGCCGAGCCACCCGCCCGGGTCACGGGTCGGGCCACCCGCCGGGCCGGGCCGGGCCGGGCTGGTTAAAGATTTTTTTTATAATTTATATTTTATAGTTTATAGTTTTATACAAGTATTAAAAACAAACTTCAAATGCATTTATTTGAAATGAAATAGGAACTACATTTGAAAATTAAAACAAACTTCAAGAGAAACATTTTATAAATTGTAATCAATCGGAACTTCCCGCACCTCCCGATCCTTTGGCTTTGTCACATGACTTAATATGCTTCATTGTCATCCCGTATCCGCCTGAAACCCCCATGCTACATTTTTTCCCGCACCATTTGCAAGTTGCGTACCACATCCCGATCTTCGGGTCCTTCTGCTTATCAAAATTATACCGTATAACGGCATCTTGACTTTCCATCTTAAAAAGTAAATAATGGTAGATATAATAATCCTACAATAGATGGAGATGAAGATGGAGATTGGAGAATGGAGATTAGAGATTGGAGAAGATGTGTATAAAAATGTTAGAAAATAAAAGTATTTATAGAATTTTTTGTACCCCCACCCCCCACCCACCCCCACCCCCAACGGCTCTATGCCTCTAAAATTTCAAATTTCAAATTTCAAATTTCAATAGAGCCGTTTGGGGCTTTTGAATTTTGATTTCAAATTGTTTTTGTATCTTTTATTTAGAATAAATTACATAATGTAAAATTAATAAATTAATTTTATGAATTCAAAAAAAAATGCTACATTTAAAAAAATGAAAGTATATTTATTTGAAATATGAACTACAAGTTTACAAAATTACAAGTTACAATTGAGAAGTGAAGGTAAAATTAAAACATGAAATGCTAATCAAACATTCAATCGGAATCTCCGGCATAGGTAGAGTCACCCTCGGTTGTAGGGTCATCAATAAAGTGTTGGGATGGGGTGATGTCAATATCTTGAGCTCTACGGACTGCTTTCAACCAACCCCCCCCCCCCCACCCCCAAACCCCCCAGACCCCCCTGCACCCCACCCAATGGCTATATAGCCGTTTGGGTTGTCCCCAACCCACCCCCAACGGCTACTTTGGCCAAAACAAAAAAAAAAAAAAATTGGACCGTTGGACCCGGACCCGACCCGGCCGGGCCGGGTCAACTTTTTCCGGAACCGAGCCCGCCCCGCCCATCTCCACCGGTTCGGGTCTACACCCGATCCCGTATCGGGCCGGGTCACGGGCCGGGTGGCCCGAACCAAATCCACCCCTAGTTACTATGCTAAAAATGCATAGGACATCTGCAAGTACCGGGGACATAGCCCCACTCTCTATCTGTCAGATTGTGATTATAGTCCAACTTACACCCTCCCAACGTACCGTCCGGTCGGGGTTGGGGACCCTCAGAAATGGGGTGTCATCCTTTTTTTAGGAAACAATTTGGGTAGGATAATTGACAATTAATACGTAGTACAAAATAATGTTGATAGCGCAACAGAACCACTTCCAGGACTAGTGATGGATTCAGGCCGGGTCGGGGCCGGGCCTAGGACATCTGCAAGTACCGGGGACATAGCCCCACTCTCTATCTGTCAGATTGTGATTATAGTCCAACTTACACCCTCCCAACGTACCGTCCGGTCGGGGTTGGGGACCCTCAGAAATGGGGTGTCATCCTTTTTTTAGGAAACAATTTGGGTAGGATAATTGACAATTAATACGTAGTACAAAATAATGTTGATAGCGCAACAGAACCACTTCCAGGACTAGTGATGGATTCACGCCGGTTCAAGAACAGTGGGCCCGGGACCGGCCCGAGGGTTGGACGGGTCCGGTTCGGGCCGGGCCACCCGCCCGGGTCACGGGTCGGGTCCGGTTCGGGCTGGGCCGGTTAATTTTTATTTTTTTATAATTTATATTTTATATTTTATAGTTTATAGTTTTATACGAGTATTAAAAACAAACTTCAATTGCATTTATTTGAAATGAAATAGGAATTACATTTGAAAATTAAAACAAACTTTAACAGATAAACATTTTGAAAATTGTAATCAATCGGAACTTCCCGCACCTCCCGATCCTTTGACTTTGTCACATGACTTCATATGCTTGATTGCCATCCCGAATCCGCCTGAAGCCCCCATAATACATTTTTTTTCGCACCATTTACAAATTGCGTACCACATCCCGGTCTTCGGGTCCTTCTACTTATCAAAATTATACCGTATAATGGCATTTTGATTTTCCATCTTAACTTCTTGGAGAAGAGAATTAGAGAGTAGATATAATGATATATAATATATTGGAGAATAAGAGAATTAGAGAGTAGAGAGTTAAGAATAGGATTTAGGAAGAATTGGAGAAGAGATATGAAAAAATGTTTAAGAGTAGGAGAATTTATAGGTTTTTTTACCCCCCCCCCCACCCCCCCCCCACCCCCTAGCAGCCAACCCCCCCGGACCCCCCCTTTACCCCACCCAACGGCTATATAGCCGTTTGGGTTGTCCCCAGCCCCACCCCCAAGGCCTCAACGCCTAGTAGCCAAAAATAAAAAAAAAAAAGTTTTTTTTTTTAAAATAGACCCGGACCCGGGCCCGGGCCCGACCCGGCCGGGCCGGGTCACAAAAATGATGAACCGAGCCCGCCCCACCCCTTCCCCCCGGTTCGGGCCCAGACCCGGTCCCGGACCGCCCGACCGGGCCGGTCCCGGGCCCACACAGTACCGGGCCGGGCCGGGTCACGGGCCGGGTGGCCTGAACCGAATCCATCCCTATCCAGGACAGTGATGAAAGCAAAAAAAAAAATCTGCACCATCTATAGATATCACTGTCAGGTGATATTGTTCTTCAGTCAATTGGAATTTACTACATAGTACATACTATTCGAGTAATAAAATGATAGAAGTTACTTGTATTACACAAGCATAATATTCGAGTAACTTGACGAAGAGCCTTTTTGGGTAAAAGGGGACTCTGTTATCGTAGGTGATGCCTGCATGAAAATTGAAATATGTAAGGTTGGTTGGACCAGCACAAGAAGTTACACACTTTTTAATATAAATTATTTGAAATCGATTTTTTTCAATGACTTTTCGTGGTCATTGATGGTCCATGATGATCAAGTTTGACCAATGATATTTTTAGTATGTAGTATGAAATTTCTTAAAATACGAAAATTATATGAAAAAAATGTTCTTTGTTAAAAATAATTTCAAAAAGTATAAAACTTCTACGTTTTACATAAATATAATAACTGAAATCATTGTCCCAAAATAATTATCATTGACCAAAAAAGTGAAACGCCAAGTTTTATAATGAATTCCTTCATTATAAAAATGGGTGATAATGCTAAAGGAATGTATGTGTATATGAATCTTCTAAAAGTTGTGAGGCGTGAAGACGCAGCACAACCGAGTTTAAGCCTTCAAAGCCTAGACGAGTTTAAGCGAGACTTTGACGCCAAAAGACATTTTAATTGTTATTAATTATTTTAATTTTATAGAAATGTTAATAAATATTTATGACTAATTTTTATGTCCGCTCCACTAACTGTTTCATACCATATTTGGTAAGTTTTGTGTAGTTCTAATTCATTCTTACTCTAATTAAATAATATCAATCACATAACTTTACTTTTCTTATAACCGCATCACATGCTTTTGTACCAATCTTAGAGGAACAGAGGTGTAGTATTTGCTAAAAATCCATAGCAGCAGCATCCCAGAGGTTCAGAGGTGATTGCCAAAGTTACAACCGGAGTTGCAGGAGTGTTTGCTGGAGGTTGCCATAGATTTAGTGATGGTGGTCACTGGAAGTGGAGAGGCAATCGCCGGAGGACCAGAGGTTCAGAGGTGATTGCCAGAGGTCTGGCAGTGGTCAGAGGATGACTGGTGGTGATCGCCATGGGTCAGCAAAGGTATAACAGCGACAACGGTCAGCAAACTTTGATGGTAATGTTGCCATGGGTCAGCAAAGGTCTAACAGGGACGATGGTCAGCAAACTTTGATGGTAATGTTGTCTCTTCGGTTAAATTTTATTCATACTTAGGTAAAAAACTTTAATAACTCCTATTCAAGTACATTGCAAGGTTTTATTCTTGTTTAGGATTTTTGCCCGAAAAAAGAGGAAGAGAAGGAGACCTCAATATTTCTTTTGTTGCACGACGGACTTTGCAGCGGATAGTTGGAAGACCGAGTCGCTGGTGAGCCTCGTAGCGATGACACCCAGAAAATCCTGATGAGTGTAATATATATTAATCACTCATTAATAATTAGTAGTTGAAGGCAGGCAACTCATATTTTCCAGGGGAATTCCCTCTACATTAATATATTCTGTATAGTTTACTAACTGGTAATTGTTAAATAAGCTATATACGTAATATCGCTTAGACTGATGTGTGTGCCTTGCTTACCATAGTAGACTCCATCGACTTCCAAGACATCAATCTGCATGAATGCACAATGAGATATCAGGTTTTCAATATTAGCCTCAATTAAGTTTGTCTGCTCCTAGAAATGTTCCATGTTGTAAAGGTAATAAACTATCAATACTTCCGCTAAATGTATAAATAAAGGGTACTATAACTATTAGTATCTAATTATTGATACATTTTGATAGCTAACTTTTGAATAAAGCAAATTGGTACTCCAAGTACATTTTATTTCTTAAAATGGTATACACCATTATGAAATTGTGAGAAATTTAATCTGAACTTTACACCGAACTCAAGAAACAATAGTTATGTGTAATTGATTATACAGCTGTGTGATGAGGGTCCTCACAGGTCTGAGTCCAATTTGATCTATTGCAATGACTAGATTAGCTACATGCTTAGTTTCTTTGTGAATTCATTAGACGAATCGGATTTGAATTTGATAAGAATGAGATAAGTGTAAATTTATTATTTACATGTAATATTTGGGTAAATATGTGTATTTTAGATTGCTGTGCTGGATAAGTTTGGCATACTGTTGTGTAACAGAAAAATAAAAATAAGTTTGCCCAAAATAATCAACGGAAGAATCCGTTGCCCAAGCTAATTTAGCTTAATAAATCTGAATTTTATTCCTGATCGATTGAATAGCCCTGCGTGGGTATAAATAAAACTGCCTACATCCCAGTGCCAGTACGAGACTAATTAACCTAATTAATTGTACGTAGCCTATCCCGGGAAAACAGACTTGCGCACAAAGCCTAAGGGAAAGGGAATTACTTGCGCACAAAGCCTAAGGGAATTCTAATATAATAAATAGCAATAATAAAAGAACTAACATAATTGAAGCTAATTAAATTAAAAACTCAGCCCACAGATAACTCAGCCCTTAACTGGCCCACGGAAGTGGGCCCAAGCCCTTTCCCGCCCCGTCCTCTTCTTGCTCTCTATCAATCCATCCTCCTTCGAAATAACCTTGTCCTCAATGTTGAAATCTGGCCGACCGAGGACTGAAATTTCCAGCCATAGGATAGATTGGAAAATATCTTTCATCTCCTTCCTGAACCTTTTCCTGGCCGGTTATTTCACAGTACTCATACTGTTGGAGGTCCAACTCCTCATCTTCCTCAGCTATCATTACCCGCAACTGCTTAAAGGGGCAGTCATGCCCTGGTGTAAATGACTTCTTACACCTAAAGCATAATCCTTTCGCTCTCAATTCTGCAAACTCTTTGGTGGAAGACGAGTCAACTGAGAGCGTGTCGTAAGCTGTCCGGACAACCCTGACTTTGTCCCCGGAGGCTGTCTGCTATCTTTCGCAAAGCTGCCCCTTGAATCCTGTAAGCTGCTATCAACGGAGGACCCGTGTTTGCCACTAAAAAGCTGTTGGAACGTACCCCTGAAGAATTATAATTCGGGTTGCCACTTCCTCCACTTTGGACGGACAGATTATGCTCCACATCGCGAGCTAATTCCATGGCCGTCTCCAGGTTTTCTGGCCGAAGTAATCGCAACGAACTTCGGATTGCTTCCTTAAGTCCACTCATGTAATAGCCCAAATAATGATCGTCGGTCAATCCCGGAACTTGGTTAGCCAGTTGAGCAAACAAGGTATAGTATTCCTCCACCGACCCAATTTGTTTGACACCCGATAGCCGTTCAAACCTTTTCCCCTGATATCAGGAAACAAATCTGGCCACCGGGACCTGCTTAAATTCCTCCCAGATCATGCCGTGTTTGCGCGCCTTCAACCAAGTCACCCAATAGAGGGCAGCACCTTCCATAGAAACTCTAGCCGCTGCAACTTGTCAAGCCGGTGGGGTCCTGTTGAGCTCGAATTGCTGCTCCACTCTTGCCAACCACCCGATCGGGTCTTCACCGTCGAACGAAGGAAGAAGGGCAGATGCCTCGTTGCGCAGACCTCCATCAACGAAGGGTGTAGTCGCTACATGCCCAGACGAGTCGCTTTCGGTGGTCACAGTTAGCGATTTCTCCGGCGGCACCATGGCCATCGCGATTACTGCCAAAAGTGGAAGGATAAAACTCCTACAAAGTTAAAAGCCAAAAGTGAACTTCAAGAAGGATATGAAGAAGAGAAACATGGTAGTTTTATTTTGGAATTTTAGAACATTTTTACTCATATTTAGGGCAATCATGACATTAATGACTCCTATTTCGGGAAGAAAAACATAGCAAATTTATTTTGGAATTTTAGAACATATTTACTCCTATTTAGGGTAATAATATCACTTACTAATGCCCTTCCACACTCAACCCAAACAAAGCTTAACTCACTGCACCAACTGAAATACAACAATGAGAGGTGAAACATTAATCTCAATATAACTTTTCTAGTTTCTGACCATTAAAGTGTGAAGTCCAAACTGCCAACCTCAATTCAAAATGGTGCAGTACAATAAGCTAGTGTACAAACGAAGAGCTGGATTGAAAAAACACATAGCTCAAATCTCAATATAGCAAAACTATTAGCAATGAAAAACGAAATGCTTACGGGGACTTGTAGGCCGATTTCACGTACACTGTCCATCAGTTCCTGCACCTTTTGGGGATCATTAGCTCTAGTGAGCATAAGGGGCCTTCTAATTTTATCCAGCGGAAGTTCCACAATCACTGGCCCACCTAATTGTTTCATACTCCCACTAGGTCCTGAACCAATTCCCCAACTCTCATCTTACTATACTTCGTACAAATGCTTGCAATCTATGAACATTTATTTTACAATATACGGAGTATAAAACTATAGCTCATAAGTTTTCCCAATAAAATATTGAGATGCCATCATGTTTAGTACTAATCAGTATAATCTGATATAATCAAATTTGCAAAACATAAAAAACGACCACATATAGTTGCAAGTCTGATTTTTAAAAAAAAAAATCTTGAAAAGCCAATGCAAATTCACGATTACCCAGCCACGGAGAGAAGCGGGATGGAAGAAGGTAGGAATACCTTTAGAGGACGAAGCAGAAACGACGCGAAGGTTACTCGGGACTTTCATTAGCAAGTTTGCCATTTCCAAGCTCTTTTCCAGTTTGCACCACTAGATAATACAGGCCGGGACGGAAGGACGTGAACAGACGATGCCTGCAAAATATTTGAATTCGGATCCTGCGGAGATATCAAGGTTGGGCTGGGTTTGGTTTAACCGAACACAACCCCATCAAACCCAAAATTACTGCTTTGGTTTGGTTTGGTTTGGGTTTATTTAAGTAAATTGTTTAATATGAGTAACAAATTGGTCAAACCGAATGATTAGCTAGTAAAACATACTTTCAAACCGAAATACAACATTTTCTAAAGCCCAAGACACATGAGAAGGAAGGCTATGTGGCTCTGAAACTGGATATGAGTTAGACATATGACAGAGTTGAGTGAGGCTTTTTAAAGCATGTTATGGAATGTTTTGGTTTCATCCACGGTGGATAAACATAATCATGCAATGTGTGGAGACGGTCTGGTACCATATTCAGATTAATGGAGAACTCTATGGTCTGATTATACCTTACTGGGGATTAAGGCAAGGGGATCTGTTGTCACCATATCTGTTCATTATGGTGGCAGAGGGAATTAGTGCCATGCTACGAACGAAAGAACAAGAGGGAGTATTCCAACGAATCTGAGTGGCTCGTGGGGCACCGACAGTATCCCATTTATTATTTGCTGATGACGGTTTCTTTTTCTGCAGGGCAAATGAACGGGATTGTTTTGTTATAAAGGAGATTCTTGCTCAGTATACTTTAGTCTCGGGCCATGTGATTAGTTTTGATAAATATAGTGTCCGTTTTAGCGCAAATATGGCTTGGGATGATATAGATTATTTGAGTAATATTTTTGGAGTTGGGGAAGACGGGGGGAGGTAAATATTTGGGCCTTCCTTCGACGGTGGGGAGAAATAAGAAAGAAAATTTTGGCTATATTAAGGAAACGGTTGTCCAAAGGATTCAGAGTTGGAATAGCAGGTTTTTGTCTAAAGCTGGGAGAGAAGTGTTAATTAAAATGGTTGTTCAAGCTATGCCCCACTATGCTATGAATGTTTTTTTATTGCCAGTGGATTTATGTAATGATATAGAAAGAACCATGAATGCTTTTTGGTAGAGAGGACATGCTTTCAAAGGAAAAGGTATTATGTGGAAAACGTGGGGCAATCTTTGTATCCCGAAATCACAAGGAGGGTCGGGATTTAGAAAACTCCGAGAGTTTAATATTGCTATGTTGGGAAAGCAGGTTTGTGTATTTTAAAACATCCAAATACCTTGGTGGCTAAGTTGTTAAAAGCAAAATACTTCACCCATGGTGATATTTTGGAAGCAAGGGTGTGGACATAATCCATCTCTCATTTGGCGGAGTATCTTGGCAGCAATCCCGGCGATTAGGAAAGGGGTTTGTTTTCGTATTGGCAATGGGAACTCGGCAAGAGTGTGGAAAGACAATTGGCTCTATGACACTAGATGGTGCAGGCCGGCCGAGAATGAAATAGCGAGTTTGGAAAATATCTATGTTAAATCCCTTATGCTTAATGATGGAACGGGCTGGGATTTTGACTTAGTGGAGGATCTTTTTCAAAAGGAAGATATAAATCTCATTGCTAGTATTCCATTGCGACCATGACAAATGGAGGATGAACTCATTTAGGCAGATGATACTAAGGGTGTGTTGGTCCCGGTTATACTGGATACAGTCTAGAGGGGGGGAATAGATTGTATTGCCTTTTAACTTTTTCAAGTTAAGAAACTGTTTTCACAGAATAGCTTGTTTTGTTGGCAGAACAAACTGGCAGCGGATGGTATTCTGGTAGGGGTTCTGTCTGGTCAGCCTCTAAGAGATAGGTCTTCTGTTAACTCACAAGACACGTTCTGCTGAACATAGAGACCAAGTCTTTGGAGTTAATCAGTTTAGAGTAAATGCGAGAATTAAAAGCAATAAGTAAATGACATCATGGATTTCTATAGTGGTTCAAGGAACAACGCGTTCCTCTAACTCTCTTGTGTTTAACAATGATACATGTGTTATTAATGATAACAAATCAGGGCAGATTATAGCTAATATTGATAAGTCCCCAAATAACATGTTCTCACTCGATGTGTCAAATAGCTTGACCAGTGCTTTGGTTGTGAAAGGGAATAGTGAGTCTGAACTATGGCATTTACGTATGGTCACTTGCACATGAAAGGGCTTAAACTGTTAAATCAAAAGGAGATGGTGATAGGTTTACCAAACATTACTGAACAGTTGTTTTGTGAAGGGTGTGTATATGGAAAGCAATGTAGGATGCCTTTTCCCAGTGGGAAGGCATGGAGGGCTTCTAGCTCTCTGGATCTTGTGCATGCTGATTTGTGCGGGCCTATGAAAACGCAGTCAATAGGTGGGAGTTGCTACTTCTTATTGTTTATTGATGATTATACTCGGATGAGTTGGGTATATTTCATGAAGTTAAAATCTGAGGCTTTTGATAGCTTTAAGAAGTTCAGGGCTTTGGTGGAGAACCAAAGTGGGAAGCACATTAAGACACTTCGCACAGATCATGGTGGTGAATTCTTATCTAATGAGTTCACTTCTTTTTGTGATGAGCATGGTATTCACATGGAGCTTACATCACCATATACGCCACAACAAAACGGCGTTGCGGAGCGTAAAAACATAACCATAGTTGAGATGGCTTGAAGTATGTTGAAAGCAAGGGCCTACCAGACAGGTTTTGGGGTCAAGCTGTAGCAACAGCAGTGTACCTTCTAAACATATCTCCTACAAAATCTGTCATGAATCAGAATCCCTTTGAAGCCTAGAGAGGTAAGAAGCCACATGTAAGCCACTTAAGAGTCTTTTGTTGTGTAGCGTATGCTTTGGTCCCTTCTGAGTTACGTCACAAACTTGATAGTAAATCTAAAAAATGCATATTCGTTGGCTATAGTGTTGAATCCAAAGCATACATGCTATATAATCTTGTGAGTGGCAAAGTGATTGTAAGCAGGGACATCAAATTCGATGAAGGTGGAAAGTGGTCTTGGAATGGTGATAACCAGAAAGAGGTTGCTGTTGAAATCATTGAGTTTAGTGAATCTACGGAATCAGAATGTGCCAATGAGCAACATGAAAGAATCAGCAGTTCAGGGAGCAGTAGTACCCCTTCGACTCCACCTAGAAGTCCATCTCCAGAAAACTCCTCCAGTGGCACCCCTCCAAAACACTTTTGGTCCCTTCGGGATGTATATCGGTCGTGTAACTTTTCATTATGTGTCTCAGATCCTGTTTCTTATGAAGAGGCAGCAGAAGAAGAAATATGGCAAAAGGCAATGCAAGATGAGATGTCAGCTATTGAAAAGAACGATGCGTGGCAGCTGGTTGATCCGCCAAAAAACAATAACATAATAGGGATCAAGTGGGTGTTTCACACAAAGTATAATTCTGATGGGAGTGTTCAAAAGCACAAAGCGAGGCTCGTAGCTAAGGGGTATTCACAGCAGCAAGGGGTAGATTACTAGGAAACTTTTTCACCTGTTGCCCGATTCGAAACAGTAAGAGTCTTTCTTTATGTAGCAGCCCAGTTTACATTACCAATATTTCAACTCGATGTGAAGTCTGCTTTTCTTAACGGTGAGTTAGAAGAGGAGGTGTACGTCTCTCAGACCGAGGGTTTTGCAGTTCATTGTGAGGAAGAATGATCTACTCCTAATTTACCATATTTACGATATTGTTTTGTCACACTTTTAGTATTTTATTTTTCATTTTTCAATAAAAAGGATTGATTTTTATCATCTTGGACATTTTGAGGTATTGCACTTGTTTTGGTATATTTTGTCAATTTCAGGGCAATTTGGGGTGTAAATTAATTTCTGAAAAGAAATAAATATTACTCCCGAGTGAAGACAGAAAAAATCATCAAAGTGAAGTGGGTCCTTACTTTAACTCCGGAATATTTTATCAAGAGTCCCGAAATACATTTCAGATTAAGTCAGATTGTCCACAATAAAATGTACCGGTTAATTGCTGACCATAAACTCATCAAACAATTAACCGGCCAAATAATGCAAGCGGTGGAAATGGAGCTAAAACTTTGCTAGACAACTAACTCTATACATTCATCAGTGATGAAGGCTCCATACGTAGGAAGCTCCCAAGAATGAAAAGAAATAAATACATTGCATTGTGAGAGGGACCCATTCAATAGTGATGGCTTTAGTTTCTTCCACACAATTGAAGCTCTACACACGTATCATCTTTACCATTCAGCAACAAACCAAAAGAAGCTCAATCAAAGTTTATTTCAGGCACCGCAGAAGAAGAAAAATGAGTCTAGAGCACTATTCTTCAATAGGAACTCAATTCCATCACCATCTTCATCATATGACTTTTGTGCTCCAAGCTATTCTGAAGTTGCCTATATAAAGGGCCATTTGAGAGCTGCGAAAGACACACCAATTCGGAGAGAAATCTCCTCTTTTCTTTAGATTTAGTTTATATTAGTAGCCATATAATAAAAGTGATTCTGTCAAGAACACTTTCTGTATAGATTCCAGTTTTCCCTATTCCAGTTCATCCATGTTCATAATTTATGCCTTCATGTTCTTATTCAAATACTCATTTTATTTTCTTTAATCTGTTAAATTAATTATGTCTATCATAAATTTTACTTCGTTTACTATAATTATGTGTAACTAAATTAGTTTTAGGTTTGGGCAAGATGTAAATTTTACTGTTAATGTTCATATAATAATAATTGGTTAAAACTATTACTTGGTTAACTTTAGAAGTGTTGGGTTGAATACTCTGATCTGCTAAATACATTAATATTGGAAATGAATATTATCACAGGAGTGAAATTTCATTAAAATCCATTTAGTTAATTCACCCACTAAATTGCTACACGAAAGTGTTAAGGAATTTTGGATAAATTGATTTTGTACTTTTTACTGTCTTAATAAAATCACCGCGGGAGCGGAATTAAATTAAGATAGTGTAATCAACTAAGTCGTGGGAACGATTAGAAGATTACCATTTGTAAATCTTTCACACGCCTAAAAGTAACTAAGTTAATTAGTCAAATCTTTATTATTATGAACATCAAAATAAAATTACTCTTAGCCCAAGCCTAATTTTCTTTGTATCATTAATTGTTAATATATCAAGCATTGTAATTTATTTTACTCATTTAGCAATTCTGTATTCACAAAAAAAAACAAGATAAAAAAAATTTGATCACTTAGCTCCATTGCAAAATGTTATCAATTTGTGATTAGCTAAAAATCAATCATTAATTCTAGTAGTCTTTGTGAGTCATTCTCTAGCGGAACGATACTCACTTACTTTATACTATATCGTTACAAGTAAATTAAAACATCAATTCCATTCACATTTTTACATCATTTCACACTACACATTTTGGCATGTCAAAGAAAAAGTTTATAGGCTGCGAGGTATATATAGCAAGATTGATGATTTTTTTCAGTCCAAGGGATTCAGGAAGAGTAAGAATGAGCCAACTCTTTATGTAATGCAGAATAGAAACCATTTTTGGGTGGTTTGTCTTTATGTTGATGAAATAATTTATATGGGTTCATCTCAGTCCATGGTTGATGACTTTAAATCTAGTATGATGGAAAAATTTGAGATGACTGATTTGGGTGTTTTGAAGTATTTTTCGGGGCTTGAGGTGACACAAAGGGAAGACGACATTTTTATATCTCAGGAGAAGTATGCTACTGATCTCCTAAAAAATCACATGTCCGAGTGCAAGACAGCAACTACTCCTATGAACATCAATGAGAAGTTGCAGTGTAATGATGGAACTAAGCATGCTGATGGCAGAATGTACATGAGTCTTGTGGGAGGATTAAACTATCTCACACACTAGGTCGGATATATTAACACATAAATGGGAACATTTATTAAACACATATTAACTTTTTACTGTTTTCTTAAAAAACAGTAAAAAGTTACAAAATGAGAGATGAACTATACCAAAACCTCTAAGAGCGGGCATACCTGCTCGAAACACAAGACAAGAAAGACAAAGAGAACAAGAAATAAAATAAATAATTGGGGGGGGGGGGGCATGGGGTAGATCAGAGACCGTTATACATATATCGTATTTGTCTTGTTAGGTAAATTTCCAGCCCTGTAACCGTCTCATTACTAACGGGTATTTTTTATTCAAACCATAACCGTCCAAAGGATAACAGGTATAACCGCAGGTAACCGATTTATTAAATGAGTCATTGATATTTTAATATAAAAATTAATATTTTTAAAGGTGAAAATGATATCACCTAGACGACTCTAGATGTCAGACGCCACTCAAATTAAAGTTTTTTATATCTACAAAACGAGAAATAAGACAACCTAAACTAATTTGAATATAAAAATACTTATACTGAAAAATAGTTACCCACAAAAAAAACTGATAATATTCAAACAAGACTACTAAAATCTTTGATAAACACTCATTCATACACTATAGTTAGTACATTCATTATTCATATATACACATTGAAAAGGGAAGGGAAAGATAATAGGAAAAATTGTAATAAAAATATAACTAAAAATAAATGGGGCAGGTACGAGGTAGGTAATGGGGCAGACATATATAAAACCGTAACCGCCTGATTACTCGTAAAAACAAAATGGCTATTCCCGGCCTTGTACTCATTACCATGTCAATGCTGTTTTCCTCGTTTTGATTGGGGCGATTCGGTGCCGGTATATCCACCATATCGGTCACAATTGTCATCCCTAATAACCATATTTACAACCTTCGCTGCACGTTCTTTTTAATTGCAACAGTTTGACTTTCATATTTGTCAACACATAACTTTGTCTGTAATTATATATTACGGAGTATTCCGTAGTAGCTAGTAAGCTTTATAAAAAGAATATTTCGGAATTCATATTAATAGAAATTTAATTATATTTTATACAACGTACATAATAATTTGATGATATATATTACTAAATGAACATGATCAAAGTAAGATGTATAAATAATACAAAAATCAAAGTGTTTCAATGAGAGATTGAGGATAGAGACAATACCAGTTAGGATGTTTTTACTTGGACTGTAATTTGTTGGTCTGGTTTGGTCTGGTCCGGGCTGATCTGGTTTGGGAGGAATTACAGTCCAAGTAAAAACACCCTTACTCATTTATTTTGGACTCAATATAAGTATTCTTTCAAATAATGACGCTCAGAGCATGAGATGATGAGATGAGATACAAATTAAGCTACCTCACACAAATTAGGTTCCGTGAGGGTATTACTTTCCATTAAAACACTCCAGCTACTTGAATGATTTCTTCTTAATTCATGTATAATCTTTCAGTGTACAAATTTATTTTTATTATGAGTCCATGAGATGACTTAAGCTTAGCCTGTTGTGTACGTAAAACACTCGTGTTCACGTATGACATTGAATGCATATATATGGCTTTCAGTAGAAGAGTAAAGAGTTATTCTATTAGGAAATTCTTGAGGCAAAGATATCCAAAACACATCTTGTATAATTAATAGCAATTATGCATGTAAGTCAACTATTTAATTTGTGTGACCTACACCAATTGTAGCTATATTTTCTCCTACTCGTTTGTAAGTTAAAGGTCTCACAATATTTTGTTCGATCACTTTGAGCATTTTCACACACCCGGTCTTTGTAGAGGACATAAGATCCAGGGTGGCCAATAGCCATGACCCCTAGAGTACTACTTTTTCTATGAGATAGAACTTGCTGTATACTTTTCTCATACGTAGGATTTCACAAACTGTCAATCACAATACAAAAATTGTCTAATTGGACCTCATTTAAATTGAAAATGTACATGTATAAAATGTAGATCAATTCATATTATGTGTGTACACAAATGTAATTGTAGACAAAACTTTGGGTTATTTAAAATCCTTGAATCCCCGAATTAGGTTAACCTTTTAAAATGGAACCACATGCATGCCTTAACATTCTCTTTTGGGTTCACACATGAGAGCTTGTTTTATTTCATAACTTATATCCTACATCTGAGTGTAGCTATACACCAGATGATTTTGTAATATATTGGAACTTCATGCCTTTAGTTTAGGTATCATGCTCCCACTCCTTACAGTCCTTAGTCTTTTTTTTCTTCTTACGTTAGTCACTGTTGCGATTTAGGTTAAGCAAACGATAAATTAAAGAGCAAGAACACAAGAATTTACGTGGTTCACACAATCAGAGTGATTGTGCTAGTCCACGGCGAACGAGAGAGAGTTGTGTATTATTATGTCGGCGTCAAGAGGTATTACACGTACAAAGATGTGTTTAAATAGGTTTAAGAAAACCTAAACAAGGATTAGAGCCGCAGGCCCAAAATTAAGCCCGTAATTAAAAATTACTCCGCAGACCCGGTCGGGTCTCCTCTTGTACCCGGTCGGGTGTCTCCTCAAAAGGCATACCCGGGTCGAAACCAGGGCGGGTATCCTAAACAGAAGCCAAAAACCTTCCACGGACCCGGTCGGGTAAGCCTCCTTACTCGGTCGGGTTTCCAATCCAGAGAGTTGCCCGGCCAAAAACTGCCTCATACCCGATCGGGTGACTGACCCTACCCGGTCTGGTATCTCCTGCTGCTGCAGAAACAAGGCTCCACCTTCAACAATCTCCCACTTGGAGGCTTGTTCAACAATCATCTGCCATCCAAGAACTTGTATCCTCTGTAAAACCCCTGATCTCTCTCTCTCGTTCACGCCTTCTCATCAAGTATCTGGAAGGCCAGTTGAAGCCATGCATAGCTTCAACTTCTCCGGTGTCACCGCCTTGGTTAGCATGTCTGTTGGATTCTTCGTACCAAGGATCTTCTGCATATTTATAGTACCATCTTCAATCAACTCTTGGATGAAGTGATACCGCATCTTGATGTGTTTCGTTCTGCTGTGAAACACCGGATTCTTTGCAAGATGAATAGCACTCTGGTTGTCACAATATAGAGCGCAATCTCCCTGCTTCATGCCCAACTCAGAAAGAAAGTTCTTCAACCAGATCAACTCCTTGACCGCTTCAGCAATGACCATATACTCTGCTTCTGTGGTTGAAAGAGCCACACTCTTCTATAGTCTGGACATCCAACTGATTGTCGTACCTCCAATAGTGAATACATACCCCGTTGTGCTCTTCCCGGAATCATAGCAACCCCCCAAATCAGCATCGACAAATCCTTCAAGGATCACACCATTCCTTCTGAAACATAGGGCAGTTTCAGAAGAGCCTTTCAAGTAGCGCAACAGCCACTTAACTCCTTCCCAATGTTCCTTTCCTAGATTTGACATGAACCTGCTTACAACTCCCACTGCATGAGCAATGTCTGGCCTTGTTGACACCATCACATACATCAAACTGCCAACGGCTGATGCATAAGGAACTTTAGCCATTTCTTCTTTGTCTTCATTGGTCTTTGGAGACTGCTTCTTGGAGAGTTTTAGTTGAGTCCCTAACGGTGTACTCCTAAGTTTGACATCCGTCATTCTGAACTTCTCAAGGACTTTCTGAATGTACTTTTCCTGTGAAAGCTGTAAAGTACCTTCTATCCTGTTTCTGACTATGCTCATCCCAAGAATTTGTCTCGCTTCCCCTAAATCCTTCATTTCAAATTCTTCTGACATCTTCTTCTTAAGCTTGTTGATCTCCTGCATATTTTCTCCAGCCACCAACATGTCATCAACATACAAAAGAAGGATGATGTATGATGACTTGAATTTCTTCAAGTAGTAGCAATGGTCCATCTTGCATCTAGTGTACCCATTCCGCTGCATAAAACTATCAAACTTCAAGTACCACTGTCTAGGAGCTTGTTTTAGCCCGTATAGACTCTTCTTGAGTTTGCACACCAACTTCTCCTTACCACTCACTGGGAACCCTACTAGTTGAGCCATGTAAATGTCTTCTTCAAGGTTGCCATGAAGAAAAGCAGTCTTTACATCCAGCTGCTCCAATTGCAAATTTCCAGCAGCAACAATACCAAGGATCAACCTGATAGTAGTCATCTTCACAACCGGAGAGAAGATTTCATTGTAATCAACCCCTTCTTCTGTTGGAACCCCTTGACAACTAACCTCGCCTTGTATCTTTTGCTCCCATCTGCTTCATCTTTGATTCTGATCACCAACTTGTTCTCCAAAGCTTTCTTTCCCGGTGGTAACTTGACCAAGGACCAAGTTTGATTCTTGTCAAGTGAATCTAACTCATCCCCCATGGCCTTCTTCCACTGTATGGAATCCTTCACGGTCAGTGCCTCTGTGTAAGATTCTGGCTCTCCACTCTCGGTCAGCAACATATAATTTGCTGAAGGAGAATATCTGTTAGGAGGTCTTCTGTTTCTAGTGGACTGTCTGATTTGTGGAGTAGCTGCCTCCGAGCTCCCACTATCTTCATCACTCCCACTATCTTCAGAAATTCCTGTATCTCTTGAGCTCCCACTGCTCCCTGAGCCTTCAGCCATGCCATCACAACCAACAGGTTGTGCTATGTCGTCTTCAGTCATCCCTTCAAACACCATTTGCTGTTTGTTTTCTGGTTGCTTGCCTTTGCTAGTGTTTGCTGCAAGATCATCTTTGTACAGGGCATTCTCGTTGAAGGTGACATCTCTACTTCTGATAACCTTCTTGCTGTGGTTGTCCCAGAACCTGTAGCCCATGTCATCCAGCCCGTACCCAATAAAGATACATTTCTTTGCCTTTGCCTCGAGCTTGTCACTATCTGCATCTCTAACTTTTACATAAGAAATACAACCAAAAACTTTCAAGTGATTAAGAGATACCTCATGACTTTTCAATTCCTCCTCTGGAATTTTGAACCCTATGGGAGATGAGGGTCCTCTGTTGATCAAGTACGCTGTTGTGTTCACCGCATCGGCCCAGAACATCTTTGGAAGTCCTGCATGCAATCTCATGCTCCTGGCCCTCTCATTTAGTGTTCTGTTCATCCTTTCTACAACACCATTTTGCTGTGGTGTTTCTGGAACCGTCTTCAGCATTCTTATCCCCTGTTCAGCACAATACTCTACAAACTCTGTGTTACTGTACTCACCCCCATTATCACCCTTTAAACACTTGATTTTAAGATTAGTTTCATTCTCAACTGCAGCTTTGAACTTCTTAAAAATGTTAAAGACTTCAGATTTATTTTTAAGAAAATAAACCCATACCTTCCGTGTAGAGTCATCAATGAATGTAACATAGTAGCGGGAACCTCCAATTGAAGAGACCTTTGTAGGTCCGTAGACATCTGAATGAATCAACTCCATCCGCTTAGTCTTGGGTTGTTGCCCTGTCTTCACAAAGGTTACCCTCTTTTGTTTACCAAGGACACATGGTTCACAAAATCTCAACTTTGAATTCTTCAAATCTGGGATTTTACCCTTTGAAGACAGCATCTTCATTCCATTCTCACTTATGTGCCCAAGTCTTTGGTGCCACAAAGTAGAGACCCCTGCATCTTCAACTGCTGCGTTTGCTCCATCTGTAGACACTTCTACCATGTACAGTGTACCATGCTTCTGTCCACGAGCAATGACCAGCTTTCCCTTTGTCACCTTCCCTTGTTTGTTGCCAAAACTAACGTTATGGCCTTCCTCATCAAGTTATCCCACTGAGATCAACATCTTCTTCAGTTCTGGAATATACCTGACATTTTTCAGCCTCCAGGTTGTGCCCAAAGTGGTACTGAGATTAACATCCCCAATACCCGTGATCTCCAGGGATTTGTCATCCACCAAACGAACTCTTCCGCTGTAGGGCCTGAAATTTTGCATCAAATCCCTGCAATGACAGTCATGAAACGACGCACCTGAATCCATGATCCAGGACTCAATTGAATTCTCAACGCTGCAAATTAGAACATCTTCATAATCCTCGGCCACGTTCACCTCCTTCTTGCCTTTGTCTGCAGAGGCTTTGGGACACTGATTTCTGAAGTGTCCATTCTCCTTGCAATTCCAACAATTGATGTCCTTCCTGTTCTTGGATTGACCTCTCTTTCTCGACTTTGATCTTCCTTTCTTGTTACCTCCTTTTGTGGATTTTCTTCCTCTATCTTCAGTACTCAACAAACTGTTGGAGCTATCCCCCGAACTCCTCCTCCGGATATCCTCACCAAGGATCAAGTCACGAATACCCTCAAAGGTAAGTTTAGTGGTTCCAGCCGAACTACTAACTACTCTGACTGTACCGGACCAACTATCGGGCAAAGATGATAACAAAAGTAATGCTTGAACTTCATCATCAAATTTAATCTCAACCGAACCTAACCTGGATATGATTGAATTAAACTCGTTGACGTGATCCGTTACGGCTGCACCTTCCTTCATTCTCGTGTTCATCAATTGTCTGATTAAGAAAACCTTGTTGGCCGCTGAGGGTTTCTCGTACATGTTGGATAACGCCTTGAGTAGTCCAAACGTTATTTTCTCGTTGACGATGTTGTAAGCAACGTTTTTCACCAACGACAACCTCACCACACCAAGAGCCTGTCGATCCAGCAAGTTCCACTCCGCCTCCGCCATTGATTCTGGTTTGTTCTCAGACAAGGGTAGATGAAGCTTCTTCTGGTAGAGATAATCCTCGATTTGCATCTTCCAGAAAGCAAAATCTTGACCATCAAATTTATCGATCTTAACCTTCCCTTCGTCAGCCATAGCTCTGATACCACTTGTTGCGATTTAGGTTAAGTAAACGATAAATTAAAGAGCAAGAACACAAGAATTTACGTGGTTCACACAATCGGGGTGATTGTGCTAGTCCACGGCGAACGAGAGAGAGTTGTGTATTATTATGTCGGCGTCAAGAGTTATTACACGTACAAAGATGTGTTTAAATAGGTTTAAGAAAACCTAAACAAGGATTAGAGCCGCAGGCCCAAAATTAAGCCCGTAATTAAAAATTACTCCGCAGACCCGGTCGGGTCTCCTCTTGTACCCGGTCGGGTGTCTCCTCAAAAGGCATACCCGGGTCGAAACCAGGGCGGGTATCCTAAACAGAAGCCAAAAACCTTCCATGGACCCGGTCGGCTAAGCCTCCTTACCCGGTCGGGTTTCCAATCCAGAGAGTTGCCCGGCCAAAAACTGTCTCATACCCGATCGGGTGACTGACCCTATCTGGTCGGGTATCTCCTGCTGCTGCAGAAACAAGGCTCCACCTTCAACAGTCACTATGTAACTTTTCTTTCTTACATATCTTGCTCCCGACCCACTCCGATCCCTAGTCTTTTCCTTTTGATTTTTTTTCTTTTTCTTTTTTCTTATCAAACTTTTTCATTAATTTTAATTTATAACAAATGTGCAATATAAAATGTGCCTTAAGGTCATCCTAGCTCGCTTCTTTTGTGTTTGGTTTTGGGAGGGAGGAGAAGACATGTGAGGGTTGATGACCTCCGATCCTATTTGTGTTTGAGAGTTTAAAAAGGGTTAAAGAGTCAAATAAATCCATGTACCTGTCTTGTAAGCTCAATTCAGTTCCTGAACTAAAAAAGATCCAATTTGCATCCTGAACCGGCAAAAAAGGGTTCAAATTTCATTTGTTATAGATAAGCAACCGGTAAAAAAGGTCCAATTTGCACCCACAAACTATTAAAAAGTGTCAATTAAAAAAATGAACGGTTGTTTACCCGTAAAAAAATAAAATTTGAACCATTTTTTGTTGGTTCAAGGTGCGAATTAAACCTTTTTTAGTTCAGAGACTGAATTGAGCTTACACGACCGGGACAGTGGCCTATTTGATCCTTTAACCTTTAAAAAATGTGGAGGAGTATTTTTTGAAGGTTTTTGTGACCGTCAGAAATCTCTCAAAAGCTCAATTTTTAATTTCCTCCAAAATGAGGGTTTTTGAATGATATATAACTAAATGATAATTTAAACTCGATTTAAAATGAATATCATTTCAATTATTTGAATTCACCGTATCTCAGATGCAATTTTCATTATAATTCCTTCTAAGAATATTTTCTTCCAAATTTACTAATCCCAAATAAGGAGAAGAGTTTCCTCACAATTCCCTCTCTTTCCCTCCAACAACTTACCTTCAAAGGTTTTCTCTCCCCTTTCCTCTAAACTCTCAAACATACCCTTAGAGAATGAATGCAAGCAAGGTTGACGGCAGGAGAAGAAGTGGATTTCCTTCCGAATAACACTTGAAATCACTCATTATTATTATTACTAATAAGCTAAAAAACATTTTTTGAAAACACTCCCTTAGATATTTTGATAATTTTTTTATAATAGAAATTTTAATGATTAAAAACATCTAATTGTATATCAGAAACAAACCAAGGCCGACCATATGTTCCAGACACCTCTTGTGGCAGAAATTTGGGCAAAGAAATCAAAATTGAAAGAAGAAGTTGTAGACTGAATGGTTATTTTTAATTGGTTTTTCATATTGTATATATATTACAAAGTCAAAGCTTGAATTTAAAAAAACTTTGTTGGGTGAATGTATTGGCGATTCTGGATTGCATAAAAAATTAAATTTAATTGACTAAGTGAATACATATAATGAACCAATTTCAGATCAAATTATGATAAGAGCATATTTATTTGTGCATCCATTTTATTTAGATAATATGCTCTGACACCCACACCTTCAATGTTTTTCCATATATTCTATAATAAAACTATAAAATAATAACATTTTTACCTAATGCATTTAATGCTTAATTTTAGTAGAAGCTGTTACTTAAAAACACTCATTTCAATTTTTTAAGGCAATAGCTAAAATGCACTTTTTAGATTTTGAAAACTCTCCCTTAGAAATTTCAATAATCTATTTGGACAATAGAAATTTCAATAATTAAAAACATCTAAGTGTATATCAAGAACAAATCAGACTCTTTCTAGAGCCGTCCATATATTCCAGTTATTTCTTGTGGCAAAAATTTGACCAATGGAATCAAAATTGAAAGAAGTCGTTGTACACTGAACGATTATTTATTATTTGGTTTTCCGTATTATATATATATATATATATATATATATATATATATATATATATAATGCATAGTCAAACAGTTCATTTGAAGACATCATAAATATGTTACTATATAATATTCGTAAGAAAAACTTAAATTTAGGCATCATTATATATTGTAAATGAAAGCAACCAAAGTTCTTTCGTGGATTTAATTTTAGTAGATACGAAAGGCTTGAAATTTGACAATTTGACTAATGTTTAATTAATTATAGAGTTAATGACTCAAATAGGACTAATAGTAAAGTTAATTGCACATTTAGGAGTACAAATGAAACACAACTTTCGTAGGACCAAAAATAGCTTTATTGGACAAAAACACACCTGTTATAATATTTCAACTGATGCTTGAGAAGGGATTGCACGTTGCACGAGGTCTGTGAGCCGAAACTTTGGGCAACCGTAAATGGAAAAGCACCCCACGCATGCGCCGCCTGCCTCCGGTCGTCCACCCTCACCACCACCTCCCACACGGGCGTCTCCATCCTTAGCAAGCCCACCAACATCGCCATCTGCCACCACCGTGACTATTCTCTGCCGTCTTTGCCGGCCAATCGCCACATTCGGCGCTGCCGCTTTGGTCACCATCACCGCTTTTATCAAAATTGTCGTCAGTGTCAATTTCAGGGCCATAACTTCAACCCAGAGCACCGCCGCCGCTGTCACAACTCCAGCGCCATAAAGCTGCCATTCAGTTGACAGGTTTAGCCTTGAAGATTAATTACAAATCTTTCATGAAAATGAATTTTCAAAACTGTCATAAAATTGACATATTTATTTTGCAGATTTATATAAAACCCCTTTTTCCATAAAATTGGCAGATTTATTTTACAGACTTATACAAAATTGGCAGATTAATACATATTCCTGCCAAAAACTTGGCAAAATGTGAAGTTATCATCCAAAATTTTGGAAAATCATTTTTTAACTAATAAATCAGAAATCAAAAGTTCAGAACGGTGAAATAGTAGTCCGAAAACTAATAAAATAAATGTCAAACCCCAGAAAAATGGAAGAATAGAAGGAAAATCAGAAAAATCAATGTAAATTTCAGAAAATTAGAGGAATAGGGGCGCGGAGGAGGAGGAGGAGGAGGAGGAGGAGGAGGAGGAGGAGGAGAAGGAGGAAGAGGAGGAGGTGGAAGAAGAAGAAGGAGAAGGAGGAGGAGGAGGAGGAGGAGGAGGAGGAGAAGAAGAAGAAGAAGAAGAAGAAGAAGAAGAAGAAGAAGAAGAAGAAGAAGAAGAAGAAGAAGAAGAAGAAGAAGAAGAAGAAGAAGAAGAAGAAACCTCGCAGCGATGTACAAAGACGAATGGATGACGGTGCGCAGGGAGAACGATCGATCTGGTCCGGCGCAAGGCGGAGAAGAGTCTATGTCAACGGCGATGGTACACAGGGAAGTCGGCAACGGTGGTGTGAAGGGAGGAGTACCATGGCGATGAATTGTGCACGGGAGAAAGGGATCTATGTGTGCGCAGGAGAGAAGTAGATCGAACAGTATAAATCAGAGGCAAATGGGGAATTAAATTTACGTATGTTTTAGAATAGGAGTAAATGAGTCCTATTTGGGGAAAAAACATACATGGTCCTATTTGAAAAATTTTCTTCTCTCTTAGTCCTATATGAGGCAATTACTTTTAATTATAATAGTGCATATATTAAACGGCAATAGTAGTAAAGGTAAAATGAGAATGACTCTCAATTGTATAATATATAGATAAATATAATACTTCATCCATCCCAATTCAAATCGATACTTGTTTTTGAAGTGGAATTTGAATATTATTCAAAAGAGAAAAATTCAAATTGGGATTTAGTAAAAAGTTGATATCTTAAATAAATAAATAAATAAATAAATAAATACGTAGTAAAACCTATGTTTAAAAAACTGGACCGGACCGTCCGGGTCAGCTTGGAAGCCGGTGAACCGACAACTAATCTGGTCCGGTTGTGCCTAGAACCGCTAATAGCCTAAAACCGGAATTAACTGGGCAACCCGCCAAAACCCGCGCCCGGCCCGGAGTCATGAAACCCGGATAGTCCAGCAAAACCGGCCTTTAGGCACGGGCGGATCTACTCTTGTTGGAGGGGGGGCAGCTGCCCCCAATAAAGGCCCACTAAACCCTCCTAATTTTTAAAAAAATATTAAAAGCCCAATAGTTTGCCCCCAATAAAAAAAATGGTCTGCCCCCAATAAAAAAAATGGCCTGCCCCCAATAAAAAAATGGCCTGCCCCTGATATGCACTAGTTTATAGTGCATAAACGTATGTTTTTATGTTGATTGAGTGTGGATTTTCCATCACTTTTAGTTAGTTTGTAAGTACTTGTTTTATTTTGTTTTTAATTGTTCTCTCCTTTTTCGGAGTTTTAGAATAGTGATAGAGTTTGTAGCAAGGAAAAAGGGAGAAAAACTGAAGACAAAAAGACCCAGGAGCACAAAAACCCGACCGGGTCAGACCTTGAACCCGGTCGGGTCAGTTGAGGAACAGATCTAAGAAGGAAAAGTAAGACCCGGTCGGGTCCCATACCCGACCCGGTCGGGTCAGACATGACCCGGAACACCGGAACATGCTGAAGATCACAAAGATTTGGAAAAAATCTGATTTAGACCAAACCCGATCGGGTCCCTCACTTGACCCGGTCGGGTCTGACTTGACCCGGACAAATTAACGTGCTGGAACAATGAAACGTGGGAGATTATCTGATTTTGACCGGTACCCGGTCGGGTATGTACCTATACCCGGTCGGGTACCCGGCCAAAGGTGTTGAAAAACACCTATAAATAGCACACTTTTTCTTCACAAAAAAATCATCCCTTCTTCCAATCTCTTTAGCTCAGTTTAGAATAGCATTTCTTTATATTTTTCTAGCTATGTTTAGCCTCCAAATGAGGAGCTAAACTTCCATTCTTGGTTTTGCTCTTGAAGCTTGTTGATTATTAAAGTTGTGAGTTATTTTCTTAACTTCTTCTCTTGATTATTAATTCTTCCCTTAATCTCATTCTATATTAATGTTGGAGGGTTGCTAAGTGACGATTAGTTAACGTTCCGACATTAATTACTACTAGAAACGATCAACGAACCGATGGTTAATCGTTGGTGGTTTCACAAGTAAGTAACTTCGGTTTATTAATGCACGGTCGTGGTTAATAGACTTAAGAGGGATCAATTTTGTTGGTTAAACCGAAACCGTTGTGTTAAGGTTATCAATCTCAATTGATTTCATCAAGGAGTCAAAAAGATTGAATGCTACTATTATATCGGTATAAGGCGTTGTTCTATATTTGATTAATAGTAAGGGTTATTAATGAACGGTCGTTGTTAATAACTACCCTCGATGAATTGGAGATACTCCTCGATTGAGTATTCGAGAGGGGATAAGTTATAGATATAACAAGGATCGACTAAAATATATCAACAAGTGGAAAGTAGCAAAGCCAAGTCCCTTTTATTCTTGAAATTAAACACATATAGGTTGTTCATCTTAGTTTCTTAATTGAATTAAATCACTCAAAACCAAAACCCCCTTTTTTATTACTAGTTTCATAGAAAGAGAATTATACCTTTCCCTGTGGATACGAACTCTACTACACTATACTACGTATAAGTGTTTAGTATTGAATTTATTTTGACGCACCGTGACAAAGTGCTCGTCAAATTTGGCGCCGTTGCCGGGGAAAGGCAATTAATTTTTCTTTTTATTTTATTTCAAAGAAAAATCCAAAAAAATAATAATATATAAAGTTTTCTATTTTTGCTGAGCTTTGTTTGAGTATATGGTAAAAACCCGATCCATAAACCAACTCACCTACCAAACAAACCCCGAAATAGAAAAAGCTCTCGAGCGGTTAAAGAATAAATTCTCAAATACCGACTCGGGGGAATTCTCAAGTGCTAGTTCTCAATCTAGCGAGTCCGAGGAGTCAATATCAATGGCTCTTGAAACAAGAACGCTGAGGGAGCTCACAGCCCCCAATCTAAATCAACAACCCTTATGTATCACCTTCCCAACTCTTGATGCGGGTGCTACATTTGAGTTGAAATCCGGACTCATACATCTACTTCCATCTTTCCACGGGCTAAGAGGAGAGGATCCAAATAAACATCTTTCGGAATTCCACATCGTTTGCACAAGCATGTGCCCAAACGGTGTTACCGAGGAGCAAATTAAGTTGAGGGCTTTCCCATTCTCCCTCAAAGACACCGCCAAAGATTGGCTATTCTATCTTCCCTCGGGAAGCATAGACACTTGGGCGGCCATGAAGAAAAGCTTCCTCGAAAGGTATTATCCCGCCTCCATCTCCTCATCTTTAAAGAAACAAATCAGCAATGTGGAGCAAAAAGATGATGAATCGTTCTACGAATTCTGGGAACGATTCAAGAAACTCTGTGCGAGCTGTCCGTATCACGGCTACTCGGAGCAAGACCTCATCCTTTACTTTTATGATGGTCTTTGCGATGATGATAGACGGATGATCAATGCTGCATGTGGAGGAGGAATAGTCAACAAAACTCCTTCTCAAGCTAGGAATCTTATCTCGGAGTTGGCCGAAAATTGTAGACACTATGATCGGCGGTCAACAAAGAGAGTTATGGCAGCGGAATCCAACAACTCGTTGGAGAGTCAAGTAGCCGGCTTGACTTCTTTGGTTAAAGATTTCCTTTTGAATCCAAAAACCCAAGAAGTCAAGGTCTGCGGCATCTGTTCAACACAAGGGCATCCCACAGATTCTTGCCCAACTTTACAAGAGGAGAACTCCGAGCAAGTCGATGCTTTGGGGTTCCAAGGCCAAAGGAGGTACGATCCTCACGGCAACACCTACAATCCAGGATGGAGGGATCATCCAAATCTAAGGTACGGAAACCCTCAACCCCCTCAACAAACAAATCCTCCCCCTCCTCAACAATTTAAACAACAAGGCCAAACATCGAACTCAAACATGTCCACCGAAGACATAATTCGAGCATTAGCCATGAATATGACTACGATGCAACAAAGTGTGGCCCAATTTCAAGAAACCACAAAGTCTAGCATCCACAATTTGGAAAGCCAAATGAGCCAAATCTCAAACGCCGTGAGTAGGCTAGAAGCTAGGGATTCGGCAAAACTCCCATCTCAAACGGAGCCGAACCCGAGACAACAAGCTCATGCGGTCACTTTGAGAAGTGGCAAAGAGTTGGTTATGGCTAAGGCGAAAGCAAAGAGCCATGTGGGAGAAGAGGAGGAGGAGATCTTGATGCCAAGCACAAACCCACAAAATGAAGAAGAAAAGGAGGAGGAAATCACACCTCAAAGAAAGTTCCCACCGCTCAACTCATATGAGTCGGTGCCACCTTTTCCGGAGGCTCTCAAGGATAACCGGAGATACAACAATGACAAAGACATCTATGAGACCTTCAGCAAATGTGAGGTAAATATCCCTCTTCTCAATTTAATAAAAGGTGTTCCTAGGTTTGCAAAGTTTTTAAAAGAACTTTGCACAATTAAAAGGAAACACAAGTTGAATGGCAAGCATAAAATCCAAGTAAGTGAAAGAGTGTCAGCCGTTTTTCAAAAGAAACTGCCTAAAAAGTATAGTGATCCGGGAATGTTCACTATACCATGTAAACTTGGAAATTCTAGTTCTTCTAGGGCTATGTTAGATTTGGGTGCATCAATCAATGTCATCCCATATTCTCTATATAAGTCCCTAGAACTAGGACCTTTACATGAGACGGGGGTCGTTATCCAACTTGCCGATAGATCCAATACCTACCCAAAAGGTGTGGTAGAGGATGTTCTCGTCATGGTGGATAATTTAATCTTTCCCGCTGATTTTTACGTTCTTGAAATGGAGAACGATAAAAATGCAGTCCCAATTTTACTAGGCCGCCCCTTTTTGAAAACGGCTAAGGCAAAAATTGACGTCTTTAGTGGAGTGTTAACCATGGAGTTCGATGGTGAAAGAGTCGAATTTAATATCTACGACTCCATGAAATACCCCACTGAGGATCACTCTCTATTTGCGATTGACACTTGCGACACTTGGGTCCAAGATGTATTTGAAATTGAGGGCAAGGATAAAGCACTAAGCGCAATAGAAAACGACATAGAGGATTTTACATTGGAATACTCTATGTCAAATAACATGAAGATTATGGTGGCGGAGTTAAATCAACTCCCACTTTTGCCACCGGGCTCTAAAGCCCTCCCGCTAACCATTCCAAGCGAGAAGCCGCTACCATCTGTTTTGCAGGCACCGGAGGTGGAATTAAAACCACTCCCTGAAAATATGAAGCATGCGTTCTTGGGTGAAAATCGCACCCTACCGGTGATTATTTCAAATGCCCTGTCCCAAGAACAAGAAGAAAGATTGATCGCGGTCTTGAAGGAATATAAATTGGCCATTGGATGGTCTATTGCCGACATCAAAGGCATTAGTCCATCCACATGCATGCACAGGATCTTGCTCGAAGATGAGGCCAAAGCGGTGAGACAACCGCAACGAAGATTGAACCCACCCATGATGGAGGTGGTGAAAAAGGAGGTAATCAAGTTGCTTCAAATGGGAATCATCTTCCCCATTTCCGATAGCAAGTGGGTGAGTCCCACTCAAGTGGTGCCAAAGAAGACCGGAGTGACAGTCATTGAAAACAAGGATGGCGAGATGGTGCCCACCCGAGTTCAAAACGGGTGGCGAGTATGCATTGACTACCGAAGACTCAATTCGGTGACTAGGAAAGACTTCTTTCCATTGCCTTTTATTGATCAAATGCTAGAGAGGTTAGCTGGGCACAAGTTCTATTGTTTTCTCGATGGTTACTCCGGGTATTTCCAAATACCAATAGCCCCGGAGGACCAAGAGAAAACAACCTTCACATGTCCATTTGGCACTTTTGCCTACCGACGAATGCCCTTTGGATTATGCAACGCACCGGGCACCTTTCAAAGGTGCATGATGAGCATCTTTTCAGAATTTGTGGAGGTATTCATGGAGGTCTTTATGGATGATTTCACAATCCATGACGACTCTTTTGACTCTTGCCTATATCACCTCACTCTTGTGCTAAAGAGTTGCATTGAATCCAACCTTGTGTTGAACTCTGAAAAATGCCACTTCATGGTAGAACAAGGGATTGTTCTTGGGCATGTGATCTCATCAAAGGGGATCGAGGTGGACAAAGCAAAGATCGATGTGATTCAAACGCTCCCGTACCCCACAAATGTACGGGACATCCGCTCTTTCCTCGGTCACGCCGGTTTCTATAGGAGATTCATCAAGGATTTCTCAAAAATCTCATCTCCTCTTTGCAAACTTTTACAAAAGGAGGTGGAATTTAATCTAAACGATGAATGCAAAGAGGCTTTTGACACTCTGAAAGCAAGATTGGTGACTGCCCCGATCATACAGGCTCCCGACTGGTCTCTTCCTTTTGAGATCATGTGCGACGCAAGTGACTATGCGGTGGGGGCTGTTTTGGGCCAGAAAGTTGGAAGGGCATCCCATGTCATCTACTACGCCTCATCAACCCTCAACGAAGCCCAAAAGAACTACTCCACCACCGAGAAGGAAATGCTAGCGGTGGTTTTTGCTTTGGAAAAGTTTCGTTCCTACCTTCTTGGAACAAAAGTTATTGTCTACACCGACCATGCCGCTCTTCGATTCCTTATGACAAAGAAAGAAGCCAAACCAAGACTCATTCGATGGGTCCTTCTATTGAGTGAGTTTGATGTGGAAATCAAAGACAAGAAAGGAGCGGAGAATTTGGTGGCTGATCATTTAAGCCGCCTCATTCCTCACAAAGACATCGAAGACCTCCACACAAATCTCATCAAAGGAGAATTCCCGGACGAAACCCTCTTCTCCATCAAAGTCACACAACCATGGTACGCAAATATCGTGAACTTCCTCGTTTCCGGCAAATTTCCTCCACAACTCTCAAAATCTCAAAAAGAAAAATTAAGAATGGATTCAAGACTCTATGTGTGGGATGACCCATATTTGTGGAAGCATTGTAAGGATCAAATAATCCGAAGATGCATCCCTGAATATGAGATAGCCCACATCATAGAGTTTTGTCACTCTTATGCTTGTGGAGGACATTTCGGCCCGAAACGAATAGCAATGAAGATACTTGAGAGCGGTTTTTGGTGGCCAAGCCTATTTCGGGATGCACACGGCTTTTGTCGATCTTGTGACAATTGCCAAAGAGCGGGCAACATTTCCAGGAGGAATGAGATGCCACAAAACCCCATGCTTTTCTGTGAGATTTTCAATGCATGGGGTATCGACTTCATGGGACCATTCCCAAATTCCCAAGGTAACATATACATCCTTCTTGCAGTGGACTACGTCTCCAAATGGGTGGAGGCCAAAGCAACAAAAACTGATGATGCCAAGGTGGTGGCTTGTTTTCTCAAATCACACATATTTTCAAGCCTATCACCCTCAAACAAATGGCCAAGCGGAGACCTCAAACAGGGAGTTGAAATCTATACTCCAGAAAACAGTGAACCCGAACAGGAAGGATTGGAGTATACGCATTGATGATGCTCTATGGGCATACCGAACTGCTTACAAAACCCCAATCGGTATGTCTCCTTATAGACTTGTGTTTGGGAAAGCATGTCATCTCCCTGTAGAACTCGAACACAAGTCCTATTGGGCGGTTAAAGAATTCAACCTCAATCTTGACGAGGCCGGTGTACATAGGAAGCTCCAATTACAAGAATTGGAAGAACTTCGCCTGGATTCTTATGACAATGCAGAAATATACAAAAGAAAGACGAAGGAGTGGCATGATAAAATGATCATACGAAAAGACTTTAAACTTGATGAAAAAGTCCTCCTATTCCAATCACGCCTTCGTCTATTTCCGGGAAAGCTGAGATCCCGTTGGACCGGACCATACAAAGTGGTCAAAACATATCCACACGGGGCGGTGGAAATTCAGGACCTGGAAACGGGAGAGGTGCTGAAAGTAAACGGACAGAGATTAAAACCCTTCTTTGAGGGTTTTCAACCCAAAAATGTGGAAGTCGTAGACCTTTCTGAACCGGTCTACGAATGAGGAACAACAGAAGATATCGTCGAGCCACGACGTTAAATAAAGCGCTTCTTGGGAGGCAACCCATGCACGGTATGTTTTTCTTCTTTTTATTTTAGTAGAGTGTGTGTGTAAAATCATTTCATAAAAAAAAAACAAGAAAAAAAAAACAAGAAAAAAAAAACTGATAGAAGGGGGCAAAACCCGACCGGGTATGTGAGTTCACCCGGTCGGGTATTGCAGACAGACGGAGATACCCGCATGGCTACCCGGGTGGGGGAGTGATAAAACTGATAAAAGGGGGCAAAACCCGACCGGGTACCTTATTTCACCCGATCGGGTATCAACAACCAGACCTCACTGGTTAAGAACGCAGCTTACCCGACCGGGTCAAATAAGGAGACCCGACCGGGTGTCCAGCCAAAAAACATTCTGCCTACCTCCGGAACGCTGACCGGATCGGGTAAATAAGGGGACCCGACCGGGTCAACGACTTTTCAGCATATACCAGGTCGGGCATTTGTTCTTCTTCCCCATTCCTTCTCCCCAAATTTCGAACAAACCCTCCCCAAACCTCCATTTTCATCCACCAAAACTCCCAAATCTCCCCCATTCCCACACCAAATCCATCAAAAAACATCAATTTCTTCATCTCCTCACCTCCCTCTTCCACCCTACACCAATTAATCCCTCCAAAATCCCCCAAATCAACCAAACTCAAAAACCCTACCCCAAATTTCGAACCTCTCCATTTTCGGACATTCAAGGTCCAATTTCAAGCCAAATTCCCCAACAAACACCAAAAACCTCTTCTCCTCATCATCCTCTACAAAACCATACCACTCACCCTCACCAAACCTCACCTCTCCAAAAAAAATCAAAAACCCTTCAAAAAAAAAAAGGAGGAAAACAATTCCATGGCACCAAAAAAGGCAAGAGCTTCTTCTTCAAGAGCTCCAAGAGCTATTCCACCAGTAGAGGGGTTCGAATCAGTGGAGTTTGAGACCGAATCACAACGCATCCGCTTCCTTGAACAATCCGAACGAGAGGTAAAACCCTCCCGCTTTGTATGCCAATTGACTTTAACAATGTTCTGGATTCATGACATTATGAGAGAGATATTCCAAAGGTGTGGCATGCTTAAAATATTTGATATGCACTATTGGCCATATTCTCGTTTGGTATATGAATTCTACAGTTCCGTTGAGCATGTGAAGGATGCAAATGATCACACAAATAAGACGATCAACTTTCGTTTGCACAACGAGAACCGCTCACTCACCAAACGAGAATTCGCTGAACACTTCGGTCTACCTTTGCTTGATGACACGGTAGCGTATAGCTCACCGGTGGCCTATGAACTATGGGGAAGAATGACCGGAATTGTCAAAATTCGTACCTCCCACCTCAATGTCAACCATGTCCAACACCCGGTCTTCCGAATTTTCTTAAAATTCTTGGCTAATTGTTTTTTCGGAAGACCAAACAACCATCAAACTAGGGTGTGGGATGTATGCCTCCTAGCACAAGCTGTTCTTCCGGGTGCCGGGCCATATGATGTGACCACAGTTCTTTGGGATCACATCATCAATGTTTAAAGTGGTGGAGGAAAAATTCTGATAGGGGGTCTAATTACCCACATTGCCACGTTATATGGTTTTGTATGCAATGGTGCACAAAACCACAGGACCCTTCTTGACCTTCAATTTTTAAAGAATGCTGACGATGTGACCCTCTCACATATCGAACATGATGGCCTAGAAATCTACAATTGGCACATCAAACCAGGCCAAGAACTGTTCTACCCCTTCCCTTCCGAAAACCTCCCGCTTAACATCATCGATCACCAAATCGGTGATGGACACCACTATTGTATGCCCGGGGGAATTCCACCACACTTTGCACCCCCAGAAAATGAGGCGGGGGACAATGAAGCCGCCAATGAACAGCCTGCCCTTGAAGCACCACCCATCATTCCTGAACAACCTCGCCCACAACCCCATGCTCATCAATACTCTCCATTTGAGCAAGAAATGCTAAACATCATGAATGCTCTCAACCTCAATTACACCCAACTTCGGGAGGAAGTCGGGCTGTACAGAAATGAGCAAAGGCACAGCTTCGAGAGGATTGAAGAACAAAGGCGAGACGATTGGCGCCGATATGAAGAAGATCAAAGGAGGACTTTTGGGCCAATCTACTCCTATATCGCGCATCATGGAAACTTCACCTCCATGACCACTCCTCCTCCGGCACCTTCATGGTACAGCCCCACTGAATGGGGTTATTTTGGTGGCTCAACCTCTAGTGGTGGAGGCGGGGAAGACGGATACAGCGGGGATCATATGGACGAGGATACACAGTACAGAGGCTATGGAGGAGTTTTCGATGGCGGAGATGCGGGCGGGCACTAGAGACTGTGCCACGGACTAGTGGTGGGGGAGATCTTCCCGGTATGTTCACATTCACACTCTTTATTCTTGTTATCTCTTCAAAAAAAAACAAATAATAAAAAATAAAAAAAATAAACGAAAGCTTGTTAAGTTGAAAACCCACAAAGGGCAGCTTAAGCAAAAATAAAGCAAAAATAGGAGTGAGTTTGTGAGATAAAAAAAGAAAATAAAAAAAATGTGGGAAGCTGGGTTGAAAACCTGAAAGGGCACCTAGGCAAAATGAGAGAATGAGAGAAAGTTATTTCTTTTGATTTTGCAGGATCCTGAGGGCGAGTACTATAGAGAGTTCGGATTGAAATTGAAGACCCATCTTTACTCTTTTGATTTTGGAGACGCTTTATGTTTTTTGTGGATGTTGGTGTTGCTACTCTTGTCAATTAAGGACCCCTTGGACAGAATATGTTTTACTCGAGACTAGTAAAAATTCAAGTGTGGGGGTGTTTGATATGCACTAGTTTATAGTGCATAAACGTATGTTTTTATGTTGATTGAGTGTGGATTTTCCATCACTTTTAGTTAGTTTGTAAGTACTTGTTTTATTTTGTTTTTAATTGTTCTCTCCTTTTTCGGAGTTTTAGAATAGTGATAGAGTTTGTAGCAAGGAAAAAGGGAGAAAAACTGAAGACAAAAAGACCCAGGAGCACAAAAACCCGACCGGGTCAGACCTTGAACCCGGTCGGGTCAGTTGAGGAACAGATCTAAGAAGGAAAAGTAAGACCCGGTCGGGTCCCATACCCGACCCGGTCGGGTCAGGCATGACCCGGAACACCGGAACATGCTGAAGATCATAAAGATTTGGAAAAAAACTGATTTAGACCAAACCCGGTCGGGTCCCTCACTTGACCCGGTCGGGTCTGACTTGACCCGGACAAATTAACGTGCTGGAACAATGAAACGTGGGAGATTATCTGATTTTGACCGGTACCCGGTCGGGTATGTACCTATACCCGGTCGGGTACCCGGCCAAAGGTGTTGAAAAACACCTATAAATAGCACACTTTTTCTTCACAAAAAAATCATCCCTTCTTCCAATCTCTTTAGCTCAGTTTAGAATAGCATTTCTTTATATTTTTCTAGCTATGTTTAGCCTCCAAATGAGGAGCTAAACTTCCATTCTTGGTTTTGCTCTTGAAGCTTGTTGATTATTAAAGTTGTGAGTTATTTTCTTAACTTCTTCTCTTGATTATTAATTCTTCCCTTAATCTCATTCTATATTAATGTTGGAGGGTTGCTAAGTGACGATTAGTTAACGTTCCGACATTAATTACTACTAGAAACGATCAACGAACCGATGGTTAATCGTTGGTGGTTTCACAAGTAAGTAACTTCGGTTTATTAATGCACGGTCGTGGTTAATAGACTTAAGAGGGATCAATTTTGTTGGTTAAACCGAAACCGTTGTGTTAAGGTTATCAATCTCAATTGATTTCATCAAGGAGTTAAAAAGATTGAATGCTACTATTATATCGGTATAAGGCGTTGTTCTATATTTGATTAATAGTAAGGGTTATTAATGAACGGTCGTTGTTAATAACTACCCTCGATGAATTGGAGATACTCCTCGATTGAGTATTCGAGAGGGGATAAGTTATAGATATAACAAGGATCGACTAAAATATATCAACAAGTGGAAATTAGCAAAGCCAAGTCCCTTTTATTCTTGAAATTAAACACATATAGGTTGTTCATCTTAGTTTCTTAATTGAATTAAATCACTCAAAACCAAAACCCCCCTTTTTATTACTAGTTTCATAGAAAGAGAATTATACCTTTCCCTGTGGATACGAACTCTACTACACTATACTACGTATAAGTGTTTAGTATTGAATTTATTTTGACGCACCGTGACAAAGTGCTCGTCAGCCCCCAATAACCCAAAACCCTTCAGCCTGCCCCAAAAATGCCAAAATCCTCTCGCCCGGTCGACGAAGTGAACGACTCAACGACGCAGAAGTGCAGAACAAAATACTTCCCCTTCGCGCAGAAGTGAACGACGCGGCGACGCTCCTTGCCCGCTGTCCGCTGTCCGGCTGTCCGCAGTCCGCTGTCCGGCTGGCGGCTGTCCAGTGTCCGCAGGGGCGGATCTACTCTTGTTGGAGGGGGGGGGGGGGGGGGGGGGGGGCAGCTGCCCCCAATAAAGGCCCACTAAACCCTCCTAATTTTTAAAAAAATATTAAAAGCCCAATAGTTTGCCCCCAATAAAAAAATGGTCTGCCCCCAATAAAAAAAATGGCCTGCCCCCAATAACCCAAAACCCTTCGGCCTGCCCCAAAAATGCCAAAATCCTCTCGCCCGGTCGACGAAGTGAACGACTCAACGACGCAGAAGTGCAGAACAAAATACTTCCCCTTCGCGCAGAAGTGAACGACGCGGCGACGCTCCTTGCCCGTTGTCCGCTGTCCGGCTGTCCGCAGTCCGCTGTCCGGCGTCCGCAGTCCGCTGTCCGGCTGGCGGCTGTCCAGTGTCCGCACTTCTCCTGTTCTCTAGTCGCCAACTCGCCACTAGGGTCTAGGTAAGCCCCTAAGCCTTTAATCTTTTCAATTTTCACTTTAATTTTTTCAATTAGATTAAATGTTATTGATGAAATTGTTAAATGAAATGTATTAAAACAGTTAATTTTAATTTTAGTTAGTGAAATTGTTAATTATATCAATTTTAGAATGTTTTATAATATTTTAGGTACTTAGGTAGTTAAATGAAATGTATTAAAACAGTTAATTTTAATTTTAGTTAGTGAAATTGTTAATTATATCAATTTTAGAATGTTTTATAATATTTTAGGTAGTTAAATGAAATGTATTAAAACAGTTAATTTTAATTTAACTTCTTTTCCAGACTCAATGAAGAGATATTGGGCTACCGTTCCTTCACCGGGTAGTTCAAATAATAATGCTTCAAATATTGCATCTCAATGTTCTTCATCAATACCTAAACAAGTTGATTTGGATGAGCTTCCCTCAGATCCCGCAAAAAGAAGGAAAATTTCTGAGTACCATCCTAATCAAATAGATGAAATCAGGAGAAAATATTTGATTAAAGGACCTTGTCAACCACGTGGTCATGACTTCCCACAAAAAGAAATTGTGAAGAATGAATATCGTATTCGTTTGAATGCTTCTATTGATGTTTCAAGATTTTTATTGCGTCAAGGACTGCCTTATCGTGGTCATGATGAATCTGAAGAGTCTAACAATAGAGGCAATTTTCTGGAACTAGTAAAGTATACTGCTAGTCAAAATGATGTTGTGAGTAAGGTTGTATTGAAAAATGCTCCAGGAAATAATCAAGTAGTTGCTCCTAGCATTCAAAAAGACATTGCTAATTATTTTGCACAGGAAGTTGTTCACTCTGTGCTTAAGGAGATAGGTGATGATGTGTTTAGTTTGTTGGTTGATGAGTCTAGTGATGTGTCTTACAAGGAGCAATTGGCTATGGTGTTGAGGTACGTTGATCGGCGTGGCATAGTTAAAGAAAGATTTATTGGTGTTGTTCATGTGAAAGATACATCTTCTTTGTCTCTTAAATCTGCTATTGATTCTGTATTTTCTGAATATGGCTTGAGTTTGAAAAATGTTAGAGGCCAAGGGTACGATGGCGCAAGCAATATGCAAGGTGAGTTCAATGGATTCAGAGCTTTAATCATGAAAGAAAGTAGCTCAGCCTACTATATCCATTGTTTTGCTCATCAACTACAATTAGTTGTTGTGGCGGTTTCGAAGAAACACTTTGATGTTGGTGATTTTTTTGAAATGATATCTCTTTTATTAAATGTGGTTGGAGCGTCTTGCAAAAGAAGAGATATGATTCGAGAAAGTCATCAAGAAAAAGTGAAAGAAGCTATAAGTAATGGTGAAATTAGCACCGGGACAGGATTAAATCAGGAGCTTGCCCTTCAAAGACCGGGAAATACACGTTGGGGTTCCCATTATAGAACACTTCTCAATTTGATTGAACTGTTTCCATCAGTTGTTCAAGTCCTTGTGCACATTGAAGTGGAGGGCGTAGACAGTGTCAAAAGACGCCAGTCTAATGGTCTTCTAACATATTTTCAATCATTTAAATTTGTGTTTTATTTGCAGTTGATGTTGCTTATCTTGGGACTCACAAATTCTTTGTCAGTGGCTCTTCAAAAGAAAGATCAAGACATATTGAATGTTGTTTCACTTGTGAAAACAACAAAGCAACAATTGCTTAAGGTAAGAGCTGATGGATGGGATTCTCATTTGAGGAAGATCTTAGAATTTTGTGAGAAGCATGAAATTTCAGTGCTTAATATGGATGAGGACTTTGTTAACCCAAGGAGGCCACGTCAAAGAACTAATATCACTAATCGGCATCATTATGAGTATGAATGTTTTAATACCATAATGGATTTGCAAATTAATGAATTTGATGACCGTCTCAATGAGGTAAATTCCGAGCTACTTCTTTGCATATCTTCTTTGAGTCCGATTGATTCCTTCCGTGAGTTTGATGCTTCAAAATTGTTGAGATTGGCTGAATTTTATCCAAGTGACTTCAGTTGTGTGGAACGCAGAACTCTTGAGCACCAAGTTAATATTTATATTGACAATGTGTTAGCGGATGAAAGGTTTGCTAGATTGAAAAGTCTTGGTGATCTTGCTAGAGTGATGGTGGATACAAGGAAACATCTTTCACATCCTTTGGTGTATAAGCTTTTAAAGCTAGCATTGACTTTGCCAGTTGCCACAGCAACCGTAGAGAGATGTTTTTCCGCTATGAAAATAGTGAAGACTAATTTGCGTAATAGAATTGGCGATAAGTATTTGAGTGATTGTCTGATTTGTTTCATTGAAAGAGATGTGTTTGAAACTATTACAAATGAAACTGTAATGGATCTCTTTCAAAAGATGAAAACTCGACGCGAACAATTGTGATGTATTTTGTAAGACATTAATTATTGTAATATTACATTGCTACTTTATTATTATTTTTTGTGATGCATTTTTTCTGCCCCCAATAACTTCTAATCCTGGATCCGCCACTGCCTTTAGGTGAAAAAATACACAACCAAAGGGATTCCAATCGCAGACCTCACACATCCTTCAACACCTGGCTAACAACTCAACAATTCGTACTGGTTATAAACTAACGGTTCTTCACAATAATTATTCTTTACTAAATATAATTGCATCTTAAACCCCCTTTATTAATTAATACTCTTTCGGGTCCCAAATGAAATTCACACTTTCCTTTTTGGGTAGGTCCAAAATAAACTCCACTCTTCTTCTCCCTTCTTTATGTGGCAAATTATTTACATCAAAACAGTGTAAAACAGTGTCAAGCAGTGCCAAATAGTGTCATACAGTGTCACAACAGTGTACTCTACAGTAAAGTCAAATTTATTTCCTTAATTTGCGTGAAGTCAAAGTGTAAATTTCATTTTGGACCGGAGGGAGTAATTAATAATAGTAACAATATGAAAACTAATTTAATAATACACAATATTGTTATTATACACTGCTTCATAAGTATAAAATATTCCCAATATACGTGCAAAACATATCTATACAAGATTTTAAAGATATGTGATTAATTTTATGTTTATTTTTTTGTTCCTCTAATTTCAAATGTATATATGGTTTACTTTTTAAATACATGTTACTTAAAAATTGTATACTACGTAGTAGATAATGATATTTTTTAATGAAGGAAAATATTTTTACATTACAAATTTAACATTATATATATATATATATATATATATATATATATATATATATATATATATAGGGAGCGGTTCCGGTAAGAACGGACTCTCATGAGAGAAATGAGAATGAATCCGGATCATTGGATTGTATTATGTGGAACTGAAATGTGCATAAGATAATATTGAAATGTGTAGAATAAAAATTTAAACTCAAGTGTGCATTAGGTGAAACTGAAATGTGCGGAATAAAAGATAGAAAAATAACATCACATCATACTTTTTATTCTGCACATTCCAGTGTCACCTAGTGCATCAGATAATACCTTTTATTTGAACCAATATATATATATATATATATATATATATATATATATATATATATATATATATATATAGGTAGGTTCAAATACAAAGTACTCCTCCTGTGAAAAATGAGAAGTAATCTTAGCCATTAAAATGAGAAAATGAGTGGATCAAATCAATTTTTAATGGAAAAAATCACCGTTTTGAAAAATAACGTGACTAATTTGCATCACTACGGCGTAACATTGCATCACTACGGTGTAACATTGCATCACTACGGTGTAACATTGCATCAGTATAGGTTTACCCGGTCATAAAGTTGACAAATGACTAGACGGGTATCAAACTTTACCGGGCTTGACCGGGTTGACCCACGACCCAGGCATTTATCTGGGTCTCCTCTCTGTCCGGTTCTTTAAACATAAAACAGTGAGGATAACACACGTATAAGACATGATAGATTCACATCATTACTTCATCATTTATGTATAGACAATTTCTATGGTACCTTGATGGTATGGACCAATAAAAAAAATTCAATTGAATAATTTAAATGCAAATAAAATGTAAAACTTTGAGTTGCATCAATGAAATGCATCCTAGGTATGATATCTTCCTATTTTTGTTGGGTACCATAGCAAGCACCTTATTTATATTTGAATAATTGAATTTCAATGTTTTCATTGTTTTATATGAACAATCTACCAAAATTTGTCTTAATTTATTTAGTTTTTTCTATAGACGGGTATAAGGGCCAGGCCTGAGCACCGGTGTGTAAGACGACGACGACATAGCCATCTTCTTGAACTCCCGACTGAAAATCAGCATAGAAACGTGTGGCAAAGCAATAGGCACCAAAACCCCGCCCTCCACACTTGCGCTGCTCTTCGGACGTTCTAGGAAAGAGGCGCCGTAAGCGGCTGTGGCGGTGCCGGCATAAATAGCATTCCCCCAACCAAAATCTAGTTTCTCGAGACCAATTTTCGATAGGTCTGAAATGAGTAAACTCCTCTCGATCGGTAACCTCCGGCGCCCGTTAACCACCAAGAAGTCAATCGCCGACTTGACGTAGTCGCGATTCAGTTTCTCTTTAGCTCCTCTTATCAACTGGATGGCGTACGACAGGGGACTCTCGCACAACATCTTTGCGTTGGCGGCGGCGGACAGCATCACGATGGCGTTTCCGTAGTACCCACGAGGAATCGTCAGCCCGGTCGCCGACGATCTTCCACGAATGTCAGTGGGGAAGGTGACGGTGACCGTAGCGTTGGGGTCGGGCTGAAGCCCGACGGTGCGGCATTTCCACAAACACGCGGAAATCACCTCAAACGTGGAGCACTTTCCCAGGCCCTCCTCCAGAACTCGGTCTTTGAGAGCCTGAATATCTTGTGGAGTGAGGGTGAATGAGCGGTGAAGCAGAATGGGTCTCACTATGGTGGGGTAGAAGAAGAAACGGGGTTGGGCTGCCACTTTTTCGAAGTCCAGGGCCAAGCTGGCCCACCTCTCAACGTCGAGCAGCTTGAACTGCTTTTTGTTACTGGTGGCCACCGTGACGGAGCTGCCGTAAATAGTGTGCTCTGTCACCGCCGCCGTCACCGATGAATCAGCAGCAGCGGTCAACAGCTCTCTCTCCCACACCGGTAAAACGGAGGGCGCTAAAGCGCCGGTGGCTAATTCGCAGACTGCCTTTAGGAAGAGGAAGATGCCATAGCCGTCCACCATGGTGTGGTTTAACCGGACGCCAAGCGCAAATCCGCCGCATGTGAAACGAGTCACCTGCGAATGAAAAAACCCACACATTCACGTCACTTGTAGGAAAAATTAAGCTAGAATTAAAAAAGTTTTGAAATTCTAAACTAACGGTATAAAGTTTTTTATTTCTTCAATAAGAGTAAATTTCTGTCAAGTTTAACATTAATAGGATTTAAAACTTGACATTTTTTTCCAAACTTGTCAAATTACTCCTATTTAGGGAATAAAAAAATAATACTCCTATTTTGAAATTTCAAAACATTTTACCTACTATTTAGAGCAATTTCTAAAAATTAAACTTCTCCATTTCCAATTTACGTATGTTTGTATCATTGATTAAATTAAATAATCCAACCAAATAAGGGCATATTAAAACTTCATCCTTCCCCAAATTAATTTATAAAAAGTCCGGCCTGAGCCTGACCCGAACCCGTTTTTGTACAGGTCGAAAACAGAACAGGACTCCATTTTCCATGGGACACCATATTTATAAGACACTAGTAATATTTTTTTAGGTCACTAACATTAATTAATTATATAATATAGTAATATACCATAATAGTGTATATTATCATATATGAACTTGGGTTGGAGCTAAATTCATACTTAATCTCTCCGTGTAATAATGCCCTCATAAATTGAAACATTTTACAAAAAAAATGTAGAAAAAGAAGGAAATTACTACCTGTAATTATTTAATTATATTATTTAATGATTATTTAATTGATATGAGAATAATAAGAATTTATATTGAGAATCCTTTTTAGTTTTTAATATTAAAGTGGTGCCTCAAATTTGTATTTGAACATGGGCCTTCAAATTCATTAGAAACCGTTATTGTAAACACACTCTTAATAAGTCGTTATATGCATATTTCGTTATTGTTGGGATTGGAAAATTCTTCTATTCAATATCAAGATTAGAATTACAATAGGAGGAGCAAACTCTCACACTCAACTATTACAAAAAACAATCCTCACTAATACACTTCTACAATAAGTGTATTTCACTCTTTACACACTTTTCTCACTTTCTAAACTCATACAAATGAACAACATGGAGCACTCTATTTATAGGACTAGTTTGGAGACAAGAGTAAGTTGCATCCAAACTTTCATTCACATGGCTAAGGAGCTTCCTAGCTATCTCCAAATAATCTCCTCCCATGTTTAGATGTTGTAGACCTCCTTTGTAGAAGGTGTTATATGTCTCTTGGCAACTTCCAAGAAAGAGGGTGAAAATCCCTACAAATCTCCCCCTCCACCTTTTTCTTTATTTTCTCGTTTCTGTGATGCTCGCTAGCTCCCCCTCGCTGGCAATAAGTATCCATTCGGATGTGGAGTATTTTCTCTGTGGAACTATGCCTCACATAGAATGTCGAACATGAGTACCTTCAGCTTCGTCTTCAGATGAAGGCTCCCCCTGCTGAGGAATAGCATCACTGTGATCATCATCATTACCTACTGAACCATCACTCTCTTGCTCAGTAGTATCATACATCTCCTCATCGCTGAGAGGAATGTTTGATGATACAGGGAATTCGTCTTCTGGAGTATGTTGTTTACGCATTATTGGAGCACACTCATGAAACTTGTTTTCATTAAATACAACATATCTGCTTCGTATAACTTTCTTCACTTCGAGATCCCACAACCGGTATCCAAATTCTCCATCTCCATAGCCGATGAAGATGCATGGGTTTGATTTGAGATCAAGCTTCTATCTCAACTCCTTGGACACATGTGCAAATGCCTTGCACCCGAACACTTTCAAGTGAGAGTAAGAAACATCTCTTCCTGACCATTTCTTCTCTGGCACTTCAATGTTTAAAGGAACATAAGGTGATTTGTTTATAAGATAACAAGATGTCAGCACAGCTTCACCCCATAATGGCTTGGGTAGTTTAGCCATACTCACCCGCTACACCACTGTGTTGTGGAGTTCGTGGAACCGTCTTCTCATGTCTGATTCCATATGCGGCGCAATATGCCGAGAATTCCCAGGAAGTGTACTTTCACTACTACAAAAAGGGTATACCACGTCGCACATATAACGTCGATTATTCAAAAACCATCATTAAAACATCTATTACGCCGGTTTTTTTTTATAACCGACCACAAAAGGTAAACATACCGTATAATTAGTAAAAAAAAAGGGTATCTAAAATTTAATTAGTGTATATATCATACCGTATTTCATTTAGATAAGGAAATGAAATGATTATTATGCAAAATACTAAAGAATCTAAAACCAGAATGCTAATTTTATTGATAGCAAAAGATTTCCTATACTTTATGTGATTTGTGGAGCAGTTTCAGAAGAAATACCAAATTGAAATACATAGGAACACATTAATGCTACTAAAAGTTATAGTTGTAGCAATGGTACAAAATTATGAAAAGCTGGTTTAAGGTAAGACGCTTTAAAAACATAAAAAGCATTTTATGAAAACATCTTTGATGTCGTGCATATTTTCTTGCTACTTCTTCTATTTTTTACTCCTCGTTACTAACTGTTTTTAAGAAGGCTGATGGTTTGAACTTATACTCTAAGCAGGTAGAACTATCAAACGGAACACCTATTCCCTCGCTCATTTTGGATCTGCTCAGTAGCTTCTATCACTTCTGTGAATCATCATTGTGGTAAACAATAATATGTATTTTTTTTAATTTTTTTTGAAATTATATTCAACGCCGGTTCTGTTAAATAACCTACGTAACTTGTATTTATTTTATTTTTTCAAAAATATATGTAACGTCGGTTTTATATAAAACCGACGTGAAAGGAAAATTTTACGTCGGTTCTTTAATCGACGTCAAATGTCCTTACCTCTTACGTCTCCTTCTTACACGTCTCTCAGAAAACCGACGTGAAAGGTATGAACTAACTGACGTGGAATGTTACTTCTGTAGTAGTGTCTCCTCCATTGTCTGAACGTAGACACTTTAACTTCTTCCATGTTTCTCTTTCTACCATGACATGAAATAGTTTGAAACAATCAAACACTTGATCCTTACTCTTTAGACAGTAAGCCCATACCTTTCGTGACGCATCATCAATGAATGTCACAAAATATCTGCTTCCTCCAAGTGACTCCTCTTCAATGGGTCCACATACATCAGAGTGGACAAGACTGAGTTACTCTAAATGGTTCTTCCTGGTAGAACTCAAGGAAACTCTGTGTTATTTCCCAAATAGACAGTGCTCCCATGGATCTAGGGCAATACCTTTGCTTATGGAAATGGCTTCCTTCTTCGCAAGAGTTGTCAATTCCTTCACGCTCAAGTGACCTAACCTCTGGTGCCACAAGTTTGGTGATGTCTCTTCTTCAACAGAATTAAGACTTGGATTACACAACTTTGCATGAGTTTTATAAAGAGTACCACAAATATGTCCTCTTGCAACAATCAAGGAACCTTTAGATATCTTCCACGTACCTTCTTTGAATCGGTTAAGGTATCCTTGCTGATCCAGAGTTATACCGAAGATAAGATTCAATCTAAGATCCGAAACATGTCGAATATCTTTCAACACAAGCGTGCATCCGACATTGGTTGCTATGTGCACATCACCAATGCCAACAACCTTTGAGAAACTGGTGTTTCCCATCTTCACAGCTCCAAAGTCTCCGAACTTATAAGATGTGAATAAGCTAAGTTCTGATGTGGAGTGGCGTGAAATGATGCGGCTGTATCAACCACCCACTCAACATGATGAGTACCTACGTGTAAACATTCTTGTTCACCATGTGTAACAAGTAACACGTCTGATGACAAACTAACCATGGTCGCACCATCTTCTTGGCTACTATTTTCATGACTCGTCTGTGACTGCTCTCGTAGAAACTTTCTACAATCTCTTTTCCTATGCCCATAATTACCACAGTAATTGCAATATCCTTCAAACAAAGTATTGTTTTCAAAGGGCATACCTCTCTCTTGTGATCTGCGGCGAACATCAGAATTTCCTCTACTTTGACCTTTGCCTCTACCTCGACCTCGACTTCTTCCTCCATTTCTGCCTCCCACTCGTCTGTTAGTTTCTGATATGAGGGCATATGATTGTTCCGTCCTGGCTTCCTTCCTTCGTACTTCTTCAATCATTAAGGCATCTATGACCATCTGCATAGTCACCTTCCCATTTGGAGCAGAATTACTGAGAATGACAACAAGAGTCTCCCAGCTGTCAGGTAGAGAGCTCAAGAGTAGTATCACCTGCTCTTCATCTTTGAGAACCCATCCGGTAGTGCTCAACTGATTCACGAGATCCTGAAATTGACTGTGTGTTCTGACATCGAAATACCACCTCGTAACTTGGGGTTTACTAATCGCCTCATTAGTAACGTCTTATTTCGGGCGGTTTTTGCTTGATACATGCTACCAAGCTTCTCCCATAGTGTGTAAGCACTCTGTTCTTGAGCAACATGGTGAAACACACTATGCTCGATCCACTGTCGAGTCTGTGCGGCAATTTTTCGATTCAATTTTGTTCATTCTTCATCTGTCTTGTTATCCGGTTTGACGCCATTATTATAAAGAGGATCGGCTAAATCCCTCAAATTTAGCAAATCCTCCATTCGAGGCTTCCACATATTGTAGTTTGTGGAGGTGAGCGCAATCATGGTGTCCGATGATGATTTATCCATAATAAAATGCTCAATATATCTCGTATCTTATTTTCGAAGCCGAATTTGGACAAACAGAGCTCACTGTTGGCCGAAAGCCGAATGGCCAAACCGGTCCGACCTCGTCCAAAACCGGTCTGGAAACGGGTGAAACGGCCTCCACAACTACGAACCGGTTCGGTCCGTTTCAGGCAGTAGCCCAATGTGCAGACCAGCTGGCGGATGACGTGGAACATCTGACTCGGTGATGGCGCTGACGTGGCACTGTCGTGGCGACACCGTGGCAGATGACGTGGCTCAGATCGGCAGCCTGATCGGATGACGTGGCAGCTGACCTGGAGCTGGTTGGGCGTGACGTGGTGATGACCTGACGCTGATGTGGCGCTAATGGGTCGTCTTCTTCCTCTGGACTGCACGTGATGACGCAGGCAGTTTCAGGCGGCGGTTGGGCGGCGCATACGGCCTCCTATGGTGGCCAATAATTTCCCCAAAAATACCAGATTTCTCCTCTCGACGAGACGAATCTACCGGTATGATCAGATCATGATTCCGAGCAACTTCAAAAATCACGATTTTCTAACGTGTGGAATTTTTTCTGAAAAATGATAAAAAGTGTATGGAAACTCAATCTCGCTCTGATACCACTTGTTGGGATTTGAAAATTCTTCTATTCAATATCAAGAACAGAATTACAATAGAATTAGCAAACTCTCACACTCAACTGTTACAAAAAATCAATCCTCACTAATACACTTCTACACTAAGTGTATTTCACGCTTCACACACTTTTCTCACTTTCTAAACTGATACAAATGAACAACATGGAGCACTCTATTTATATGACTAGTTTGGAGACAAGAGGAATTGCATCTTAGATATCTCCAAATAATCTCCTCCCATGTTTAGATGTTGTAGACCTCCTTCTTAGAAGGTGTTATATGTCTCTTGACAACTTCTAAGAAAGCGGTGGAAAATCCCTACAATCATGGAGTATCTGTACGTAGTATTTTCTAAATTTGATGTGCGGAATGTTTGACATGCATCTAAACAAATACGAGTATAATTAAAAATTTCCCAAACCTAAATATTGATTCCGAGCAACCCTATTATAAGGTTGGTTGTCAACTTGTCATAGGCAGTCATAGCAGCAATGATATAATCCATATTTTCGTCTTGCAAGTTGCCACCGCACATGGGAGGTCGTGTCGAATTTAGTATGTACTTCATATACAATCAATAATCTGAGAAAAGCTACTCCTTCCTACCTGTTTTTTGTTCACATCAATTTCTATGTTTATATATAGAGAGTATGAGTAATCTTTCGGCGACCCTTCCTTACCGGTCAACCGGTCAGGACACATGTAGTATTCTCCGTTCTTTAATTCTTTTAACAGTTTGAGTTTCACGTTTGTCATCGCACAACTTTGACTGTAATTATATTTAATTATGTATTAGTAAACATTATAAAAATTTGATATATTGAAAATTCACATTGATAGGAATTTAATAACATTGTATACGTAATAATTTGATTATACATAATATATATTAGTAGAAAATCGTGATCAAAGTAAGGTCTGTGAATAGTGCAAAAATCACAATGTTACAAAAATTAAAGAACGGAGGAAGTATATACATATAAAAACACAGTTCTTCCAAAAATCTTTTGAATGGAAAGAAGAAGAAAAAGGAACAGAAGCACAATGAGCCTCTATTTCACCGCGAACTAAAGCTTGCCGCTGGCCGCGGCTTGATGTTGCTCGCTGCCGCTCTCTTTTGCTTGCCTCGATCTACATGCGCCATTTACGTTCTATACCGTGGGGCGAATGGGTGATGCACAATTGAAATTAATTAAATAGATGGCTAAATTAAATTTGGTGTAATGATCCCTTTTCACTTTCTATACCGTGGGAGTGATGCATGGTGATCATCCTACTCCCAAGTTTATATAAAATGTAAACCATGTGAATCCATATGTATCTTAAGGTTTATCAAAATGTAAATTATACTCATTGAGATGTAACTCATTGAAATGTAAATTCCTTTAACTGAAATGTAACTCAGAAGCAAGTCAGATGTAACCTTAGAGATGTAATTTCAGCCCTTTGAAATGTAAAACGCATTTACAGACATGTAACTTCCGGCCAAAAATACACATTAATATATAGCTACACCTTCTTGTAGATCGCAGAAGGCATTTAGTCCATTTGTAAGTTATTTCTATTTAAAAATGGTGGAAATTGAGGCTAGATAGTAGGCGGCGATGGCAACAGGTGGAGGCATCGCCGAAATGAAAAAAGGGAAAGAATAGAGACGATAGCTGATCTGCAATGCGTCGGGTTGGTAGAGCCAAACTGTAGCTTTGTTCAACGTTGCTGCAATAGTGGAGCCATTGGGATATGAAGATGGTTAAGTCGCGGATCTGGGAGTGGAATATCTCAATGGGGGAGAAGAGTCGCGCAGGGAGAAAGAAGGTCGCGTTGGGATATTTTACTCACTTTTGGGACCGGGCACAATGCTTATGGTGCGCCGATCGTAGGGTATAATTTGTCATCATTTTTGGGTAATAAAAGTATACATACTCTATTTAATAACTTTTTTTTCCTTTTGTTTTTAAAAAATGGTAATAACTTTTTTTTTGATCCGATTTTTATAAAATTTATATCAACATTTTTTATTTTTCATGATCTTTCAAATGAGACCAATATTGCCTATGTAATTTTAACATATTAACATTTGCGTGTAAAATATGTAATTTTACATGTTAAAATATGTAACTCACGTTCAGTCAGGCCAAATACAACTCGTGTGTATAAATATGTATCTCTACGTGTAACAATATGTAACTTTACGTAAAAAAAATATGTAACTCGCGTTCAGACAGGTCAAATGCAACTCGTGTGTATAAATATGTAACTCGCGTGTATAAATATGTAACTTTACGTGTAAAAATATGTAACTTTACGTGTAAATATATGTAAGTCGCGTTCAGGCATGTCAAATGCAACTTGTGTTTATATATATGTAACTCGCTTTTAAAAAGATGTAACTTGCTTATAAAAAGATGTAACTTGCTTATAAAAAGATGTAACTTACTTATAAAAAGATGTAACTCGCTCATAAAAAGATGTAACTCATTGTATTATCAAATGTGACTGAGGCCACTGATCCACTCCCAAACAGATTCGATCTTCTATTTCACAAACCTATCATCTCCCAAACAGATTCGATTTTCCTTATAATCCAATACTCATTAATATAATAGTTCGATAATTTCTTAAAATTACATTAGCAATATTGGTCTCATTTGAAAGATAATGAAAAATAAAAAATGTTGATATAAATTTTATAAAAATCGGATCAAAAATAAAAAAATTATTATCATTTTTAAAAACAAAAGTAAAAAAAAAAGGGGAGGGAACGTCGTTTTGCAACCGGGCGCACCATCCTCATGGTGCGCCGGTTGCACGGTATAATTTGCCCTATTTACTAAGCAACACTTTACTCGAGTTAATTACTATTTAGGAGAATTACTTACTCTATTTAGGGAAGATCTCATTTGTTTATTATTTCACATAAATAATAAAATAAATTCACATTAATAGCCACAACCGCATATTATTGAGATATTACCTGAAATAGAACTGAAACAATTTGAAAATTCCAAAATAGGATTGTAATTTTTTTTATTCCCAAAATATGACTAATTACTGTCATGTTTTGGCAGTACCAGATTTCAAACATGTCAGTATTTTCTAAACGTGACAGTAATTAGTCATATTTTGAAAATAAAAACATGACAATCCTATTTTGGAATTTTCAAATTTTTTTAGTCCGGAACTTTCCCAATTTATTACAAACAATACGAAGGTACTACGTAAAAATGGATTGACGACTGATACTAAAATCCAAATCATTTTCAAACAAGTATTATAGACCGGAGGTATAACAAAGTTTGTCGTGGAAATATTACTAAAACAAAATTTATAGACTTAAACTTGACTGATAAGATGGTTAAATGGTATCTAGTAGAAGTATTTTGTACAAGTTTTCTTAAATAAATGCAACGGTCAACATTTCACACTTGTCAAGACACAACTTTGACCATTAATATAAATGATTTTGTATTAGTAAAAAAAATTAAAAAAAATTAGATTATGAAAATTTACAATGAGACAAGTTTAACAATTTTTTTTCATAAAATAATATTATTACATTAATAAATAAAATATAGTCAAAGTAGAATATGTGAATAGTGTAAAAGTCAAAGTGTTGCATTTATTTAAGAACGGATAGTATAAGCAAATGGAAATAAAGGGACGGGTACCTGAATAAGGAGAAGAGGGGCGCCGGTGATATAATCGGAGCCAGGCACGTGATACAGAAGCTTCTGGAGATAAGGGCACGGCGATTGCACAAAACGGCCCAACTTCTGGAGGGAAAGGTTGGCCTCCGCCCTCAGAAAAAGCACTCCCTCGCCGGTGCAGTCCACACTCAGCTTCTTGTTGGGCCCTTCGACGAGCCTGCCGGCCAGCGGGTAGTAGTACACCAGCGCCTTCGCCAGACCTTCCCGAATGAGCTCAGCCGGATCAGAGGCCGCCGCCGCCGCCTTGCTTTTGTAAAACCATAGCAACGGCATTTGGTAGCGGAGGCTGGCTTGGTCGTCCACGTCAGAGAGCGGCTTCTTCTCCCGTGGCGTTGCCGTTTTTGGCGTCACTAACTCCGGCTTACGCATCCGGACTGTCATTCTAGGTGGAAACAAACACGCCATTACTTTTAACTTCTACCCTGTGTGGATCGGAATTATTTAATTAAGCTGATATAATCGTACTCTGAACGATATTTAATTTAGCGAACAACCGATTGACCAAGCTAAGCTGGAATTGAATGACACTTGTACAGTTGTACTTGTAGAGCAGAGAAACTGAAACACCTAGGAATTGCGATGGAAAATGAACACAATCAAGTCGGTATAAGACTTTATGGATCGATCTATTGACTTTTTAAGAGTTAGTTGTGTCTACTTCTAATGTCCATCGGACATGCCGCAAGAGGCGGCTTGAGCATTGCTGACTTCCAAGATGAAAATTATTTATCATGTACAAATCACTTTTAAAATCCGATAAATTGAATAAAAATCACCTTATGGAAAAAAGCATATTCAAAGTTCACGATATAATGTTTGTAATATTCAAAAGGATAAAATTTTAAATGCAAACATATGCAAAACACAAGGAAAACTTATACTTGTAACACCCTATTGGCCTATTATTCATACCTTTTGAAGTGCAAAATCATTAATAACTTCATAAGTCTCAATTTTAAGCTCAAGTCATATTTACCGGGCGTTGGTTCGAGTTTTGGTATTTTTAGAGTCAAAATCAGAGAATTTGAGGCCGACACCGGCGTTTAAGAAGCAATAGGGACGAGTTGAGAAGCATTTGAGAGTTGATTAGGAGCATTGAAGGTCAGTGAGGTGTTAAAGACAAAGTTTTGAAGACAAAAGAGCTAAAATTAGGTACGAGATCAAAAGAAGACGAATAGGGTTTGAAAAGAGCGGTGAGGATGACATTCTATCAATCGTTCAAGCATATATTTTCTTAGGAACATCCAAAGAACACGATTCAAGTTTCATATTAAAGCCAATTCAAGGGCTACAAATCATATGAAAAAATCATTGCGAGAATATGAGAGAAGCAAGGTCAAAACAGACGATGAAGTCAGATAATCTCTGTTGAGATTTCAGAATGAGACCTTCCACCATTTTATTCATATATTTTGATTGGATTATTCAAATCTAGTTTTGCAAGTTGTGTTGGATAGAAGACTTCATTAGCTACAACTTTGATGAAGGAAGGTGTGACACCGTCCCCAAGCATGTTTACTTTTAGTAAATTATGTAATAAACCTTGAAGGATGAGTTATGAATTTACGTAATTGTTAAATTTTATTATTTCTTTTACGTGAATAGTAAATTGCATGTGAGGCCCACAGCGGGAACGGGGACCGCCCGATAATTCCCGAACCACATGTTATATTCATCTTGGTCTAGATGACATCTATATGGAGGTGGATATTTTAATTGGGTAATGGGAAGGGCATAGAGTTGACCGGTGGGTCAAACGAGACCCAATTACCGGTATTGGTAATTTAGCGGATAACAGCCCGAAATGAGTTTTGGAGACTCCTAAATTAATGTTGGGTAATGTACATCTATTCTAAAGGCCCATATATAGTGGAAACACGTGATATATTTTATTTGGCCTGATAAAATAAAATATAACCCAAAGGGTCCGAGAAATACAACTTTCGGGGCCGATTGTACACACCGGGACATAATGGGATGACCTCCCACATAAGTGGGGGCCACCCCACGTTTTTATGGGTGCTGATTGACCGAATAATAGGGGAGGGGGAGCAGCCAAACGTGCTGGTACGCACAAGGGAGGAGGAGGAAGTCTCCTTTGAGACAAAAACCCATGTTAGGGTCCTATCTCACCCAAATCAATTGTGTTGATTGAGAAGGCACCCTCTCTCCACCCCTTATCTTCATCTGACCGACACAAGAGGAGAAGAGCTCCAGGAAACCAAACTCTCAAGGCCTCATTGAGGAAGAGGAAGCTAGAAAATCCAGGGAGAAGAGCTAGGCTTGAGGTAAGAACACCAAATAACTCTTTAACTAGTTTTTTGAGTATGATTTGTAAGAAATCATATGGTGGAGTAAACATGAAGTTCTACACGTTTAAAAAGTGTAGAATGTTGATATATAATGATGGTAATTAACTTAGAAGAGTTGGTGAATCGATAGGAGTCGAAATCACCGGAAACCGCCACATATAGGAAGTTGTTCGTGTTGCAGGAGGACGAATGTCGCCCGGCTTTCGTGAAAGCCGCCCGGCTTTTGTCCAGGCAGTTCAGTTTTGCCTTCTTATCGGTTTAAAACAAGGATTAATCGGGGAGCTTAACAAAGGAAACTATTTCAGCACATCATAAGGTGAGGATGGCTGACTATATTGCTTATAATTAGTGAGTTAATTTCATGAGCTTACCTAAGGTAATTAAATGTGTTTTTATGGATTATTAATGATTAATAATGCCTAAGAATGAGAAGACTAATGTCTATAGAGAAAAGGAGCATGATATACAAATTTAAGAGTAAATTGTGTATGATCATGTGTTATGAGTATGTTGACTTGAAAGTGGAATTAATTATGAAACATATGTTGAAATATACTTTTTTCTTCATATTAGAATATATGAGTGATTAAAAGTGATATTTTGAATATTGTGATAAATGATATTTTCAATGGAAAATCAGTTGGAATTGTCTATAGGACTATGAGTTGAGAACTTGGTTTGTTGCAATTAATTTGACTAGTATTAAGATACTAGTTGGAAATTAAATGAAATGTTGTTAAGATTGATCCTAAGGTTGGATTGTGAAATGTTATGCCTTAAGTAGTCTTAAGAGATGCTCTAAGGTAGGAAAGTATGAACATTAAGTTATAATAGGGGTAGGCCTTAAGGGATACCCAAGATAAAGTAAATAATAAATTGATCCTAGATATAGGATTGGCCTACGGGTGTGTTTGGTAGTCCTTGAGGATAGCCGGTTGAATTATGGAAATAAGTAAGGACCATGGCCCTTCCCGACTCTAGAGAGCGGGGTTGGATAGCATGGACTTGCATCGTGATCATGAGTTAGGGTGGAATCCGAATCGGAGACCTAACTAGGCTCCGGTAGCGGTAACACATAAGATAGGACCCCGAAGGGCCTTACCTTCCTACGGGATGATGGGTATGTGTCCAGGGGCGGGATGTTGAAATCCGAACCGAGAACCTCACGAGGTCTCCGACAGCGGTAGCAAATCCCGTAGAAATAATGAGACCCACGGGTTGGGTTGTACAAATGATAAATGCAAAGAATATATGAGAAGGGCCGTGTGCCGACAAATAAATGAATTTACTTATTATAGAGATAATAAGTGGGAAATATAAATTATTATTTATATTATGATATCACCCTATTTTGAGGGTCTTAGAAATTAAAGCGTTGATTATACTCGGTATAGTTGTCATTGTACTTGTCAAATGCTTCCAAATACTGACTTCCCCTTCACGGGGGAGGCCACCTCACAGTTTCAGGTAGGAGTTGAGCTGCTACCATCGCCCGTTGCTCCGGGGAAAATCAAGGGAAGAAGACGTGGTTCGTGCTTCTCCCGTTCTGTTTTAAAAACACTTATGTTAATGCTCATGGATATTATTTTTGAATAATCATTTGGGGGCTTGTATGCCCATGTTTGCCAAAGTGTGGCTAAGACACTTTTATTATATGCTTCCACTGTTTTAAATGAATGTTTTACATTATGTTTGTTTATGGATGTACTATGTGTGAATGGTACGGTATTCAAGACGCCTTATATAGTATGGACGAGTTGGACTGCGGTTGACTATTCGTACTGTACGGAGGGTTGTTGACGTGTCCGGGTAGATCCGGGGCGTGACAATTTAATTGGTATCAGAGCCTTAGTCCGTAAACATCATAATGAATCTTCATTTTTTTGAAATGAATTTGAAAACCATGAGCATGAAGTTTTGTACTTATAGAACTTTTGGTACTTGAGTTGCAATGTCTCTAATTGTTAAGATGGTACCCTTAACAATTGGTATGGCGGTGATTTGAGCCAAAAGATGTCTTTAAGTGCCTATCCGTCAATTGACATTTGATACGAGTCTAATGACTCATTCTAAATTTCTTTCAGAAATGGAACGTAACGGGAAAGTTACTCGTCGGAACCCGACTGGCCAAGCACCGGGAGGATCCCAACGTGGCAGTCGGGGAGGATCGAGGGTGTCTAGGAGACAAGGCCGTGCAGGTCACTCGCTGACCGTGAGTGACGGTCATGTGGAAACAATAGACGAGCAGTATGAGTCCGAGGAGGATTCAACTTACCAACCGGGAACCGAACCGGTTGAGACCCCATATGATGGGGAGTTTGATGATGCTAGTGACGAGAGCGATGATAATGAAGCTCTCGAATGGATTGAGGAATTGCTTTGGCAATACCACCAAGATCACCAAAGGCGCCGGGCAAGGCGTGCTTTGGAAGGGGCTTCAAGGAGAGGAAGCCGCGTAACTCATAGGGAGATCGTAGAACCCCGAGGAGGGGGGGTGTTGAGGTCCCTATAATAAGGATCTCAAAGTACCTCAAAGAGGCAAGAGACTTGGGATGTAAACCATTTGATGGAATGGGGGACATCTCCGTGGCGGCCGAGTAAATCAAAAGATTCAATGAGGTGGCCCTCGACATGCAACTGCCACCCCACATGAAGTTGAGAGTAGCCACGAGGCTACTAGAAGGCATGGCGTCCACATGGTGGGATGGAACAAAGGGGAAGTACGGCGAGGCTGTCACCTAGGAGAATTTCCCACAGAAGTTCTTTAGCCAATACTACTCCGACTTCGAGGTGAACTTGAAGAGGAGGGAGTACACTAATTTGATCCAAGGAGGTGAATGTACGGTGAAGGAACTTGAGCACAAATTCAGAAAGCTTGCTGAGTTCATACCGGAGTACATTTGTGATGAAAACCGGATGGTGAACCATTTCTGGGATGCCTTGGACCTTGACATACGCGAGAGGGCTACACAATTGCCTAATATGACGTTTAGTCAAGTGGTTGAACAAGGCTTGAAGGGGGAGAAAGAGTGGGTGGAAAGGAAATGAAGGAATGCTGAGGAGGCAAAGAAAAGAAAATGGGAGAACTGATGCACACTAATTAGTAGTGCATAATTGCATGTTTTTATGTTTGATTTATGTTGATTGTTTGACATTTGATTTAGTTTGTAAACATTTTTGTAATTTCAGTTGTAATTGTATTTTATTCTTTATTTATAAGTTGTAAAGTATAGTTAGGATTTGTGGTGTTGGAAAGGAAGACTTTGAAGAGAAGAAAACAATAAATTTGACTGCCCAGGAGCGAAACCCGACCTGGTAGAAACCCCCACCCGATCGGGTAGGATTTAACAGACGAAATTGCCAAGAAAGTCACTGGACCCGGTCGGGTCCCCTACTTGACCCGGTCGGGTCAGATGTGACCCGAGACAAAACGACGTGCGAAGATCACCAGAACGTGGCGGATTATCTGATTTTGACCGGACCCGGTCGGGTAAGTACTTGACCCGGTCGGGTACCCGGCCAAAGGTGTTGAAAAACACCTATAAGTAGCACTCTTTTTCTTCTCAAAAAGGAATCCCTTCTTCCATACTCTTTATCTCAGATTAGAATAGCATTTCTTTATATTTTTCTAGCTATGTTAAGTCTCCAAATGAGGAGCTAAACTTCCATTCTTGGTGTTGCTCTTGAAGCTTGTTGATTATTAAAGTTGTGAGTTATTTTCTTAACTTCTTTCCTTGAATATTAATTAATAGTTCTTTCCTTAATACCATCTCTATATTAATGTTGGGGAGTGTTGCTAAGATGGCAATTAGTTAACATCTCGACATTAATTAGAATGGTATTTTCTTCCTCTATATTAATATTGGGGAGTGTTGCTAAGATGACAATTAGTTAACATCTTGATATTAATTATAGTAGGATTCATCTTCTTTAATAATTTTCTTCCTTGAATATTAATTAATCCCTACTCATATTTCATATTAATATTTTGAACATTACTTAAAGGATCAACTAGTTTTGTTTCATATATTAATGATGGTCCCGGTTGTACTGGATACAGTCTAGAGGGGGGGGGGTGAATAGACTGTATTGGTTTTTAGCTTTTTCAAGCTAAGTACCAGATTTAACAGAATAGCCTGTTCTGTTGACAGAACAGACTGGCAGCGGATGGGGTTTTGGTAGGGAGTTATGTTAGTAGCCTCAGAGAAGCAAAGACAGTAGGCCTTCTGTTAACTCACAAGACAAGTTCTGCTGAACACAGATACCAAGTCTTTGGAGTTAAACAGTTCAAATAAAAACAATGAAAGTAAAGCAGTAAGTAAATGACACCAGGGCTTTTTATAGTGGTTCAAGGAACAACTTGTTCCTCTAGTCCACTGTTCCACTAAGCTCGTAAAAACTTCCGTTTACAATGCCTTAGCCCTATCACTTAAGAAGCTCTCCACGTCTTCTTCAAGTGTAGATGTCTTCTTGGATGCACTTCCGGCTTCCCTAAGACTGGTCCTTTCACTGAGCTTTCCAGAAGTATCACCACTTCACTGCTCCAGGTACTTGGACGTCCTTCTTGTGAAAGAAGAGGTTCTATTTAGAACAGAGGTTCCTCCAACTTGCTTCATTACAAAGGATTTGTATGTGATGAGCTTGAAGAGTTGAAGAACACTTGGAACTTTGCTTGAGTTGGAAATAAGGATTTTTCCAACTTCTGCCTTCTCTTGTAGAGGATGATGAAGTTTTAAACTCAAGGAGGCTTTTTGCGTTTTGGCGTTTGAATATCTTGTATGCAGAGTTGTAGCAAAAGTTAGCAAAAGTTATCCGGTTGTTCTTCGTAGTGTATCTTTTATACTGAGGTTGTCTTCCCGTTGGAGGAGAAGGAGGACAACTGCATTAAATGAGCGGACAGTTGACTTGACCAGTAGGACCCGGTAAAGTTGGCGGGTTACTATTTTGGGATAAAGTTATCCTGACATTGCGGCCAATCATCTGCAATTACTCTACGGAGTATGGGGAGCATTAAATGTGCATTTAATGCACGCACTGTAGCTTTTCCATTCAAGACTCCTAGCCGTTGAAGGAATCTTTCAGTTGGTTTCCCGGCTTGGTGGAATTCTTCCAAGTGTCAGGCCTTCTGATGTCTTTAGAAGAGAGTTGATCAGAGAAGGTCTTGAGCACTTCTATTGAAACGATATCCAACAGAGAACCAGGAGGGTGTCTGTCAGAGTAAAGGCTAACAGAGACCCTGAGGTCTTCTGTTCTAAAGCAGAGAACCAAAGGTCTTCTGTCAGGAGGTCTTCTGCTCTGGAGGCCTTCTGGTAGTCGATTATACTAAGAACTTTTACAAAGGAAAATTCTAATACATTAAGTCTAAAGAGGGGTACTCTAAAGGCCTAATTAATCTAGCATCATCAAAATCTAATTACAATTATTCCTTACAATTTCCCCCTTTTTGATGATGTCAAAACCCTTTAACTATTTCCAGAGAAGTGCCTTCACCATAAAGAATTAAAGTTTAACACTTTCATTAAAATCTTGGTGGGCAACTTGGCATAGGAAAATAGTAAGAGTACAGTACATTCAGATAGCAGATAATAAATCAAAGAGCAAAAAAAACACAGGCAGAAAGCAAAGAGACAGGAATTGAGAAAAAGCCTTACAAAGTGAAAGGCAGAGAAGTGATTTTATTAGATACAGATTACAGAGATATTTCTTACACATTCTCCATAGTGGCTGCTTGCAGAGCTTCTTCCTCCAATCTTTGAAGCCTTAGCATCTCTTCATTGATTTCTGCTCTGATCTTGGATAAGTTACCAGAGCTTTGATAGGATGCCCATATGGGAGATAGCTTGCAATCCAGATAGCTGAGAACTTCTTCATGTATTATCTTACCAGGAACAATATTCTTCTTGTACCAATGACGTGCACTCGTCGTTAGGTGCACTCAAAATAAATAATCAATACGACACAAATACGTAGTATAGTGCAGTAAGGTTCGTATCCACAGGGAAAGGAATACTTTTCTTTTATAAAAGTAGTAACAAAAGGGGGGGTTTAGATTTGTTTGTTTTAACAACACTAAGATAAACAACCTATATGAGTTTTAATTCAATGAGATGGGGACTTGGTCTTGCTTTTATCCACTTAATGAAATGTTCGTCGATCCCGGCTATATCTTTAACTATCTTCCTCTCGAATACTCAATCGAGGAGTATATCCAGTTCATCAAGGGTAGTTATTAATAACGAGATGCGTTCATTAATAAAACTAACTATCGAGTCAATATAGAACAAGCGCCGTATATTAACTTGATAGCAGCAATAAACTGAAGATGAAAACGATTGAGATTGATAACCTCAACACAAGCGGTTTATTGGTTTAATCAATATAATTAATTCCCCTTGGCATATTAACCATGAGATGCATGCATTAATATTCCAAGTTTACTACCGTTGAAAGAACCGGATTAATAACAAGCGTATTAACCGATTGATTCTAGTAATAATTAATATGAGAAACAATACTAGTTGATACTTTAAGTAATGTTTAAGATATTAACATGAAATATGAATAGGAATTAATTAATACTCAAGGAAGAATATTAAAATATATGAATCCTACTATGATTAATATCAAGATGTTAACTAATTGTCATCTTAGTAACACTCCCCAATATTATCATAGAGGAAGAAATACTATTACTATAACCAATGTCAAGATGTTAACTAATTGTCATCTTAGTAACACTCCCCAACTTTGATATAGAGATAGTATTTTGAAAGAAAAAATTAATATTCAAGGAAGAAGATTAAAGAAAAATAACTCACAACTTACAAATTCATTAAGCTTCAAAGTAGCAAAACCAAGATGGAAGAGTTTAGCTCCTCATTTGGAGACTAAACATGATGAAAAATATAAAGAAAGAGCTATTCTATACTGAGCTTAGATGTACAAAGGGATTGGATATCTTTTTGTGAAGGAAAGGAGGTGTATTTATAGGTTTTTGGGATGGGATTCGGGTACTCGATCGGGTATATACATGGTACCCGATCGAGTATGTGTGTAACACTCGATCCGAGGCATACTCGACCGGTTTCAGGCTATTTTCTAAGTGTATACCCGATCGAGTATATATGAATACCCGGTCGAGTATGCTTAGAAAGTGGTATTCGGGCTATACTCGACCGATCTTCGTTTGCATTTCAAAGGCATACCCGATCGGGTATGTCGGTCTACCCGATCGGGTATAGACATAAAATCGTGGCCAAAATCTTCCCTGCATGTTCCCTTGTCTTCGGATCTGATCCGATTTGAAGTTCCAACCTAATACCCGATCGAGTATAGCTAATACTCGACCGAGTATAGACCAAAATTCAGGATCTTCTTTTGTCTTTGAACTTTTGCACCTCCTCTTCACTTTTTGGGTTCACCAACTGTACTTTGAGTGACCGAAACCTGCTTAAGCTCAGAATATATCTAATCTAACCTATTTACAAGAATTTGACAATCTAATCTATTACACCAAAAGTGTGTAATTTCCAAAGTAAAAGTCAAGCAAAACTAATTAAAAACATAAACATAGATATGGAAATTACGAACGTATCAATTCCCCCACACTTAAACCTTTACTCGTCTCGAGTAAGATCAAATGTTTCAAGTGTCAATGTTTTGTCCAAAAGTTCCACAGTTCAACAAAAACACAATACAAACACAAAGACCACCAAGGATTACAAAGAAAAATGAGTTTCAAACTCAAATTACAAAGAGCATCTTGGGTTTAATGGCCTCCTAGTGTTGTCTTCTTTTCTCCTCCTCTCTTCTTCTTTATCTTGAATCTTCATATTCTTCATAAGGATACAATGAGTGCCTGCAAGAACAAACATTTCTCTCATATCTCTCATTTTGCCTAGGAGCCTTTTCAGGTTTTCATCCTAGCACCTCTTTTCATTTTCCATTCTCTCCAACTCACTCATTTTTTTTATAAGCCTTTTTTGCGTAGATTGCCCATTTTGTTGGGTTTTCAACCTAACTAACATTTATTTTCTTTTGTTTATTTTTTCTTTATTTTTTTTTCTTTTTTGTGTAAAAGTTCAAAAGAATTACATGCATAGTGCTAGGTAGAAATGAAAATTACATACTATCATGAGTGTCTCCCCCGCACTTGAATCAAGCACTGTCCCTAGTGCCCGCCTTCTCCTCCGTAGTAGCTCCCTCCAAAGCCGCTCCCTTGGCCACCATCTCCCATGTAGGTGTCCCCGCCATCTCCGCCGTCGTACCCTCCACCACCGGAGCCAGATCCTCCAAAGTTACCCCAATGAGTGGGGTCATACCATGAGGGTGGTGGAGGAGGGTTCGCCATGGTATGGAAGGATCCCTGCTGTGCCATAAAAGAGTACATAGGCCCGTAGAACCTATGTTGGTCTTCCTCACACCGATGTCTATCGGCCTCCCAGAGCTCCTCCATTCGTTGAAAGCCTGCTCTTTGCTCATCCTCCAATCTTTGAAAACCGGCTCTTTGCTCCTCCTCTAATCGGTTGAGCCGGTTGTCCATTTGGGCTATTCCCGACAGAAGTTGTTGTTGACCCTCCAGAAGTTGTTGAAAGAAGTCGGGTGGTGGAGGGTTTTGGTTCTGTTTTGGGAAGTCCTGGCTCGTAGTTGGATGGCTATGGAGTTGCTCATATGGCTCGTAATCGGGTTGGTTTTGGGGAGGTTCCTGTTTCGGTTCCTGGAGATGTGGTGGAAGGGCGTTTGGGAAGAGGTACTGTTGGTCCGCTCTTCCTGTTTTGAATTGGAGTTGGGGGAGTTCTGGGTTGGGCAAGAGGAAGTATTTGAGGGGTTTGGGGTGGATGTGTGAGTTGTACATATTTCTGGGCCTTTCTTCACCATAAACGGTGTGTGAAAAAGATGTACAACCCGAGTGGCCCAGCCAAGATATGTTCATCAAACAGTAGTCGGGTATAGGAGAGTCATCCGTATACCCGAACTTTGTGGCCAAGTGCATAATTACCCCGCCCACTACAATAGGACCCTTTGCCACGCTCTCTTTTTTAGATGTGCCCACATGAGATTACAAAGGTTGAAATCCACGTGGATGCGGAATAAGGCTACCGAGATGAGGCATACATCCCCCATCCTTGTATGATGGTTGTTGGGACGTCCAAGCAAGGAGTTGGCTAGGAATTTCAAAAAGAGGCGTAGGACGGGATGTTGGACATGACTAATGTAGAGTTGGGAGGAGCTAAATTTAGTCTCCCCGGTCATCTTGGTCCATAGGGTGTGGCCGAAGGCGGTATTGTCGGATATAGACTTTTGGTACGGGACCGGAATACCAAAGTGTTCGGCAAACTCAAGTTTCGTGATGGTGTGATTGTGATTAAACAATCGAAACCTGAGTTTATCATCCCTAAAGTCCTCTTCATTGTTCTCAAAGTGCACCGAGCTTAGGAATTCATAGATAATTTTTTCATTTGAGTTGTATTGCATTTTGAAAATTTTATCCATATGCAACTCATGAAAAAATTTCTTCATCATTTTGTATACTCCTAATTCCTTTAGGGCATCAAGGCATAAAAAGCGGGAAGGTTTAACTTGCCTTTCAATTGTGGACATGAAGCGTGTGCGTTGTTCGTTGTCCACGAAGAGGATGTCCTCGTAGCCCGGAATGGATGCCCTAGTGCTTGAGCTTTGCCCTTTCTCTTTCCTTGGAGCCATTTGGGATGAATTTGGCCTTTGAGAACCGAAATTGGAAGGTGGGGGGTAGGGTTTTTCGGACCTCTGAAAGTTGGGGGAGAATGGGATTGGTGGGTATGAATGTGTAGAGGAGGATGAGGGGAGTGTTTTGGCGTTGAAATGGGCGGATTTGGTGAAGATTTGGAAGAGATATGGTAGAGAGAAGGTGTAAAAATGGGGTTTGGGCGTTTTTTGTTCGAGATAAGGTTTGAAATCTGGAGAAGATGAAGTGTTTTGGGACTGATCTGGAGTTATAATACCCGTATACCCGATCGAGTATGTGCTAGTACTCGGTCGGGTATGTCTGGAAAGTGCCTTTTTCGAGCAGTCTGCCTCCTGTACTCGATCAGGTAGTGTATGGTTACCCGGTCGAGTATTGCTGGAAAGTGTAGTTTTTGAGCGGCCTGCCTCCTGTACCCGGTCGAGTATTCCTCCATACTCGATCGGGTATGTGCTTTTTTTTTCATTTTTGAAGCGGGTACTCGGTCGAGTGTGGGAGTCAGTCCCCTTCAGTTTTAGCATTTCTAGCAATACCCGACCGGGTGTATAGTGATACCCGATCGGGTATTGCTTATTTTTCAATTTTTGAGTGCTCCCTCGATCGAGTAGTGCCCGGTCCCTTTTATTTTTGGTCATACCCGACCGAGTATTTGGTTGTACTCGATCGGGTATGTCCCCAGATGCTCCAAAACCTGTATTTTTTATTTCTTTTCTTCCAAAAACCCATGATTAGTGCCCTCCCTCACTGATCTCTCAAATAATTAGACAAAAAAAATGAATTCTAAATACTTGAATTAAAAAAAATGAATTAAACACACTTAAATAAAAAATTAAAATAAACTTGGGTTGCCTCCCAAGTAGCGCCTTAGTTAACGTCGTGGCACGACGTTATTCATTTTTTTTTTTGTTTTATGTGGGATCATGAGCATCCCTTGTTTCACTTTTCAAGGCCCTATTTGGCCATTTTTCATTTTTATTTTTCGGCCTTTTCCAGTAAGGCCGGGGTTTTTTTCTCAAAAGACATCTGATTTTATCCGCTTCTTTGAAAAACAGCGGTTCTTGTGGTTCAACAACATGTAAAGAACACAGAGTTGGATTTTGCATTTGTTTTTTCGTAGAGTCCAAGATGTTGAACTCCACTTTTTGATCATCGAACTCTAAAGTTAGTGAACCACTAGAAACGTCAATTTTCATTTTTACGGTCTTCATGAAGGGTCTACCCAAAAGGATGGGTGTTGTTTGGTCATCAGTTCCCATTTCAAGGACTTAGAAGTCAACAGGAAAGACCATATTTTCTACTTCTATTAGCACATCTTCTACTACACCCTTTGGGTAAGTACTAGAATGATCTGCCAATTGAATCACTACACCTGTTTGATGTAGTGGGCCAAGTTGTAGAGTTTTGTAAACAGAATAGGGGATGACATTTATTGATGCCCCTAAATCCAACAAGGCCTTAGGAAATGTGGTGTTTCCTATTTTGCAAGGGATAGTGAACATGCCTGGGTCGTTACATTTTTCGGGGAGTTTCCTCTGAAAAATGGCCGAGACGTGTTCACTAACTCTAACCTCTTGTTTCCCTTTCAATTTATCTTTTCTTTTTGTTTTGCATAATTCTTTTAAGAATTTAGCAAAACGAGGGACATTTTTCATGAAGTTAAGAAGCGGAATGTTTACCTCACACTTTGCGAAGGTTTCATAGATGTCGGCATCTTTTTCTAGCTTCTTTGTCTCTTTCAGCGCCTCAGGGAACGGGATTTCTTGTTCATATGATGAGGGTGGGGGAAGCTTGGTTTCTTTGTTGTCCTCCTCCGGTGGGACTACTTTTCCAGGGTCCACACCCTCAGTCTCTTCATCGTTCTCTTCTGCCTCTTTCAACGTTGCACCACTTCTCAACGTTATAGCATTCACATGTTGTCTCGGGTTTTGCTCCGTTTGGGATGGGAGTTTACTCGAGTCCTTTGTTTGAAGTTGGTTCACAGCATTTGCAATTTGACCAACTTGAGTTTCCAAATTGTTAATGCTTGACTTTGTCTCATGTTGAAATTGTACCATGGTTTGTTGAAATTGTCCCATGTTTTGTTGCATGGTAACCATGCTTGAGGTCAAAGTCCGGATCATGTCATCAGTTGACATACCAGATTGAGAAGATGAGTTGGATTGTTGAGGGTTTCCATACCTCAAGTTAGGATGATCCCGCAATCCAGGGTTGTAAGAATTTGAGAATGGATCATACCTCTTCTGTTGATGGCCTTGGAAGCCCAAGGCGTTGACTTGTTCTTCTTGGAGGGATGGGCATGAATCAGTGGGGTGCCCGGTTGCTGTGCAAATGCCACAAGCTTTGACCTCCTGAGTGTTAGGTTTCAGAAGAAGTTCTTTGACAAGAGAAGTCAAACTGGCAACTTGGCCTTCCAACGAGGTGTTGGATTCTGCTGCGGCAACCCTTCGAGTTGAGGATCGCCCACTGTAATGTCTGGAGTTCTCGGCCAATTCCGTGATGAGATTCCTTGCTTGAGAAGGGGTTTTGTTAACAATTCCCCCTCCACAAGCCGCATTCACCATGCGCCTATCTTGATCCGCAAGACCATCATAAAAATAGAGGATGAGGTCTTGCTCGGTGTACCCATGATATGGGCAACTAGCACACAACTTTTTGAAGCGTTCCCAATATTCATACAATGTTTCATCTTCTTTTTGCTCAATGTTGCTTATTTGTTTTTTTAAAGAAGATGAGATTGAGGCGGGATAGTACCTATCCAAGAAGCATTTTTTCATTGCTGCCCATGTGTCTATACTTCCCGAAGGAAGATAGAATAGCCAATCCTTTGCAGTGTCTTTGAGGGAGAATGGAAAAGCCCTCAATTTGATTTGTTCTTCCGAGACACCACTGGGGCACATGCTTGTGCACACAATATGGAACTCAGAAAGGTGTTTGTTCGGATCTTCTCCTCTTAGGCCATGAAAGGATGGCAGTAGATGTATGAGCCCAGATTTTAGCTCAAATGTATTACCTTCATCGAGTGTAGGGAAGGTAATACATAACGGTTGTTGATTGAGATTTGGAGCAGTGAGCTCCCGTAGTGTTCTTGTCTCAAGAGCCATGGTTATTGACTCTTCGGTCTCGCTAGAATGAGAACTAGCGCTGGATGAATCTCTGATAGATGATTCCTCCGAGTCGGTATTAGAAAATTTACTTTTCAACCGCTCGAAAGTGTGTTCTATTTCTGGGTTTGTTTGGTATGTGATTTTGTTTATGGAGCGATGTCTAACCATAAACTCTACTAAGCTCAGAAATAGAAGAAATAAGAACTCTTTATAATTTTTTATTTAATATTTTTTTTTTTGATTTTTCTTGATATGAAAATAAAAGAAAAATTTATTGCCTTTCCCCGGCAACGGCGCCAAATTTGACGTGCACTCGTCGTTAGGTGCACTCAAAATAAATAATCAATACGACACAAATACGTAGTATAGTGCAGTAAGGTTCGTATCCACAGGGAAAAGAATACTTTTCTTTTATAAAAGTAGTAACAAAAGGGGGGGTTTAGATTTGTTTGTTTTAACAACACTAAGATAAACAACCTATATGAGTTTTAATTCAATGAGATGGGGACTTGGTCTTGCTTTTATCCACTTAATGAAATGTTCGTCGATCCCGGCTATATCTTTAACTATCTTCCTCTCGAATACTCAATCGAGGAGTATATCCAGTTCATCGAGGGTAGTTATTAATAACGAGATGCGTTCATTAATAAAACTTACTATCGAGTCAATATAGAACAAGCGTCGTATATTAACTTGATAGCAGCAATAAACTGAAGATGAAAACGATTGAGATTGATAAACTCAACACAAGCGGTTTATTGGTTTAATCAATATAATTAATTCCCCTTGGCATATTAACCATGAGATGCATGCATTAATATTCCAAGTTTACTACCGTTGAAAGAACCGGATTAATAACAAGCGTATTAACCGATTGATTCTAGTAATAATTAATATGAGAAACAATACTAGTTGATACTTTAAGTAATGTTTAAGATATTAACATGAAATATGAATAGGAATTAATTAATACTCAAGGAAGAATATTAAAATATATGAATCCTACTATGATTAATATCAAGATGTTAACTAATTGTCATCTTAGTAACACTCCCCAATATTATCATAGAGGAAGAAATAGCTATTACTATAACCAATGTCAAGATGTTAACTAATTGTCATCTTAGTAACACTCCCCAACTTTGATATAGAGATAGTATTTTGAAAGAAAAAATTAATATTCAAGGAAGAAGATTAAAGAAAAATAACTCACAACTTACAAATTCATTAAGCTTCAAAGTAGCAAAACCAAGATGGAAGAGTTTAGCTCCTCATTTGGAGACTAAACATGATGAAAAATATAAAGAAAGAGCTATTCTATACTGAGCTTAGATGTACAAAGGGATTGGATATCTTTTTGTGAAGGAAAGGAGGTGTATTTATAGGTTTTTGGGATGGGATTCGGGTACTCGATCGGGTATATACATGGTACCCGATCGAGTATGTGTGTAACACTCGATCCGAGGCATACTCGACCGGTTTCAGGCTATTTTCTAAGTGTATACCCGATCGAGTATATATGAATACCCGGTCGAGTATGCTTAGAAAGTGGTATTCGGGCTATACTCGACCGATCTTCGTTTGCATTTCAAAGGCATACCCGATCGGGTATGTCGGTCTACCCGATCGGGTATAGACATAAAATCGTGGCCAAAATCTTCCCTGCATGTTCCCTTGTCTTCGAATCTGATCCGATTTGAAGTTCCAACCTAATACCCGATCGAGTATAGCTAATACTCGACCGAGTATAGACCAAAATTCAGGATCTTCTTTTGTCTTTGAACTTTTGCACCTCCTCTTCACTTTTTGGGTTCACCAACTGTACTTTGAGTGACCGAAACCTGCTTAAGCTCAGAATATATCTAATCTAACCTATTTACAAGAATTTGACAATCTAATCTATTACACCAAAAGTGTGTAATTTCCAAAGTAAAAGTCAAGCAAAACTAATTAAAAACATAAACATAGATATGGAAATTACGAACGTATCAACCAATCTTCAGCTTCTTCTAGGGATCCCCCATATCTGACTCGTACGACACCATCTTTATCTAGAAAGAGGTTCTGTTGTTGGGTGAGAGTCATTTTCATCTTCATTTATTCAAATTGAGCTCTGTCAATTTTCTGGGATCCGCCCAATCTCCATTCAGTAAAACTGAGGATTTTCTTCTTCTTGGTGCCTTTCTTTGCTGGAGATGGGGGTCTAGGTATACCTGCTGCTCTCTTTTTCTGTAACGCAGCTTCAAAGTATGGTGCAAGATCTACTATTGGTTCAGCAGAAGAGGATGCTCTAGCAGGAGTTCTGGTGGACCGAGGCTTAGTCTGTTGAGGGTCCTCTTCCCCCTTTTTGGCATCATTGGGGTCCTCTAGCATAAGGTTGATCTTCTGGAACTCTGAGGCCTGTGAGGAGGCTATCTGCTCAAGGGCCTCTGGTAAGGTCTGAGTGACAGAAGTGAGACCTTCTATCAGTCCTTGCTGCTCCTGAATAGCAGAGAAGATGTCCTTGTTGTTGGCTTCTAGCAGGACCATCTTCTGGTATCTGTCTCTGTCAGCAGAGAGAAGATGTTGAGCTTGATCTTGATGGGCTCTGCACATTTCCTCTATGGAAATTAGTTGTTTCTTAGTTCTGGTGTCAGATCTTTGCAGTGCCTCAAGATTCTCTGAGATTGTGCTGATGGCTTGTCCTTGATTGAGTAGAGTTTGCTGAAAAACAGAAAGGGTCTTGTGAATACTTACCACTTCTGTTGACAGTGCATCTGTTCTGGCAGAGGAGGAGGCCATGAAGTTGTGGAGTGATTCTGTGAGGTTTTCAAAGCGGTCTGAGATAAACTGCATCCCAGAATTGAAATTATCATTCACATGAGCAAGGTGCTCAAAGTGCTTATCATTTATCTGGATCAGTTTGTCCATGCCTTCCAGGACTTGACCACCAAATTCTTCTGCTGTTTCAACAAACTTGTTGAAGGGAATTTGAGGTATAGATTCTTCAGGCTCTGGCATTCCTAGTCCTCTGGACCTGTGCATGGGAGGCCTTCTGGTCTGTTGCAGAGAGGGTTTCTGGGGAGAGGGTTCTCTGGGAGGAGTAGATTGGCGTTTAGATGTAAGGTCTCCAGCAAGAGAAGATGACAGGAAGCCATTATTATCACTTTCAGATGAAAGAATGCGGTGAAGAGGTTGTCTCTTAGGAGCAGATGCAGCAGAGTGTAGAGAGGTTCTGGGTGAATTTGCTGCAGGAGAGGGTGAGGGGTTGTTTTGAGTAGAGGTGGATTTCTGATGAGAGAGGGAATTCTGGTGTTGGAGTGAAGGTTGGGGAGAAGGGATGTTTTGTTGAGGGGAGGCATTCTGTTGAGGAGGAGATGGTGGAGGTGAAGGGGAGCGGTTTCTGAATGGGATAAGCTCTTTGCAGGGTGATTTGGTTTTCTTAGAGGTGGAGGTTTTCTGTTCTGGGGATTTGGGTTGAGGGTTTTCTGTTGGAGGGGTTTCTGTTGTAATAAGAAGGGAAGGGATTTGGGGTTCTGTTAAGATGTGAACAGAAGAGGTTGAGGAGATTACCTCAATTATATTTTCTTCAAACAAGGATGTCCTCCATTCCTTGATGAGCTCCATCATAGCCTGCCCTTCTGTCTTAGGTACAGAAGGTTCTCCTGGGGTGAAGTTTGGTTGTACAGACTCTGTTGCCTTCTTGGCAAAAAGCCATTCTTCAAATGCTTCTATCTCTCCTTCTTCCAAGGGTTTGACTGTCTCCTCTGAAGGTGAGGATATGAGAACAGCCTTTCCCTTGTATCCTGCCTTCTTCTTCTCTAGGATAGAATGGAGAAAGTTGAGGGCAAAGCACTTGGAGACATCATCAGTGCCTACCCACTTCAGTATGGCCTCTTCTTCGGGATCATAATGATCAAATAATTGGATGATCTTGTGAAGGGTCCCATCCTCCATCGTCTCCATTCAAGAACATGAGCAAACTGTCTATCTAGCAAAGACAAATACCCTTCTTTGTCAGTGCTGGGGTGTTCTATTGAAGTTGGCACCCTATTCTGTTCTGGAGTGGTAACAGAGGTGGGATTCTCTGGTTCCCCCTGAATGTCTGCCACCTTCTCAGACATAGTGATCAAAGGTTTAGCAACCTTCTTTTTGGTCTTGGTGGTCCTCTTCCTTTTCTGTCCTGCCTTCATGGGTGGAGGAGGAGCAACCAGTTCTGTTTTCTTCACCTTTTTCTTCTTCTTCTCCATAGAAGGTGCTTCAGAGAGGGGTTTCTGCACCTTGTCTCCTTGTTGTCTTTTGTTGTCAAGCTGAAACTGCCTCTTCAGCTCTGCCTTGATGGCTATTTCCCTGTTTGGTGAAGCAGATAGGAAGATTACCTTTGTGTGATCCAGAGGCATGGCCTTCCTCAAGGTTAGACCTTGATTGAGAAGTAGTTCTGAGATGAGCAGCCCATGCCCTAACTTCCCAGAATAAAGGCCTGTTTTGGGGTTCTTCTTCTTGATGAACTCAATCAATGATCGAACCATAACTTGTCCCCGGTTGACATTTACCCCATGATGTACTGCATATAGGGCCTTGGCATTTGCAGTAGTAACATCATCAGTAGAGGTAAATTTGCACCATAAACACTTGTGGAAAATGTTGATGAGCAGCTCAAAGTCCTTCTTGAGCGTATTTTTCTTGATGTTCACCTTTTCCACCTCTTCCCCTTTTCTGCAATAGTTCCTTTTGAATTCAAGAACAGTGACGTCAGCTTCCTCCAAATCAAATAGAGAGGCCCTACCTACCTCTAGTTGAATGTCAAATACCTTGTTGATGACGTCAGCATCAACCGGTATTTCTTCTCCTTGGACACTGGAGGTGATGGATTCATCCTCGAAGGACGTGTTGAGGTAGAACTCAACAGTGTCAATGTTGATGTAGACTTCATAAGCATAGGTGATGACCTTGCTTAGTTGACACTCTGTCAGGCCGTCTATGATGTTGGTCATCCTTTCTTTTTTCTCAGCAAATCTGGGTAGAACCTCCAGTTCGCACTTCATCCCTGTCAACACATTCTTGAGCAGGGTTGCTTTTTGTTCCTTGGAAAGATCAGTGAAGTTCAAGAAATCCATAGTCGAATTTAGCGGTTGAGAGTTTTGGAGAAATAAGAGTTCGAAAGCTTGAGAGTAATGGAAGCAGTAACAGTTTAGGTTGAAATGAGGGGAATATATGGGTACGGGTTAGTGGACGTTTGAGATAATTTGCGGTTCCAAGGTACCAATAAATGAAAAAGGAGGCGCAGTAAATATTTTGCGGCTGTATACCGTTTTAAGGGTAAAAGGGTAAAAGACCTTTAATAATTTACTAGGTCACCCGGTTTTTCAGAATTTTGCAAAGTCCACAACCTTTTCTGTTAGATATAAGAAGAGGTTTTCTGAAGGAAGGAGGGAGGGTTTCTGTTGCTGAGGTGTTCTGCCAGGATAGACAACAAAAGGGGGGTTAACAGAAGGGGTTCTGCAACAGGTATTCTGTTAGCAGAGATTTTGCAACAGAGGGCCTTCCTTTTCAACTTTCTCTTGGAATTTCATCCATCATTCCCAATTCCTCTCTCAGTTTGTTGAATCTAGCCTCAGGAAGAGGCTTTGTCAGAATGTCTGCAAGCTGGTCTTCTGTTGGCACATGCTCCATGCGTATGTGCTTCTTTTCAACATGATCTCTGATGAAGTGATGTCTGATCTCAATGTGCTTTGTCCTGGAGTGAAGAACCGGATTCTGAGTGATGGCAATGGCACTGGTGTTGTCACACAGCAATTTGATCTCCTTTGCTTGAATGCCATAGTCCTTCAACTGTTGCTTCATCCATAGTAGCTGAGCACAACAACTCCCAGCTGCAATGTATTCAGCTTCTACTGTACTTGTTGAGATTGAGTTCTGCTTCTTGCTAAACCAGGAAACAAGCCTTCCTCCTAGCATTTGGCAATGACCAGAGGTGCTTTTCCTGTCTAATCTGCAACCTGCAAAATCTGAGTCAGAGTAACCAATTAGTTCAAAGTTACCTCCCTTTGGATAACATAGGCCTGCATTTGGATTTCCTTTGATATATCTGATGATTCTCTTTGCAGCACTAAGATGGCTCTCCTTGGGCTTTGATTGGTATCTGGCACAGATTCCAACAGAGAATGAGATATCTGGTCTGCTTGCAGTTAGATAGAGCAGAGATCCTATGATTCCTCTGTAGGTAGTTGCATCGACATCTTTGCCTTCATCATCTGGACCAATTCCTTGTGAGGTGTTCATGGGAATCTTCACTGAGGATTTGCCTTCCACTCCAAACTTCTTGATCAGGTCTCTGGTATACTTCCCTTGATTGATAAAGATTCCTTCTGGAACTGGTTTGACTTGTAGTCCTAGGAAGTAGCTGAGTTCTCCCATCATACTCATTTCAAATTGACTCTGCATCACTTGAGAAAATTTCTTGCACAGTTCTGGATTAGTACTACCAAATATAATATCATCAACATATATTTGTACTAACAGAATATGATTAGCAACAGAGATTTGAAATAGAGTTTTGTCAACCTTTCCTTTAGTAAACCCATGGTTCACTAGGAATAGGGACAATGTGTCATATCATGCTCTGGGGGCTTGCTTAAGACCATAGAGGGCCTTTTTAAGCTTGTAGACACAAGAGGAGTGAGTAGGAATGACAAAACCTGGTGGTTGTTCCACATAAACTTCTTCTTCAAGATCTCCATTCAGAAATGCACTTTTGACATCCATCTGGTAGACCTTGATGTTGTTGTAGGCAGCATAGGCTAGAAATATTCTGATGGCTTCCAGTCTGGCAACTGGTGCAAAAGTCTCATCAAAATCTATTCCTTCTTCTTGGCAATAACCTTTAGCTACCAGCCTTGCTTTATTCCTTACTATGTTGCCATCTTCACCAGCTTTGTTTTTGAATACCCATTTGGTTCCAATGACATTCTGGTGCTTTGGCCTAGGAACAAGTTCACATACTTTGTTCCTTTCAAATTGAGTCAGCTCTTCTTGCATTGCATTGATCCAATCTGAGTCTGCAAGAGCTTCTTCCACAGTCATGGGTTCCATGTGAGATATATAGCAGGCAAGCATTGCTTCTCTCCTTGTTGATGCTGATCTGGTCTGCACACCACTTCTGATATGCCCAATAACTTGATTAGGGGGATGGTCTTTTAACCATGTCAGATCAGGTTCTGTCAGTTGTTGTCTGGGTCTCTCTGGTTTTTCATCTTCTGAGTCTTCATCTTCATTCAACAGAAGGGGGTTTGGTGCAGGTGTTGGAAATGCAGGGTTATCTGCTACCTCTTCTGTTGGGTCTGGTGTTCTGTCTTCTATGTTGACTTCCTTGAGGATCTCTGTTACTTCTTTAACAGAGGCGCTTTCATCAAACTTCACATGTATAGACTCTTCAACATGTAGAGTCCTTCTGTTGAGTACTCTATAGGCTTTACTGGTGTTTGAATAGCCTATAAAGATACCTTAATCAGCTTTCTCTTGAAAGACTTTCAGATGCTCCTTTCCATTGTTAAGGATGTAGCACTTGCATCCAACCACATGAAAGTAACTGATGTTGGGTTTTCTTCCTTTCCAGAGTAATAAGGGGTCTTCTGGTGATTCTTGTTGATCATGCTTCTGTTCTGAGTATAGCATGCAGTATTGATTGCTTCAGCCCAATATCTCATAGGTAGTCCAGATTCTGCAATCATTGTTCTTGCAGCTTCTTTTAATGTTCTATTCCTCCTTTCTGCTACGCCATTCTGTTGAGGGGTTCTGGCGGCAGAGAGTTGATGAAAGGTTCCATTTTGATCACAGAAGTCCTTTATGACTTGGTTGACAAATTCAGTTCCTCTGTCAGACCTGATTGTCTTAACCTTCAAGTTCTTCTCAGTCTGAAGTTGTTTTAACAGAGATGGCAACTTCTGAAGAGTTTCATTTTTCTTTGACAGAAAGATAGTCCATGTATATCTGGAATAGTCATCAATCATGACTAGGGTGTATTTCTTGCCACCAACGCTTGGAGTTTCAATAGGTCCAAATAAATCCATGTGGACCAGATTTAATGGACTTGTAGAAAGATCTCCAGCAATGGGTTTGAAAGAGTTCTTCTGTTGCTTTCCCTTCTGGCATGCACTGTAGAGGGTCTCTTTCTTGTAAACTATGTCTGGCAGTCCATCAACAATGTGTTCTCTTGCCAGTTTGTTGATTGTTTTGAAGTTCAAATGGCTAAGCTTCTTGTGCCAGTCCCAGCTTAGTTTTGAATCTCCCTTGGCTATCAGGCAAACTCCATCCTTTGCAGTGTTCCAATCAACCACATAGATGTTCTTCTTCCTTGATGCTGTAAGAACCACTTCTTTTGTTGTCTCATGCTTCACATAGCAGAAGTCCTTTGTGAATTCAACAGTGTAGCCTTTGTCACAGAATTGGCTAGCACTCAGCAAGTTGAACTTCAGTCCTTTGACATATGAGACATCATCAATGACTATCTGGTTCTTGATCAGCTTTCCTCTTCCTTTTGTTTGACCTTCTTTTTCATTACCTCCAAAGGTAACTCTAGGTCCTTTGCATTTCTGGAACTAAGTTAGGCAACTTCTGTCACCTGTCATGTGCCTGGAGCATCCACTATCAATAAACCATTCTTGCTTTGAGATAGCTCCAGCACACAGTTCCTGCAAGATCAAAAGAAAGATTTAGGTACCCAAGCAATGCTGGGTCCTGGGGGGTCATGGAGTCTAGGTAGTTGGTACCATTTTGGTCTCATCAGGTGAAACCTTGGTGGGTGGTACCCATTGTCCACCTGGTAGTTATAGTAAACTGAAGTGTGATTCACTTTGGGCAGATGCTTGTGAGGGTCATGCTTCCTGTTTACATACTTTTGCATAGCTTTCTTTAATGGAAAGAAAGCCCATATGTTGGTCCCGTTTGAAATGGAAACAGTCTAGAGGGGGGGGGGGTGAATAGACTGTTTAGGAATTTAAACTTTTCTCTAAGTCAAGTCTGACTTAACAGAGATGGTCCAAATCTGGTGACAGAGATGGTCAAGTTCTGATGGCAGAACTAGACCAGGCAGCGGATAAGTTTCTGTCCGGGTAGCCTCTAGAAGAAAGCTAAGGCAAAATGCCTTTCTGATAACTCTGAAGGAAGATCTGCTGGACACAGAGTCCAACCTTAAGAGTTAGTCAGTAGAATCTTAAGTGCAGGAATTAAAAGCTTAAAGTAAATGACACCGGGGTTTTTATAATGGTTCAAGGAACAACTTGTTCCTCTAATCCACTGTTCCACTAAACTTGCAAAAACAACAGTTTACAACGCCTTAGTCCCTAGAGCTTAAGAAGCACTCCTCGTCTTCTTCAAGTCTAGTTGCCACCCGGGATGCAGTCTTGCTTCCTGATGGCTGGTCTCGTTTCACTGAGTCTCTTGAAGTATCTCCACTTCACTTACTCCAGCTAGTTTGAGACGTCCCTTCTTTTTCAAGAAGTGTTTGATATATAATCAGTTTTCTCCAACGTTGCTTCTTCACAAAGGATGAGTATATGAAGCTTTCGAAGTGTTGAAGAACTGAGTAACTTTGCAGTTTTCTAGTTGGATGAAGGATAGGAAAGTATATCTTCCAACTGGTGCCTTTTCTTGTCTAAGAATGAAGTTTGAATCTCAAGAAGGTTGTTTTTACGCAAAAGTTATTCTCTTAGTTCTTCTGAGTGTATCTTATATACTGGGAGCAGTCTTCCCGTTGGAGTGTAGAAGACAGCTTCATTAATTGCATGTACTGTTGACTTGACCGGTTGGACCTTCGACTTGCTATTTTGGGGGCGTAAAGATACTCGCATGGTCAATCATCAGCTTTAAATATCTCTTCGTACATACAACATTAAATGTGCATTTAATGCGTGTACAGTGCCATGTTTCCATTGAAAGGTTCGTAACCGTTAGGGGATTTCCCGTTAGTTTAACGACCGTTGGAAAGGCTTCCGGAATCTGGTGGATTTAGCAGAGTCTAAAGAGGTTCTCTGGTCCAATCTCTGAAATCCGTCTCTGTTGCCAACTCTGGTATCTTTCTGATGACCAGTTTGTGATGGCTTCTCTGGTGAGCAACTCTGGGAGCAACTCTGGTAGAGGCAAGATGGAACTCTGGCAGGACAGACTAAGCTAAAACTTACAAAAGAAATTCTAATACACAATTTCTAATGGGGTACTTTCAAATTCTAATAAACCTAGCATCATCAAAATCTCAATACATTTATTCCTTACAATTTCCCCCTTTTTGATGATGCCAAAACCCTTTAACTATTTCCAGAGAAGTGTCTTTCACCATAAAAAAAATTAAAGTTAAAAACTTTTCATTAGAGTCTTGGTGGGCAACTTAGCATAGGAGAATAGTAAGAGTACGATACAACCAGATAGCAATAAAATCAAATACGATAACAGAATATACACAAGAAAGTAAATAAGAATAGATATTTGAATAAGCCAAGCAAAAAGAGAAGCAGAGTTGGTATCTTATTAATCTGATAGGGAAAGTAAAGCATTACAGAGTCAGAGATAGAGAGTTAGAGATCTTCTTCATCTACCTGAGGTCCTGCTCTGTCAATCCTCTCTAGTTCAGCATTTACCTTTGCTCTGATTGAGGCTAGATCCCTCGGATTCTGATAATCAACCCAATGGGGTGCAAGTTTGCAGTCCAAGTAGTTTCTGACAGCTTCTGCAGAATTCTTGCCATTGAGAATCTTCATACCATACCACATCTCAGCTTCTTGGATTGAACCACCATGGTTGATCTGGACAAGTCCATCACTGTCCATGAACAGATTCTCTCTTTGAAGAGGAGTCATCAGTTTCCTCATTTGTTCAAATTGGACTCTGTCTGGCCTTGACATACCACTCTTCATCCAATCATTGAGTGAAAAGGATGAAGTCTTTTTCTTTGAGCTTCTTGGAGGAGGGGGTGGAGGTCTGGTGCCTGCAGCAGCTAGCCTTTTCTTCCTGGTTGCATCGAAATATGGAGTAGGATCAACAGAGGAAGGTTCTCTGATAGAAAGGGCTCTGGTGCTGGGTCCTTCTTCTTCTCTGGTATCTTCCCCCTTTTTGGCATCACAAAGATCACCAAGGAGAAGTTCAATCTTTGAGAACTCAGAGGCTTGTGCATCTCTGATTTCATCAAGTGTCTCTGGCAGAGTTTGGGTGACAGAGGCAAGTCCTTCAATCAGACTCTGTTGCTTGTCTACTGCAGATTGAAGATCCCTAGTGCTGACTTCTAGGAGCACCATCTTCTGGTACCTTTCCTTGTCAGACTTGAGGAGAGCCAGGCCTTGCTCTTGATGTTCCTTGCAGAGAGAGTGTAAGATATTGAGCTTCTGGGAGGAACTATCAGCAGATTTTTGGAGATTGTGAACAGAATCTGAGATCTTGTTGATTGTCTGGTTCTGGGCAAGCAGAGCTTGAGAGTGAGAGTGGAGAACGGAGTTGAGGCCACTAACATCTCTGGAAACAGAATCAATCCTTAAAGTAGAAGAATGCATGAAGTTGTGCAGATTTTCTGTCAGTGCAGCAACTTTGTCTGTCAGATGTTGAAACCCTATAGTAATTTGCAGGTTGGTATGGGTAAGCTCTTCATGTTGCTTATCATTCAACTCAATGATCTTGCTCAGATCATGAACCAATATACCACCAAAAGCTTCAGCAGATTTTACAAACTGGTTGAAGGGGATCTGGGGTTCTTCAGATGTAAACCCAGGCATTTCCAATCCTCTGCCTTTGGGTAATGGAGGAGCTCTGTTGGATGGTGGAGGGGAAGGAACTCTGGGAGATGTCCTTCTCCTTTTGGAGGTTTCATCAGCAGCAATGGAGGAGGTAAGAAATCCATCATTGTCACTAGAAGAAGAGGGGACCCTGAAGATAGGTTTCTTCTTTGGTGTGGAGGCTGCTGAGTGATGTGAGGATCTCTGAGGTGAGGCAGATTTGGATGGTGGTAAGGATTTCTGAGGAGGTGAGTTTTGGGGAAAAGGGATTATGGGTTGAGGAGTAGGTTGGTGTGAGGGAGATGGTGGAGGTGAAGGTGATCGATTTCTGGTATAAGAGGGTTGTTTGCAGGGTGATGTGGGTCTGGAGTTGGGTTTCTGGTGAGAAGGAGTTCTGGTGGAGGTTGAGGTTTTCTGGTTTGGTGAAGGGGTTTTCTGGTGAGGTGGGGATGAAGGTTTAGATGGAGATTTGGAAGGTGAGGGTTGAGAAAAGGGAGATTTGGGAGGGGAAGGAGGAGGTGTAGGAATTACCTCAAGCACAATCTTAGAGAACATGGATTCTCTCCATTCCTTGATCAGCTTCTCCATGGTAAGGGCAATGTCATTAGCTGTGGAGGGTTCTCCTTCCTCAAGAGCACTATGTCGGAATTTGATCATGGATTCTTTTCTTTTCTTCTCCATCAGCCAAGCATCAAACTCTTCCATTTCTTCTTCTTCCAAGGCCTTGACATGCCTTTCTGGAGATAGGTCAGATGTTGGAACTTTACCTTGATATATGTCTTTCTTCTTTTGTAGGACAGAGATCAGGAAGGTAAGGTTGAAGCATTTTGACACATCATCTGTGCCTACCCAGTGAAGAACAACAGCTTCTTCTTCTTCATAGGCATCAAAGTACTGAATGATTTGTTGGAGAGGTCCCATTCTCCATCTTCTCCAAGCTAGGACTCTGTCAAACTGCTTCTGCAGAATGATTGTGAAGTCAGTTTCTAGGTCCATCTCTGATGTGGCTTCACGCTCTGGTGAGAGAGCAGAGTTTGGCAACTCTGGTGCAGATTCTGGATCAGCCTCTGGTAGAGTTCCAGATTCTGGTGCAGGTTCCCCCTGAACTGCTGATTCCTTGGCAGGTGAGATTACTTTAGTCATCCTCTTCTTCTGCCTTGGTTGAGTGCTTGAGTTGTCAGAGTCACCACTCTGCACAACCATTTTTCTTCTTCTCTTCTGCTTCTGTTTTCTGGCAGGAGATTTTCTGGTTGCCTTTGGGGAGGGCAACTCTGGTGCAACCTCTTCTGTTGCTTCCTTCTCTGGTAGTGACAGATTGTCACTTTTCTTCTTCTGTCTGACTTCCCTTACAACCTGTGACTGCTCAGGTTGTTTGGGCTTCTTGGTAGCTTTCTTAGAAGTAGGTTTGGCCTTAGCAGCCTGTTCTTCCCTTTTCTTCTACAGCCTTTCCTCTCTCTTAAGCTCAGAGGAGATGGCTATGTTGAACTTTGGAGAGGCTGTGAGGAAGATTGTCTTGGAGTGATCAACTGGGATGGGATCCCTGAGTTGAACTCCTTTAGCAGCAAGAATGGCAGAGATGAGAAGGCCATATCCCATCTTGGTTGAGAAAAGACCTGTTTCAGAGTCTTTCTTCTTGATGAATTCAGTTAGGGAGCCAAAAATTACCTCGCCCCAATTGATGTTCATGCCATGGAGAACTGCAAAGATTGTCTTGGCATTGTTTTTGTTCATCTCATCTGTTGAAGCAGTTTTGCACCACAAGCACCGGTGCAGAATGCTGACAAGCTTCTCAAAGTCCTTCTTCAGTAGGAATTTCTTCATGTATAGTTTGTCCAGTCCGGCAGCCTCCGGACGACAGTATGTCTGAACAAATCCTTCAGTGGAGACTTCCACTGAGTCAAGAGCAATAAGGTTGTTGGCTTCCGGGTCTTGGGAGTCAAGTTGAACTCCAAAGAACTCATTGAGAGCGTCTGCATTCAGAAAAATGCGTTGACCCTGCACTGAGGAATGAACTCCGGACTTGGAGATGGTGGCGTTGAGGTAGAACTCAGCCACATCCTTGATGCTGAAGTGCTCATAGGGATGAGCAACAACTTTTGAAAGTTGTGAGTCAGTCATTCCTTGGATGATTTTGGTCATCCTCTTCTGGTTTTCTGCCAGTAGTGGTAGAGATGACATGTCAACCTTCATGTCGGAGACAACGTTGGCAATGAGGGTCTTAGCTTCTTCCTTAGAAAGATCGTTGATGCTGAGGAAGTTCATTCTGAGTGACGGTTAAAAAAAGTTCTGGGGATTGAAAAGGTTTAGGATCTGAGAGCTTTGAATGCTAGAGCAGTTTAAGAGAGATGAAGTTGCAGTAGGGATTTAGGTTGAAGACGGTGGGTATAAAGGGGTTAGGAATAGTGGACGTTTGGTATATTGGCAGTTTCGAGGTAGCATTTAATGGAATGCGGGGGGAAAACGTTTCCGTTAGAAGAGTAACGATCAGGGGTATTTTGGTAAAAGACCGTTTCAGTTAATTAGGTCTTGCCCGTACCTCGAAATATTGCTAAGTCCACATCTGTATCTGTTGTCTTTCTGATAGGGATCTCTGGTCATAGATGGGGAGGTTCTCTGATGTGAGATTCTGATGATCAGAGATAGGGGTTCTCTGATCTGAGTTTCTGGTGCAGAAGAAAGCAATTCTGGTTCAGTGAATCTCTGGTTCAGGCATCTCTGGGAAGATCATCCATCATTCTTAATTCTTCCCTTAGCTTGTTAAACCTTGCCTTAGGTAAAGGCTTGGTTAGGATGTCTGCAAGCTGGTCTTCTGTAGGCACATGCTCCATACATATATGCTTCTTCTCAACATGATCTCTGATGAAGTGATGTCTGATTTCAATATGCTTTGTCCTGGAGTGAAGAACTGGATTCTGAGTGATAGCAATGGCACTAGTGTTGTCACACAACAACTTGATCTCCTTTGCTTGAATTCCATAGTCCTTCAGTTGTTGTTTCATCCAGAGTAACTGAGCACAGCAACTCCCAGCTGCAATGTACTCAGCTTCAGTTGTACTTGTTGAGATGGAGTTCTGCTTTTTGCTAAACCAGGAAACAAGCCTTCCTCCTAGCAATTGGCAGTGACCAGAGGTGCTCTTTCTGTCTAGTCTGCAACCTGCAAAATCTGAGTCAGAGTAACCAATTAGTTCAAAGTTACCTCCCTTGGGATACCATAGGCCTGCATTTGGATTTCCTTTGATGTATCTGATGTTTCTCTTTGCAGCGCTTAGATGGCTTTCCTTGGGCTTTGATTGGTATCTGGCACAGATTCCAACAGAGAATGAGATATCTGGTCTGCTTGCAGTTAGGTACAGCAGAGATCCTATGATCCCTCTGTATGTTGTTGCATCCACATCTTTTCCTTCATCATCCGGACCAATTCCTTGTGATGTGTTCATGGGGATCTTTACTGAGGATTTGCCTTCCACTCCAAACTTCTTGATCAGATCTCTGGTGTACTTGCCTTGATTGAAAAGATCCCTTCTGGAACTTGTTTGACTTGAAGTCCTAGGAAGTAACTGAGTTCTCCCATCATACTCATTTCAAATTGACTCTGCATCACTTGAGAAAATTTCTTGCACAATTCTGGATTAGTACTACCAAATATAATATCATCAACATATATTTGTACTAACAGAATATGATTAGCAACAGAGATTTGAAATAGAGTTTTGTCAACCTTTCCTTTAGTAAACCCATGGTTCACCAGGAAAAGGGACAATGTGTCATACCAGGCTCTGGGAGCTTGCTTAAGACCATAGAGGGCCTTTTTAAGCTTGTAGACACAAGAAGGTTGAGTAGGAATGACAAAACCTGGTGGTTGTTCCACATAAACTTCCTTTTCAAGGTCTCCATTCAGAAATGCACTCTTAACATCCATCTGGTAGACCTTGATGTTGTTGTAAGCAGCATAGGCTAGAAAGATTCTGATGGCTTCAAGTCTGGCAACTGGTGCAAAGGTTTCATCAAAATCAATTCCTTCTTCTTGGCAGTATCCCTTGGTTACCTGCCTAGCTTTATTCCTTACAATGTTGCCATCTTCATCTGCTTTGTTCTTGAATACCCATTTGGTTCCAATGACGTTCTGGTGCATTGGTCTAGGAACAAGTTCCCATACTTTGTTCCTTTCAAACTGGGTAAGCTCTTCTTGCATAGCATTGATCCAGTCTGAGTCTGCAAGAGCTTCCTCCACAGTCATAGGTTCCATTTGAGATATGTAGCAGGTAAGCATTGCTTCTCTCCTTGATGTAGCAGATCTGGTCTGGACTCCACTTCTGATTTGTCCAATTACTTGATTAGGAGGATGATCTCTTAACCAAGTCAAATCAGGTTCAGATAAGGGTTGTCTTGGATTCTCTTGTTCTCCTTCTGATTCTTCGTCACTATCTTTGCCTTGTAGGATGGGATTCTGATGGTGCATTGGTATGGCAGAGTTAGTTAGCAACTCTGGCATATCCGTCTCTGGTGGATCCAGTTCTGGTGAATCTTCTAGATTCGCTTTCTCCAAGATTTCAGTTATGCTCTCAATAGAGTTGAGGTTATCAAACTTGACATGAATAGATTCTTCAACAAGTAGAGTTCTTTTGTTGAGTATTCTGTAGACTTTGCTGGTGCTAGAGTAGCCTAAGAATGTTCCTTCATCAGCTTTTTCTTGAAACACCTTAAGGTGATCCTTCCCATTGTTGAGTATATAACATTTACATCCAAATGCATGAAAGTAGCTGATGTTGGGTTTTCGTCCTTTCCATAATTCATAGGGAGTTTTCTGATGAGTTTTGTGAATCATGCTCCTGTTCTGGGTGTAGCATGCATTATTGATTGCTTCAGCCCAGTATCTGTAAGGTAGACCTGATTCAGCAATCATGGTCCTTGCAGCTTCCTTTAAGGTTCTATTTCTTCTTTCTGTAACTCCATTCTGTTGAGGAGTTCTGGCTGCAGAGAGTTGATGCATTGTACCATTCTGGTCACAAAGTTCCTGTATGACCTTGTTGACGAACTCTGTTCCTCTGTCTGATCTGATGGCTTTGACTTTCTGATTTTGCTCATTCTGTAATAGCTTTAGCAGAGATGGCAGTTTCTGCAGAGTTTCATTTTTCTTGGTCAGAAAGATAGTCCATGTGAATCTGGAGTAGTCATCCACCATGACTAAAGTGTATCTCTTGCCACCAACACTTGGAGTTTCCACTGGTCCAAATAAATCCACGTGGATTAGATTCAAAGGACCAGTAGAGAGGTTTCCAGCAATGGGTTTGAATGAGTTCTTCACTTGTTTTCCTTTCTGGCATGCACTGCATAAGTTTTCCTTTTTGTATACAAGGTTGGGTATACCTTCAACAATGTGATCCCTTGCTAGCTTGTTGATTGTTTTGAAATTCAAGTGACTCAGTTTCTTGTGCCATTCCCAACTGAGTTTTGAATCTCCTTTAGCTATCAGGCAAATTCCATCTTTTGCAGTTGACCAATCAACTACATAGATGTTTTTCTTCCTTGTTGCTGTTAGAGCTACATCTTTAGTTGTCTCATGCTTGACAGAACAGCCTTCCTTGGAGAATTCAACTGTGTAGCCTTTGTCACAGAATTGGCTAGCACTCACAGGTTGAATTTCAATCCTTTGACATAAGAGACATCATCAATGATTATCTGGTTCTTTATCAGCTTCCCTCTTCCCTTTGTCTGGCCATCTTTATCATTACCTCCAAAGGTAACTCTAGGCCCTTTGACTTTCTGGAACTCTGTTAGGCAACTCTTGTCACCTGTCATGTGCCTGGAGCATCCACTATCAATGTACCAATCTTGCTCAGAGATGGCTCCAGCACATAGTTCCTACAAAATTAAAAGGAAGATTTAGGTACCCAGGCAATGTTGGGTCCTAGGGGGTCATGCAGTCTTGGCAGCCGGTACCACTTTGGTCTTATCAAGTGAAACCTTGGTGGGTGGTACCCATTGTCCACCTGGTAGTCATAGTAAACGGAAGTGTGATTCACTTTGGGCAGATGCTTGTGAGGATCATGCTTCCGGTTTACATACTTCTGCATAGCCTTTTTAGTTGGGTAGAAGTCCCATATACTATCAAGATCAGAGGGGCGATTAACTTCGGGCTTCTTAAGTTGACCAGCCAACCTTTTCTGCCTAAAGTTAACTTTCTCTTGATATCTGCCTTTCTGGTGATCATCTCTGACACGATTATCATGAGTTTGTCTGTTATGGGTTCGTCTTTGATTTTTGGTATTCTGAAAACCTTTTCTGTTGTTAGGTTTTCTGCCAGGTTCATTAATTTTTAAAATGGGTTTCTGTTGAACCTTTATCTTTTCCTTTTCTGGTCTGACATTCTCATGAATAACCTTGGTGCCAGATACACCAGCCTGACAAATGGGGCTAGTAATCAGTGGCACTATGACCTTGTCTGCCTTAGCAACTCTGGTGCTAGGCATTACAGAAGGCTCACCTGATTCTGTTGAGCCATAACCAAGACCAAAACCAGTGCCAATTTGTTGGTCAAGTACAATCTTTTCCATGGAAGACTGGGCCTTCTGGTAAGCTTTGTACTTAATCTCAAGAGGCTCTATCTCTCTTATTCTCTTTAGAAGAGAAACATTTTCAGCTTCCAGCTGATCTCTTTCCTTAATTAGAAGATTGATTTTGATCTCAACCTCCTTTCTTAAGTCAAGAATTTCAACCTTAAGCTTACTGTTTTCTTCTTTAACAGAAGAATAAGTGGTTTGAATGGCTTGAAACTCTTCCCAAAATTCTGACATTGAATCAGAATCAAAGGCTCTGCCTACCGAGGAAAAACTAGAGTTGGAAGTAGAAGATACCTCATCATCAGATTGACCCATAAGGCATAGGTCTTCAGTTTCTGTATCCAGGCAACAGAATGCTTCATCAGATTCTGATTCCGAGCTGGACTCTGTCTCAGAGAGGGGGTCCTTCTCTGGTTGTTCAGTGATGAGTGCCTTCCTTCTTCGATGCTCATATTTCTTTTCTCCTTCCTGGCCTTGCCTTTTGGAGACAATGGGGTGTGGACAGTTGACTTTGAAGTGCCCTGGTTGTCTGCAGTTGTAGCAGAGAAGCTCTCCACTACTTTCTGATGGTTTGGACTTCTGGTGTGGCTTTCTGCTAGAGAGTGGACTTCTGCTATCCTTCGGCTTCAAGAATTTCCTGAACTTCCTAGCAAAAGCCACCATATACTCGTCAGTTAAAAGAATAGTAGGGTCAAAATTATTTACCTGAGAGGTGCTGGCAGTGAGGGCAGTAGTTGTTCTGTCCTCAACTTCTTCTTTCTCTTCTTCATTCATCTCAAACTCATACGACTTGAGATCAGAGATGAGTTTCTCAGTGCTGTAGGTTCTGAGATCCTTGCTATCTCTCATGGCAGTGACCTTCATCTTCCATGGTGAAGGTAGACCTCTGAGAACCTTCAAGTTGATCTCCTTTGGAGTAAGTTCCTTCCCAAGTTCTGATATCTCAGCAGTGAGGGTGAGCAAGCGAGCATACATCTCAGTTATGCATTCTTTGGGTAGAAGTTTGAAATCTTCAAACTTCTTCATGGCAATAGTAAGTTTGTTGTCCTTTTCTTGCTCATCTCCAGCTCCTATCAGGGTAAGAGTATCCCAGATTTCCTTGGCAGATTTGCACTTCTTGATCCTTGTGAAGTACTTGTCATCAATGGCCTTGTAGAGGATATCCTTGGCAATGTTGTCAAGGTTGTACTTCCTCCTCTCTTCATTTGACCATTCATGGCGCAGTTTGGTGATCATCTGGGGTTGACCACTACCAGTAATGTATTCAGGGTTGACCTTGGTGAACTCTGTGAAAGGTCCTGCATCAAGAACTTCCCACATTTCATCATGGAGTGCGCAGAGGTGAGCTTTCATGCGGATCCTCCAGTCATCAAACTTTGTCACTGAGAACATAAGATTCTTTGAAAGGGTGTTATCCATAATATGAGATTAAAGAGGCTAAAACAAGTGGATCTCTTGTTTGGTAAGTAACCTAAAAGATTACAAGAACAAGGAGGCTCTGATACCACTTGTTAGTCCCGTTTGAAATGGAAACAGTCTAGAGGGGGGGGTGAATAGACTGTTTAGGAATTTAAACTTTTCTCTAAGTCAAGTTTGACTTAACAGAGATGGTCCAAATCTGGTGACAGAGATGGTCAAGTTCTGATGGCAAAACTAGACCAGGCAGCGGATAAGTTTCTGTCCGGGTAGCCTCTAGAAGAAAGCTAAGGCAAAATGCCTTTCTGATAACTCTGAAGGAAGATCTGCTGGACACAGAGTCCAACCTTAAGAGTTAGTCAGTAGAATCTTAAGTGCAGGAATTAAAAGCTTAAAGTAAATGACACCGGGGTTTTTATAGTGGTTCAAGGAACAACTTGTTCCTCTAATCCACTGTTCCACTAAGCTTGCAAAAACAACAGTTTACAACGCCTTAGTCCCTAGAGCTTAAGAAGCACTCCTCGTCTTCTTCAAGTCTAGTTGCCACCCGGGATGCAGTCTTGCTTCCTGATGGCTGGTCTCGTTTCACTGAGTCTCTTGAAGTATCTCCACTTCACTTACTCCAGCTAGTTTGAGACGTCCCTTTTTTTCACGAAGTGTTTGATATATAATCAGTTTTCTCCAACGTTGCTTCTTCACAAAGGATGAGTATATGAAGCTTTCGAAGTGTTGAAGAACTGAGTAACTTTGCAGTTTTCTAGTTGGATGAAGGATAGGAAAGTATATCTTCCAACTGGTGCCTTTTCTTGTCTAAGAATGAAGTTTGAATCTCAAGAAGGTTGTTTTTACGCAAAAGTTATTCTCTTAGTTCTTCTGAGTGTATCTTATATACTGGGAGCAGTCTTCCCGTTGGAGTGTAGAAGACAGCTTCATTAATTGCATGTACTGTTGACTTGACCGGTTGGACCTTCGACTTGCTATTTTGGGGGCGTAAAGATACTCGCATGGTCGATCATCAGCTTTAAATATCTCTTCGTACGTACAACATTAAATGTGCATTTAATGCGTGTACAGTGCCATGTTTCCGTTGAAAGGTTCGTAACCATTAGGGGATTTCCCGTTAGTTTAACGACCGTTGGAAAGGCTTCCGGAATCTGGTGGATTTAGCAGAGTCTAAAGAGGTTCTCTGGGCCAATCTCTGAAGTCCATCTCTGTTGCCAACTCTGGTATCTTTCTGATGACCAGTTTCTGATGGCTTCTCATGTGAGCAACTCTGGGAGCAACTCTGGTAGAGGCAAGATGGAACTCTGGCAGGACAGACTAAGCTAAAACTTACAAAAGAAATTCTAATACACAATTTCTAATGGGGTACTTTCAAATTCTAATAAACCTAGCATCATCAAAATCTCAATACATTTATTCCTTACACCATATACTATCAAGAGCAGAGGGACGGTTAGCTTTGGGATTTTGAAGTTGACCAGCCAACCTCTTCTGCCTAAAGTTAACTCTCTCTTGATATTTGCCCTTCTGGTGGTCATTTCTGGCACGATTGTCATGAGGTTGTCTGTCGATGAATGGTCGTTTATTTTTGTTATTCTGAAAACCTTTTCTGTTGTTAGGTTTTCTGCCAGGTTCATTATTTTTCAAAAAGGGTTTCTGTTGAACCTTTATCTCTCCATTTTCTGGTCTAACTTCCTCATGAACAACCTTGGTGCCAGATACACCATCTTGACAGATGGGGCTAGAAATCAGTGGCACTATGACCTTGTCTGCCTTAGCAACACTGGTGCTAGGCATTACAGAAGGCTCACCTGATTCTGTTGAGCCATAACCAAGACCAAAGTCAGTGCCAATCTGTTGATCAAGTAAAATCTTTTCCATGGAAGACTGGGCCTTCTGGTAAGCTTTGTACTTAATCTCGAGAGGCTCCATTTCTCTTATTCTCTTGAGAAGAGAAACATTTTCAGTCTCCAGCTGATCTCTTTCCTTAATTAGAAGATTGATTTTGATCTCAACCTCCTTTTTCAAGTCAAGAATTTCAGCTTTCAACTTACTGTTTTCTTCTGTTACAGAGGAATAAGTGGCTTGGATGGCCTTAAACTCTTCCCAAAATTCTGACATTGAATCAGAATCAAAAGCTAAGCCTACCGAAGAAAAACTAGATGTAGAGGTAGAGGTTACCTCATCATCAGAATGAGCCATGAGGCATAGGTCTTCTGTCTCAGTATCAAGGCAACAGAAGGCCTCATCAGAATCAGAGTCAAAACTGGATTCTGTCTCTGACAGAGGGTCTTTCTCGAGCTATTCTGTCACGCGTGCTTTCCTTCTCCTGGAATTGTCTTCATACTTCTTCTTTTCTCCATCATGCCCTTGTTTCTTGGACACTCTTGGATGTGAACATTCTGCCTTGAAATGTCCAGGTTGTCTGCAGTTGTAACAGAGAAGCTCACCACTGCTTTCTGTTGTTTTGACCTCCTGGAATGGCTTTCTGCTGAATGATGGACTTCTTCCATCTTTAGGATTTTTTCATGAACTTCTTGAATCTCCTAGCAAAAGCAGCCATATATTCGTTAGCTAAAAGTACTGAAGGGTCAAAATCATTTACCTTTGATGTGTTGGCAGTGAGGGCTGTAGTGGTCCTCTCTTCTGGTACATCTTCTTTTTCTTCAATCATTTCAAACTCATGAGCTTTGAGATCTGAAATGAGCTTATCAGTGGGATAAGTCTTCACATCCTTGCTGGCTTGGACAGCAACCACCTTCATTTTCCATGCTGAGGGTAGTCCCCTCAACACCTTAAGGTTGATCTCCTTGGTGGTGAGTTCCTTGCCAAGCTCAGAGATCTCTCCAGTGAGAGTGAGGAGCCTGTCATACATCTTGGAGATGCTTTCACCAGGAAGAAGTTTGAAGTCATCAAACTTCTTGTCGGCTATTGTCAGCTTGTTGTCCTTCTCTTGCTCATCACCAGCTCCAATGAGCTCAAGAGTATCCCAGATTTCCTTTGCAGTCTTGCACTTCTTTATTCTGTTGAAGTACCTATCATCGATGGACTTGTAAAGAATATCCTTAGCAATGTTGTCCAGATTGTACTTCCTTCTTTCTTCAGTAGTCCACTCAGATTTAGCCTTATTGATCATCTGAGGTCTAGTGTTGTCAATAGCATGTTCAGGGTTGACCTTCTGGAAGCTTGTGAAGGGCCCAATGTCAAGTACTTCCCACATCTCATCATGCAGAGCACAAAGATGTGCCTTCATCCGGATCCTCTAGTCATCAAATTTGAGATCTGAGAACATAAGATTCTTGGACAAAGAGTGATCCATTATATCAGATAAAAATGAGGTAAAACAGTAAAACAAGTGGATCTTTGTTCAGTAAACAACCTAAGAGATTATTAGAACAAGGAGGCTCTGATACCACTTGTTGGTCCCGGTTGTACTGGATACAGTCTAGAGGGGGGGTGAATAGACTGTATTGGTTTTTAGCTTTTTCAATCTAAGTACCAGATTTAACAGAATAGCCTGTTCTGTTGGCAGAACAGACTGGCAGCGGATGGGGTTATGGTAGGGAGTTCTGTTAGTAGCCTTAGAGAAGCAAAGGCAGTAGGCCTTCTGTTAACTCACAAGACAAGTTCCGCTGAACACAGATATCAAGTCTTTGGAGTTAAACCGTTCAAATAAAAACAATGAAAGTAAAGCAGTAAGTAAATGACACCAGGGCTTTTTATAGTGGTTCAAGGAACAACTTGTTCCTCTAGTCCACTGTTCCACTAAGCTCGTAAAAACTTCCGTTTACAATGCCTTAGCCCTATCACTTAAGAAGCTCTCCATGTCTTCTTCAAGTGTAGATGTCTTCTTGGATGCACTTCCGGCTTCCCTAAGACTGGTCCTTTCACTGAGCTTTCCAGAAGTATCACCACTTCACTGCTCCAGGTACTTGGACTTCCTTCTTGTGAAAGAAGAGGTTCTATTTAGAACAGAGGTTCCTCCAACTTGCTTCGTTACAAAGGATTTGTATGTGATGAGCTTGAAGAGTTGAAGAACACTTGGAACTTTGCTTGAGTTGGAAATAAGGATTTTTCCAACTTCTGCCTTCTCTTGTAGAGGATGATGAAGTTTTAAACTCAAGGAGGCTTTTTGCGTTTTTGGCGTTTGAATATCTGGTATGCAGAGTTGTAGCAAAAGTTAGCAAAAGTTATCCGGTTGTTCTTCGTAGTGTATCTTTTATACTGAGGTTGTCTTCCCGTTGGAGGAGAAGGAGGACAACTGCATTAAATGAGCGGGCAATTGACTTGACCAGTAGGACCCGGTAAAGTTGGCGGGTTACTATTTTGGGATAAAGTTATCCTGACATTGCGACCAATCATCTGCAATTACTCTACGGAGTATGGGGAGCATTAAATGTGCATTTAATGCGCGCACTGTAGCTTTTCCGTTCAAGACTCCTAGTCGTTGAAGGAATCTTTCAGTTGGTTTCCCGGCTTGGTGGAATTCTTCCAAGTGTCAGGCCTTCCGGTGTCTTTAGAAGAGAGTTGATCAGAGAAGGTCTTGAGCACTTCTGTTGAAACGATATCCAACAGAGAACCAGGAGGGTTTCTGTCAGAGTAAAGGCTAACAGAGACCTTGAGGTCTTCTGTTCTAAAGCAGAGAACCAAAGGTCTTCTGTCAGGAGGTCTTCTGGTCTGGAGGCCTTCTGGTAGTCGATTATACTAAGAACTTTTACAAAGGAAAATTCTAATACATTAAGTCTAAAGAGGGGTACTCTAAAGGCCTAATTAATCTAGCATCATCAAAATCTAATTACAAATATTCCTTACAATTAATTATTACTAGAAACGATCAACGAACCGATGGTTAATCGTTGATGGTTTCACAAGTAAGTAACTTCGGTTTATTAATGCACGGTCGTGGTTAATAAACTTAAGAGGGATTTATTTTGTTGGTTAAACCGAAACCGTTGTGTTGAGGTTATCAATCTCAATTGATTTCATCAAGGAGTTAGAAAGATTAAATGCTACTATTAAATCGGTATAAGGCGTTGTTCTATATTTGATTAATGGTAAGGGTTATTAATGGACGGTTGTTGTTAATAACTACCCTCGATGAAGTGGATATACTCCCCGATTGAGTATTCGAGAGGGAATAAGTTATAGATATAACAATGATCGACTAAAATATATCAACAAGTGGAAAGTAGCAATGCCAAATCCTTTTTATCTTTGTATTAAACACATATAGGTTGTTCATCTTAGTTTCTTAATTAAATTAAATCACTCAAAACCAAAAACCCCCTTTTTAATTACTAGTTTCATAAAAAGAGAATCATTCCTTTCCCTGTGGATACGAACTCTACTACGCTATACTACGTATAAGTGTTTAGTATTGAATTTATTTTGACGCACCGTGACAAAGTGCTCGTCAAATTTGGCGCCGTTGCCGTGGAAAGGCAAGTACTTTTCTTTTTATTTTATCTCTTAAAAATAAAAAAAAATAAAAAAATATATATAAAGAAAAATCTTACTTTTCTATTTTCCAGAGCTTGCATGAGTAAATGGATACCAACACATCATCCCTAGAGAGTCAAATTTCCGACTTGACTTCTCTAATAAAGGAGTTTATCTCATGTTCAAAATCTCAAGATGTCCATACATGCAACATATGCATGTCACAAAGGCATCTTACGGATTTTTGCCCAGAGCTTCGAGAAGAATTCTTTGAACAAAGGAATGGTGTTGGTTTCCAAGAGAGGTATGATTCATTCTCCAACACATATAGCCCATACTCATTCTTATTCCAGCATGTCCACTGAAGACATTATCCGAGCTCTCACTATCAATGTGACAAATATGCAACAAAATATGTCACAATGCTCGCAAGAAGCAGTGTCCAACGAACAGAACTTGGACAATCAGTTGAAACAAATGCCAAGCATTGTGAACCACATGAGCGAGGAGGAGGAAGAAGAGGAGCTTACGGAGAAAGCTCAACCGGAGGAGGAACCTCAAAACTCAACTCAACCACCGGCCATTCCTGAGATCATGCCACCATTTCCTGAGGCTCTAAGGGAAACACAAAGGGTGGAGAAGGACAAAGATATCTATGAAATCTTCAGCAATTGTGAGTATAATTTAGACTTCTCTTTGTTCACAAATAAGCAAGGAATAACGGTGGGATTACACAAATATTTCATACTCCCTCTTATACCACCCGGATCAAAACCCCTTCCATTGACCATGCTTAATGAAAATCATGGACCAACACTCTCACAATATGAAGCGATAGAAAGTTGGATATTTGATCCCGGAAAGGTCAAAATAAAGGGTCGAAAAACTGAGTCTTTCTATAAGAGTCACCCAGGTGAAAATTTGAAGAAGATGAGTTATCACGATCCAAGCTTGAACGATTGAACACAACCATGGCGTCGTGCCGCGACGTTAACTAAGGCACTTCTTGGGAGGCAACCCAAGCAAGGTACGTTTACTTGTTTTTTTTTATTTTTACACATTTTGAAAAAAAATGACCTGGGATTGAACCCCGCCGGGTATAAAACCCCACCCGGTCGGGTTACCTCTAAAAACAAAACACCCGACCAACCACCCGGGCGAGGCAAGAGCGGAACAAGAATAAATCAAACACCCAACCGGGTAAAATACCTCACCCGACCGGGCGAACGAGTAAAATACCTCACCAGGTCGGGCTCACCTCTTCCCCATTTTCTTTTCTTCCCATTCGAACCACACCCCAAATTTCCTCCATTTCCAAAAGTCAAAAGCTTCATATCTCCTACATCCATCCACCAATTAAACTCATTTCATTCATCACCTCTTCACCCTTTTCATCTCCACACCCACGAATCACCAACAAAACCTCCCAAAAAGTAACCCAAAAAAAACATTCATCTCAGACACAAGCACTAGGGACAGTTCTTTGATTATCTTGGGGGGAGAGTTTTATGGAATACTCACATTCATACTCTTTATTCTTGTAAAATAAAAATAAAAAAGCTTGTTAAGTTGAAAACCCGAAAGGGCAACTTAAGCAAAAATAAAGCAAAAATAAGAGTGAGTTGTGAGGATAAAACGGAAAAATGTGGGAAGCTGGGATAAAAACCCGAAAGGGCACCTAGGCAAAATGAGAGAACGAGAGAAAGTATTTTCTTTTATTTCTGCAGGATCCTAAGGGTAACGAAAAAAAAAGATTGAAGTTGATAAAGAAATATGGAGTTGAAGACCCTCTTTACTGTTATATTTTTGGGGATATACTTTATGTGTTTCTAAAAACAATCGTGGATGTGTGTGTTGATATTCTTGTCATTTTAAGGACTTCTTGGACCGGATTTGATTTACCCGAGACGAGTAAAGGTTTAAGTGTGGGGGTGTTTGATGCACACTAATTAGTAGTGCATAATTGCATGTTTTTATGTTTGATTTATGTTGATTGTTTGACATTTTATTTAGTTTGTAAACATTTTTGTAATTTCAGTTGTAATTGTATTTTATTCTTTATTTATAAGTTGTAAAATATAGTTAGGATTTGTGGTGTTGGAAAGGAAGACTTTGAAGAGAAGAAAACAATAAATTTGACTGCCCATGAGTGAAACCCGACCAGGTAGAAACCCCCACCCGATCGGGTAGGATTTAACAGACGAAATTGCCAAGAAAGTCACTGGACCCGGTCGGGTCCCCTACTTGACCCGGTCGGGTCAGATGTGACCCGGAACAAAACGACGTGCGAAGATCACCAGAACGTGGCAGATTATCTGATTTTGACCGGACCCGGTCGGGTAAGTACTTGACCAGGTCGGGTACCCAGCCAAAGGTGTTGAAAAACACCTATAAATAGCACTCTTTTTCTTCTAAAAAAGGAATCCCTTCTTCCATACTCTTTAGCTCAGTTTAGAATAGCATTTCTTTATATTTTTCTAGCTATGTTTAGTCTCCAAATGAGGAGCTAAACTTCCATTCTTGGTGTTGCTCTTGAAGCTTGTTGATTATTAAAGTTGTGAGTTATTTTCTTAACTTCTTTCCTTGAATATTAATTAATAGTTCTTTCCTTAATACCATCTCTATATTAATGTTGGGGAGTGTTTCTAAGATGACAATTAGTTAACATCTCGACATTAATTAGAATGATATTTTCTTCCTCTATATTAATATTGGGGAGTGTTGCTAAGATGACAATTAGTTAACATCTTGATATTAATTATAGTAGGATTCATCTTCTTTAAAAATATTCTTCCTTGAATATTAATTAATCCCTACTCTTATTTCATATTAATATTTTGAACATTACTTAAAGGATCAACTAGTTTTGTTTCATATATTAATTATTACTAGAAACGATCAACGAACCGATGGTTAATCGTTGATGGTTTCACAAGTAAGTAACTTCTGTTTATTAATGCACGGTCGTGGTTAATAAACTTAAGAGGGATTAATTTTGTTGGTTAAACCGAAACCGTTGTGTTGAGGTTATCAATCTCAATTGATTTTATCAAGGAGTTAGAAAGATTAAATGCTACTATTAAATCGGTATAAGGCGTTGTTCTATATTTGATTAATAGTAAGGGTTATTAATGGACGGTTGTTGTTAATAACTACCCTCCATGAAGTGGATATACTCCCCGATTGAGGGGGTGTTTGGATCTGATTCTTAAAACTGATTCTGTTCCCTGAAGGAGCAGAAGCAGAAGTTGGAGTGTTTGGGTGAAAATGCAGAAGTGATTCTGGTGCTCTAATTTACTCCTAGAATCAGTTTTTTTAGAAGCTGGGGGGTACCAGCTTCTGAAAACTGATTCTGATTCTGCTTCTGCATTAAAAAAGAAGCAGAAGCAGAATCAGTTCCAAACACCCCCTGAGTATTCGAGAGGGAATAAGTTATAGATATAACAATGATCGACTAAAATATATCAATAAGTGGAAAGTAGCAATGCCAAGTCCTTTTTATCTTTGAATTAAACACATATAGGTTGTTCATCTTAGTTTCTTAATTAAATTAAATCACTCAAAACCAAAACCCCCCTTTTTAATTACTAGTTTCATAAAAAGAGAATCATTCCTTTCCCTGTGGATACGAACTCTACTACGCTATACTACGTATAAGTGTTTAGTATTGAATTTATTTTGACGCACCGTGACAAAGTTCTCGTCAAATTTGGCGCCGTTGCCGGGGAAAGGCAAGTAATTTTCTTTTTATTTTATCTCTTAAAAATAAAAAAAAATAAAAAAAAAATAAAAAATATATATATAAAGAAAAATCTTATTTTTCTATTTTCTGAGCTTGCATGAGTAAATGGATACCAACACATCATCCCTAGAGAGTCAAATTTCCGACTTGACTTCTCTAATAAAGGAGTTTATCTCATGTTCAAAATATCAAGATGTCCATACATGCAACATTTGCATGTCACAAAGGCATCTTACGGATTTTTGCCTAGAGCTTCGAGAAGAATTCTTTGAACAAAGGAATGGTGTTGGTTTCCAAGAGAGGTATGATTCATTCTCCAACACATATAGCTCATACTCATGTTCTTATTCCAGCATGTCCACTGAAGACATGATCCGAGCTCTCACTATCAATGTGACAAATATGCAACAAAATATGTCACAATGCTCGCAAGAAGCAGTGTCCAACGAACAGAACTTGGACAATCAGTTGAAACAAATGCCAAGCATTGTGAACCACATGGGCGAGGAGGAGGAAGAAGAGGAGCTTACGGAGAAAGCTCAACCGGAGGAGGAACCTCAAAACTCAACTCAACCACTGGCCATTCCTGAGATCATGCCACCATTTCCTGAGAGGGGTCATACCATGATGGTGCAGGAGGTGGAGTGGTCATAGAGGAAAAGGAGCCCTGGTGTGCTACATAGGAGTATATCAGACCAAAGGTTCGCCGTTGGTCCTCTTCATATCTCCGTCAGTCTTCCTGTCGTTGTTCCTCCAACCTCTCAAAGCTATGCCTCTGTTCAGTTCTATACTGATATGTAGTTGTTGTTGATCATGTTCATGTTATTGAGCATCTGTTGTTCGAATGGTGAGTATTGGTAGGCTGGAGCATCAGGTTGTTGTTGTGGTGGGTTAGGTATCAAGGGCGGGTTTTCTTCAGCATGTTCTTGATCTGGTTCATCTTGTGCATAGTGTGCCAGGATTGCCCCGGGGAGACAGTAGTGATGACCATCACCGATTTCATGGCCCACGATATCTAGGGGGACGTCAGGGGACGGGATATGGATAGTTATGTTTTGACGTGGGATGATAAACCAGTTGTAGATTGGTGTCCCAGTAGGTGTCATGTGAGATAGAGCCAAATCTTTGGTCTTTTGCTCAAGCCATGACGTGCAAATGAGCTATTTCGGAGTAATGGGGTCTGGGTCTACAAAGCCATATAAAGTGGCTAGATGTGTGATTAGGCCCCCTATCACAATTTGTCCGGATGACGTTGCCACATTTTTGAAATGGGTCCATAAGATAGAGGCAACGTCAACTGGTTCTGGTCCAGGTAAATCAGCTTGTGCCAGAACACACACGTCCCACATTCTTGTGTGGTGATTATTCGGTCTTCCGAGGAAACAATTTGAACAGAATTTTAGGAAAATACGGAAGACCGGGTGTTGAACACAGTTCACACTCAACTTAGAAAGGTCCACCACACCTTATCCTGTCATTCTTTTCCATAACTCGTACCCCACAAGCGTATCATAAGCACGAGCTTCATCAAACAGAGGGAGGCCAAAATGATGTGCAAATTCTCTTTTGGTCAATGAACGATTTTCATTGAGTAAACGAAAGGTGATGGTGTCATTTGCATGATCATCATCATCTTTTGTATACACATATGAACTAAAGAATTCATAAACCAAATGAGGATAAGTCACATATTGCATTTCTAGCAACCTTGTCATTCCAATTCTTGCAAATATATCACGAATGATAACATCAATCCAAAGGAAGGCTAGAGTAGTAATGCACATGAATCGGGATTGTTTTACCTCCCTTTGTGCTTGTCCCTCGAAGAGTCGCTTTTGTGCCTCCGTTGCAAATTCCATGCTTTCATAGCCCGCTACCGGTGGGATAGCCCTTGAAGAAGAAGCTTTGGATTTTTTTGGAGCCATGGGAATTGAATTTTTTTTAAAGGGATTTTCGGACTTTGGGTAGGGTGGGATTTGGATGGCTTTTATGGGTACGGGGTTGAAGAGGATGGTGAGAAGAGTAAGAATATGGTATTGGTTGAGGATTTTTGGGGAGATTTCGGACCTTGAATGTCCAAGAATGGGGATTTTCGAATTTTGGGTAGGGTTTTTGGGTTTGGTTGATTTGGAAGGTTTTGGGGGATTTTATGGGTATAGAGATGAAGAAGGAAGTGAGGAGATGAAGAAAATGAGGTTTTTTAGTGGATTTGGTTAAGGAATTGGGGAGATTCGAAGGTTGGGGTGTTTGAAAATGGTGGAATTTGGGTATTTTGGGTGTTGGGAGGAAGAAGAAGTGGGAGAGGAAGGTTGAGCCCGACCTGGTATAGCTGTGTTTTCCCGTTCTCCCGGTCAGGTGGGGTAGTTTACCCGGTCGGGTGTACGCTATTTACCCGAGGCAAAATGTTTTTTGTTGGGTGGCCCGGCCGGGTGAAGTGGTCTACCCGGTCGGGTGTAAACTGTTCACCCGAGGCAGAAAGGTTTAGCTGGGTTGCCCGGCCGGGTATGGAAGTCTACCCGGTCGGGCGAAAAATTAATTCTTGTTTTGCCCTCGCCTCGCCCGGGTGGTTGCCCGGGTGTTTTGTTTTTTTTAAGCAACCCGACCGGGTTAGGGTTTTTACCCGACCAGGTCCAATATCAGTCCATTTTGTTTTTGTTTTTTTGTTTTGTTTTTTTTTTGTTTTTTTTAAACACACACTACTGAAAAAATTAAAAATAAAAAATGAAAAAATTGGGTTGCCTCCCAAGAAGCGCTTGATTTAATGTCGCGGCACGACGCTATATATATTTTTTCTTTTATGTGGGATCGTGAACGTCCCTTGTTTCATTTTTCTTTTTCGGCCTTCTCCAGTAAGGCCGGGATTTCTTCTCTGGTATCACTTCAATCCCAGGTGGGATCCATTCTCCTTTTGAAAATTTGAATAATTCTTCTTTTTCAAACAGTTTGATTTTCTCATATTTTTTCTCAACAAAAATATTCGGGGTTTGTGGTTCACAAACATTTAGAGAACAAAGAGATTGGTCTTCAATCTGTTTTTTCGTAGAATCAAAAATGTTGAATTCTACCTTTTGATCATCAAACTCTAAAGTTAATGAACCATTAGACACGTCTATTTTTGTTTTTGCGGTTTTTAGAAAAGGCCTACCCAAGAGGATGAGTGTAGTTTGGTTATCATCTCCCATTTCCAGAACATAAAAATCAACTGGGAAAATCAAATTTTCTACTTCTACTAGCACATCTTCTACTACACCCTTCGGGTAAGTATTAGACCGATCCGCTAGTTGAATCACTACACCAGTTTGATGTAGTGGGCCGAGTTGTAAGGATTTATATAAGGAATAAGGAATGACATTTATTGACGCTCCTAAATCCAACAAGGCCTTAGAAAATAAGGTATCCCCTATTTTGCAAGGAATAGTGAACATGCCTGGATCGCTACATTTCTCAGGAAGTTTCTTTTTAAAAATGGTCGAGACACGTTCACTCACTTCAACTTTTTGTTTCCCTTCCAGTTTATTTTTCTTTTTCATTGTGCATAGTTCCTTTAAGAATTTTGCATAATGGGGAACACTTTTGATCAGTTTGAAGAGTGGGATGTTTACCTCAGAATTGACGAAGGTTTCGTATATGTCCCGATCATTCTTCAGCTTCCTCGTGTCTTTCAATGCCTCAGGGAATGGAGGGAGTGGTTCATATGATGACAGTGGAGGGAATTTAGTCTTCGTTGGCTTCTCCTCTTCCTGTTGAAAGCCTTCTTCAAGATCAACCTCTTGTTTCTCCTCCTCAACTTCCCGTGGTTGCAATTCTTTACCGTTCCTCAACATGATTGCATTGACATGTTGTCTTGGGTTTTGCTCAGTTTGGGAGGGGAGCCTAACCGAATCTTTTGCTTCAAGTCGACTTACGGCACTTGAAATTTGGCTAACTTGAGTTTCCAAATTTTGAATGCTCGGCTTGGTTTCATGTTGGAATTGCATCATGGTTTGTTGGAATTGCCCCATGCTTTGCTGCATTGTTCCCATATTAACGGCCAGCGCTCGAATCATGTCTTCGGTGGACATACTCGAGTTCGATGTTTGGCCTTGTGGTTTATATTGTTGAGGAGGAGGATTTGTTTGAGAATTTCCGTACCTTAAATTCGGATGATCCCTCCATCCCGGGTTGTAAGTATTTCCTGGAGGATCGTACCTCCTTTGACCTTGGAACCCCAAAGCATTGACTTGCTCGGAGTTCTCTTCTTGTAGCGTTGGGCAAGAATCTGTGGGATGCCCTTGTGTTGAACAGATGCCACAGACCTTGACTTCTTGGGTTTTGGATTTAAAAGGAAATCTTTAACCAAAGAAGTCAAGCCGGCTACTTGACTCTCCAACAAGTTGTTGGATTCCGCTACCATGACTCGTTTCGATGATGACCTTCCGTTGTAATGTCTCGAGTTTTCGGCCAACTCCGAAATGAGGTCTCTTGCTTGAGAAGGGGTTTTGTTAACAATACCCCCTCCGCATGCCGCATTCACCATGCGTCTATCTTGATCAACAAGTCCATCATAGAAGTAGAGGATAAGATCTTGTTCCGAATACCCATGATATGGGCAACTATCACATAATTTTTTAAAGCGCTCCCAATATTCATACAAGGTCTCATTATCCGCTTGCTCAATGTTGTTGATTTGCTTCTTGAGACTTGAAGAGATAGATGCGGGATAGTACCTGTCAAGGAAGCTCTTTTTCATTTGAGCCCATGTATTGATGCTCCCCGAGGGAAGATAGAATAGTCAATCTTTGGCGGTGTCTTTGAGGGAGAATGGGAAGGCTCTCAGCTTGATTTGCTCCTCGGACACGCCATTGGGGCACATGCTTGTGCACACAATATGGAACTCTGACAAGTGTTTATTTGGATCTTCCTCTCGTAGGCCATGGAAAGAGGGAAGTAGGTGAATGAGCCCAGATTTTAGCTCGAATGTGACCCCCGTATCAAGAGTTGGAAAAGTGATACATAAGGGTTGTTGATTTAGATTCGGAGCCGTGAGCTCCCTCAGCGTTATTGTTTCCAGAGCCATGTGGAAAGACTCTTCGGATTCGCTAGAATGAGAACTAGCACTTGATGATTCCTCCGAAGAAGTATTCGGAAATAGATTCATGAACCTCTCGAAGGCTTGTTTTGTTTCGGGCTTTGTTTGGTAGGTGATTTGGTTTATAGATCGGTGTTTAACCATATACTCAAACAAATTTGACGAGCACTTTGTCACGGTGCGTCAAAATAAATTCAATACTAAACACGTATACGTAGTATAGCGTAGTAGAGTTCGTATCCACAGGGAAAGGAATGATTCTCTTTTTATGAAACTGGTAATTAAAAAGGGGGTTTTTGGTTTTGAGTGATTTAATTTAATTAAGAAACTAAGATGAACAACCTATATGTGTTTAATTCAAAGATAAAAAGGACTTGGCATTGCTACTTTCCACTTATTGATATATTTTAGTCGATCATTGTTATATCTATAACTTATTCCCTCTCGAATACTCAATCGGGGAGTATATCCACTTCATCGAGGGTAGTTATTAACAACAACCGTCCATTAATAACCCTTACTATTAATCAAATATAGAACAACGCCTTATACCGATTTAATAGTAGCATTTAATCTTTCTAACTCCTTGATAAAATCAATTGAGATTGATAACCTCAACACAACGGTTTCGGTTTAACCAACAAAATTAATCCCTCTTAAGTTTATTAACCACGACCGTGCATTAATAAACAGAAGTTACTTACTTGTGAAACCATCAACGATTAACCATCGGTTCGTTGATCGTTTCTAGTAATAATTAATATATGAAACAAAACTAGTTGATCCTTTAAGTAATGTTCAAAATATTAATATGAAATATGAGTAGGGATTAATTAATATTCAAGGAAGAATATTATTAAAGAAGATGAATCCTACTATAATTAATATCAAGATGTTAACTAATTGTCATCTTAGCAACACTCCCCAATATTAATATAGAGGAAGAAAATACCATTCTAATTAATGTCGAGATGTTAACTAATTGTCATCTTAGCAACACTCCCCAACATTAATATAGAGATGGTATTAAGGAAAGAACTATTAATTAATATTCAAGGAAAAAAGTTAAGAAAATAACTCACAACTTTAATAATCAACAAGCTTCAAGAGCAACACCAAGAATGGAAGTTTAGCTCCTCATTTGGAGACTAAACATAGCTAGAAAAATATAAAGAAATGCTATTCTAAACTGAGCTAAAGAGTATGGAAGAAGGGATTCCTTTTTGAGAAGAAAAAGAGTGCTATTTATAGGTGTTTTTCAACACCTTTGACCGGGTACCCGACCGGGTCAAGTACTTACCCGACCGGGTCCGGTCAAAATCAGATAATCCGCCATGTTCTGATGATCTTCGCACGTCGTTTTGTCCCGGGTCACATCTGACCCGACCGGGTCAAGTAGGGGACCCGACCGGGTCCAGTGACTTTCTTGGCAATTTCGTCTGTTAAATCCTACCCGATCGGGTGGTGGTTTCTACCCGGTCGGGTTTCACTCCTGGGCAGTCAAATTTATTGTTTTCTTCTCTTCAAAGTCTTCCTTTCCAACACCACAAATCCTAACTATACTTTACAACTTATAAATAAAGAATAAAATACAATTACAACTGAAATTACAAAAATGTTTACAAACTAAATAAAATGTCAAACAATCAACATAAATCAAACATAAAAACATGCAATTATGCACTACTAATTAGTGTGCATCAAGAACCATGGCCCTCAAGGTTCTAACAAGAAGGGGAACCACGGGGGAGGCGGATCTTTCAAAACCCCTGCACCACCGGTAAGGGGAAATCAAAGCCCGAGCAGGCAAAGCTCTGTGTCACAAGGCTCAGGCGTGAAGAAGTGCAGCAATTGTAAGAAGAACCACTTTGGCAAGTGTCGCGATCCCCTGAGGTGTTATCAATGCGGGGAGGTCGGGCATTTGAAAGTGAGTTGCCCACAACTTGGGCGAGCCATGGGGGCCGGGCCAAGTAGTGGAACAACGATGAGCAGGAATCGAACGGGAGCACCGAATGCGAGCGGTGGGCACGGTGGAGCGAGTGCAAGCAACGCGCCATCCATAAATCAAGGGAAGACCCAAGCTCGGGTCTATGCTATGACGGAGGCGGATGCTTGTGCCAACCCGGACTCCGTTGCGGGTAATTCCTTAAACTCACATTTTAATCTATTGTAAGCAATAGGAGTGATGAACTTGTAAATTTATAACCCCAACGAGTTTGGTCGGGTTTGGAGAGAAAAGGGGAGGATAATCCTCGCCCTGGGCGAATGCCGCCCGACTTTGATGAAAGTCGTCCGGCTTTCGTCTTGACTTATTGAAAAAAATACCACGGCAACGAATACCGACCGGCTTCCACCGAGAACCGGCCGACTTTCGTAAATAATAAATCGGAATTTTTCCTCGCAGATGAAAACGGGCCGGCTTTCACATAAACCGGCCGACAATTGTAACATGTTATCCGGGATAAACTGCGGCGCCAAAACCCGACCGGCTTCTGTGAAAGTCGCCCGACATTCGTTGGGCCTGGGGATTCCTGCACTGTTGAAACCCGGCCGAGTTTCATAGAAACCGGCCGGCTTTGAAACCTATTTTATGAATAAAACGACGGCGACGAAAACCGGCCGGCTTTCGTGAAAGCTGCCCGGCTTTCGTGAAAGCTGCCCAGCTTTCGTGATTTATTTACGGGCAATTTTTCTCGTAGACGAAACCTGGCCGGCTTTCGTAGAAACCGGCCGGCTTACGTAGCGACCGGCTCTGAAGTGAGCGAAAACCGGCCGGCTTTCGTGAAAAGCGACCGGCCTTTCCCCTGTTAATGTACAAGGTCGGTTTTCGAGGGTGAGAACCGAGCGGGTTGTGATGGGACGTTGAACGACTACCATCTGAACCGTAGTTGGTACATTCTTTAACCAAAGAAGCAAGTCTATACTTGGTAGTGTGTCTTACATCGCTTATGAATGTAGGAACACTAAAGATAAATGGGAGAGATGCAAGAATCCTTATTGATACCGGGGCGTAACGATCATTTGTGAGTGAGGCATTTGCCGGGGGATTCAATGAACCGCTTGTACCGATGACTCAAACCCTATTGGTGTCCACACCTCTAGGGGATGATATCGAAAGAAATAGTCACTATCCATCGTGTGAGGTGGAAGTGGAGGGCCAAACCTTGACGTGTGATTTCGTACCGCTGAGTATGATCAGTTCGATGCAATCCTAGGAATGGATTGGCTTGAGAAACATCATGCTAGGGTCGATTGCTACACGAAGGTTCTTGAACTCGAAAGCGGTGAAGGGTCGACTTTACGCTTTGAGGGAGATAGAGGCAAGTCAAACAGTTGTATCATATCCGCCGTGAGAGCGAGGAATATGATGAGAAAGGGATGTCACGCATATCTAGCTAACGTGGTGGATAAAACTAAAGAAGAGATAGACATCAACGATGTGAGAGTAGTGTGCAAGTATCCGGATGTCTTCCCAAAAGACTTGCCGGGTTTTCCACCCGATAGGGAGATTGAGTTCGTGATCGAGGTTGAGCCCGACACCAAACCAATCTCTATACTGCCATACAGAATGGCACCTGCAGAACTTAACGAGTTGAAGACCCAATTGCAAGTGCTTTTGGATAACGGTTTTATAAGGCCGAGCCACTCCCCATGGGGAGCACCGGTCCTTTTCGTGAAAAAGAAAGATGGAATACTTCGAATGTGCATTTCAATATACCCTTGATATTTGGGGTATAGATATGGCCATAAGAAATGTTGAATGGCTTAAACCACCAATGATGTTGTAAATGGCTAAACTGCTAAAACATCTCACTTTGTCTATGGGTGAGCATAATCATAGATACTCTTGGCCCACGAGAGTTTAAAATGTGTACGGCAAGCTCTTGGCCCACGAGAGTTTAAAATGTGTACGGCAAACTCCTGACCCGCACGAGTTAAAACTGTATACGGTCCCTTTAAATTACCAATTCAAATGGTATATATGAACTACGTTTGACTTGATCTCCTTCATAGGAGTACGTAGGCAGCTCAAAAGTTTCATTTTTTAGTTCAGTTATAACAAAACAAAACCCACTTAAATTTTTCAGCAAAGGGATTACAAAACAAAACCCACTTAAATTTTGCACCCTACCTGAAATTTGTTGAGTTGAGCTTCAAACATGTAACACCCCGGCCCCGTAGGCCCCGAGGTAGTTACTTCTGACCTGTAGTACTATCCTCACAAACCGTCACTAGCCTTTTCCGCGCACTTTGTCCTCACTCGTGCCTGTCCAGAGAAATTTCCTAAGGGGTCACCCATCCCAAGACTACTCCCGTGCAAGCACGCTTAACTTTGAAGTTCTTGGCTAATGAGCTCCCTTAAAAGGAGATGCACCTTGTTGGTACGAGTAGTACTATTAATCCATTTAAATTAAATCTCAAATATTACAATCACCCCCACTTAGGAACGCAACGTCCTCGTTGCTCCCATAAACCAATCTCAATCATGTCACGCCCCAGACCGCATCTAGGCGCGTGTACAATCGCCGTATGACCAAATGACGTCACTCGCAAGTCAACGTGTCTTAATCATACAAGGCGTCCATGAACATAATATATCCATACTCAGTAGTAAACATACACAACAACATCACAGTTTAGATTAATTGAATAGCGGAAATATTCAACAATTAATCATGGGCCACACATGGCCAAACGTAGGCTCGCAGGCCAAACCAATGTATTAATACAAAAGTATCCATGAGCATAGTTTGTTTTTTGAAATAGTAGAGGGAGCACGAACCACGTCTTCCTCTGGATTCTCTTCACCCGTGCAAAGGTGTAGATGACCAGCCTTAACTTCAACCTGAAATGGTGGGGGCTCCGAAGGGGTCAGTACAAGTACCGAGCGAGTAGTAGACTAAATATAGAATAACTAGCGTTTCAAGTATAAGACCCAAACATAGGGTGATACTTATGTAAATAGTCTTTTCCCCCCAAGTTAAGAAATACTTAGTAGTACATATACACTTGGAAAATACCCGATCCGTAGATCACCGTTTTATTTGGGAAAATATTAATAGTCAATATCCTTGACTAAAAACCCCAACCCACCCATATGCCTATGAGTGTATAGGACTCCTCCTTGTCCATAATTCAATATCATAATCTATGAGTTTTGAGGATCAAAATCCTTGGGTACTCCACCAAATTTTTATTTGAGTGTTAAGGACTTTTAGTCCTAAGGTCCTCCACCAATTTATTATCCGAGTGTTAAGGCCTTTAAGTCCTAGGGTCCTCCACCAATTTATAATCCGAGTGTTAAGGACTTTAAGTCCTAGGGTCCTCCACCAAAATATAATCCGAGTGTTAAGGACTTTAAGTCCTAGGGTCCTTGACATTCATGTAATTTCCATGTTTATTTTTGTATTTTTAATTAGTTTTGATTGACTTTCACTTTGGATATTACACACTTTTGGTGTAATAGTTTAGTTTGTAAAATAGTTGTAATTTGTTTAGATTAGGGACTTTCTGAGCTTAAACTAGGTAAAGATCGTCAAAAGGATCCTGGAAGGTTCAAGAAAAGTGCAAGGGAACAACAAAAAGTGAAAATTTGGGAAAATAGTCAAAAACCCGACCGGGTTTTCCAAAAACCCGGCCGGGTTTGACTTGACCCGAAGATCAAATTTGATTTGGAGGCAATTTAACATGCAGAGCGAAGATTTGGCAAAGATTTGTCTTTTACCCGATCGGGTAAATCAAAAACCCGATCGGGTAGATGTGACTAATGAACATTCCGGGCAATTACTCAAGAAACCCGATCGGGTTTCTGTAAAACCCGGTCGGGTAAATGACCCTGCTACCTCCAAACACCTATAAATACACCTCTTTTCCTTCCCATTTGATATCCAATCCCTTGTACATCTAAGCTCAGTATAGAATAGCTCTTTCTTTATATTTTTCATCATGTTTAGTCTCCAAATGAGGAGCTAAACTCTTCCATCTTGGTTTTGCTACTTTGAAGCTTAATGAATTTGTAAGTTGTGAGTTATTTTCTTTAATCTTCTTCCTTGAATATTAATTCTTTCTTTCAAAATACTATCTCTATATCAAAGTTGGGGAGTGTTACTAAGATGACAATTAGTTAACATCTTGACATTGGTTATAGTAATAGCTATTTCTTCCTCTATGATTATATTGGGGAGTGTTGCTAAGATGACAATTAGTTAACATCTTGATATTAATCATAGTAGGATTCATATATTTTAATATTCTTCCTTGAGTATTGATTAATTCCTATTCATATTTCATGTTAATATCTTAAACATTACTTAAAGTATCAACTAGTATTGTTTCTCATATTAATTATTACTAGAATCAATCGGTTAATACGCTTGTTATTAATCCGGTTCTTTCAACGGTAGTAAATTTGGAATATTAATGCATGCATCTCATGGTTAATATGCCAAGGGGAATTAATTATATTGATTAAACCAATAAACCGCTTGTGTTGAGGTTATCAATCTCAATCGTTTTCATCTTAAGTTTATTGCTACTATCAAGTTAATATACGGCGCTTGTTCTATATTGACTCGATAGTAAGTTTTATTAATGAACGCATCTCGTTATTAATAACTACCCTCGATGAACTGGATATACTCCTCGATTGAGTATTCGAGAGGAAGATAGTTAAAGATATAACCGGGATCGACGAACATTTCATTAAGTGGATAAAAGCAAAATCAAGTCCCCATCTCATTGAATTAAACTCATATAGGTCGTTTAACTTAATGTTGTTAAAACAAACAAATCTAAACCCCCCTTTTTGTTACTATTTATATAAAAGAAAAGTATTCCTTTCCCTGTGGATACGAACCTTACTACACTATACTACGTATTAGTGTTGTATTGATTATTTATTTTGAGTGCACCTAACGACGAGTGCACGTCTAATTTGGCGCCGTTGCCGGGGAAAGGCAATTATTTTTCTTTTTATTTTATCTCATAAAAATCAAAAAAACAAAAAAAATATATGTATTTATATAAAAAAAAAATCTTGCTTTCTATTTTCTGAGCTTACATGAGTTATGAGTATATGGATACCAACACTTCATCCTTAGAGAGTCAAATTTCCTTCTTGACTTCTCTAATAAAGAAATCTATCTTTAACTCAAAAGCTCAAGATGCCAAGACTTGCAACATTTGCATGTCTCACAGACATCTTACGGACTTCTGCCCAAAGATCCAAGAAGAATACATTGCACAAATTGATGATGTACCTCACATGAGGTATAATCCATTCTCCAACTCTAATATGTCCACGGAGGACATGGTTCGGGCTCTTGCTAACAGCGTAACCACCATGCAACAAAACATGGTGCAATTCCAAAATGAGACCATGTCTAGCATTTTGAGCTTGGAATCTCAAGTGAGTCAAATAGCCGGAGTCGTGAGTAGGCTTGAAGCAAGGGATTCAGGAAAACTTTCCTCTCAAATAGAATGTGATCCTAGCCAGCAAACTTTTGCAATCACATTGACAAATGAAGAGGAAATGCAAAAAGAGATCCAGAATCCAGAAGAAGTAGAGGAAGAAAAAGACACAGAGCTCCAACTAGTCAAAGAAGAGGATAATCTGAGCTTCAAGGTTAAATATCTATCCTTGTCATCTTTTGAGGTACCCCCATCAATTCTAAAAATCTTGAGGGAAACTCATAAACTTGAAATGGACAATGACATTTCTGAAATATTCTTCAAAATTGGGGAGTCGAAAAACTTTTTATTAATCATACTAAACGATAATTTCTTCCCATTCCTCCCACCACACGAATCAATGAAAATCTGGATATTTGATCCTGGAAAGATTTCCAAAGTGGAGAGTCGAGAAATTAAGCACTCCTATGGAGGTCCTAGGAGTGAAAGTGTGAAGAAAATAAACTATCATGATCCAAGTTTGAATGATTGAAAACAATGATAGCGTCGTGCCGCGACGTTAAATGAGGCGCTTCTTGGAAGGCAACCCAAGTTTTTATTTTTATCAATTTTCATTTAACTTGTGTGTGTGTTAAACATTTTCAAAAAAAAAATGAAAAAAAAAAATATGAAGCCTGGGCACAAAACCCGGCCAGGTAAAACCTCATACCCGGTCGGGTAGGAGGTTTAAAAATACAGACCCGAACCAGAAAACCCGCCGGGCAAAGACGATTTCTTAAAAAAAACAAAAACACTAAAACCCGATCGGGTATGCTAGAGACCCGACCGGGTAAAAAGGCGAAAAACATTCTGTTTTGCAAAAATTGAAAATCCGTCCGGGTAAATGCAAAAAAACCGCCGGGTAAAAGTCGAAAAAACATTCTGCCAGCTTCAAAAATCGAAAACCCGTCCGGGTAAATACAAAAACCCGATCAGGTTTACGCATTTCACCCAATTAAACAGGCCAACAGACCGGTTTTCGACGCCATCTTCCCCAAAAATCCGCCCCTCTCTCCTTCCAAACCTCCATAGCCACGACAACCAAGCTTCCAAATCACCCAAATCCCTCACCCAATCCCAAAATAAACCACACAAATCCCTTCTCCTCATCTCCCTCATCACTACCATACCCTCAATCTCCATTTTTCTCCCCCAAATCCTCAAATCTGAACCCTAGCCAAGAAAAAATCCCCAAATTGCAATTTCTCTCAAGAAAAATACTATGCCACCCAAAAGAAGTCGTCCTTCATCCTCCACGGCATCAGTTCCAGTCCCCGAAGTCCCCGGGTACGAAGGCCTTCAATTCACCACCCAAGCTCACCGCAAAAGATTCATCGAGGAAACTAAAAGACAGGTATACCCATGTAGATTTCTCTGCATTGCTTCGTTGAAAGCTTTGTTGCTCTATGACTTGATGATCGAACTATGCAATAGGCTAGGATTAATCTCCTTAATGAACATAGCCTATAATCCGAATGAAAGAGTTATATGTGAATTTTTGGGTTCTTGCAAAGTTACTGATGATGCCAACGATGAGTATAAGGACAAGCTCACATTCCGTTATCTCAACGATGAAAAAGAGTTAACGAAATATGAGTTTGCAGAACACTTTGGACTGCCAATTTTAGAAAAGGAGGCAAGAGGTAGGAAAATTGACACCTCAGTTGTGCATGAGATGTGGAAAAGAATGACAGGTGAAAGAATTGTTAGAACATCTCACATGTATATCAGTCATGTTCAGCACCCTGTTTTTCGAATTATGCTTAAATGGTTTGGTTATTTTGTCTTCGGAAGACCAAATAACCATCAGACTAGAAAGACCGATGTGAGCATTCTTGCTATGGTTGCTTTGATGGAATCACCTAAATTAGATGTTGCCTCATTGATGTGGAAACACTTGAGAAAAGAGTGTTGTGATGCCACAGGTGATTTGTTTATTGGGGGTATAATACTCCATATCTGTTCTAAATTTGGGTATACTCAGAGGCAACCAATGCCTGAGTGGGGTCTTGTATGCACTCAATTTCTCCTAAATGCCCATGATTTAAGCTCCTCTCACAACTTCGGGGATAAAATTTTTTACAAATGGCATATCAACACAACCCCACAAAGGTTCTTTATCCTTCCAACTGAGACAGAACTCCCCACTGACATCTTTGATGCACAATTCGGGGATGGAAGACACTTTTGCCTTCCCGGAGCAATCCCGGAACACTACATCATCCCTGAAGAAATCCCAGCACAGATTGAGCCACCCCCATACATCCCCAACCCGCCACAAAATGAACCTCGACCAGACCCTCACGCCCCTCAATTTAGCCTTTTTGAGCAACAAATGCTAGCCGGGATGAATCAAATTCATCTTAACCAAACGGCTACGGATGGGAGAATTAATAATCTCTATGAGGAAGTCCGACAGGCACGGGAGGAACAACGCTTGAGACTCGACCGTTTAGAAGAAAATCAACGTAGGGCATTGGGACCTATACATGCCTACTTTGATAATCAGGGCTACTTCTCATCCATACCAGTTCAGCATCAACACCCTACATGGTATGACCCCTCTTTTTGGGGTAATTTTGGTGGAGCAAGCAGGAGCGGAGGAGGCTATGGCGGTGAGGGCAGCGGTTATGGTGGCTACCACGACGAGGCTAATGACACGGAGCACTAGGGACAGTGCTTGGACAAAGTAGGGGGTCACTCATTTGGTATGTACACCTTCATTTTCTACCATGATAACTTGCATTATTTTCTTTGTCTAAAAAACAAAAACAAAAAAAAAAGAGAAAAAAAAATAAAATAAATAAAATAAAAACAAGAAGAGAATGCTAGTTAGATTGAAAACCCAAACACGGGCAATCTAAGCAAAAAAGGGCTTCAAAAAAATGAGTGAGCGGTAAGGATGGAAAAATAAAAGAGAGATGCTAGGATGAAAACCTGAAAAGGCTCCTAGACAAAATGAGAGATATGAGAGAAATATGTATTTTTTTTGCAGAATATCATCTCTTGGAGAAAGAAGAAGAAAAAGGAGGAGGAGGAGAAGGAGAAACAAAGAACATAGAAGACCAAAAAACCCAAGAAAATGTTGTTTTGTAACTCATTCGCAACCCTTGGTGGTCTTGTGTTCTTTCTTGCTTTTCTTGAACTTATGATCTTTTGTTAACACTTGTACAAACATTTGGCTTTACTCGAGGACGAGTAAAGAAACTAAGTGTGGGGGAGTTGACATTCATGTAATTTCCATGTTTATTTTTGTATTTTTAATTAGTTTTGATTGACTTTCACTTTGGATATTACACACTTTTGGTGTAATAGTTTAGTTTGTAAAATAGTTGTAATTTGTTTAGATTAGGGACTTTCTGAGCTTAAACTAGGTAAAGATCGTCAAAAGGATCCTGGAAGGTTCAAGAAAAGTGCATGGGAACAACAAAAAGTGAAAATTTGGGAAAATAGTCAAAAACCCGACCGGGTTTTCCAAAAACCCGGCCGGGTTTGACTTGACCCGAAGATCAAATTTGATTTGGAGGCAATTTAACATGAAGAGCGAAGATTTGGCAAAGATTTGTCTTTTACCCGATCGGGTAAATCAAAAACCCGATCGGGTAGATGTGACTAATGAACATTCCGGGCAATTACTCAAGAAACCCGATCGGGTTTCTGTAAAACCCGGTCGGGTAAATGACACTGCTACCTCCAAACACCTATAAATACACCTCTTTTCCTTCCCATTTGATATCCAATCCCTTGTACATCTAAGCTCAGTATAGAATAGCTCTTTCTTTATATTTTTCATCATGTTTAGTCTCCAAATGAGGAGCTAAACTCTTCCATCTTGGTTTTGCTACTTTGAAGCTTAATGAATTTGTAAGTTGTGAGTTATTTTCTTTAATCTTCTTCCTTGAATATTAATTCTTTCTTTCAAAATACTATCTCTATATCAAAGTTGGGGAGTGTTACTAAGATGACAATTAGTTAACATCTTGACATTGGTTATAGTAATAGCTATTTCTTCCTCTATGATTATATTGGGGAGTGTTGCTAAGATGACAATTAGTTAACATCTTGATATTAATCATAGTAGGATTCATATATTTTAATATTCTTCCTTGAGTATTGATTAATTCCTATTCATATTTCATGTTAATATCTTAAACATTACTTAAAGTATCAACTAGTATTGTTTCTCATATTAATTATTACTAGAATCAATCGGTTAATACGCTTGTTATTAATCCGGTTCTTTCAACGGTAGTAAATTTGGAATATTAATGCATGCATCTCATGGTTAATATGCCAAGGGGAATTAATTATATTGATTAAACCAATAAACCGCTTGTGTTGAGGTTATCAATCTCAATCGTTTTCATCTTAAGTTTATTGCTACTATCAAGTTAATATACGGCGCTTGTTCTATATTGACTCGATAGTAAGTTTTATTAATGAACGCATCTCGTTATTAATAACTACCCTCGATGAACTGGATATACTCCTCGATTGAGTATTCGAGAGGAAGATAGTTAAAGATATAACCGGGATCGACGAACATTTCATTAAGTGGATAAAAGCAAAATCAAGTCCCCATCTCATTGAATTAAACTCATATAGGTCGTTTAACTTAATGTTGTTAAAACAAACAAATCTAAACCCCCCTTTTTGTTACTATTTATATAAAAGAAAAGTATTCCTTTCCCTGTGGATACGAACCTTACTACACTATACTACGTATTAGTGTTGTATTGATTATTTATTTTGAGTGCACCTAACGACGAGTGCACGTCTAATTTGGCGCCGTTGCCGGGGAAAGGCAATTATTTTTCTTTTTATTTTATCTCATAAAAATCAAAAAAACAAAAAAAATATATGTATTTATATAAAAAAAAATCTTGCTTTCTATTTTCTGAGCTTACATGAGTTATGAGTATATGGATACCAACACTTCATCCTTAGAGAGTCAAATTTCCTTCTTGACTTCTCTAATAAAGAAATCTATCTTTAACTCAAAAGCTCAAGATGCCAAGACTTGCAACATTTGCATGTCTCACAGACATCTTACGGACTTCTGCCCAAAGATCCAAGAAGAATACATTGCACAAATTGATGATGTACCTCACATGAGGTATGATCCATTCTCCAACTCTAATATGTCCACGGAGGACATGGTTCGGGCTCTTGCTAACAGCGTAACCACCATGCAACAAAACATGGTGCAATTCCAAAATGAGACCATGTCTAGCATTTTGAGCTTGGAATCTCAAGTGAGTCAAATAGCCGGAGTCGTGAGTAGGCTTGAAGCAAGGGATTCAGGAAAACTTTCCTCTAAAATAGAATGTGATCCTAGCCAGCAAACTTTTGCAATCACATTGACAAATGAAGAGGAAATGCAAAAAGAGATCCAGAATCCAGAAGAAGTAGAGGAAGAAAAAGACATAGAGCTCCAACTAGTCAAAGAAGAGGATAATCTGAGCTTCAAGGTTAAATATCTATCCTTGTCATCTTTTGAGGTACCCCCATCAATTCTAAAAATCTTGAGGGAAACTCATAAACTTGAAATGGACAATGACATTTCTGAAATATTCTTCAAAATTGGGGAGTCGAAAAACTTTTTATTAATCATACTAAACGATAATTTCTTCCCATTCCTCCCACCACACGAATCAATGAAAATCTGGATATTTGATCCTGGAAAGATTTCCAAAGTGGAGAGTCGAGAAATTAAGCACTCCTATGGAGGTCCTAGGAGTGAAAGTGTGAAGAAAATAAACTATCATGATCCAAGTTTGAATGATTGAAAACAATGATAGCGTCGTGCCGCGACGTTAAATGAGGCGCTTCTTGGGAGGCAACCCAAATTTTTATTTTTATCAATTTTCATTTAACTTGTGTGTGTGTGTTAAACATTTTCAAAAAAAAAATGAAAAAAAAAAATATGAAGCCTGGGCACAAAACCCGGCCAGGTAAAACCTCATACCCGGTCGGGTAGGAGGTTTAAAAATACAGACCCGAACCAGAAAACCCGCCGGGCAAAGACGATTTCTTAAAAAAAACAAAAACACTAAAACCCGATCGGGTATGCTAGAGACCCGACCGGGTAAAAAGGCGAAAAACATTCTGTTTTGCAAAAATTGAAAATCCGTCCGGGTAAATGCAAAAAAACCGCCGGGTAAAAGTCGAAAAAACATTCTGCCAGCTTCAAAAACAGGCTGGCCGAAATGAGGGGGATGGAGAGAGATGAGGGTTCCTTTTGTCTCATTGAACAAATGAGTGTGGATGGGATCCACCTCATTTTTGTTTGATGCTTTTTCCCTCAATTCACAATCCTTCCCCCATTATTTCCTACCTTACCAGCCGGCCAACTCCATAATTTGAGTGGCCAAATTCTTGGGTTGGCGCCCACCCATGTGGGAGGTCACCCTTTTTGTCCAGAAGTGTACAATCGGTCTCGAAAGTTGTATTTTTCGGACTGTTTAAATTATATTTTATTTTATCGGGTCAAATAAAATATATTTTGTGTTTCCCATCATTATGGAATTTTTGAATGAGTATTCATTCCCCAACTTTAATTTAGACGTCCCCGAAATCCGTTCCGGGCTGTTATCTGATAAATTACCGATACCGGTAATTGGGCCTCGTTTGACCGACGGGTCAACCCTATGCCCTTCCTATGGCCCAACTAAAATATCTACCACCATATACATATTATCTAGACCAAGATGAATATAACATGTGGTCCCGGGTTTATCGGGTGGTCCCCGCTCCCGATGTGGGCCCCACGTGCAATTCACTATTCACGCGAACGTAATAACAAAAATTTACAACCTCGTAAATTCACGAATCATTATTCAAGGTTTATTACATGATTTACTAAAAGTAAATATACTTGGGGATGGTGTTACAAGTTCACCCCCCTTATTTGGGATTTCGTCCCCGAAATCCTGTGTCTAATCGAAAAGAAACGGGTATTGCTCCCTCATTGAGATCTCAGTCTCCCAGGTTTCTTCTTCGACTCGATCACTCCTCCAAAGCACCTTCACCATAGGAATCTCCTTGTTCCTAAGCCTCTTTACCTGCTGGCCCACTATCTTCACCGGTTCCACTGCATATTGTAGGTCCCCTCGAATCTCTACCGGTGGTCTCTCAAGAATATGCGACGGATCTCGTACATACTTCTTGAGCATCGATACATGGAAAACATCATGAATCTTCTCAAGTTCAGGTGATAACTTGAGACGGTAAGCCACGGACCCAATCCTTTCAAGGATTTCAAACGGACCAATGTATCGGGGGTTAAGTTTACCCCTCGATATGAATCGGATGATACCTTTCCAAGGAGAAATCCTTAGAAACACCTCATCACCAACTGCAAATTCTAACGGTCTACGTCGTTTATCGGCATAGCTCTTCTGCTGATCTTGGGCAGCCTTAAGTCTATCTCGAATAACCTTCACCTTAGCCTTGGTGATCTCGACAAGTTCTATACCTTCGAGCTTGGCCTCACCAACCTCGTCCCAACACAACGGCGTCCTGCATTTCCTCCCATACAATGCCTCGTATGGAGGCATGCCAATACTCGCCTGATAACTGTTGTTGTAGGCAAACTCCACCGGTGCCAAATGTTTGTCCCAACTCCCCTGGAACTCCAAGGCACACGCCCTAAGCATGTCTTCCAAAATCTGTATCACCCGCTCGGATTGTCCATCCATCTAAGGGTGAAACGCCGTGCTAAACTTCAGTTTAGTCCCCAATGATGCTTGGAACTTTGGCCAAAACCTAGATGTGAATCTTGGGTCCCTATCCGAGACGATGGATATTGGAACTCCGTGTAACCTCACAATCTCCTCCGTGTATAACTTGGCCAAACGTTCAAGAGGATAAGTGATGTTGATAGGCAAGAAGTGTGCACTTTTGGTAAGCCTATCAACCACCACCCACACTGCATCGTAATTGTTCACTGTCCGTGGTAACCCTACCACAAAGTCCATGGTGACATGTTCCCACTTCCATTCTGGAATGGTAAGTGGCTGCAAAAGTCCCGCCGGGTGCTGATGCTCCGCCTTAACTTGTTGACAAGTAAGGCATCGACTCACATATTCCGCGATGTCTCTCTTCATACCAGACCACCAATAACTTTCCTTCAGGTCTCGGTACATCTTTGTACCTCCTGGATGCATAGCATAGGCTGAAGAATGCGCTTCCTCGAGTATGGATTTCCGGAGTTCCTCATTATGTGGTACGCATACGCGATCTTTGAACAATAAAAGGCCATCATCACGTACCCGAAAATCCTCAACGGGTCCCGCAATGATCCGTTCGCGGACCTTCTGACATTCCTCATCAATGCCTTGACCTCTACTGATCTCACTCAGCAACGTAGGTCTAACCTCAAATCTAGCTATGAGCGCCCCACTCGAGGACACTTCCACATGTGTCCGTAACGCTCCTAGGCATGTGAGTAACGTCCCCGACGTACTCTTCCTGCTTAATGCATCAGTCACTACATTGGCCTTCCCGGGATGATAGTCAATGATCAAATCATAGTCTTTGATCAACTCCATCCATCTCCTTTGCCTCATATTCAACTCTTTCTGAGTGAATACATACTTCAAGCTCTTATGATCGGTATAAATGCGACATGTCTCCCCCGTAGAGATAATGTCTCCAAATCTTCAATGCAAACACTACCGCCCCCAACTCTAGATCGTGGGTAGGGTAGTTCGCCTCGTGTTTCCTCAATTGCCTAGAAGCGTAGGCAATAACCTTACCATTCTGCATCAGTACACATCCGAACCCTTGGATGCTAGCATCGCTGTAAATATCATACCCTATCCCCTGTATGGGTAGGGCGAGAACTGGTGCTTCGGTAAGCCTTTTCTTTAGTTCAAGGAATCCCTTCTCACACTTGTCGTCCCATATGAACTTGGCCCCCTTCTTTGTGAGCTTCGTTAACGGAGACGCCAATACGGAGAATTTCTCCACGAACTTACGGTAGTATCCCGCCAAACCAAGGAAACTGCGTATCTCTTTCATATTCTTGTCCATAGCAACGCCCGAACCAGATATGATATGACCAAGGAAGCCAATCTCCTTGAGCCAAAATTCACACTTAGAGAACTTGGCAAAGAGTTGTTTTTCCCTTAGTCGTTCAAGTACAAGTTTTAAGTGATGCTCGCGATCTCCCTCGTTCTTCGAGTATATCAAGATGTCATCAATGAATACAATCACAAATTGATCTAAGTACTCACTAAACACACAGTTCATCAAGTCCATGAATGCTGCCGGTGCATTGGTTAAACCAAATGACATCACTAGAAACTCGTAGTGACCGTATCTAGTGCGAAATGCACTCTTAGGTATGTCACTTTCCTTGATCTTCAATTGGTGATAGCCCGACCTCAAATCGATCTTTGAGAACACCATTGCTCCCCGAAGTTGGTCAAACAAATCATCAATCCTTGGTAGAGGATATTTATTCTTGATTGTGACCTTGTTCAGTTGTCGGTAGTCGATACACATTCTTAATGTACCGTCTTTCTTCTTCACGAAGAGTACCGGTGCTCCCCACGGTGAATGACTAGGTCTAATAAACCCATTGTCCAATAGTTCTTGTAATTGGAACTTCAACTCTTGAAGTTCTGCCGGTGCCATTCGATAAGGAGGAATCGAAATGGGTTTGGTTCCCGGCTCTACTTCAATCACAAATTCGATCTCTCTATCGGGTGGAAGCCCCGGTAATTCCTTGGGAAAGACGTCCGGATATTACACACGACACGTACATCGTTGATGTCGACCTACTTCTTTGTCTGATCTACCACGTAAGCAAGGTATGTGTGGCAGCCTTTCTTCATCATCTTCCGTGCTCTCATCACGGATATGATACAACTTTGAGATCTCCCTCGATCTCTCTCAAATTGTAGGGCGTTTCCCTCATCATCCTCGAGTTCTAAGACCTTGGTGTAACAATCAACTCGAGCATGATGCTTCTCGAGCCAATCCATCCCTAGGATCGCATCAAACTCCAGCATACTTAGAGGTACGAAATCACAAGTCAAAGGTTGACCCGTCACTTCCACCTCACATGATGGATAGTAATAATTCCTCTCCACGTCGTCTCCTAACGGTGTGGAGACTAGCAAAGTTTGCGTCATTGGTGTCAATGGCACGTCAAGACCTTCGGCGAACGCTTCACTCACAAATGAGCATTGTGCCCCGGTATCGATGAGGATTCTCGCACTCCTACCATTAATCATTAAAGTTCCTACATTTATACGCCATGTAAGATACATCTTCTAATGTCTTTGGACCCCTTTTTGGAGGTTATTACGTTTACATTAATGTCTGGGATCAAATGGGGATCCGATCACAGAAGAACGGAGCGAAAAACGTTTTTTTGTCGGAAATGGGGTACGCACGCGTGCGTTCTTTCCCACACACGCGTGCGTGGGTGGCAGTAGGGTAACAGAGTGTTTTAACGCAACGAACGGCGCCGGTTGGCCCAAAAACGGGGGACGCACGCGTGCGTCCCTTCCGACGCACGCGTGCGTGGGTGCCAGTAGGGTTTTGGACGCTAAGAACGGCGCCGGTTGGCTGGGAACCGGCGTCGGTTGCCCCCTGGGCAGCCTCTCCGTTTAGTTTTTGCTCCTTTTACTTAGAAACCGGCCGGTAAGGTCGACGACCGGCCCGTACAACCTCGCTATCGCTTCTAACACGTTAATACACGTATTTTATCAAGCATTAGCAAGGGATTACCTGCAACGGAGTCGGAGTTGGCCGGAGCATCGGCCTCGGTCATCGCGTAGACCCTTGCTTGGGCCCTGCCTTTGGTTAACGGACGCGGCATGGCTCGTTGATGCACCACCTCTTTCCGTGCCTCCGTTTGACGGCCCTGTACGGTTTCTGCTCGTCAAGGCATCTCCTCCGAACCCGTGTATCAATACAAATAACCTCTAAAAGGTTATTTTCCGACGAACCGGTCGTTTTGGCTTCTAAGTCCGTTCTTGGACTTAGAACCACCTTCCAAACCATTATTCCACACCTTTATCATGTAGAATAATCCTAAAGGTTCTTCATATGATATACATTTCATATGGTAGAAGAAAAAGAGAAAAAGTTATGATAAGGTCATTACCTTAATCCTTTCACACTTTTAGTGTTTTAGCTCCTTTTCTTGAGATTCCTTCTTGTAAACTCTCTTCAACAATGGAGAAGGAGGGTGGGGAGTTTCTTTGCTCTTGTTGGGTGCAGGCTGGCCTAAATGAGGGGGATGGAGAGAGATGAGGGTTCCTTTTGTCTCATTGAACAAATGAGTGTGGATGTGATCAACCTCATTTTTGTTTGATGCTTTTTCTCTCAATTCACAATCCTTCCCCCATTATTTCCTACCTTACCAGCCGGCCAACTCCATAATTTGAGTGGCCAAATTCGTGGGTTGGCCCCCACCCATGTGGGAGGTCAACCCTTTTTGTCCAGAAGTGTACAATCGGTCTCGAAAGTTGTATTTTTCGAACTGTTTAAATTATATTTTATTTTATCGGGTCAAATAAAATATAATTTGTGTTTCCCATCATTATGGACTTTTGGAATGAGTATTCATTCCCCAACTTTAATTTAGACGTCCCCGAAATCCGTTCCGGGCTGTTATCTGATAAATTACCGATATCGGTAATTGGGCCTCGTTTGACCGACGGGTCAACCCTATGCCCTTCCTATGGCCCAACTAAAATATCTACCACCATATACATATTATCTAGACCAAGATGAATATAATATGTGGTCCCGAGTTTATCGGGTGGTCCCCGCTCCCGATGTGGGCCCCACGTGCAATTCACTATTCACGCGAACGTAATAACAAAAATTTACAACCTCGTAAATTCACGAATCATTATTCAAGGTTTATTACATGATTTACTAAAAGTAAATATATTTGGGGACGGTGTTACAAATCAAATCCCAGAATCTTTTCCCCCACTAGGTGTCTGTCTGATATCCAACGGATCAACACACCGTCGCAGGGTTGCTCTAATACCATTTGTAACACCCCGGCCCCGTAGTCCCCGAGGTAGTTACTTCTAACCTCTAGTACTATCCTCACAAACCGTCACTAGCCTTTTCCGCGCACTTTGTCCTCACTTGTGCGCGCCCAGAGAAACTTCCTAGGGGGTCACCCAACCCAAGACTACTCACGTGCAAGCACGCTTAACTTTGGAGTTCTTGGCTAATGAGCTCGCTTAAAAGGAGATGCACCTTGTTAGTATGAGTAGTACTATTAATCCATTTAAATTAAATCTCAAGTATTACAAAACATCATCTTCCATCAGCGCCACTATCTTAACAATGTATCAAGCGTCTCCACTTTAACCTTCAAACTGACGAAGTGGTCTTCATTCAAACTGGCGAAATGGCCAGCCTTAATAAACGGCGAAATAGCCGCCCTTCATAAATGGCGTCAGCAAGGCTTGGTATTCACACGAAGATCGACAATCAGCTTAATGCTTTAGATCAGTGTCACTAACCCAACGAAGGGCCCCAAGCGACACCGACGATCGGCAATCGGCCTAATTCTTCATATCGGTGCCACTAGCCCAACGAAGGGCCCCAAGCGACACCGACGACCGGCAATCAGCCTAATTCTTTAGATTGGTGCCTCTAACCCAACGAAGAGCCCCAAGCGACACCGATGACCGGCAATCGGCCTAATTCTTTAGATCGGTGCCACTAGCCTAACGAAGGGCCCCAAACGACACCGATGACCGGCAATCATCCAATTCTTTAGATCGGTGCCACTAACCCAAGGAAGGGCCCCAAGCAGCATCGACAACCAACAATAGGCCTAGCTCCCTCCTCTTCAATAAATGGCGCCATGATGAAATCAATTGAAGTAGCATAATAGTGGGCCTCATTATTTTTAAGTAGCCCATTTGGAGCCCAATTGATGAAGCTAGCCCAAAAGACCAATATATATTGAAATTAGTTTCTCAATCTCCCTGGTCATCTTCTTCACACGCAGGCACCAGAAGAAAAGAACACCAGAACCCCTTTGAAGCTCCTGCCGGACCGCTACAAGATCCTGCCGGACCGCTACAAGCTCCTGTCGGACCGCTACAAGCTTCCGCCGGACCGCTACAAGCTCCTTGAATTTCTCTCCACTGCGTCAAAAAATTTATGGCATCCAAGCATCTCCTCGTAAATCAAAGAAGCAAATCGGTAAAGAAAATCAACGAAGCTAGTCAACAAAGGAAATCAACAAAGCAAATCAACCGAGCAAATCAACAAAGCAAATCAACCGAGCAAATCAACTATATTCCATACCATATTATTACTTCACGAAAAGGTTCGCCAAATTGACTTTTCTTAGTCAATAGTAATCAATTTTGACTAATGATATTTTTTAATATGAAATTATTTAGAATCTGAAAATTATATCAAATTGTTCCTTATTCAAAATATTTCCATAAAAGTATAAAATTTATAAATTATATAAAAATATAAAGTTTGAGATATTTAAATTACATTTGCAGGTTTGGAGCGTTTATGTACACATGTTCAAAGTGGGGTATTTTAATTATTTTTCCCAATTAATTAACTTCCCTGTAACTTATTTCTCACTAGAAATCAGACAAAACGAAATGATATTCCAGTGAAAAAGATCTTTCATGTTTCCCCCAGAGTTTGGTTCTTGCTGTACGCATCGGCGTGAATCGCAGATGTCGCCGCCCACTCAATGAATCCGAATCGGCCAAAGTTTAGATTGCCGCAGCTTTCGACTTCTCCAAAGTTTGCGAACAATGTTTCCTTCAAAACGTCAATGAATTCGAACCTCAAAATGCCTAGGAGATCACTCCTTAAACCAACCCTAACCCTCGTCATAGTCATTTCCATCTTTGCCCTCTACGCCTTCTTTAATTCCTTCATCTTCTCTAAGCCGCTGGCCGTCAACAATGGAATCGGCATTTTGGGTTCATCAAGCAATGGAGAGTATTTCGAGGCGGAACCACACGTATCCGTTAAGGTTTATATGTACGATCTGCCAAGGGAGTTTACCTATGGGGTGATTGAGAGCTACAATTTGGCCCGAGGAGGGGAGAAGCTAAAAGAAGACTCTTTGCTCAAGTACCCGGGTACTCAGCATGCGGCCGAATGGCACCTCTTCACAAGCCTAATCATCAGGGATCATGGCCGGATGGGGTGGTCCGTCATTCCTGTGTCCGAACCCGATCAGGCCGACCTCTTCTATGTGCCCTTTTTTTCTTCCTTGAGCCTTGTTGTTAATCCTGTGAACCGGCCGCGTTCAGGGGACGGGCCTGTGTATAGTGATGAGAAGATGCAGGTAGGATTTTAAGCTGCCCCGAATAGTTGATCTTTTTAGCAGAGTAGTTTGCCTCATATAGTGATTTTTACTGGTAGTTTAGTTCTTTTTATAATGCTCTTTTAATACTAGAAATATGGAATGCATTAAGCTGTGCTGACAGTCTGGCGATGAGTAGTTTGAAGTTAATTTTATGATTTTTTTGGATGATTCAGCTCATTTGGCTTTTTTCAACCTAAATGTACACTCACGGCGAACTTTCCCTTAAATCAGTTTAGTTTATGTTCTCTTGGTGTTGTTATTGTCATATTTATTTTATCTTTTCAAGATATTTATTATTTCCTATTGGGAATGTGCAGGATGCTTTGATTGAGTACTTGGAACAACAAGAGTATTGGAATAAGAATAATGGCTGGGATCATGTATTCATATGTCAGGATCCGAATGCCTTGTACAAAGTTGTGGATAAGGTGAAGAACGGAGTGCTGTTGGTATCAGATTTTGGTAGGTTGGCTCATGACCAGGCCTCACTAATTAAGGATGTCATCTTGCCTTACACACATCGTATTAATACATATAAGGGAGATATCGGGATTGAAAATCGCAAGACACTGCTTTTCTTCATGGGAAACCGGTATCGGAAAGAGGTAGCCATCACATTCATACAAATGCCTCACAACATGGAAGATGATAAAATTTTATCCCACTGAAGTATTAATAATATTAGTAATGAAGTAAGTTTTGGCTACTCAATGGTATCAATTTGGCTGGTATCTGATTTGGATACTACTGTTGATACATTATGTTTTCATAACCAACTCTATGTCCCCATAAGTGGTGACCTGTGATAATCTGCTGATCATATGTTTAAGACATAAACTTCTCTGTAAATGGTTCAACCTGCAATAAAGTTGTGATAACCAACTCTCTTTTTTTATGGCTTTAGCTATGGTATTTTTAATTGTTCTCAATAATGACATAAGCTCATTTTATTTATATTGCAGGGAGGAAAAATTCGCGATTTGCTTTTTCAAGTTCTTGAGAATGAAAATGATGTTATTATAAAACATGGTACTCAGTCTAGGGAGAGCCGTCGTGCAGCATCCCATGGAATGCATACTTCAAAATTTTGTTTGCATCCAGCTGGTGACACGCCATCTGCTTGCCGTCTGTTTGATGCTATAGTGAGCTTGTGCATTCCTGTCATTGTTAGTGACTATATTGAGTTGCCCTTTGAAGATGTCATCGACTACAGAAAGATTGCAATTTTCGTGGATTCGGGCACAGCGGTTAAGCAAGGGGCCTTGGTTGAAATTCTGAGGGCACTGAGCATGGAGAACATTTTGGAATTTCAAGGAGAGTTAAAAAAGGTATTTTCCCTGAATGAACTGCTATCCCATTTCTCATATTTGTAACCTTTTACTTTTGCTCTGTTTGTTTGCTTGCTTGTTTTATGCTTGTGTCAGGTTGTAATCCATTTCATGACTCCTTAGATAAAAAGGAGAAAATGTTTGGTGTGCTAGATTTTTTTTTCCTTTTGGGAAGTCGATGCAAATATTCAATTTTGAAGAATTAAAATTTCATGGCTCTGTATTTAAGATTTTACTAATTCTTTGCATACTATACTAACAAGTTTCCATTAGTTGCCACTGCAAGCGAATGTTAGAATTAGAATACCACATCTCCCACCAAACCATACAATTTGTTGTTCTTCTGCATTCACCCTCGTGTGTTCACACTTTGTTTCCTTTATCTAATTATTATGTGTTCTAGGTTACTTTTAATTTCGTACATTTGAAATTTAAAATATTTAAGAGCTTTTGTTTCTCATTAAATTATCAGGCTACCTGACACAAGGACCTGAACATATTAGTAATATGTGATATTAAATCGTTATGTGTCCTTCACTCCATGTCTCCCGAACTGAATTCTTTTTATTTTCTTTTTTCTTCAGGTTAAGCATTATTTTGAATACGAGGACCCGAACGGAACAGTCAAAGAAATATGGCGTCAAGTTTCATCAAAGTTACGACACATCAAATTGATGATCAATCGTGATAAGCGACTTGTGAAGAGGGAGTTGAATGAACGCCTGGATTGCTCTTGCCTTTGCTCTAACCAGTCGAGGATTCATACAACATTCTGACTGCTTGTTTTCTACATTTTATTCATTCGTTCGTGTGACTGTTATACGTTGGTGGCTCAGTATAAGACTATAAGATACCCAAACGTTGTAATTGCAGAAAGGTATAAAAAGTTAGGAGCAATGTTATGATGTATATTCACGGTCTGTGCATTATGTTACCGAGAGTATTGTAGTCTATTGTAACTGGCGGAATGTAATATGTGAAGGAAATTGAATAAGGAAAATAGCCCTTCTGGTATTTTCGTTGTATCCACTGGTTAAGGAGAAAATAAAATGACCTTTCCCGTTCCTTTCCAGTTTCCCCACGAGATTAGTCGATTTGATCTTAAAGTTGCAAAATCCTAACCGGCAAATTGGCAATGCATTTATGCAAATGTCACCTACCAATAATTAAAGAATATCAATCCTAGCTGAATAATTCTGGCTCCTCTTCATTTTTTTCTCTCCATTTTTCCTCCATTTCTTTTTTACTTCCTATCTATCTCTACCTTTTTCTCTATCTTACTTATCAACCTACCCCATCTTAAATTTTCTCCTCTCTATATCTGTCCTAATGGAACTCTCCAGTCACGGGAGAAGATCCAAATTCCAATTTTTTGGGCTTGGTCCTACCCGGCTGCATTGTTTTTTTAATTGAATGGGTGGTCTTGTCCCGAAGCCTGGCTTGGTACCGGTACTGCTTGGGCCTGACCTGGTACCGGTACAAACCCAAATTGTTATTGGGCCTGCAATCCTTTAGCCGGAAGCTCACTCAGTCCCATCCCGAAGCCCGTCCCGGTGCAGTCCCGGTCTATCCCTAGCTAAATTGTCTACCTCTTTGAAACTTTGACCTTGTTAGATACGTAGTCACATACTTGAGCTTTGATTGAACGTGATACACTGATACCCCTCCCAATCTCCACCGTCCTTCAAAAGCGCACAATTTTTAGAAATTATTATCTTTACGATTTTCATATATATAATTTTATGTTGCGATTATATACATTACAACTACACACCTTAGAATGAATTATTATAATCATTATCATTCTATTTACTAAAAGATGGCACGGAAATACTTTTTGTCATTGCCTATGCATGACGCATGTATACATTTTATATTATATTTACTTATTACTAATATTATAAAAGTTTTTTTCTTAAATTTAACAGTGTTACCCCATGACTTTATTTTATTAATTATATATAAGTTTTACATATCTTTATATTTATAAATTTATGTTTCCGTTACATATAGAGTTGGACTCGGGTCGGGCCACCCGGCCCGTGGACCGGCCCGGGCCGCTACTGTGTGGGACCGGAACCGGCCCGGTTCTCGGGTCCGGGTCGGGCCTATGCCCAGGGGCAGGGCGGGTCCGGGCTCGGGTCTCACATTTGGCGAACCGGCCCGGCCGGGTCGGGCCCGAGCCCGGGCCCGGGCCAAATTATTTTTTTTTTTCATTTTTGGGGTTCCACCCGGGTTGGGCTTGATGGTTAGGATGGGTTTGGGGGGTTTGGGAGGGTGGGGGGTTAGGAAAGCAAAAAAAATTTACCCAAACCGGTGGCCCAGACATGCAAAAATAAGAGTAACATGTTTTGAATAGGAGTAACTTTAGTGTTTGGACAAGTATACCACTACCCAAGCCTCAACAAATTTCATTAATAATTAAAACATAAAAAAAATATTCCGTAAGATTAATTAATTTATAATATAATTGTAAAAAACACAAAAAAATCTCATATAAAATATACTCCGTATTAAATAAAAAAATATTAAAATAAAAAATAAAAAATAAAAAATAAAAAATAATAAAAAAAATATGTAGGCGTCTGCCGCCGCCTCAACAACCTCCCAGCACCACCAGCTCCGGTCACCGAAAAAAATGTCAACATTTTCCCGAAATGCCATCAAGATGTCAGATTTTGAGAAAATTTGGCATTTTCAAAGAGTAAAAATGCGAAAGAATGGCCCAAGTATGAGTTTGAGAGTTTGAATAGACAAAAATATGAGTGGGTTTAAAGAAGACAAAAATGTGATTTAAGTAGTTTCACAAGTTCCGTATCTTGTTCACGCTTGACGCACCAGGCCCATAGCAGCGCATCTATCTCCTCACCATAGCAGCGGTCTTTTTAGCTTCCCTGCGCACAGTGCTTCTCTCACCTCCTTAATTGCGCAGCCGACCTCCGTTACCCCCGCCGATCTACGCCAACCTCGGGTACGCCGCCGACCCCAGATCGCCATCATCTTCGACCTCTTCGCTGACCACCATAGCATCCGTCTGTGCCCCAGTTGTCTCCCTTTCAAACTCCACGTCTGATTTTCTATTTCTTCTCTTTCTGTGTGATCGATAAGGAGTAGGGGCCGCCGGAGTTCGATTTGTGCTCGCCGGAGTTCGATTTGTGCCCGCAGGTGCCAGATCCGCCTTCGTCGGTGGATGACGACTCGATTTGGGGCTTCCACGGTTGGGGCTATGGAGGTTTGCTAGCATGCTGGAGAAAAGTCTATGAGCTGGCCATTGGGGTTGGCCGGTTGAGGGTTGTGCAAAAGGGCTAGGTGAGGCAGGGGAGGGGGTTGGGTGAGGCAGGGGAGGGTGCTGAGTGAGGCAGATGGACTGGGGTGAGGTAGATGGGTTGGGTTGAAGCAGGGGAGGGTGCTAGGTGAGGCAGATGGGTTGGGTTGAAGCAGGGGAGGGTGTTGGGTGAGGCAGATGAGTTGGGGTGAAGAAGGTCAGGGGCTGGGTGAGGCAGGAGCTTGGGTGTGGTGGTTGCAAGCGATGATTGCAAGCGTTGGCCGGAGGTGGTGGCTGGCGTCGTCACAGTGGCGGCATCACTGTGGCGTCGTTACTATGGCGTCGTCACTGTGGCGGCGTCACTATGGCGTTGTCACTGTGGCAGCGTCACTATGACGGTGTCACTATGGTGGTTCTGGTGGCGGTGTAGTTGGCGTGAAAAATTTGACGATGACGACTCTCAGTGACAAAAAAACGAATATAGTGACAAAAAATTATTCCAATGACATCATGTTTTCTTATTCCAAATACATGACTTTGTTAGTCACTTTTTTGTCAATTTTTAAAAGTACTCACATTTCTGGAAAATCAGTTCAATTTAATAATATTAAGGGAATAACCCCTAAAAAAGCCATTTTTATGGCGTTTTCAAAGAAAAATGACAATTTTTACATAAAATGACATTTTTCGCCGATCGGAGGTAACATTGCTGGGTGATGACCGAGGCTGCGGGAAAGACCTGCATAATTTTTTTATATTTTTTAATACAGTTTATCTATTTTTTATTTATTTTTAAAGTTTTTTATTTTTACAAAAATTACTTTTTTAATATTTAATATTTTAATATTGTTGGGATGAACTTAGATTATTTTAAAAATGAACTTAGAATTAACTAGGTTAGGGATATTAAGTGCACAAAATTAAGGTTTACTCCTATGGAAGGAGATTTTAAATTTTACTCCTATTTGTGAAATTATGTTTATGTTTACTCTTATATTAGGCATTTTCTATTTAAAAATCACCTTTTTGAAATACAATCAATCTCAAACAGACAAACACTCTGCAACTATGCTCAAACTTTGCCTACTTCTTTATTTAGAAGTTTATTTCCCTTAAGAGTTTGGCTTAAAAACATACTCTTCCAAGTTTGACCGGCAAAGAAAATAATAAACTAAAAATTGTGTGGCTGAGATTTGTGCAGATGAGAGAGAATGAATTGGAACCATGAATTCTTGAGTTAATGACTCAAATAGGACTAATAGCAAAGTTAATTGCACAAATAGGACTTCCATGTTTCATAGGACTAAAAATGTTATTAGTTGACAAAATTACCCTTAATGAATTTCTGATTCTATTTACAATTGAAAAACAATAAAAAACAACCCAAGCAGATCTGTCGGCTTTTGATGGAAAAAAACCACCCAACTGCCGCCACTGGGAAACAATCTGCCACCAAATAACTGCTGCCATCGCAAAAAAATCCACCACCATCCAACCGCCGCCTCCCTTTCCGGTGCCACCGCTACTGGCCTTTTCGATGCTGCCGCCGTTCTTTCCGATGCCACCACTCCAACCAGCTGTGTCAGTTTTGTAGATGCAAATCTGCCATCTTGTTACCTAAAAAATCATGTTGTATATCAGATTTGCCATAAAAGTGGAACAAATTAAGAATCTTTATGCCATAATATTAATATTAGATTTGCCATAAAAGTGGAAGTATGTTGTAATTGATCTCAAAGTAACAATTTTTCTTCCAAAAAGTTGGCAAAATATGAACCTGACATACAAAAAATTGTAAAAGCGAAATTATCAACAAGATAAAAAATTTAAGCAAAAATAAAAAACTAGACATTATGATTTTTAACGAAATAAAATCGATTTCAAAACTCATAAAAATGGATGACATAAAAAAATCAACAGAAGAAAAAACATGGAAGAAGAAGAAAAAATGGAATGTGTTTTTTCTGCCATAATAAATTACATGAAACTGCCAGAAATGTGGTAAAAACGAACCCAGTGTCCAAAATCGAAAGAAAACAGAGTTTTTATTGAAATCACAAATTTAATGAAATTGAAAATCAGATCTACAAAATAATGTCCAAAAAACAGAAAAAATGATGTGAAAATAAGAAAATTGAATCAAATCAAAAAAATCTTCAAAAAACACAACAAAAGCAGTGATTTGCTTGATTTTTAAATGAAAAACAGAGAAGGAGGGGATGATGAAGAAGAAGGATCAGAAGAGGAGGAGGAGAAGGAGAAGAAACCCAAAAGAAGGATCGGAGGAGGAGGAGGAGGAGGAGGAGGAGGAGGAGGAGGAGAAGGAGGAGAAGGAGGAAGAGGAGGAGAAGAAGAAGAAGGAGGAGGAGGAGGAGGAGGAGGAGGAGGAGGAGGAGGAGGAGGAGGAGGAGGAGAAGAAGAAGAAGGAGGAGAAGCAGAAGGAGAAGAAGGAGAAGGAGAAGGAGGAGGAGAAGAAGGAGGAGAAGGAGAAGGAGGAGGAGGAGGAGGAGAATGTATTGGCGATTCTGGATTGCATAAAAAATTAAATTTAATTGACTAAGTGAATACATATAATGAACCAATTTCAGATCAAATTCTGATAAGAGCATATTTATTTGTGCATCCATTTTATTTAGATAATATGCTCTGACAACCACATCTTCAATGTTTTTCCATATATTCTATAATAAAACTATAAAATAATAACATTTTTACCTAATGCATTTAATGCTTAATTTTAGTAGAAGCTGTTACTTAAAAACACTCATTTCAATTTTTTAAGGCAATAGCTAAAATGCACTTTTTAGATTTTGAAAACTCTCCCTTAGAAATTTCAATAATCTATTTGGACAATAGAAATTTCAATAATTAAAAACATCTAAGTGTATATCAAGAACAAATCAGACTCTTTCTAGAGCCGTCCATATATTCCAGTTATTTCTCGTGGCAAAAATTTGACCAATGGAATCAAAATTGAAAGAAGTCATTGTACACTGAACGATTATTTATTATTTGGTTTTCCGTATTATTTATATATATATATATATATATAATGCATAGTCAAACAGTTCATTTGAAGACATCATAAATATGTTACTATATAATATTTGTAAGAAAAACTTAAATTTAGGCATCATTATATATTGTAAATGAAAGCAACCAAAGTTCTTTCGTGGATTTAATTTTAGTAGATACGGAAGGCTTGAAATTTGACAATTTGACTAATGTTTAATTAATTATAGAGTTAATGACTCAAATAAGACTAATAGTAAAGTTAATTGCACATTTAGGAGCACAAATGAAACACAACTTTCGTAGGACCAAAAATAGCTTTATTGGACAAAAACACCCCTGTTATAATATTTCAACTGATGCTTGAGAAGGGATGCACCCCACGCATGCGCCGCCTGCCTCCGGCCGTCCACCCTCACCACCACCTCCCACACGGGCGTCTCCATCCTTAGCAAGCCCACCAGCATCGCCATCTGCCACCACCGTGACTATTCTCTGTCGTCTTTGCCGGCCAATCGCCACATTCGGCGCTGCCGCTTTGGTCACCATCACCGCTTTTATCAAAATTGTCGTCAGTGTCAATTTCAGGGCCATAACTTCAACCCAGAGCACCGCCGCCGCTGTCACAACTCCAGCGCGGAAGAAGAAGAAGAAGAAGAAGAAGAAGAAGAAGAAGATGGAAGGGGAGCAACGACAGTAGCGATGAAGAACTAGTGGCGTGGTGCAGAGAGGTAGTGTGGTGACGTAGAACCAACAGCAGCCAGAAAGAAGAGAGCCGAAGCAGTGCTGCAGAGATGTGGAAATGAGAGAGGTGATGCGCATAGATGAAAGATCGAGAATGAGCGTAAGAATTTTAGGGTTTTGATATTATATAAGAGAGCATAATGGTAATGTGAAGTCCTGTTTAGGGAATAAAAAACACGTAGTTCTATTTAAGAATTTAAGTTTAATTTTGATCCTATTTTGGACAATTACTTTAAATTCTTTCCTTTAAAGGGAAAATGACAAAGTTAATACGATATCAAAAAAGGAAAGTCGGATAAAAACCTTTTTTGATACATGGACGCGTATGTTTGAAACTCCTGAAATTAAAAGGTCGTGACTACACTCATGATCATGGGCGTAGAGGTGGCAACGTGTGCTTTGGCTCACCTCAATTTCAATTCGATAAAAACCTTTAATTTCACAATAAATAAAAATTAAAACATGTGAAAAATGGAGTAAAAGCTAGAATTATATGGATACATTTGTATAGGACCACCCCATAACCAATAGACATTGGACACAAGCCTGGTAGAATCTTATAGCGACTTGCGTTCGTTTTCTATCGCAATTTATTAAGATTTCAATATACGTATTACCTAGTACTCCGTATATACTACATCCGTCCCTAAATGGTTTGTCATATTATCTTTTCTTGGTCAATGATGACAAAATTTGAATAACGGTTTTAATTATTGATTTTTTAAAAGTTATTTTAGCACCATGGTCATGTATTTATTCATTTAAAATATTAATTTTTGGTGTTTATTTCATAATTTGATAATTTTTAGCATTCATAAAAATACAATTAACATTCTAAGCTTCCATTGTAAAATAAATAGTATTACCCACAACTATATATAATTCTAATGTTTTCAATTTGCTATTTTAAATTATGCATTTAACACCATAAATTTACATTTTTGAAAGAAATCATAAATAATCATGGTGATAAAATAATTTTTTATATAAAGTTTGGTGTATTTAAATTACATATGAAAGTTTGGGGTATTTAAATTACATATGAAAGTTCAGGGTGTTTATCTCACACCCCTTCAAAGTTTGGGGCATTTTAATTATTTTCCCCTAATTAATTAAAACCACAAAAAAGTGTCACATGACTACATTAAGAGCCCGCTTGGTAGCATGAAAATCGGCTGATTTGGCTGATTCTATTGAAATTTATGAAGTTCTGACTGAAGTGGCTGCATTGGCCGATTCTGCTGATTTAAGAAAAAATAATTTTAAAATATATTTTATTAATAAAATAAAGAAAAAAATATATGTAAAAATAGCTAAAATAGTCATCTACAGTAACTTCAGCCAATACAACCAGAAAAGTAACTGTAACCTTACTTTTTCTGCTTATTACACAATTCATCGTGCGAAAGTAAAAGTTACGTGTTTGGTGAAAAAGTTGGTCAATAAACCTGATAAACCAAAAAACAGTGTTGACAAACGGCCTCTAAGTTGGAAGCGCCGAAATAAAGAGTACAAGATAATGAAACTACGATTTAGAGTACATAAAATTGAAAAAAGAATGTTAGTACCAACTTGTATTAGAATTTTTTAAGCACTTACTTGGTTAACGAATTAGCCAAACGCCACCTCATCATCAAAATAAAACTGGGAGATTTCAACAAGTAGGAGCAAAACGTACGGATTTTCCAAAACTAAGACCGAAGATTAGGGTAAGACTCAACTACACCTGCATTGACCACAATATCCTTACTTTTAGAAAATAACAGACATTAAATAGACAATAAATAGACAATAAGTAGACAATAAATAACAATAAATTCTGGAAAGCAATAAGTCTAATGCTCCGAACCACAAGGAGGAGGGGAGAATAAGAAGGGCCTGGTGCGCCGCCGCTGCTGCACGCAAATCGGCGGAAGAAACAAGGTGGAAGAAAAGAAGATCGGCAAAAGAAAGGAAGAAGAAAGGAAAATAAGAAGAAGATCCACTAAGCACTTCGGCGACGAGCAGCGGCAGGATACACTCCGGCGACGACCAGCGATAGAGCACTCCGGCGACGACCTGCGATAGAGCACTTCAGCGATGACCTGCGACAGAGCACTTTGGCGGCAACCAGTGAAAGACCGGTAGTGGATTTAGGTAGCTAAGGGTAATTTAGGTAGACTAGAATTAACTTTTCTAAAATAGAACAATCATAGATCTACGGAAGTAAATTTACTAACAAAATCCTATTTTTGTCAAGTTCTCCCTCCGTTCCTATTTTATCTTCCAAATAGATTTGGCACACAATTTAAGATAGTGAGTATTGTGTGGTGGAGAGTTGTGCAGAGGAGAGAGAAATGTGTAAGAAATGTTGTGAACCACAAATTCTTTACTAAAAAGGGAAAGTGGAAGTTTTAATTGGAACAAACGAAAAAGGAAAATTGGAAGTTTTAATAGGAACGGAGGGAGTAACTATGAAATGGTCTTACATTCGACAATTTTGTGGCGTGGTGGGGGGCTGGAATAGGAGAGGATGTGGGGGTTTTTTTTTGGCGGGGTTGGATTAGTCGGAGCTGCTAGTGGTGTTGGGAGAAGTCTTGAAGGTGGCGGAAGCGGAGGAAGGAGTTTGAGGTGAACAGGAGGGTGTCACGTCACAGACGGAGAAAGAAACCAGGGTGGAGCCGGTTAGCGGCGCTAATCAGAATGGGCGGCGGCTAATGAATGGACTCCACTGTATACCGCACAAACGCTAATTATTGCCACGTCAACGTTTTAAACATGGAAATACAAGTTTGTACTAAATTAACACAAACTTTTCAATTTTATGTACCTCTGAATCACAGTTGTATGTACTCTTTACTCCTCACCTCCCAACTTGATGTACGGACCTAACACCTTTTTCATTAAAAACATAAAAGCAGAGAGAGATGGCTATTGGTAGTAAGTTGTACGATGTTACCAATAGTAATTTAATTACACTTATTTGTGGGAACTAGCTTCATGCTCGATTTAATTCCCAACTTGATAATACTTTATTGTGCCAAAATTATTTACTGTTTTAATTACTTAATCAATACGTAGTAAGTAGTACAATGTTTATTTAAGTATTAAGTTTAATTACCAATACTGATTCATAAATTATTTGTGGGAATTAGCTTCATCCTCGATTAACTTTGTAAATCATTTTTTACAAATCAAATTCAAATGGAGTAATATGTGTAAAGTGTGAGAATAATTATGAGACATTACCAAATTTCAAATTCATAGCTGGTAAATATATAAAAAGTAAAAATAATAATAACTCATAATTATGGAGTATAGTCTAGCTGTCTAGGCATATATTACAGTCATCACTACTTCATACGCAAATTATACTGTGAGATCCACCGACCGTCTGCACGGTGTGCCGATACCACTTTAGTCAGTTGCACTTTCTTTTTCCTCATGGAGCATCGTTATTCCCTTTTCTTTTTCTTTTCTTTCTTTATTTTTCTTCAATTTTTCTCCCTTTTTATCAAATTGAAATGCTAAAAAATTGATTGCAATCTATTTTTCTTTACCTTCAACTCAATTATAACTGAATTTATGTTTTTATTCTTTATCAATACATAACAAAAAGTTTATTATTATAAATAAAATAAGTTTATTACATTTCATATTCATACACTATTTTTATTTGTGTAATATTTTATATATTCATACACTTTTTTTGTAATATACAAAGTATTTTATATATTCATACACTTTTTTGTAATATATTTTTATACGCATGCACTTTTCCTACATTAATTTTTTCTCTTTTATATGTTTTTAGAGGTTTTAGGCATTGAGTTTGTTTATTTTGATACTTAGAGTTACATTTGATAATATATGAAGTTAGATCTTCTTATGCATGATTGCGTGAGTTACATCTTATGATGCATGAATTACATCTTCTTATGTGTGAGTTACATATTTTTATGCGCGAATTATATCTAATTATGCATGAGTTACATCTAATTATTTATGATTTTTACTTATCTGTATCTTTAACTGATTAAATTACAAATGTTTAATTTTTTTCTTTATCAATTGATTACAAAATTTATTAATCCACATAAATTAAGTATATTGTATTTCATAATCATACACCATTTTTTCCTTTTTTCCTTCAATTGAAATTACTAATGATGGATCCAAACATATATAAAGTGGAGAATTGAGCTAGATAGTTGGAGAAGAAGATGAATAGTAGAAATGATATTGTGTATGAGTAATGAATTGTGACTTATGTTCTAGGTTTACAAGAGGCTCCAAGAGGAGTATAAATAGGGAAATCGGATCTGGGCCTCTAATATGGGCCCAACAGACCCGATTACATAAATGGACTGATAATATAAAAGTTTAATCTAGTGGATACAAATTGGACTGGACAATAATACAAGTAATATCTATAAGGCGTGTGTGACCGCTGTCCAGACCCAATAGTCGTGAAACCCGGGGGTTCGAGTCTATATACTCTATCAACTAACAAATTTATTTTTTGTGTGATTTTTTTTACTTTTATACACTTTTTTTGTAAATTATTTTTTACATTCATACATTTTTTTCTATAATATATTTCTTATCCCTTTATGTGTTTTTTGTCTTTTAAAGACATTAAGTTTGTTTATTTCGAATTAAAATTTGAAAATGCCATGAGATTACATTTTCCATATATGTGGATTATGTTTATAGACAATTTTTATAGTTACATGTGATATTATATGAAGTTACATCTTTTTATGCACGAGTTACAGCTTCTCGTGCGTGCGTTACATCCTTCTATGCACGAGTTATATTTGGGCTTGATTCAACAAATTACATTTTGCACATACCTAAATTAGATTTTGCAGCAACACGAGTTACATTTTCCATAACACAAAATAAACCTCTTTTATTGAAACAAAAAATATTTTTTTAATCGATTTTGCTTTTAAAAAAATGATTTTTTAAGAAAAAATGATTTATTTAAAACTATTTATGGTCTTAATGTTTAAAAAAACATATTCACTATTTAGGTAAAGTAAATAAGAAATTAAACTCATTTTCTTGTTTACATTAAAATCAATGTTTTAGACAAGTTACATTTCGACTTGCCTGCACTAACATTTCTTATTAACATGTGTTACATTTCTTTCCATGCAAGTCACATCATTCTGCTACTAGGACAAGAAACAAACAAAAATAATTAATGTATATGTCTGTACTGTTAAAGTGTGAAAATTTTAAATTGAAAACTGTGCAAAACTACATCATTTTGAGCGCAGAAGCAGCGTGCTCGTCGTGGGATGATTTCATGATATACGAACTGTACTCTGTATTATATTAATACATGGTTATACTTCTCAACCCTCATACGGGAGGCCCTAGGGGAAGGGAAGGGGGGTGGGCAAGGGACGAGTGTCGTAGGCCCAAGAGAAAAGGAAAAAATATAAGCCGAGATTTAGTTCTTTATAATAAGTGTGAGTAGATTGATTTTTCATTCCTACACTAATACGGAGTAGTACTTTGATGTGCTTCCGGGTGAATTTGTTTGAGAGATTTTTTTTATGAAAGTTTGTGAGCATGTTCTTAATCATCTTTAGATTATGCTCATAAAATTTCAGTTTCAACTTTAATCGAGAAATCGTTTAAATAAATTATCAAAAAATGTTGTGGTTTTGGCACAACGTTTTTCAATAATTTATTTAAATGACTTCTCGATTAAATTTTAAACTGGAGTTTTATGGGCATTATCTGAAGGAGATTAAAAAATGCTCACAAACTTTCATAAAAAAAATCCACTTAAAAGCACATTAAAATCAATGTTTACATTAAAATCAATGTTTTAGACAAGTTACATTTCGACTTGCCTGCAGTAACATTTCTTATTAACATGTGTTACATTTCTTTCCATGCAAGTCACATCATTCTGCTACTAGGACAAGAAACAAACAAAAATAATTAATGTATATGTCTGTATTGTTAAAGCGTAAAAATTTTAAATTGAAAACTGTGCAAAACTACATCATTTTGAGCGCAGAAGCAGCGTGCTCGTCGTGGGATGATTTCATGATATACGAACTGTACTCTGTATTATATTAATACATGGTTATACTTCTCAACCCTCATACGGGAGGCCCTAGGGGAAGGGAAGGGGGGTGGGCAAGGGACGAGTGTCGTAGGCCCAAGAGAAAAGGAAAAAATATAAGCCGAGATTTAGTTCTTTATAATAAGTGTGAGTAGATTGATTTTTCATTCCTACACTAATACGGAGTAGTACTTTGATGTGCTTCCGGGTGAATTTGTTTGAGAGATTTTTTTTTATGAAAGTTTGTGAGCATGTTCTTAATCATCTTTAGATTATGCTCATAAAATTTCAGTTTCAACTTTAATCGAGAAATCGTTTAAATAAATTATCCAAAAATGTTGTGGTTTTGGCACAACGTTTTTCAATAATTTATTTAAATGACTTCTCGATTAAATTTTAAACTGGAGTTTTATGGGCATTATCTAAAGGAGATTAAAAAATGCTCACAAACTTTCATAAAAAAAATCCACTTAAAAGCACATTAGGGGGTGTTTGGAACCGATTCTGATTCTGCTTCTTTTTTAAAGTAGAAGCAATACAGAATCAGTTTTCAGAAGCTGGTCACCCCAGCTTCTAATAAAACTAATTCTAGGAGTAAATTAGAGCACGGAATCACTTCTGCACTTTTACACAAACACTCCAACTTCTGTTTCTGCTCCCTGAAGGAGTAGAAGCAGTTTGAAGAATCAAAATCCAAACACTAACAAGATAAATATGAACTCTCTTTGGGCAGTTCATGGCCATCGGAAACAGTTTCAAGTTTCTAACACTTAACCCGCACGGATAGCTCAGTTGGTTCAGTGGTGGGAAATTTGGACCAAGTGACCAAGGTTCGAAACCCGCAGCGGCCGCGTGGAGGTCACAGAACCTGAAATAAGGCTGGGCCTCTGGTGCGCATGGGAAAAAGACCTACCATCATTGGGCCGACTGAGTCACCGTGATTAACATCCTCCCAAAAATCCTGTCGAGTCGAGGTATAGGGGGCTCTTGGGGTGAGAGATTCCACCTTTTTTGGACCAAGTTTCTAACACCCAAATCAACTTTAGCAATGGGTACTATTTGTCCAAGGTCAGCAGGTCTCTAGGAGAATCTAGATGACTACTTTCTCGATGACACTCTGACAAAGAGTGCCAATCACTTCAAGACCATGATGGAGACTTGCACCCAAATGTTCAGTTGACATGAAAAAAACTGCTGGATTGTCTTGAATAAGAATGCAAATGAGTGCTACTCGAAGTTTAACAATGATGATAATCCAGCTTATTCTTTATAAGATTCTTTTGGGAAGCAGTTAGCAACGATGATGTCTTAAGGCTTTAAGTCTCCAACTCTCCAAAACTTGGAGTTGGAGTACCTCGAATCTCACACACAAAATATTCTGAGTTAGGCTTTTCAGGAGTGTTTTTTTCTCTCATCCGTGTCTTCAGTGTACATTTTTCCTCATTACTAATTTTTGTGGTTATACACCCTCCCTGTTCTCAAATTGACACTATTGGACTCAAGGTCCAATTTTCTTCTCCTTCGACAATTGCCATTAATGTGTATCTAGGGCTGGTTCAGTACGGTATATCGAATATTTTCTTTCATACCTTTGTCGGTATACAAAATTTATAAGTCGTTACCTAATCGAAGTTTCGGTACACCACATTTTGGTATATCGAAATTTCGGTTCGGTAAAGGTACTGTATCAATAAATTATCATTCATGTCTCCAAATATACGGAGGTTATACCGAAGTTTCAGTTCAGCGGCAACACTGGATGGTGGGCGGCTGCGTGGGTGGCTGCGGAGGTTATCCGATGTGGTTATATACAGAGGTTATACGCGGAGGTTATACGCGTGAGTTGGCAGCGGCGGTAGCTACGGATGGGGAAAAGGGGTAGAAGATTAGGGGTTTATAGATATAACCTAAAGGGTATATTTGTCCACAAAAAATATCTATTACTCCCTCTGTTCCAAATTGTTTTGCAAAGTCAACATTTTCTGGTCAACCAATAAAAAATGTCAATGCTCCCTATCTATAATCAATTCAATTTTTGGCAGTTTTTGGCAGTCCCTAAATTAAGTTCACACTTCCTTACTTTCCTTATTTGGCTAATTATCTACATCAAAACAATGTCAAACAGTGCCAAACAGTGTTTGAACAGTGCAAAACAGTGCACTCCACAGTAAAGTCAAATTTATTTTCTTAATCTGTGTTAAGTCAAACAGGTAACTTGTTTTGGGGACGGAGGGAGTATATATTTTGAAATTATATTAAAATCTCTTCAAAACTGTAAATTTCAAATTAGAATATAATAAAATTTGACATCCTAATTAAGCGAATAAAATGAAACTGCTTGACCAAGAAAAGTCAAATTTGCAAATCAATTTGGGATGGAGGTAGTATTTAATTGTTTCAAGTTTTAATTAAATATTTCATTTTTTAATATTATTCTAAGAAAAAAACTGATTAGGTCATAGATTGAGAAACTCATTGAGTTTTAGTCATACCTAGGGTAATTATCTCTTAATTTAGTGTCTAAAAAGCATTTAAATTTTTTTGAAAGTTGTGTTTTGGAGGTGAAGGGAAGGGTTAGGAGGGTTCATGACCTCTCCTATCTTGTGTGGGAGTTTAGATATTTGGAAGGAATGGTTTTGGAGGGTTTTTGTTACCCTTCAAAACCTTTCAAATGCCCAGTTTTTAAGTTCCCCCAAATTGGGAGATTTTGAAATATAAATTTTTAAATGATAACTTTAACTTAATTAAAAATGAATATAAATTCAATTATTTAAATTGTCATATCTCTAAAGTGATTTTAATTATAATTCCACCTAACATCTCTCTATTTAAATTTTCAACTCCCAAACAAAAGAAATGTTTCATCCTCTTCCCTTGCCCTTCCCCTCCTAGAACGAACCTTCAAAGTCTTCGCCTCCCCTTTATTCCGAACTCCCAAACACATCTTTAATTAGTTCTTTCGGACCACCGAGGGAGTTTATCCTCTTCAAAATCCAGTCCCTCCCACTTTCACAGTTTCACTACTTTCACGAGTTTTTTCCCAAATTAAGGTACTTCTAAAACTTATTTCCCAAACTATGGTAGTTTTAAACTTATTTCCCAAACTAGAGTATTTTTTCTCCATATCACCCAACCTGCCACGTCACCTATGCCACATAATTCGCTAGTCATTCCATATCATCGAATTTGGGTAGTATAAAAAATACTATCGTATGTTGCTAGAGGGAGTTGAACTCATGACCTCTCAACTTTGTATTAGGACTACAACCGTAGGACTACAATGTCACGCCCCGGACCTATCCGGACACGTCAACAACCCGCCGTAAAATACGAATAGTTAACCGCAGTCTAACAAATCCATATTATACAAGGCGTCTCGAATATCATACACACATAAGTCATCCATAAAAATCCATAATAACTAATTCAATACGCAGCGGAAAACATAGTTTGAAAACAAATGTCACACGGGGCAAACATGAGCACACAGGCTCTATAATGAAATAAATATCCATGAGCATGTTTATAAGTGTTCAAAAACATAATGGAGGAAGCACGAACCAAGTCTTCTCCACAAGATGATCGCCTGAGCAACGAGCATAGGTAGCAAGCTTTACCTCAACCTGAAATGGTGGTGGGACGCCCCCCGAAAGGGGGTCACTACTTTATAAAGCTATAGAGTACTGGTGTGGATGACATCTAATAGATATACAACAAGTATTTCAAACACAAGACCCTCAAATAGGGTGATAATATAATCTAGGTCGTAACCCCAAGTTACCCCTTTTAAAAATATACTTACTTTACATATAAAGTCAAGTAGTCGACCCGTAGGCCCATGTTTATCACAAAACATAACCCAAACCCCGTGACCACTAGTCACGACAATACATAGGACCCAACCCTAATGCGTCCATGTTATATCTACCCAATGCAATTCTAAGCTCGGCTCAAGTGCATCTCCTTACATTGGCATAGATTTGACCATAGGTTCCAAACCTTATATCACATCATCAATTTCCGACGTCATGTTCACCCATGCAATTCTAGAGCTCGGCTCAAGTGCATCTCCTTACATGGGCTGAACCTAAACCTTATGTCTACCCAATGCAATTCTAGAGCTCGGGCTCAAGTGCATCTCCTTACATTGGCATAGACCCCAATTCCTAAGCACTCGCTACGCCTAGAATTGGAATATCAATAATCTATTTTGGGACATCCTTATGGACTGCCAAATCATGATCTTAGCATCATATTACTTCAATTTAGTCACTTGAATCACAATCAAGTACATCAATTACAATCAAATCATTAGATTCAATTTCTTAACAATTACAAACAATCATTAACTAGTATTTCAATACTATTAAGATTATTCCTATCAATCATATATTCCATTTGTAAATCCCTACATATTTAGAGATATGTAGCAGCAACTTAATCATCCAATGTAATACATAAATAATCATTTATGTATTTACACAATTCACACAAGAGTAAAAATGCCTATTTCACACAATAGTTCATTTAACTCCATTTTTATCAAGATGATTCCAAATCATTTCCAATTTCATTCCTTACCTAATATATCGATATTTCATTAATAATAAGTCATTATAATCCATGAAAAACATGATTTATACATTTAGGTAATCTCATGCTTAACCTACAAATTGTAAGCAACTACATGTCGATCCTCACCTCAATTGAGCTTTAAACTTTTCCTTCCTGATCCAATGACCAAAACTTTGACCAAGGAAGTTTGAGAACTTATTCCTTGCTTTGAAATGAGTGTTGAACATCCTCCTCAAGGTGTTATATCAACACTTATCCAATGATACAAAAACAGCCCCTAGAATGGGTGTTTTCCGGCGAAAACGTTTCTTTGAATGAAAAAACGTAATCTGCTAGGTATCGTTTTCCTTCGATGAGTTGGAGGTCTTAAACTGCTCCAATTGATGCAAACCGCACCTATATGGATTCCTTATCTTGAGATCTTTCTTTTGGAACCTCACACACCTAATTTGGATGAGTATTTCTCAAGATACGAAGCAAACAGTGAACTACACGAACCGGAAATTATCCCTGCGGCCAGCTCTCTTAACTCCCTCTCTTTTGGATCGTGAGGCTCTCCCTTCTTTCTTATCTTTTGAGTTCGAATGGGGGATGAGGGGGAGGTTTTTAGGAGCTCTCAAAAATGATATCTAAGCATGTGGTTCACAAAAAGAAAATGTAGCGTGTTTGATTGCAATCAAACATGGGATGGTCCTCCTCTTTTATTTCTTTTTGTATTGTTTGAGCTCTCAACTCAATAAGTCTGCCCCATTTATGTGTTCTAACTTATTCTCCTTGTTTTGAAGGTTCTAGTAAGGTGTGGGGCGCACTCTTATGTCCCCTAATTAATTTGGGAGCAAAATATCCACTAATACTTCCAAAAGTGGAAAGATAGGTCTTATTGTTTTTATCTTTTGTCATAAGATGTACTCTTTGTACTCATCCCAATTTATTTAGATTAATTCAACCTTCTACATCATATTATTGATCTCTAATATGTGTAGAATGGTCCCAATAATTTATATGATGTATAATTATAAAAGAAGACCTTACTCCCATTATTTAGTTTAATAATGCCAAAGATGAGACCATAGTCATTTGTATTCTTCTCCAATCATTATATTACTTATTTATGACATTAATATTCATATATCTGGGCTACTAGCCGTGTGGGTTACCCTCCAGTGGGTCTAGGATGTCATTCTTGGATAATTGCTATTTTTAGCAGGTTAGGCCCAAAATACATGTGGGCTGCCCGACCGCTCTTACTTTGTACCGATGGGTTATATATCTTTATTTAAGAATGTTGGGCCCCAATATCAATAAGATGACCCAATTAATTATTTGGAAGTCCATTACTATTATACGAGCCCAAACAGTAATATGATTAATCACACGTTACGTAAAACTTTAATCATTTTACAATTGTTCGATAATAGGGAAATTAGTACATAGGCTTTGAAATTTAATTTGAATTTCAAGGACGTTCGGGTGCGGTGTCACAAGTTCACCCCCCTTAACAAGAATTTCGTCCACGAAATTCACAATGATACTCAAATAGGAAAGCGTATTGTTCCCTCATCAAAGCTTCCGTTTCCCAAGTCTCTTCTTCAACTCGGTCACTCTTCTAGAGGACTTTAACCATTGTAACTTCTTTACTCCTCAATTTTCTTTACCCTTCTATCGGTGATCTTGACCGGTTGCACGGCGTAGTTCAAATCCTCACGTATTTCCACCGACGGCTTTTCCAATACATGAGAAGGATCATGTACATACTTCTTCAGCATAGATACGTGGAACACATTGTGTATCTTCTCTAACTCTGGAGTCAACTGTAGACGATATGCTACGGCCCCAATTCTCTCCAGATATCTGAACGGCCCTATGTAGCGTGGATTAAGCTTCCCTCGACTTTGGAATCGAATGACTCCTTTCCAAGAACAAACTTTCAGGAATACCTCGTCATCAACCTTAAACTCTAAGGTTCTTCGTGGCTTATCTGCATAACTCTTCTGTCTATCCTGAGCCGCTTTGAGTCTCTCTCGAATCAACTTCACATTTGACTTGGTGATCTCAACCAACTCAGTGCCCTCGAGTTTGGCCATGCCAACCTCATCCCAGCATAACGGTGTATGACACCTCCTCCCATACAATGCTTTGTATGGAGGCATGCCGATACTTGCCTGATAACTGTTGTTATAGGCAAACTCCACAAGTGCTAAGTGATTGTCCCAACTCCCTTGAAACTCCAATGCACAAGCCCTCAACATATCTTCTAAGATCTGTATAACTCGTTCAGACGGCCCATCCATCTTTGGATGGAAAGCAGTACTGAACTTCAACCTCGTTCCCATAGACTCTTGAAATTTCGGCCAAAAATGTGACGTGAATCGTGGGTCTCTATCGGATATGATGGTCATCGGAACATCGTGTAACCTCACAATCTCGTCCGTATACAATTTGGCTAACCTCTCGAGTGGGTAGGTGGTGTTGATAGGTAAGAAGTGTGCACTCTTCGTGAGCCTATGAACAACAACCCAAACTGCGTCGTAGTTCCTGATCGTCCGTGGTAAGCCTACCACGAAATCCATAGTCACATGTTCCCACTTCCATTCAGGGATGGAAAGTGGCTGCAATAAGCCCGCTGGATGCTGATGTTTTGCCTTAACTTGCTGACAAGTAAGGCATCGACTGATGTATTTGGCTATTTCCCTCTTCATACCAGACCATCAGTAGCTTTCTTTCATGTCTTTGTACATCTTCGTGCCTCCCGGGTGCATATCATACGCCAAGGAATGAGCCTCCTCTTGAATGGACTTTCGGAGCTCATCATTCGACGGTTCACACACTCGATCACGGAATAACAAGAGACCATCGTCTCTTTCACGGAAATCCTCTACCGGCCCCGCTAGCATACGTTCTCGGACCTTCTTGAGCTCATCATCAAGTTCCTGCCCCTTCTTGATCTCATCAAGTAAGGTAGGTCTCACCTCAAATCTCGCCACCAAGGCGCCATTAGTAGATACTTCCAATTGGGCTGACAATGCCCTCAAGTTGGTTATCAATGCCCCCGATGAACTCTTTCGATTAAGGGCATCGGCCACAATATTTGCTTTCCCCGGATGGTAATCAATCACTAGGTGTTAGTCCTTTATCAATTCCATCCATCGTCGTTGTCTCATGTTTAACTCTTTCTAAGTAAACACATACGTCAAACTCTTGTGGTCAGTGTATATGTGACATGTCTCTCCGTAGAGATAATGCCTCCATATCTTTAGTGCAAAAAACACTGCTCCCAATTCTAAGTCATGAGTAGGATGATTTACCTCGTGTTTCTTGAACTCTCGTGAAGCGTAGGCAATCACCCTCCCATTCTGCATCAATACACATCCAAGCCCTTGGATGCTCGCATCGCTATATACATCGTACCCCATACCTTGTATTGGTAAGGCAAGTACTGGTGCCTCCGTTAACCTTTTCTTCAGTTCTAAGAATCCCTTCTCACATCGGTCATCCCATACGAACTTAGCTCCTTTTCGAGTGAGCTTCGTCAACGGTGATGAAAAAACTGAAAACTTCTCCACGAATTTTCTATAGTATCCCGCTAGTCCAAGGAAACTACGAATCTCCTTCAAGTTCTTAGGTCTTTCCCATTCTGTGATGGCCTCAATCTTCTTGTTGTCCATAGAAATGCCCAATCCAGAAACCACATGCCCGAGAAAGCCGATCTCCTTAAGCCAAAACTCACACTTAGAGAATTTGGCATAGAGCTGCTTCCCTCGTAGTGTTTCAAGAACCAGAACCAAGTGTTTCTCATGCTCCTCTTCATTCCGAGTAAATTAAGATGTCATCTATGAACACGATGACAAACTGATCCAAGTATTTATGAAAAACTCGGTTCATCAAGTCCATGAATGTCGTTGGGGCGTTAGTTAACCCAAATGACATCACCAAGAACTCAAAGTGACCATACCTTGTGCGGAAAGCACTCTTCGGTATGTCGCTCTCTTTGATCTTCAGTTGGTGATACCCTGACCTCAAGTCAATCTTTGAAAATAACATTGCCCCCCGGAGCTGGTCAAACAAGTCATCAATCCTAGGTAAAGGGTACCTATTCTTGATGGTGACCTTGTTCAATTGTCGGTAGTCAATGCACATACGTAGAGTCCCATCCTTCTTTTTCACAAAAAGAACTGGTGGTCCTGACGTGCACTCGTCGTTAGGTGCACTCAAAATAATTAATCAATACAACACTAATACGTAGTATAGTGTAGTAAGGTTCGTATCCACAGGGAAAGGAATACTTTTGTTTTAAATAAATAGTAACAAAAGGGGGGTTTAGATTTGTTTGCTTTAAAAACACGAAGATAAACGACCTATATGAGTTTAATTCAATGAGATGAAGACTTGGTTTTGCTTTTATCCACTTAATGAAATGTTCGTCGATCCCGGTTATATCTTTAACTATCTTCCTCTCGAATACTCAATCGAGGAGTATATCCAGTTCATCGAGGGTAGTTATTAATAACGAGATGCGTTCATCAATAAAACTTACTATCGAGTCGATATAGAACAAGCGCCATATATTAACTTGATAGTAGCAATAAACTTAAGATGAAAACGATTGAGATTGATAACCTCAACACAAGCGGTTTATTGGTTTAATCAATATAATTAATTCCCCTTGGCATATTAACCATGAGATGCATGCATTAATATTCCAAGTTTACTACCGTTGAAAGAACCGGATTAATAACAAGCGTATTAACCGATTGATTCTAGTAATAATTAATATGAGAAACAATGCTAGTTGATACTTTAAGTAATGTTTAAGATATTAACATGAAATATGAATAGGAATTAATTAATACTCAAGGAAGAATATTAAAATAAATGAATCCTACTATGATTAATATCAAGATGTTAACTAATTGTCATCTTAGTAACACTCCCCAATATTATCATAGAGGAAGAAATAGCTATTACTATAACCAATGTCAAGATGTTAACTAATTGTCATCTTAGTAACACTCCCCAACTTTGATATAGAGATAGTATTTTGAAAGAAAGAATTAATATTCAAGGAAGAAGATTAAAGAAAATAACTCACAACTTGCAAATTCATTAAGCTTCAAAGTAGCAAAACCAAGATGGAAGAGTTTAGCTCCTCATTTGGAGACTAAACATGATGAAAAATATAAAGAAAGAGCTATTCTATACTGAGCTTAGATGTACAAAGGGATTGGATATCTTTTTGTGAAGGAAAGGAGGTGTATTTATAGGCTTTTGGGAGCTAATTCGGGTACTCGATCGGGTATATACATGGTACCCGATTGAGTATGTGTGTAACACCCGATCCGAGGTATACTCGACCGGTTTCAGGGTATTTTCTAAGAGTATACCCGATCGAGTATATATGAATACCCGGTCGAGTATGCTTAGAAAATGGTATTCGAACCATACTCGACCGAAATTCTTTTGAAATTCAAAGGCATACCCGATCGGGTATGTCGGTCTACCCGATCGGGTATAGACATAAAATCGTGGTTGAAATCTTCCCTGCATGTTCCCTTGTCTTCGGATCTGATCCGATTTGAAGTTCCAACCTAATACCCGATCGAGTATAGCTAATACTCGACCGAGTATAGACCAAAATTCAGGATCTTCTTTTGTCTTTGAACTTTTGCACCTTCTTCACTTTTTGGGTTCACCAACTGTACTTTGAGTGACCAAAACCTGCTTGAGCTCAGAATATATCTAATCTAACCTATTTACAAGAATTTAACAATCTAATCTATTACACCAAAAGTGTGTAATTTCCAAAGTAAAAGTCAAGCAAAACTAATTAAAAACATAAACATAAATATGGAAATTACGAACGTATCAGGTCCTCACGGTGAATAGCTCGGTCTAATTAAACCGTTATCCAATAGCTTTTGCAATTGGGTTTTCAACTCATTCAGTTCCGCAGGTGCCATTCGGTACGGTGGTATAGAGATTGGTTTGGTGCCAGGGTCAATACGGGAGAAATTGTAACGGCTGAACCTAGAACCTTCTATCACGTGTATAAATAGATGCGATCAACCATTCAACCTATGCTGCATCTCTACTGCTATACACCATAAGAAGGAGACTGCTGCACCAGAAGATCGCCGGGAATAAAGGGACTGTCGGACTGCCTTCACGTCGGAAGAGGAGAAACCGGAGTTGCTGCCATTGTACCAGACTGCTGTCGCAAAACATTGTCACTTATCAACCCACTACCATCACGAGCAGTTACGCCGGAGGAGAAGCTCTTGTGCTGGAGGGAAAGGAATCTGCTGCAGCCGTTGCAGAGGTGCCGGAAGAGGTAGAACCAAGTTGTTGTCTTCACAGGAGAGAAGAAACCGTCGGACCTGACCTGGTGCTGACCGGACAATATTATCGGAGAACTGTACGCTTCTTTCTCTTCTTTGTTTATTGCAGCAGGAAGAAGACATAGATACGTAGTATGTATTTCGTACAAAGTACAGAGTGTATGATTTAAATAAACCGGGCCACCTGCTTTATTGGGCTGATCATATTAATTTATAAACTGACTTCTAGTTGATTGGGCTGATTATATTGGACCGTATAATAAGTGAATTAAGTTAAGGAGTAAATTTAAATATACGTAGTAACAATTAGGACTATTTTTAAAAGGTAGAGGAGTTTATCTATAAATTTGGATAGATATTGACTTATAGAATTTTTATAGAAGGTGAGGAGCAAAGTGGAAGATTTGTCTAGAGTACTTTGAGTTTGAGGTAAGTTTCACGTCAACCAAAATTATACTTTTCTGAAAGACATGAAAAGCACCTAAGAGGAGGGGGGGGGGGGGGGTGAATTAGGTGTTTAAAAACTTGTGCTTGAGATATGAAGGCAGCGGAAACGAGTGCAAATTAGTGTGTGTGTGTGTTCAAACAAGAACGTAATTAACAAGTAAGAACACAATGATTTATAGAGGTTCGGCTAATCCTACTCCTCTACCTAAGGGCACCTCCCTCAGGATTTCCAAATCCACTAAAAATGGTCTCCCTTCAACACAAGAAGAGCACCACCTAAAGTTTTGGCAAACAAACCCTTGCCAATGAGTATGAGTTTTACACGGGCTAACTCACAACCTAATGGTTTTCAAGAGGATCAACCAAAAACCTCAACTAATGGTTTTCTTGAGGCACACCAAAAACCTCACAGTGGTTTTCAAGAGGCACAACCACACAACCTCAACTAAGTTGGTTTTACAACGGGCTAACCAACAACCTAAGATTGGTTTTAGGAAAACCAAACAACACCTTACAAGATGGAGAACAAATACAAGTAGAGAATATGATCTCAAAGTCTCAAGCAGAATATAAAGATTGATGCTTGACGAAGAGTTGAGAATTACAAAGCAATACACACAAAGATATAAAGTTTGATCAAGAACAAGTGTGATTGCAAAGTATCAAATAGCTCTCTCAAAAATTGGTTTTATCAAGATTAAAAATATGGATGTGATGATCTTAAAACCAATGTAAGTTTCTGCAAATAAATATTAAAGTGATAGCACAAGCAGAATTCAAGATAGAGAGACTAAGAAAAGCTTCAGGAACAAAATGAACTCTTTGGCAGAATATTCAAAGTGTAGAGTAGTATTTCGTCAAGAGTTTTTCGTGTGAAATTTTTCGTGTGTAATCGTACTGAAATTTTTGTATTTCAATCAGTGTAGAGGATTGGGTATTTATAGGAAAAGATTTGGCCGTTTGAAGATTCGAAATCAAAGATTTGGAAGGAAAGAATCGCTAAATTATTGGCTTCAACGGCTCTAATATCAATTATTGATATTTGATTAATTTTCATATTTGGAAGACAGTGACAACGGCTAGAAGGATAAATAATAGGTTCCAACGTTCAAAAAGGATCTGGGTCCCCCAAATAAATTAATTGTGTTATGATCATGTTAATAAATGATTAAGTATAGAGAACACTATTGTTCGTCCAAATCTTGATCTTCATAACCTTATTCCTTTCTTGATGCTTCAGTCATCTGTCTGATACAAATTGGAATCAACTTTGAACCAATTTCAGTCATTTGCTTGGTAGCAGTGGTCTACTAGTTGGAGCAGTTGTCTGCGGTTTCTCTTTCAGTACATCTGGATCACTTTCTTGGAGCATTTTGCCTTGAGGACTAGTGTTTTCCATACTTAACCAATAACATATCAAGGCACACAATTCCCAATTTATGATTGACAGTGAAAGGAATTACTTTAATTAATTTCAAGCATTCCCAATTCACGTTTTAAAAAGCTAAAACGTGCATAATCTAGCGGTTTAGTGAATATATCCGCTAGTTGGTGTTTAGTGTCCACAAAATCAACACAAATGTCTCCTTTTTGCACATGATCACGAATAAAGTGATGAAGGATCTCAATATGTTTGGTCCTTGAGTGCAAAACAGGATTTTTGGAAATATTAATAGCACTCGTATTATCACAAAACACAGGCACACTAGTAAAATTCAAATTGTAGTCTTTTAATGTTTGAATCATCCATAAAATTTGAGCAACACAGCTGCCTAAGGCAATGTATTCTGCTTCACCAGTAGATATGTCAAATGAGTTTTGCTTTTTAGATGACCAAGACACTAAAGAATGGCCAAGAAATTGACAAGTACCACTGGTACTTTTCCTATCAACTGTACACCCAGCATAATCAGCATCATTATACCCAACTAAGGAGAAATCGGATCCCTTTGGATACCAAAGTCCTAGGTTGGTTGTGCTTTTAACATATCTAATGATACGTTTAACGACCACAAGATGAGATTCCTTTGGGCAAGATTGATAGCGAGCACAAACACAAACAACATGCATAATATCAGGTCTAGAAGCAGTTAAATATAATAAACTGCCAATCATACCTCTATTGACCTTTTCATCAGTGGGTTTTCCATTCTCATCCTTGTCAATCTTGGCAGTTGAGCTCATTGGAGTATCAAAATGTCTACCTTCTTGTAGATTGAACTTTTTAACCGACTCCTTAGCATATTTGGACTCACTTACAAATGTTCCTTCTTTCATTTGTTTGATTTGAAGTCCAAGGAAGAATGTGAGTTCACCCATCATGCTCATTTCAAAATCACTGGTCATGACTTTAGAAAATTCTTCACACATAGATTGATTAGTAGAGCCAAATATAATATCATCAACATAAATTTGAACTAACATAATATCATTAGCCAAAGTGCGTACAAACAATGTTGAGTCAATAGCCCCTTTTGAGAAACCATTTTCAAGAAGATATTTTGAAAGCCTTTCATACCAAGCACGTGGGGCCTGTTTTAAACCATAGAGAGCCTTCTTAAGCTGGTATACATGGTTTGGAAAGGTGACATTTTCACGTAAGCTTCCTCCTTAAGGATTCCATTCAAAAATGCACTTTTAACGTCCATTTGAAAAAGTTTAAAATCAATGTAACTATCATAAGCAAGAAGCATCCTAATGGATTCTAACCTAGCAACAGGAGCAAAGGTTTCCTCATAGTCAAGTCCCTCTACTTGATTATACCCTTTAGCAACAAGTCGGCTTTTGTTAGTGATAATCTCACCTCCTTCATCCAACTTATTTCTAAAACCCACTTTGTACCAATAACTGGATGGTTATTTGGTCTTTCAACCAATTCCCAAACGTCATTGCGTTCAAACTGGTCTAACTCCTTTTGCATGGAAATTATCCATTCATCATCGCTTAAGGCTTCCTCTATATTTTTGGGCTCAAGTTGACTAACAAATGCCTAGTATGCACAAAGGTTAATGTTACCTCTAGTTCTTACGCCTTTAGAAATGTCTCCAATACTGTTCTCAGTTGGATGGTCCTTCATGCCTTTGTAGGCACCTAGCAGTTGGCTGGTTTGTTCAACAGGTGGCTGATCTCGAGCAGCAGGCGGCTCTTCTTGAGCAGCATGTTCGGTGTCAAACAAAGGGCTTTGTTCTTCAGCTTCATCATCTGAAAAGATAGGTTCCTTTCTCGACCCAAATGGGTTAGTCTCATCAAATTCAACATGTATAGACTCTTCTACACATCTAGTTGATTTATTAAAGACCCTATAAGCTTTACTAATCGAGGAATAACCAAGAAAAATACCTTCAGTGGATTTAACATCAAACTTACTTAACTGATCCTTAGTGTTCAGAATATAGCATTTGCATCCAAATACTTTGAAGTATGAAATGTTTGGTGCTCTTCCATGCCACAGCTCATAGGGGGTCTTCTTTAGAATGGGACGTAGTAGTACTCTATTAAGCATATAGCAGGCTGTCTGGATGGCTTCTCTCAAAAAATATTTTGGCAACTTGTGTTCATTCAGCATGGTGCGTGTCATCTCTTGAAGGGTTCTATTCTTTCTTTCAGCCACACCATTCTATTGAGGAGTCCTACGAGCTGACAAGTTGTGATCTATACCATGATCATCACAGTAGGCTTCAAATTCAGCATTTCTGAATTCTCCTCCCCTATCACTCCTTAGGCTTGTGATTGTATATCCTTTTTCATTCTGTATTCTCTTGCATAACTTAGCAAAAGCATTAAATGCATCATATTTATGTGCAAGCAATAGAGTCCAAGTAAACCTAGAGTAATCATCTACAATCACATAGACATACTGGGCACCACCTAGACTAGCTACACCGATTGGTCCAAATAGATCCATGTGTAGTAGTTGTAAGAGGTGTGAAGTTGAAACAACCTTCTTAGATTTAAAAGAAGTCTTGTGTTGTTTCCCCCAGTTTACATGCATCACAGAATTGCAACTTAGCAGATTTCAGATTAGGCAGTCCAACAACAAGATTTTTAGATTACAATCTAGAGAGCAAATCAAAGCTAGCATGTCCTAGTCTTCTATGCCACAAAAAAGAATCATCATGAGAAGAATGAAGACACGTAATAGTAGAGTGATGAAAATCAGAACTAGAAAATCTATATAAATTACCATCACGTTGAGTAGAAAAGAGCACATTATTACTATCTTTATCATAAAAGGTGCAAGCATTGGCAGTAAATACAACTTTATGACCATCATCACAGAGTTGACTAATGCTCAAAAGATTATATTTAAGACCATCAACAAGTAGCACATCTTTAATGGAAGTAGAGTTAGAGATACTTACCTTCCCTTTGCCTATTACCTTCTTCTTTGATTTGTCACCCAGTGTGACATTACCACCAGCTTTGGAGGTTAAAGTTTTGAACCATGCTTTGTCCCCGGTCATGTGTCTTGAGCAGCCACTGTCTACTATCGAAGTGGTGTTTTGGGTTCTCAAGAATGCCTACAAAAACATTCAATATTTTGAATATGGTACCCTTTTAAAGTTGGGTCCTCTAGGGTTAGTTTTGGAACCCTTGACTACCCATCTTGGTCTCTTCCAAGGTGGAATCAAGTTACCCATCTCAACCAGTTGCTTCACTTTGCAATCAGTCACTAAATGACCAAACTTCATGCAATAGTGGCATGATTTTAGAGGTGTCTTTGACTGGTGTATGCTGGAAGAGGGTTTAACAAAACCTTTTACTTTATTAGAAAAATATTTTGTTGTTATTTCAACAACCTTAGGGTCCTCTTCAAAACCAAGTCCCCTCTTATTAGTGTTTGGGTATTGAGAATCCCAAACTGCCTCTTGAGTAGGCCTAATATGATACAACTTGTTTAAAGAGTAACTCTGTTGGTCACTGATCTTTTTAAGAGTAGCATATTCTTTTGATAAAAATTCATTTTTGCATGAAAGCTCAAGTTTTTCTTTTTCAAGAATATCAAATTTAGATTGTAAATCTTTGAGCTTCTTTTTCAAAATTTTCTTCTCTTCCAGAGTCTGAAACAAATCAGACTGACACTGCTCAAAAGCTTCTCTAATCTCATCAAATGAAAAGCTATGAGAAGAAGAACAAGATCTTACTTCATCATCACTGTGAGCCATAAAGCAGACGTGTGCATGCTCATCATCTAATTGCTCGCTGGAGGAGGAGTATTCATCAGAATTGAGATCATCCCAGTTGGCTTGCAATGCTTTGTCTTTCTTTTTCCAACCACCTTGATGTTTCTTATCAGTAGTTGGCTGTTGTTTTAGCTTTGGTCAGTAGGCCTTTGTATGACCTGGTTCACCACACTCATAACATTTAAGAGTGTTAGAATTATATTTCTTAGCTTTGGCAGCAGACTTGTCATGTCTCTTGTCCTTGTTCCATTTCACTCTCCTGGGAACTTTCAGCCGTCTGCTGAACTTTGTTCTTTAATTTCAGCTTGGATGAGTGACACTGTTGCTTTTTACTTTGACTTTGCTGCTCATACTTCTCTTTATTGAGATTTAGCGCCATAGTCTTGTGAGCCAGTTTATCTTGGGCATCCTCACTGCGTTGTCTTGCTAAGTATAATTCGTGAGACATCAAAGTACTCCATATACTAGCAGTAGACATGTTAAGACACTGAGGTGTAAGATTAACAATAACATTCTCCCATAGTTTAGGTAAAGAATATAGAATTTTAAGGTTTACCTCCTGGATAGAATATTTCTTACCCAACTTACTCAATGCTGAGAGGATATCATTGAACCTCTTGCTCATATCTTGGATGGATTCATTTGGCTTCATCTTGAAGCTTTCATACTCGGATGTACCAAGAGCAATTTTGGTCTACTTGATTTGAGTATCTCCTTCATGAGTTGTTTCAAGCATGTCCCAGACTTCTTTTGCAGATTTGCATTGACTAACTCTAGAGAACTCGTCTGGACCAAGAGCACAATGAAGAGCATTGATGGCTTTTGCATTTAAACTCAGCTGCTTCTTGTCTATATCATTTAGCTCGTCCATCTCCTTTGGTATAGTTTTTGCATCCATTGTCTTAGAGGGAACATAAGGACCTTTAACAATTAAAATCCAAATGTCATAATCAACTGAGTGAATATAATGTTCCATTCTCATCTTCCAATAGGCATAATTATCACCATTGAAGAAAGGAGGTTTGGAGATGCTGTGAGAAGACATCTTAGAAATTAAGCACAAACAAAAAGAACTAGCAGAGCACTCAAATACTACAGTATTAGGCTCAACACACAGTTCACTTAAGCACACAAGAGAGGATCACTAGGTACAATTAAGTACTATTCTAGCAACCTGCTCTGATACCAATTGAAAGACACGAAAAGCACCTAAGAGGGGGGGGGGGGGTGAATTAGGTGTTTAAAAAATTGTGCTTGAGATATGAAGGCAGCGGAAACAATCAAGAATATAACAAACAAACTAAATGAGTGTTAGTGCATAAACGAGTGCAAATTAGTGTGTGTGTGTGTTCAAACAAGAAAGTAATTAACAAGTAAGAACACAATGATTTATAGAGGTTCGGCTAATCCTACTCCTCTACCTAAGGGCACCTCCCTCAGGATTTCCAAATCCACTAAAAATGGTCTCCCTTGAACACAAGAAGAGCACCACCTAAAGTTTTGGCAAACAAACCCTTGCCAATGAGTATGAGTTTTACACGGGCTAACTCACAACCTAATGGTTTTCAAGAGGATCAACCAAAAACCTCAACTAATGGTTTTCTTGAGGCACACCAAAAACCTCACAGTGGTTTTCAAGAGGCACAACCACACAACCTCAACTAAGTTGGTTTTACAACGGGCTAACCAACAACCTAAGATTGGTTTTAAGAAAACCAAACAACACCTTACAAGATGGAGAACAAATACAAGTAGAGAATATGATCTCAAAGTCTCAAGCAGAATATAAAGATTGATGCTTGTTGAAGAGTTGAGAATTACAAAGCAATACACAAAAAGATATAAAGTTTGATCAAAAACAAGTGTGATTGCAAAATATCAAATAGCTCTCTCAAAAATTGGTTTTATCAAGATTAAAAATATGGATGTGATGATCTTAAAACCAATGTAAGTTTCTTCAAATAAATATTAAAGTGATAGCACAAGCAGAATTCAAGATAGAGAGACTAAGAAAAGCTTCAAGAACAAAATGAACTCTTTGGCAGAATATTCAAAGTGTAGAGTAGTATTTCGTCAAGAGTTTTTCGTGTAAAATTTTTCGTGTGTAATCGTACTGAATTTTTCGTATTTCAATCAGTGTAGAGGATTGGGTATTTATAGGAAAAGATTTGGCCGTTTGAAGATTCGAAAACAAAGATTTGGAAGGAAAGAATCGCTAAATTATTGGCTTCAACGGCTATAATATCAATTATTGATATTTGATTGATTTTCATATTTGGAAGACAGTGACAACGGCTAGAAGGATAAATAATAGGTTCCAACGTTCAAAAAGGATATGGGTCCCCCAAATAAATTAATTGTGTTATGATCATGTTAATAAAGGATTAAGTATAGAGAACACTATTGTTCGTCCAAATCTTGATCTTCATAACCTCATTCCTTTCTTGATGCTTCAGTCATCTGTCTGATACAAATTGGAAAAGTTAACGAACGAATAGCGCTGAACTTAGGAACCAATTTGGATTGAAGTCTGGATAGATTTCTTAGAAAGGAATACTTAGAATAAAGATTAGAGTGGCAGACTTCTAGGAAAACAACCTTTCAAAAGAAGGCAGGTTGCTAAGGGCAGAGGGCTAGGAGCAGAGGGCTGAGCAGTTGGCTTGAAGAAGTAGGCTTGAGCAGTTGGCTCAGCAGTTGGCTCGGCAGTTGGCTCGGCAGTTGGCTCAGCAGTTGGCTCGGCAGTTGGCTCGGCAGTTGGCTGCCGGAAAAGTCTGCTAGAAGAGATCTTTAACCACGTTTGAAACACACATTTGAGAGGGATTTAGAGCTCTTAAAATTGAGGTTAAGTTGCAGCAAAAGGATGGAGAAAAGGCTTGAAGACAACTCACTCAAAACAAGAGAAACTCAAGGAACAAAAACTAGTGAGCTGTTTTGAAAAAGCACTCAACTGCTTGGAAAAACTTAGGAATTTGACTCTGCCGTGCAAAAGTAAAATGTTTGATTAGTTATTAAGAAAATATTTGATGTGATAAAATTGATTTTTAGAGCCTTTAATATGCAATCCACACATTCTTGATGAAACAACTTTTCTAGCTATCAAGAAAGACTATTTTTAGTGGATTGACTTGAAAGTGTAAACTTGCAACATCTCAACACACATGTTAGCTTTATTATTTGTAAACTTAAAAAACTAAGATTAGCACAAGTTGGCTAACAATCTCCCCCTTTTTTATGTTGACAAATAGTGACTTCAAGAGGGTATAAAAACAGTTAGGAGCACACGAGAAGATTTCAAATGTAACGGCAAGCTCCCCCTCACTTCATGCAACTCTCTTGATACCAAAATTATATAAACACTCTCCCCCATACAAAGAGAATCTCTTTCCTCTTTTTGATTGACTTAGGTCATGGACCTTTTCCCTTTATCAGTATGAGACTTACTTGAAGTCAACATATTTCTCCCCCTTTGTCAATATCAAAAAATGGAGGGTCATTGAGAGAATAAACAAAGGAAATGCACATATAGAGGATAGAAAATACCAATTGAAAGAATAACAATTATGCCAAATAAAGAAGAGCAGGTAGGAGAAGTTTAAAGGAATATAGGAGTTTGTGAAAGTCCCAAAATACTAAACAATCAAGCAACCAAATCAGTTAAGAAGAAGCAGATAGAAAGATATCGACAAGATGAAAACCGAATCTGGTATACCGTATGAACAGGCCGCTGCTCTCCCTGGAGAAGGAGAGCAGTGGCAACCCTAATCTCTCTATCTCTACGCCTCTATGCTCTCTAAGCCTCGAACGTTAGTTAGGGTTCCCGTAAGTTAGCCTCCTTTTATAGGAGAAGTTGACTAACTTACGGGTTACAAGGAAGCTAACGGGCTGATACACATTTGTGGCCCGTATTACACGTTTACTTAATAACTACACAAATACAAAGATAACTAACTAGATTGAACACCATAAAATATTCCCAACAATCTCCCCCTTGGTGATCAATCGTGTTAAATCAGCATTGCAGCGCAAATATCTTTGTCTTTGTTGTTATTCAGCTTCCTTTTCATTTGAACTTGACTTCTTGAGAAGGCTTCATGAAGAAATCCTCGCAATCTCCCCTTTGATGTTTTCTTAGCAATTTGATCTTTGATGTCGGGGGTTGAGGAATCTTTTTCTTGAAAACCTTGCCTTCCAGAAGTTGCTCTTGATAAGCTTGGATGAAGTCCGGTGGCGCCTCTAGAATGATAGTTCTGATGAGTTTCAGACGCCCATGGAATTCTTCTTCGGAGTTTGATTATATGACCTTTGTCTCCTCCACAATGTAGTCTTTTTGACTATTTGGAATGGATGCATTTGAGGAGAACTTGTCGGTGGCACCGCGGAAACTGATGGTTGACTTGTGAGCGTAGCTGACCATTTGAGTTGCGGAGATAGTAGAGAGAGTGATGGAAGAGAGAAGTGTCCGCGAATGATTTTTTGACAGTTAACAGCATGTGGAACACTCTCCCCCTCATGACGGTCCAATGAATCAGGGCGTCATGCCTTTATTCTTTTATTCTGCGGAAATAAAAACAGGAAAAACAAGCAGAATGTAAAGAAGATAACGTAGCCCCCCAGGGTCGTGAAGACGCCCATTATCATCACTATAGAGATAAACTCTAAAGCAATGGTCTGAAAATGTTGGTGATTCTTATGTTGCAACAGCAGGACTTCCTTCCAATTATTGGTCTACATCTGTAATAGATGAGCCCTATGGAAGTTCTCGCAAGTCTTGAAGACTAGCAACTGACTCTAAAATGTGTCTGTGTCTTAGAAAATTTCAAAACATTTGGGAGTGAGTAACTAGACACGATGTGATCAATGAAAGTTCAGTGGCATGGGGCTGAGGCCACTGTAGTTAGTATTACTTGCCTCGGAAGGAGACAGTAATGAGAGATGCGGTTCCCCGTGAAGTATGATTAAACCCCTGTCTGTTGGGAGATAGGTGAGTGGTCTTGGGTAGGGTTCAACGTGCACCGTTAGACAAGATGTAGTGACTTCTACTCGGGATCTGATTAAATCAGTCCTGCACCTATTTGGGAATTGTCTAGAGTATTTGAGTGGCTAGGAGTAAATATTCAATGGATAATAGGCAGTTGAGGTAGCAGACTCATCATTGATTATTGTTTTTCTTCTCACTTGAGCCTTCTACTTCCTAACTCTCATAATGATTACTCTCACTCACTAACTCACTCACTTACTCTCGGCTTTGCCCCTTGGGTAGGCTTTAGTTGGGTTTACTAAGCCATAGGAACATGTTCTCTCATTGATTTTCTCTCTGTACTCCCCCTCAACTGGAGCACTCGGTATGCTTTGTCATTGTTAGGCACTGGGGAGGATAACATTGAACACTCCCCCTAGACTTTTGCATCTGTTAAGAGATTCCTTGCTTTGTCGGTGTAAGGCGCCAGGAGGAGAAAACTGATACTCCCCCTCAGAATGTGAAAGAATTGATTGCTCACAGCTCGTCATACCCGCCATGTGTGTGGAGCAATCTGAACAAGTACCACACATGACGGTTTCCCTGAGCTCATCATGTAGAATTTCAGCATATTGATGATCACATAATGTTGATGAGTCTGAGGAGGCTTCAGTGGTTGATTGCTGATTGTTGTAAGATGACCGTTGACGCGAGGTTGATTGAATTATCTACGATTTTCGGACCTTTACAGTGAAGTTTAGAAAAGCTTTGACCTCAGGGTTGACATTGAAAGAATTTGAACAGATTCGCCTAAGTTTTGACCTGGATATCGGTGATTTACAAAGTTTGTCGGAAAACTAACGTTTTGACCCTCAAGGACTGCGAGTGAGGGCACGTGAGAATGGAATTTATGGGGCTATTCCTCAGAACTCGAGTTTGTAAACTCGCGGGCAAAGCCCCAGAAATTATGTATATCTTTTCGTTATCTTTCCAACAAAAAAAAGTTTGCTCAAATCGGATCACCGAGTCAAAAGTTATGGCCAAAACAGTGCGGTGTCGCAGAAAATCTCTAATCTTGAGTTTTTGAGGAAAATCTTCGAGGTTGAGGTTCTCGGTGTTGAATTTCGAGAGCAGGTGAATTTAAACAAAATTCTAAGGCAAAAACTCGAAATCCAAATCTCAAGATTTTAATTTCGAGTTTGCCTTGAAGAGTAATGACGAAACCCACCTGCAAAACAGACCTCAGAATAACGAAATCTTCAGAATTTCAAAATGTTTGGAACATAAAATACTTTGGAATTTCGAAAAACCTCATAATATCGAAAACATGTTGTTTGAAAAACATCAGAACATCGAAAACTTCTAAAACATTGATAAACAGGGAATCATTCAGAAATCTATAATGTAAAGCTTCGATGAACTGCAAAGGATGTCAAGATTCGAATTATGAGTTCCAAGAAACTGCAAACTTTGAAACATTCAAAACATCGAGAAATTCCGAAAATTCTGAAATTTTTCAGAATGTCGAAATCCAAAACATCGAGTTCTTAAAACTCGAAATAAATTCCAAAACTCGCAATTCCAAAACCCTCAAATTTTAAAAACTTGAGGTTTAAAACTCGAGGTCAGAACTCGAGGTTTAAAAACTCGAGGTCAGAACTCGAGGCTTAAAAACTCGAGGTCAGAACTCGAGGTTTAAAACTCGAGTTCATGACCGCGAGTTTACAAACTCGAGTTCATGACCGCGAGTTTACAAACTCGAGTTCATGACCGCGAGTTTACAAACTCGAGTTCATGACCGCGAGTTTACAAACTCGAGTTCATGACCGCGAGTTTACAGACTCGAGTTCATGACCGCGAGTTTACAGACTCGAGTTCATGATCGCGAGTTTACAAACCCGAGTTCACGACGGCGAGTTTACGAACTCGAGTTCATGCCCGCGAGTTTAAAACTCTCGATTTTAAAAACTGTCGAATTTTGAGAATCTGAAAACTGTTCTGAATAGCCCTGAAGGTCGCGATCCCTCCTGTATCTGTTTCAAGTCAAAATTTTCTGCAGCAGTGTTAAAAGCATAAATTCGCAATTCATTGAGAGTTCTTCAAAAAATGAAAATTTGCAGAAATCGAAAAAGAGTATATGTTGCTGGATCGGCTTTGAAGGGCGATTCCAACAGTATAATTTTTACAGATTTTCGTTCACAAACAAGATTACAGGAGCAAAACTCTATATGAAGAAAAAGAGAAGAAAAGCAGAGAATTCTTCGTTAGATCCAAGAAAATCACAGATACATTCAACCTGTTTCACGCCTCGGCTCTGATACCAATTGAAAGTCCCAAAATACTAAACAATCAAGCAACCAAAGCAGTTAAGAAGAAGCAGATAGAAAGATATCGACAAGATCAAAACCGAATCTGGTATACCGTATGAACAGGCCGCTGCTCTCCCTGGAGAAGGAGAGCAACGGCAACCCTAATCTCTCTATCTCTATGCCTCTATGCTCTCTAAGCCTCGAACGTTAGTTAGGGTTCCCGTAAGTTAGCCTCCTTTTATAGGAGAAGTTGGCTAACTTACGGGTTACAAGGAAGCAAACGGGCTGATACACATTTGTGGCCCGTATTACACGTTTAATTAATAACTACACAAATACAAAGATAACTAACTAGATTGAACACCATAAAATATTCCCAAAAGTTTGTGTTATGATCATGTTAATAAATGATTAAGTATAGAGAACACTATTGTTCGTCCAAATCTTGATCTTCATAACCTCATTCCTTTCTTGATGCTTCAGTCATCTGTCTGATACAAATTGGAATCAACTTTGAACCAATTTCAGTCATCTACTTGGTAGCAGTGGTCTACTAGTTGGAGCAGTGGTCTACTAGTTGGAGCAGTTGTCTGCGGTTTCTCTTTCAGTACATCTAGATCACTTTCTTGGAGCATTTTGCCTTGAGGACTAGTGTTTTCCATACTTAACCAATAACATATCAAGGCACACAATTCCCAATTTATGATTGACAGTGAAAGGAATTACTTTAATTAATTTCAAGCATTCCCAATTCACGTTTTAAAAAGCTAAAACGTGCATAATCTAGCGGTTTAGTGAATATATCCGCTAGTTGGTGTTTAGTGTCCACAAAATCAACACAAATGTCTCCTTTTTGCACATGATCACGAATAAAGTGATGACGGATCTCAATATGTTTGGTCCTTGAATGCAAAACATGATTTTTGGAAATATTAATAGCACTCGTATTATCACAAAACACAGACACATTAGTAAAATTCAAATTGTAGTCTTTTAATGTTTGAATCATCCATAAAATTTGAGCAACACAGCTACCTAAGGCAATTCATTCTGCTTCACCAGTAGATATGGCAACTGAGTTTTGCTTCTTAGATGACCAAGACACTAAAGAATGACCAAGAAATTGACAAGTACCACTGGTACTTTTCCTATCAACTGTACACCCAGCATAATCAGCATCACTATACCCAACTAAGTAGAAATTGGATCCCTTTGGATACCAAAGTCCTAGGTTGGTTGTGCTTTTAACATATCTAATGATACATTTAACGGCCACAAGATGAGATTCCTTTGGGCAAGATTGATAGCGAGCACAAACACAAACAACATGCATAATATCAGGTCTAAAAGCAGTTAAATTAAATAAACTGCCAATCATACCTCTATAGACCTTTTCATCAGTGGGTTTTCCATTCTCATCCTTGTCAATCTTGGCAGTTGAGCTCATTGGAGTATCAAAATGTCTACCTTCTTGTAGATTGAACTTTTTAACCAACTCTTTAGCATATTTGGACTGACTTACAAAGGTTCCTTCTTTCATTTGTTTGATTTGAAGTCCAAGGAAGAATGTGAGTTCACCCATCATGCTCATTTCAAACTCACTGGTCATGACTTTAGAAAATTCTTCACACATATATTGATTAGTAGAATCAAATATAATATCATCAACATAAATTTGAACTAACATAATATCATTAGCCAAAGTGCGTACAAACAATGTCGAGTCAATAGCCCCTTTTGAGAAACCATTTTCAAGAAGATATTTTGAAAGCCTTTCATACCAAGCACGTGGGGCCTGTTTTAAACCATAGAGAGCCTTCTTAAGCTCGTATACTTGGTTTGGAAAGGTCACATTTTCAAAACCAGGAGGCTGCTCCACGTAAGCTTCCTCCTTAAGGATTCCATTCAAAAATGCACTTTTAACGTCCATTTGAAAAAGTTTAAAATCCATGTAACTAGCATAAGAAAGAAGCATCCTAATGGATTCTAACCTAGCAACAGGAGCAAAGGTTTCCTCATAATCAAATCCCTCTACTTGATTATACCCTTTAGCAACAAGTCGGCTTTTGTCAGTGATAATCTCACCTCCTTCATCCAACTTATTTCTAAAGACCCACTTTGTACCAATAACTGGATGGTTATTTGGTCTTTCAACCAAATCCCAAACGTCATTGCGTTCAAACTGGTCTAACTCCTTTCACATGGAAATTATCCATTCATCATCGCTTAAGGCTTCCTCTATATTTTTGGGCTCAAGTTGACTAACAAATGCATAATATGCACAAAGGTTAATGTTACCTCTAGTTCTTACGCCTTTAGAAATGTCTCTAATAATGTTCTCAGCTGGATGGTCCTTCATGCCTTTGTAGGCACCTGGCAGTTGGCTGGTTTGTTCAACAGGTGGTTGATCTCGAGCAGCATGTTCGGTGTCAAACAAAGGGCTTTGTTCTTCAGCTTCATCATGTGAAAAGACAGGTTCCTTTCTCGGCCCAAATGGGTTAGTCTCATCAAATTCAACATGTATAGACTCTTCTACACATCTAGTTGATTTATTAAAGACTCTATAAGCTTTACTAATCGAGGAATAACCAAGAAAATACCTTCAGTGGATTTAGCATCAAACTTACTTAACTGATCCTTAGTGTTCAGAATATAGCATTTGCATCCAATTACTTTGAAGTATGAAATGTTTGGTGCTCTTCCATGCCACAGCTCATAGGGGGTCTTCTTTAGAATGAGATGTAGTAGTACTCTATTAAGCATATAGCAGGCTGTCTGGATGCCTTCTCCCCAAAAATATTTAGGCAACTTGTGTTCATTCAGCATGGTGCATGTCATCTCTTGAAGGGTTCTATTCTTTCTTTCAGCCATACCATTCTGTTGAGGAGTCCTAGGAGCTGACAAGTTGTGATCTATACCATGATCATCACAGTAGGCTTCAAATTCAGCATTTCTGAATACCCCTCCACTATCACTCCTTATGCTTGTGATTGTATACCCTTTTTCATTCTGTATTCTCTTGCATAACTTAGCAAAAGCATTAAATGCATCATATTTATGTGCAAGCAATAGAGTCCAAGTAAACCTAGAGTAATCATCTACAATCACATAGACATACTGGGCACCACCTAGACTAGCTACACCAATTGGTCCAAATAGATCCATGTGTAGTAGTTGTAAGGGGTGTGAAGTTGAAACAACCTTCTTAGATTTAAAAGAAGTCTTGTGTTGTTTCCCCAGTTTACATGCATCACAGAATTGCAACTTCGCAGATTTCAGATTAGGCAGTCCAACAACAAGATTTTTAGATGACAATCTAGAAAGCAAATCAAAGCTAGCATGTCCTAGTCTTCTATGCCACAGAAAAGAATCATCATGAGAAGAATGAAGACACATAATAGTAGAGTGATGAAAATCAGAACTAGAAAATCTATATAAATTACCATCACGTTGAGCAGAAAAGAGCACATTATTACTATCTTTATCATAAAAGGTGCAAGCATTGGCAGTAAATACAACTTTATGACCATCATCACAGAGTTGATTAATGCTCAAAAGATTATATTTAAGACCATCAACAAGTAGCACACTGTGATTTGTCACCCAGTGTGACATTACCACCAGCTTTGGAGGTTAAAGTTTTGAACCATTCTTTGTCCCCGGTCATGTGTCTTGAGCAGCCACTGTCTACTATCCAAGTGGTGTTTTAGGTTCTCAAGAATGCCTACAAAAACATTCAATATTTTGAATATGGTACCCTTTTAAAGTTGGGTCCTCTAGGGTTAGTTTTGGAACCCTTGACTACCCATCTTGGTCTCTTCCGAGGTGGAATCAAGTTACCCATCTCAACCAGTTGCTTCACTTTGAAATCAGTCACTAAATGACCAGACTTCATGCAATAGTGGCATGATTTAGAGGTGTCTTTGACTGGTGTATGCTGGAAGAGGGTTTAACAAAACCTTTTACTTTATTAGAAAAATATTTTGTTGTTATTTCAACAACCTTAGGGTCCTCTTCAAAACCAAGTCCCCTCTTATTAGTGTTTGGGTATTGAGAATCCCAAACTGCCTCTTGAGTAGGCCTAATATGATACAACTTGTTTAAAGAGTAACTCTGTTGGTCACTGATCTTTTTAAGAGTAGCATATTCTTTTGATAAAAATTCATTTTTGCATGAAAGCTCAAGTTTTTCTTTTTCAAGAATATCAAATTTTGATTGTAAATCTTTGAGCTTCTTTTTCAAAATTTTCTTCTCTTCCAGAGTCTGAAACAAATCAGACTGACACTACTCAAAAGCTTCTCTAATCTCATCAAATGAAAAGCTATGAGAAGAAGAACAAGAGCTTACTTCATCATCACTGTGAGCCATAAAGCAGACGTGTGCATGCTCATCATCTGATTGCTCGTTGGAGGAGGAGTATTCATCAGAATTGAGATCATCCCAGTTGGCTTGCAATGCTTTGTCTTTCTTTTTCCAGCCACCTTGATGTTTCTTATCAGCAGTTGGCTGTTGTTTTAGCTTTGGTCAGTAGGCATTTGTATGACCTGGTTCACCACACTCATAGCATTTAAGAGTGTGAGAATTATATTTCTTACCTTTGGCAGCAGACTTGTCATGTCTCTTGTCCTTGTTCCATTTGACAAACTTTTTGTAGCGCTTGAACAAGGCTTCCTCATCTTTTTCACTCTCGATTTCACTCTCCTGGGAACTTTCAGTAGTCTGCTGAACTTTGTTCTTTAATTTCAGCTTGGATGAGTGACACTTTTGCTTTTTACTTTGACTTTGCTGCTCATACTTCTCTTTATTGAGATTTAGCGCCATAGTCTTGTGAGCCAGTTTATCTTGGGCATCCTCACTGCGTTGTCTTGCTAAGTATAATTCATGAGACATCAAAGTACTCCATATACTAGCAGTAGACATGTTAGTACACTGAGGTGTAAGATTAACAATAACATTCTCCCATAGTTTAGGTAAAGAATATAGAATTTTAAGGTTTACCTCCTGGGTAGAATATTTCTTACCCAACTTACTCAATGATGAGAGGATATCATTGAACCTCTTGCTCATATCCTGGATGGATTCATTTGGCTTCATCTTGAAGCTTTCATACTCGGATGTACCAAGAGCAATTTTGGTCTGTTTGATTTGAGAATCTCCTTCATGAGTTGTTTCAAGCATGTCCCACACTTCTTTTGCAGATTTGCATTGACTAACTCTTGAGAACTCATTTGGACCAAGAGCACAATGAAGAGAATTGATGGCTTTTGCATTTAAACTCAGCTGCTTCTTGTCTATATCATTTAGCTCGTCCATCTCCTTCGGTATAGTTTTTGCATCCACTGTCTTAGAGGGAACATAAGGACCTTTAACAATTAAAATCCAAATGTCATAATCAAGTGACTGAATATAATGTTCCATTCTCATCTTCCAATAGGCATAATTATCACCATTGAAGAAAGGAGGTTTGGAGATGCTGTGAGAAGACATCTTAGAAATTAAGCACAAACAAAAAGAACTAGCAGAGCACTCAAATACTACAGCAGTAGGCTCAACACACAGTTCACTTAAACACACAAGAGAAGATCATTAGGTACAATTAAGTACTATTCTAGCAACCTGCTCTGATACCAATTGAAAGACACGAAAAGCACCTAAGAGGGGGGGGGGGGGTGTATTAGGTGTTTAAAAAATTGTGCTTGAGATATGAAGGCAGCGGAAACAATCAAGAATATAACAAACAAACTAAGTGAGTGTTAGTGCATAAACGAGTGCAAATTAGTGTGTGTGTGTGTGTGTGTTCAAACAAGAAAGTAATTAACAAGTAAGAACACAATGATTTATAGAGGTTCGGCTAATCCTACTCCTCTACATAAGGGCACCTCCCTCAGGATTTCCAAATCCACTAAAAATGGTCTCCCTTGAACACAAGAAGAGCACCACCTAAAGTTTTGGCAAACAAACCCTTGCCAATGAGTATGAGTTTTACATGGGCTAACTCACAACCTAATGGTTTTCAAGAGGATCAACCAAAAACCTCAACTAATGGTTTTCTAGAGGCACACCAAAAACCTCACAGTGGTTTTCAAGAGGCACAACCACACAACCTCAACTAAGTTGGTTTTACAACGGGCTAACCAACAACCTAAGATTGGTTTTAGGAAAACCAAACAAAACCTTACAAGATGGAGAACAAATACAAGTAGAGAATATGATCTCAAAATCTCAAGCAGAATATAAAGATTGATGCTTGACGAAGAGTTGAGATATACAAAGCAATACACACAAAGATATAAAGTTTGATCAAGAACAAGTGTGATTGCAAAATATCAAATAGCTCTCTCAAAAATTGGTTTTATCAAGATTACAAATATGGATGTGATGATCTTAAAACCAATGTAAGTTTCTGCAAATAAATATTAAAGCGATAGCACAAGCAGAATTCAAGATAGAGAGATTAAGAAAAGCTTCAGGAACAAAATGAACTCTTTGGCAGAATATTCAAAGTGTAGAGTAGTATTTCGTCAAGAGTTTTTCGTGTGAAATTTTTCATGTGTAATCGTACTGAATTTTTCGTATTTCAATCAGTGTAGAGGATTGGGTATTTATAGGAAAAGATTTGGCCGTTTGAAGATTCGAAATCAAAGATTTGGAAGGAAAGAATCGCTAAATTATTGGTTTCAACGGCTATAATATCAATTATTGATATTTGATTGATTTTCATATTTGGAAGATAGTGACAACGGCTAGAAGGATAAATAATAGGTTCCAATGTTCATAAAGGATCTGGGTCCCCAAATAAATTAATTGTCTTTACCAGACGAAAAAAGGCAATTTTGTCTTTACTGGAAAAGTTAACGAAAGAATAGCGCTGAACTTAGGAACCAATTTGCATTGAACTCTGGCTAGATTTCTAAGAAAGGAATACTTAGAATAAAGATTAGAGTGGCAGACTTCTAGGAAAACAACCTTTCAAAAGAAGGCAGGTTGCTAAGGGCAGAGGGCTGGGAGCAGAGGGCTGAGCAGAGGGCTGAGCAGTTGGCTTGAAGAAGTAGGCTTGAGCAGTTGGCTCGGCAGTTGGTTCAGGAGTTGGCTCAGCAGTTGGCTCGGCAGTTGGCTCGGCAGTTGGCTCAGTAGTTGGCTCGGCAGTTGGCTGCCGGAAAAGTCAGCTAGAAGAGATCTTTAACCACGTTTGAAACACACATTTGAGAGGGATTTAGAGCTCTTAAAATTGAGGTTAAGTTGCAGCAAAAGGATGGAGAAAAGGTTTGAAGACAGCTCACTCAAAACAAGAGAAACTCAAGGAACAAAAACTAGTGAGCTGTTTTGAAAAACAACTCAACTGCTTGGGAAAACATAGGAATTTGACTCTGCCGTGCCAAAGTAAAATGTTTGATTAGTTATTAAGAAAATATTTGAGGTGATAAAATTGATTTTGAGAGCCTTTAATATGCAATCCACACAATCTTGATGAAACAACTTTTCTAGCTATCAAGAAAGACTATTTTTAGTGGATTGACTTGAAAGTGTATAATTGCAGCATCTCAACACACATGTTAGCTTCATTATTTGTAAATATCAAAAACTAATATTAGCACAAGTCGGCTAACATTTTCCTCGTAAGTCATTTTTGAAATTATTTGAGTACTTTATGAGATTTCTAATAATTACATTTTAGTATTTAGAATTTCTTAAGGATTGTTTTTGAGAATTATAATTGAGATTTGAGTATTGGATATTGGATGATATTTTTGAGTATTGGAGATATCTTATGAATTGTTATTGGGATTATATTTATGAAGTATTTGGCTCTTTTGTGAAATTTTATTGTATGGTGAATTGAAATGTTGTTTGTTGGAGTTAATATTTTACATTGTGGATGATTTTGTGGAGTTTGGATTTCATATTTGTTTTTATTGAGATTGAATTATGATTTTGTGAGCACCTAGAGAAATCTGTGATGTCGGTTTGCCACATCAGGATAAATGTGGAATTTGATGAGTGGTAATGGCTATAGTTCTAAATCCACTCGGGCTTCTTACTACCCGGAGGGTTTGGAATCCCTTTTAGGGGGTGAGCACACTTAAGGTAGGAGTTCGGCTTCCACTGAACTTTGATGAGATTAGTTTTGAGGCATTGAGGTGATTGAGATTATTTGAATTGCTTGATTTGGACTTGATGTGAATATTGTTTGATTGGATTGGATTTGAGGTATAATTGAATTATTGGATTGATTGGATTATTAAATTATGGGATTGGATTATATTTGGATTGAATTTGAGTTGGCTTGAGTTATTAAAGTAATGTGGGGTTTTAGAGTATAAATACTTTTGGATTTGATTTGGTTTGATTATATTGAATGTCGTTTATAATTATTTATATGTATTTTGAGATGAATATTTGATATTTGATTTACGATTTGGAATAATTGTGATCATATTTGGTGGTTTATGTATACTGATGTTTTGGAACTATTATGGTTTTGAAATATATACTTATATTTGAAGTATTGATATTTTGCATATTATTTGTGTTATAAGAATATTTTATAAATATTGTTTTACTTATGATTTATAAAGTATTTTGAAAATATATTTTTTTTACAAAATGTTTTACAAATATATATATATATATATATATATATATATATGTGTGTATATATATATATTACAAATATATATATATATATATATATATATATATATATATATATTCCGTATTATTTATTTATTTTCTTCGGGGTCAGGTGGAACTTACTTAGCATTGTTGCTAATGTTTCTTTTCTTTTCTTTTCTTTTCTTTCTGTACTTGATTTTGTACAGGTGTTGAGTTGATCCGGTTGAAGTTGATTTCGAGCGAGCTTCCGCTAGAGAAAATGTAATTAGTAGATAACATTGTAGTTAAATTTAGATTTCAAAACACTTATTGAGTTTAATTGTTTTTGTGGGATTAGCCTGTGCACTCGGTTAGGTTAGAGCCGAGTGTGGCGGTAGCACCCCTATTTCCCCTTTATTTTTCCGCTGCACAATTCTGATGTTTTCAATAAATTTAATAAATAATGTTTTATTTAAAGGTATTTTTGGGTGGGAAATTTGGGGGTGTTACAAAGACATCCGGGTACTTACAAACCACCTTCTTTCCGGGATGGCTACTGCCACCCACGCACGGGGGACGCACAGAGGTACGCATGGAGTGACGCACGCGTGCGTCCGGGTAAGCACGGCCGTGCGTGGGGATATTTTCTCTTCGAAAGCCCATTGCCTCCCACGCATGGAGGAACGTACGCGTGCGTCCGTTCGTGCGTGGGAAAAACTTTGCCCATTCCATGCGAAACCTCCCGGTTCGCCCCTGGAATGACCCGTACTCAACGCCCACAACTTCCCTTACCCAAATAAGCCTAAAAACATACAGAATTGATGTATTACTTGCGACAGAATCCGGGTTAGCTTGAGCGTCCGCCTTCGTCATTGCATAGACTCTGGCTTGTGTCCTTTCTTGATTCACGAATGACGCGTTGCTCGCGCTTGCTCCCCCTTGCCCCCTGGACGCTTGGGAAGCCCCGGCTTGATTCCTCGTCCCGGTAGTACCACTACTTGGTCCCGATGCCCTTGCTCCGCCCAATTGTGGGCAACTCATCTTCATGTGCCCGGTACTCCCGCATTGGTAGCATCTAGGAGGGTCACGACACTTTCCCGGGTGGTTCCTCTTGCAATTTTTGCAACGAGTCACCCCCGAGACTTGTGATTGCCCGCTCGTGCCTTGGCTTCCCCTAGATGGCAGTGGGGGTGCCCGAAATGATCCTCCTCCTCCATGATTCCCCTTTTTGTTAAGACCATGAGGTCCATGGTTTTCCCACTTTCTCTTTTTCGCCTCTTCAACGTTTTTCATCTTTCTTTCTTCCCATTTCTTTTCTCCTTCAATCCCTGCTCGACCACTTGGCTAACGGTCATGTTAGGCAACTGTGTTTCCCTCTCACGCACCTCCAAGTCTAAGGCATCCCAGAAGTGATTAACCATTCGGTTCTCGTTACAGACATACTCCGGTATGAACTTCGCGAGCTCCTTGAATTTGTGTTCAAGTTGCCTCACCGTCATTTTGTCACCTTGGGTCAGGAGGGTATACTCCCTCCTCTTGGCGTTCACTTCGAAATCAGAATAGTATTGGGAAAAGAATTCTTGTCGGAAACTCTCCCAAGTCACGGTCCTGCCATACTTGCCCTTGGCCCCGTCTCACCATGTGGACGCCATCCCTTCAAGCAATCTCACCTCCACCCTTAGTTTAAACTCGGGAGTGAGTTGCATATCAAGGGCTTCTTCGTTCAACCTCTTGATCCATTCAGCGGCGTTCGAGATGTCACCTATTCCGTTGAAGGGTTTGCACCCCAAGTCTCTCGCCTCCTTGAGAAATTTTGATATCCTTATGATTGGACCTCCATCACCCCCCCATGTGGTTCGATGTGGGCCCTAGAGTCACCATGGCTTCTTCCTTTTGAAGCCCCACTCGAAGGTTTCCCTCCTCGACGCCTTCGGTGTTCCCTCCTTTCCTCACGCTCCCGCTGGTATTGCTGGAGCAGCGCCTCAATTCTTGTGAGGGAGTCATTCTCCTCCTCTTCATCGCTCACATCATCATCGTCCCCTTCGTAAGGGGTCTCAACCGGCTCGGTCTCCGGTTGGTAAGTCGAGTCCTCATAGGACCAGTAGGTTTCATCCTCGGTGTCAACATGACCGTCGCTCACGGTCTGCGATCAGCCTCCACGGATTGCCCCTCTAGACACTCTAGAGGCCCGGTCGCCACCGGTGCACGTCCCGTCGGGTTCCTTCTTGTAACCTTACCACCACCGTCCATTTCTGAAAGAAATTTTGCAAAGAGTCATTAGACTCGTATCAAATGTCAATTGACGGATAGGTACTTAAGACACTACTTGGCTCAAATTACTGCCATACCAATTGCTAAGGGTATCATCTTAACAATTAGAGACCTTGCAACTCAAGTACCAAATGCTCTATAAGTACAAAACATTTATGCTCATGGTTTTTAAAATCATTTGGAAAAAGAGAATTTTGAGTCTTCATTATGAAGTTTATGGACTAAGGCTCTGATACCAATTAAATTGTCACGCCCCAGACCTATCCGGACACGTCAACACCCGCCGTACAATATGAATAGTCAACCGCAGTCTAACACATCCATATTATACAAGGCGTCTCGAATATTATACACACATAAGTCATCCATAAACATGCATAATAAGTAATTCAATACGCAGCGGAAAACATAGTTTGAAAATAAATGGCACACGGGGCAAACATGAACACGCATGCTCTATAATGAAACAAATATCCATGAGCATGTTTTTAAGTGTTCAAAAACAAAATGGAGGAAGCACTAACCAAGTATTCTCCACAAGATGATCGCCTGAGCAACGAGCACAGGTGGCAAGCTCTAGCCTCAACCTGAAATGGTGGTGGGACGCCCCCCGAAAGGGGGTCAGTACTCTATACGGCTATAAAGTACTGGTGTGGATGTCATCTAATAGATATAAAACAAGTATTTCAAACACAAGACCCTCAAATAGGGTAATAATATAATCTAGGCCGTAACCCCATGTTACCCCTTTTCAAAATATACTTACTTTATATATAAAGTCAAGTAGTCGACCCGTAGGCCCATTTTTATCACAAAATATAACCCAAACCCCGTGACCACTAGTCACGACAATACATAGGGTCCAACCCTAATGCGTCCACGTTATATCTACCCAATGCAATTCTAGAGCTCGACTCAAGTGCATCTCCTTAGTCCTTACATTGGCATAGATTTGACCATAGGTTCCAAACCTCATATCACATCATCAATTTCCGACGTCATGTTCACCCATGCAATTCTAGAGGTCTGCTCAAGTGCATATCCTTACATGGGCTGAACCTAAACCTTATGTCTACCCAATGCAATTCTAGAGCTCGGGCTCAAGTGCATCTCCTTACATTGGCATAGACCCCAATTCCTAAGCACTCGCTACGCCTAGAATTGGAATATTAATAATCTATTTTGGGACATCCTTACGGATAGCCCAATCATGATCTTAGCATCATATTACATCAATTTAGTCACTTGAATCACAATCAAGTACATCAACTACAATCAAATCCTTAGATTCAATTTCTTAACAATTACAAACAATCATTAACTAGTACAATACTATTAAGATTATTCCTATCAATCATATATTCCATTTGTAAATCCCTACATATTTAGAGATATGTAGCAACAACTTAATCATACAATGTAATACATAAATAATCATTTATGTATCTACACAATTCACACATGAGTAAAAATGCCTATTTCACACAATAGTTCATTTCACTCCATTTTTATCAATATGATTCCAAATCATTTCAAATTTCATTCCTTACCTAATATACACTAGTGTAGAAAACACTTTCTATATGGGTTAAAAAACACTTTTATGTCGGTTCCCGTAACGACATAGTAGCCAGCGACATAGAAAGATGGGCACTTTTCGTGTCGGGTAGTCGTACCCGTTATAGAATGTGTTTTATAACGGTTACAATATTAACCGTTATCGAATGTTTTCCGTGTCAGTCCAGTAATACCCCATATAAAATCCTTTTTATATGGGTTAAATCAATATCAAATTTAACCGTTATCGAATATTTTCCGTGTCAGTCCAATAATACCCCATATAAAATCTTTTTTATATGGATTAAACCATATACATACCCCATATATCCAATAGATCCAATATTATCCAATATATACGGTATCAATATAATGAAATCAGCCCTGCATACTATAATTTTTTTTATATATACGGTATCAATATAATGAAATCATTAAATGAGAATTATGGCAAATATATTGATAATTGTAGCAAAATACAGTGTTCCATCTAGTACTAACACCAATCAATCCAAGCCAAAACTGCAAAGTTTCACAAGTTCACGTAGGCAAAAACTACAAAAGTTTCAAAGGTTCTTGCAAGTCAAAAGAACAAAGTTTCACATGAAACCAACACTATTCATTCTAGACATCAAAACAGAACCATATTTGTTAATAGCAACCTGTACTGCTTGTGGTGTCGCAAACAAATGACGCCCAATGCTCTCTTGTCTCGGTAATGTCTTGCGGACTAAATGACTCTTGAACATTGAATGTCTGCAAATCAAAAATAAAAATAGAAACACATTCAATAAAATATGAATATGAAAAATAGAAGTAAAACTTTGTCGTAAAAAATATAATACAAGCGTAATAAGTATAAATTTGATGAAGCACAGATCTAAAATTTTATCACCTCAATCCATGAATCAATAACGACTGCAGATATTATAGTCTCCATATGCCTCATAACATAATACCCAGACTCATAGCTACCCCTTTGCATTCTAGACTGCAAATAGATGTACATGTAAATATTATATTGTAGCATAAAAACAAAGTCACTTAATTTAATGTAATCACACAATTTTTCCCAAATCTAGTCAATATAAATAACAATATACAATGAAATACCTATCTCCATGCTCATTATATTTTCCTGCTAAAAATCTGCCATTAACATCCATATATAAAATGAAATAGTCCACTCCATACTCAAAATTGATTCTTAATATGATTCATAATCTACACTCCATCTAATTTGTTCATTACGATGTGGAACTAATAATCTATTATACACATGTTTCCTTATGCCACACTACATAAAAAATAAAACACCCATAACCAGAATATTCACAAATGAAATGCGATTACACAAATCCCAGAGAAACATATACATGATTCGATTAGGAATAGCAAAACTAAATAAATATTTAGTATGTAAGAAAATTACCAGTTGGAAAAACAAGTCTCGAGCGAAGGAGATGAAAGGCCCAAAGCAAGGAACGGCGGAGGTGTGATAATGGCGCAGATGTGAAAACGGGGTGGTCTGAAACACCACAGAGTTGCGTCGTCCGGACTCTGGAAGCTTTCTTGCTGCGTGAAACCTTACAGTAGTTGACCAGCGGCTCTTCGTCTTATTGTTTCAAAACCTTAAAATTTCTGATGAAGTGTGTTTTAAAAAACCTAAGGCCTGGACGCAGGGGTTAAAAAATTTAAACACCTTTCTATAAGGGTTAGGATTAGAACAGACATGGAAGGTGTGGTTTTTTAATTAAAAAATATACCCCGTGCCGAATCAAACTTTGTAAGATTTATGAATATGATCCCATTCTACTTTCTATATCAGGTAAATTTAAAACCCGTTATTGATATGTTTTCTAATTCATAAATTTGCCCTGTCTAATAAGATGGAACTTTAATTAATTGTGAATTTGACCCCGTGTCAATATACTATAACGGTTCTAAATCAACCCATATTAAATACTAGTTATAGAATGCTAATTTTGTACTAGTGATATCGATATTTTATCAATAATCAGTCATTATAATCCATGAAAAACACGATTTAGACATTTAGGTAATCTTATGCTTAACCTACAAGTTGTAACCAAGTAGATGTCGATCCTCACCTCAATTGAGCTTTAAACTTTTCCTTCTTGATCCAATGACCAAAACTTCGACCAAGGAAGTTTGAGAACTGATTCCTTGCTTAGAAATGAGTTTTGAACAGCCTCCTCAAGGTTCTAACTCAACACTTATCCAATGATACAAAAACAGTCCCTAGAATGGGTGTTTTCCAGCGAAAACGTTTCTTTGAATGCAAAAACGTAATCTGCGAGGTATCATTTTCCCTCGATGATTTGGAGGCCTTAAACTGCTCCAATTGATGCAAACCGCACCTATATCGATTCCTTATCTTGAGAGATTTCTTTTGGCACCTCACACGCCTAATTTGGATGAGTATTTCTTAAGATACGAATCGAACAGTGAACTACACGAACCGGAAATTATCCCTGCGGCCAGGTCTCTTATCTCCCTCTCTTTTGGATTGTGAGGCTCACACTTCTTTCTTATATTTTGAGTTCGAATGGGGGGTGAGGGGAAGGTGTTTAGGAGCTCTCAAAATGATATCTAAGCATGTGATTCACAAAAAGAAAGGGTAGGGTGTTTGATTGCAATCAAACATGAGATGGTCCTCCTCTTTTATTTCATTTTGTATGGTTTGAGCTCTCAACTCAATAGGTCCGCCCCATTTATTTGTTCTAACTTATTCTCCTTTTTTTGCAGGTTCTAGGAATGTGTGAGGCGCACTCTTATGTCCCCTAATTAATTTGGGAGCAAAATATCCACCAATACTTCCAAAAGTGGAAAGATGAGTCATATTGTTTTAATCTTTTGTCATAAGATGTACTTTTTGTACTCACCCCAATTTAATTAGATCAAATCAACTTTCTACATCATATTATTGATCTCTAATATGTATAAAATAGTCCCAATATTTTATATTATGTATAATTATAAATGAAGACCCTACTCTCATTATTTAGCTTAATAATGCCAAAGATGGGACCATAGGCATTTGTATTCTTCTCCATTCATTCTATCACTTATTTATGACATTAATATTCATATAGCTGGGCTACTAGCCGTGTGGGTTACCCTCCAGTGGGTCTAGGACACCATTCTTGGATAATTGCTATTTTTAGTAGGTTAGGCCCAAAATACATTTGGGCTGCCCGACCGCTCTTACTTTGGACCGAGGGGTTATATATCTTTATTTAAGAATGTTGGGCCCCAATATCAATAAGATGGACCAATTAATTATTTGGAAGTCCATTACTATTATACGAGCCCAAACAGTAATATGATTAATCACACGTTACGTAAAACTTTAATCGTTTTACAATTGTTCGATAATAGGGAAATTTAATACATAGGCCTTGAAATTTAACTTTAATTTCAAGGACGTTCGGGTGTGGTGTCACATACAATGTTGAGTTGCCACTTTTTCCTATTTAATTGTATGTAACATACATATAATTGAAGTTCTGGAATTTACTAGTTTAATCGTGTATTACTCATTCCAAAATATATTATTTATCTCAAATAATTAAAGAATATAATAAAATTCTAATTTTAGATGTTCAATTAAAAAATAAAAACACAATTAAAAATTATGATTAAAAAATTAATTTGTGATATGTAATTAAAAATAATTTATAATAACTCAACACTAAAATTATTAAAAAAATATTATATTTTTAACTAAAACACGTTTTAAAGTTTTTCTAGGAAAATAATTTATTTATTTAATATAAATAAATAAATAACTACTCCGTATAAAATTAATTTATTTAATTTATTTATTACTAATTTATTTATTTAAGTATTTATTTATTTGTTTATTCATTTTCATGTATAAATATATTTTATCTAAATTTAAAAATAATTTTTTAGCTCAAATTCGGGCATGAACTCGAACACATAAAAATTAATTTGTGGAATTTGAACCGAACTCAAGCCTTACTCGAGTTGAGTCCGAGCTCAGTTGAGATGATATAAAGAGTTTTTCCTATATAAACTTTTAAACAAATTTAAGTTAAAAATATAATATTTTTAATACTTTTAGTGTTGTGTTATTATAGTTATTATAAATTATTTTTTAATTACATATCTCAAATTAATCTTTTTATCATACTTTTTAATTGGGTTTTATTTTTCAATTGAAAATATAAAATTAAAATTTTATTATATTCTTTGATTATTTTAGAAATAAATAATATATTTTCCAAAGGAATGGGTAAAACACGAGTAAACTAGTAAATTCAAACTTCAATTATATGTATGTTAAATACAATTAAATTGACAAAAGTAACAACTCAACATTGTAGGCCAACGGTTTTACTCCTAATATTTGGGAGTACCCAAATACTCCTAATTTGGATAGTATTTTTTATACTACCCAAATTCGATGATATGGAATAACTAGCGAATGATGTGAGAATAACTGGCGAATGATGTGACATAGGTGACATGCAGAAAAAATACCCTAGTTTGGAAAATAAGTTTAAAATTACTCTAATTTGGGAAATAAGTTTTAGAAGTACATTGGAAAAAATTCCTACTTTCACCCCCTCCCATTTAATTTAGAGTCTAAAAGTCAATAAAGACTTTTTGAACTCCTAAATTTCTTTAAACACTGCAGATGTTCTAACTCCCAACTGAATCCCCGTTTGGCAACCCTCATTTTCGGCTTATCAGGCTTATTGTGTAATAAGCCGAAAAAGTAAGGTTGGAGTTACTTTTCTGGCTGTATTGGCTGAAGTTACTGTAGATGATCATTTTAGCTATTTTTACATATAATTTTTTCTTTATTTTATTAATAAAATATATTGTAAAAATATTTTTTTCTTGTATCAGCAGAATCAACCAATGCAGACACTTCAGCCAGAACTTCATAAATTTCAGCAGAATCAGTCAAAACAACCAATTTTCGTGCTACCAAACGGGCTCTAAGTTTTTAAATTCTCTCTCCATAAATGAAGCCACCAAGGATCTTATCTTATCTTATTCATTAAGTGGTTAAGTGCTTGCTTTTTTCTATGTACCATTAATCCACTCGGTATTGATAACAACTCGTATTAAATACGGAGTATAGACTTAACACGATCAGAATATGAACAAGAAAAATGTCGTGCAAGTTGTGAAGTATCTCATGCCACATCAACCTAAGTACGTGAGGCATGTAACAATCTATTTTGACATCACGAACAATCCTTTACGATAAACAGTTTCTATTTGGAAAAATGTCATTTGTAGTCTTCAATACACATGATCGAGATAGTAAACTGAAAAAATAACTTTTAAGTAATAATACATAATTTGGAATTAAAAGAACTTTTAATGGAGTAATACAAACGGTTTGGATTATTGGACATGTAACCGCTTTTTACACATGAACGTCAGACACAATTAGTTGAAAATGTTGTAGGGAGAATGATTCGTAGAGTTTCATTACCGAGAACCCCTATAAATAGGGATAGAGTAGGGTTTACAAGTACGGGCCAATAGGCCCATAATACATCATTTACATAGAAAGACCCTAATACATATTCTATCTAAACGATAGCACACACCATAGAATTTCCTTCAACACTCCCCCTTGTGTTGAGTTGTAGATAGAATGTTGTATGTGTCTTGTTGCCACTTCAAAACTCTGTCAAGTAACAAAAACCCTGTGGGAAAAAATAACTTTGACTGGAGAAAAAGGAGTATAGCATCAAGATAGGCTTCTTTCATTAAGTCTATCTTTATTTGATCTTTGCTTTGATCATTAAAGTTTATAAGTATTGTTACCTCATTAAAAACCTTACCAAGTAACAAAACTCAGTGGGAAAAAATAAAACTTGGGTAAAGGAAAAGAGTGTAACGTAATCTGGTTGGGGTACTCCCCCTCAAGTCTACATCTACCCTTAATATTTACATTAATCAAGGGTGTTTGTAAAATATGTGCATTTCAATACTTGTCACATTAATTACCTTAGTGAAGGCACACAATAGAGGAATATAATTCCTTTAATTCTCCCCCTGTGTGTCAAGCGTAGGGAATTTTCCCAAATTATTAACTTGCGAAGACGTTGCCAATGAACAAAACCCAATGGGAAAAAATAAACATCGATCAAAAGGAAGTATGGTGCACTAATACCTACAAGTCAATTACTTTTAACTGCGATATAGTAATTATGTTCTTTCTTCAACATTGTTTTACTTTCGCAAAATTAAAATGTGGGATGGTGCATATTATGTTGTCTCATTAAAAAAAACTTACCAAGTAACAAAACCCAACGGGAAAAAATAAACCTTGGTCAAACAGGGAAAAGAAAAAGAGTACAACGCACCAATATAACTGATGTTAAATAAGTATGTAAGGACCTCCCCTGAATGCAACACACCAATAAGAATTCGATATGTACTTGATATATACTTTTATCAAGGTATTCCGTATATAACATATTGGTTTCTTTCATGGTAAATATATATTCATTTAAGAAAGTATCAATGAGGTAAGGGGATATCCATCATCGGTAAAACTCAAATGACGTTACTTTGTGTCACAATAATACTTTTGATATTTCCAATTCCTTTAGAAATATTATCTTCATCAATCATTTGATTAATTTGTAAGGGATGAATAAAGATTACACAAATGGTTTCATATAGATATCAAAGTACATCAGTGATACTATTTCAATGATGATATACGATGTATTGGTCCTGAGCTATTTTTAGCTAACACGTTCTTGAGAATGTATTATTTGGTCGAATGTGTTTGTCAAAATACAATCATGCGTACATTGCACTTTCATAGGGAATTCCTTCTCCCAATAACTTTCCAATAATGGATGTATTTTCTAGCATCCATATTTCGACCAATCATGGGAGTGCTAACAGTTTACATTTATCCATGTTAATTTGCTTGAGAACCCTTTTGGATATATGCAACTCGTGAACTATTATTCAACCAACTCGGTGTTTTCAAAACAACCCGAGTTTCCCAAGATCCTTTATCTCAATTATGACTTTCAAGTATCTAAGATTTCTCATTATCTTTAATGAGTATATACCATGTCTATATCTTCGACATATAATGATACTTGGAGGGAAAACATAATCTAGTTTTTCTATCCCTTTTCAATCAAGTGGTCACTTAGACAGGTATGTCACTCTCGTCTGGATTGATTTCATCCAAATGTGAACGTTTCAATGTAAATATACAATATAATTTAAAACCACTTGATTAAACATAACAAATACTTTATATACATCTCTTTAATGAAATTGTATTGAGACATTTAATATCAACAATCTTTAGCTGCGTCTCCATTACTTTGGAGTCTACCTATAGATTAAGTAGTTGAACATTTTTGTGGTCAAAATAGAAAGGTATAACTTTTCATATTTGAATCCAGGGCGTTGTTAGAATAATTAGGATCTCATTATCTCAGTACGCTTTCTAACAAAGAAATATTTCATGTCCTACAGGCTTTACACTTGGTTGATTAGCACTATCATACCAAATACCTGTCTCTTTGTCAAATATTAAATTTATACTTGGATTACTTGTATGCATTTAGGCCAATATTCTCATTGCTTTCATATTGCAATAGAGTATGGTTCGATATCATCGTGCTCTATGCTCCTTTGAGTAACTGTATAAATATATCGTCAGTATAAGTGTAAGGTCTATCATTCGACTCATACACACTCTCATTAACATTGAGATTTTAATTCTCTGAAATTATTTAAACTTCGGGGCGTCCCCCATTATAAATTCATGGACATGTTTAATCAGAGATAATCTCATGAGAGGAATTCATATGATGACGAGTATATTGGTTTGTGCCTTATCTACCCTCTACTACTTGGGGTGGATAATTAATCGAACCATGTGACTTCCCTCTATTCCTTTAGAGAGCCACGGCCTCAACCACAACCCACTGCTTGTGATTGCAATGCTTCTTCCTTTAGCATTGTTTCTTTTAATTTAAATTCAAGCCTTATAAATATGTTTGCAGCTAGTGTGTATAATCTGATTACTTAAATCATTTATGATACCACTTTAACTTCAATGTTACATTTTGAAGTCTAAGATTTATCATTGAGACAAAGTAATGATGTACCATCATAATGATTTTGTCATTCAATTAGAGAGTTCTTTCTCTAATCTACCCTAATGACAGGAAAATCAATTGTCTCATCAAAGTCATATCCCGCAAAGCGGTGTACACATTATTTGTTAAGGCTAGTAGCGGATTATTGTTGGGGATTCATATCCAACATAAACATCATTTTTCTTTTAAAACCGATTATAGTTTGTTGTGGGAGACGCAATAGGCACAACTATTTAACAACCACATATTCATAAGTAGAACATCTCAGGCTAATATCCAGTCACCAACTGGTATACATAAACGTGGTTGTCTAGTATCGGTTTAAAAAAATGTGTAAGAGTGCTTGCATATTGCATAATCCCATAAAAAAAATATTAGTGTGCGCATAATAGATATAATATTCACCATCAATATTCTTTTAGATGTGATTTTTAATGAGTTCTTTTTTTTTCACATGGGATGCGAGATGTTTTTCATTGATCTCGAAAAATATGCTATAATCATCAAATACTTTTGATGAGAACTGTCTAGCAGTAACAAGTCATATAGACTTGATTGGTCGGGTGGTGGACCCTTAAATAAATAAGTTTTGTAAGAAGTTTTGCAAATGCAACATTTTTATGTAACCGAAAAATAGATAGTATGAGTAAATTTCTACCAAAGCATAATTACTTAAATGACCCGCATGTTGGTAGATATGTTCTCATGTAAAAAAAAATGAGATATCTACATTTTTATATCCTTAGCATAGACAAATCTCGATTCCATTATTACTAAGGAGTAAACTTTAAGAAATAACTGACGTGCCTTCTACTATATCTGTAAGGCGTAACGAAAGGTCAATATTTCTTCTCTTACTTTAGAAGATTGATATTGCTTTCTATTTATCAATGCTAAAACCAACAATTTACATGGTGTTGGATCCTATTTCATCCTTTATTCGAATGATTTATAACTTGAATGAGTTATTTCAAAGTTTGTATGAGTCAATGACCATTTTGTCTCATAACCTGCTTAAATATGCATTTTCTTTTACATTTATTATCGCAATATAAGATTTTTTTCTATCTCATTTTTATTATAGCGAATTTCTATGTGAAAACCCATAGAGGGTAGCTCGGTCGACATTGATGTCCTCATAATGTGAGAGTTTAGGGAAACCCCACAAAGGTGTATAAGGGGCAAGTTTTTCTTGTCACTTTGACAAGAGACCGCTCACAAGAATTGAACCCATGACGTGATTCCATCTATATAAAATCATTGTGGTGAATAAATTTAAAACATCGTAAACTTTGGCAACTTCTAGATGCATTTAGAGGTCAAGGAGAACACAATTCTATTCATTTAGAAATTAAATATTTAGGCAATTCATCGCCCTTAATTGATCATAAATGAAAATAAGGAATTACTTCAATAAATAAATATTTATTCCTTAATTTATTGTGTTTAATCACAATTGACTAAAACACTTATTTGTAATATGTTGTAGTGATTTGTAAATTTCACTCATATACTTTAGAGTGTTATGATCTCAAATATAATGAGGTACATATCATTCTACTATTTTAAGGATATATTCCTTTGTATCCCTTTTTATTATATGTATCTACTATTTTTGTTATGAACAAAATTCATAGATATGCATTTAATGAATCCAAATGGATAAATATCTCAAATATAATTTGAGATAAAATAATGAGATGTAAACTCAATTTAAAATCTCAAACAAATATAATTATACCAAACTTTAAGACTTAAATAAAAGTCTAATTAGAAGTAATAATGTTCATATTTATAAAGCTCATGAAAGAATTAAATAAAAAATGGATAAATTCAATAATTAGAGAGTGTTCTTATTCTCAAAAAAGTAGACAATCATGAAACTTAATTTATATTCTCATGCAGTGAATCTCTTGTTCTTTAGAGATTCTACGAAGATAAAAACTAATGGTATATTTTCAAGTTATATATATCCTGACGAGATAATCACATTTAATCCTCTTATATTAAGAGATTTACTTTAAAATTTATATTTTCATTTTTTTTGGGGAATTTCTTTATCCAAATAACTCTTGGGAGGTTTCTTTATTCCAAAAAAATATTGTAATTGCATTTCAAAAAAAAAAAGACACAATAACAATAAACATCATTCACTAGTGCCAGCTAAAAGCTAGTTAGTTACATAATTATTTAATATATACTGGTGCATTAGTATATGTCTAGAGAAGTATGTGTAAAAATGGTTAATTTTTTTTTCTATCAAATTAAATAAGCTTTTGTGATTTGCTTTGTACAAAGTGTGCCGGAATAGCATTGAATTCTAAAATAAGCGTTGAAGATACTCAAGTTCATTTGAGTGCATAATGTCAAACTCCGGTCAAATTGATTGGTCAATTAAATTTGTAGAGCCTTGTGTGTAAATTCTTTATCACACAAATAATTAATATAGAAAACTGAATAATGGTACTCAAATCCGTCTGAGGCCAAAATGCCAAATACAAGATGAGATGGTCAACCATCTTTAAAAAATTACATGATCATGGGTACATTTATGAACTTTTTTAGTTCATATGATATAAAACAGAAACTTGTGTATAAACAAAATCGATTCTTTGTGTGAAAATTCTTTATCACAAAAAAATAATCATGAAAGTATGTCTCTTTGTAGACAATATTTTACAATGCATCGAAATGAGGAGATATATATTCACCTCCTTAAAAAATCATAGAGATTTTTATAGGATGTTATATGGTGTTTTTAATATAGAAAGTATTAATATTGGTCTAATGAACGGATTAGGCATAAAATATAGTAATCTTACGTGATTATGGTTCCAACTATATGTAAGTGACATATAGCATTACGGAAAAATATAATCACATAATATGTTTAAAATAATTAAAAAAAAGTGCATAATATGATTTTAATTCCAACTATATGTATCTAACATATAGCTTTACGGAAAGTATAATCATATAATCATATAAAATACATGAAAATAAGATTAATCGTGTGATCTTTGATTCCAACTATATGTATATGACATATAGTTTTACGAAAAAGTATGATCACATAGATGTATAAAAACGAAGAGGGATGCATAATGTGATATTAATTCCAACTATATGATTATAACATATAGCATTACGGAATTATAATAAAAAATTGCATCTATCTCTCAAAAAATGGATGAGGCATATTACTTGCCTCGGAAGGAGACAGTAATGAGAGATGCGGTTCCCCGTGAAGTATGATTAAACACCTGTCTAATGGGAGACAAGTGAGTGGTCTTGGATAGGGTTCAACATGCACTGTTGGACAAGATGCAGTGACTTCTACCCGGGATCTGTTAGGGTTCCCGTAAGTTAGCCTCCTTTTATAGGAGAAGTTGGCTAACTTACGGGTTACAAGGAAGCCCACAGGCTGATACACATTTGTGGCTCGTATTACACTTTTAATTAATAACTACATAAATACAAAGATAACTAACTAGATTGAACAGCATAAAATATTCCCAACACATACACTATTTTTCAAATGATAAAAATGAAAGATGTAGCAGGGGTTTATTTCATGGTGTAACTCACATACATTAAGATGTAACTCATGTATATTAAGATGTAACTCGCGTACAATAAGATGTAACTCGCGCAGAAGAAGATGTAACTTCATGATATATCTATATATCTATAGTAAAACAGAAAAGTGTGAGAGGGATTTGGGCGGGAACACTGTAGCACTTAATGTGAATTTCGCTGGTGTAAATAATTTCCGAGGGGGATGGGAGAAATTATATTGCTATGCTAACAAGACAATGATATCGACGGCCTGGGCTATTCATTTAATTTGTTGTACTCCGTATTATAGTTTTATTACACATCCCAATGAATGATGCTACCGAGAAATTCTGGGCAATGAACCATGGAACGTTCACTCTTTCTCTGCTTAGATAGTGATGACAGGACAATTCCATGTCAAACTTGAACATCGGGAAGCGGAAAGTTTAGCAAGCCAACAAATTAATTCCGTGTAATAATTCTAAAGAAAGTGCAATAAATAATTGAAGTAAATATGTGTCTTTTAAACTTTTCTATGGCAGCAATTATCGTAGTCCATTACTGAGATACTCCATATAATGTATTGTTGCCTCTATAAATTGCAAAGACCATTGTGGCCTGGTGAGTAAACCTGCCGCACCATGGCACCAGTTTGGGTTATGCTGGAGAATTTTTTTATAAGGTGAAGCGTCGCTACGTTCATGTAAGCCATTAGTTATGTCTGCCGTAATACATACAGTGATACCGAGTATTCGTCTATGTTATTTATATCAGAACATGGCTACAATACGGTGGGAAACATCGGCTCTAATCCTACAATCGTAGAATTCTGTGTTATTTGATGATGTGTAGGTATACATTCCTAACATCCCACTTGAATTTGTATTCTTAAATAGGAATTTCGCAAACCAAAATGTTTATTTTCATGTAGGTGGATCTTTTCTTTTCAAATCTGCAACTTAAGATAACTAAAAACATGCAACTTCATGATTCTTTAATTAAGTTTAATATTGACTGCTGCCAACTGCATAAAATGTTATAGATTGTCACCTTCCTTGGGAATTCTCCAAAGTCCAAACGTTCTTTTAAATATATGGATGTTTGGGTGTTCAAGTTTGTTTGTGTAGATACAAACCTAGCATTGACCCCCGCCAATTAAATGAATTAAATCTGTAAAATTTTCTATAAATCAGTGTCAAAATATTAATTCTTTTATTCATTATTCACTTTATTGTATCATTAATAAGGATGCCTGATGTCTTTGGTGATACAAATGCAGGAATGAGATCAGATTTGCGTTTTTCACGAAATTAAAGGAAACAAGAAGTAGAGTACTCAGATTTTTTAACATTCTCACTTTGATTCATACTTGCATTTAGTGATTGTATTTTATATTTAGCAAATAATGTCAAATCTAATCACTATTTGTTGGGTAGTTTATTGGTTTTCATTTTAAGTTATTGATTGGCTTTACATGGCATTAGAACTATGCTACTCCGTATATTTTACCAATTGCTACTACATTTTTTGTAACATTATAAAATTAATAAATTTTTGTATATCAATAATTTGTTTTTGTATATTCTATTGAATTGCAATGTGATATCTATCTATATAAATATCATAACAAAACAAATCTTGCAGGGGAAGTTAGCGCCAAAACCATACGTGTAGAGGACTCCCAATAGCATTTGCTAAATCTAATTTTTGAAACATAAGAAATAAGAAACACTCCATCCGTTTCATAATCTTTGACACACTTTCCTTTTTTCGTTGTTTCACAATCAATTACACACTTCCTTATTTCTTTATTTGGTAAACAAATCTATACCAAAACAGTGTCAAACTGTGTCACACAGTGTTCAAACAGTGTCAAACAGTGTTCAAACAGTGCCAAACAGTGTACTCTACAGTAAAATTTACCCCTCAGTAACATTTTTTTCTTATTTCTTGACAAGTCAAACTGTGTGAAAGATGGTGAAACAGAGAATATATTAATCGAGTTTTCAATTGGGGGATAGGCAGGCAGGTATCAAGAGTAGTGATGATGTTTCTCTTCCCAATGCGATGCCTTATTCAGAATATTCAGCCAAACAAAATATCTAAACATAACAATAATTTTTCTAATATAAAGAATAATCAAATACTCCGTACTACGTAGTATTACATTTTGGAAGCTGAATAGTCAGCCATTTGGGAAGTGTATCGTAAATGTTCTCACCCCCACAGTCATTTAGGGAGTTGGATTTTCATACGGCTACACATGTCCAATACGGCCGCACAGATCCCATTGGAGTTTTCTCTATATATACACCAGGTATGCTCTCTGTTGCTTCAGTAAGCCTGTGCCTTCGAGAGTACTGTAAAGAATGATACCAGACTTTAAAATGGTTGGCATGTGGATTATGATTATGGATGTTTTTTTTGGCAAATATGATTAAGTATGTTAACAAGTCTGAATGTACCTGCGCAGTAAAGGTGTGTGCAACACGAGTTTACAACGTCCAGGCCAATGATAGATTACGTCTGAATGTTATGATGCAGAGGTAAATATCCTCAAAGATTATGTTACATATTACATTATTTGATTGAGAACGTTAATAATTTACTTTTTGTTACTTTTATGGTTACTTTATAATTCTTTCAGGCGTCCAGAGTTCATGTCCACATTAAGAAGAATCATATGGCTAAGTTCCAAGAACTGTTTGAAGATGATGGTCTCTATGCCATAAATGTTTTTATGGTATATGATAACAAAATGAAAGATGGATAATTGTGGCTTGAATAGTCTTGATTGTTATTTGCAATTTTTTCTTTCTAATAGGTGCAATTCTTAAAAAGAAATTTAGGGTATTATTCATCCAGGTGTATATCTTAAATTTTTAAAGAGTGACAGGTATGCTACTTAAGATTTCATTCTTTTAATAATTAAATTAAATTGTCTTAGCTCATGCATATTATTTTGTAGGTATATGTTTTTTTAGGTACTTTTGAAGGCATGCTGTTGGTTCCAAGAAAATTTTAGACAAGGGTTTAATTGTACTTCTGGGTTTTGTTGTATTTTTTGTAATATATTATAATAGATTCGAAGTCCATTTTTGTACAAGTGATGAAATGAAATTATTTACTTAAAATCATAATTAGAAATATAGTATATAATTTATGTAAGTGAAGTTTATATTTACATGAGTTAAACTTGAATTAGAAAATAAAGCATTTAGTCTATGTATGTATATGGAAGCATTAAATATATGTGGAGGGAGTCGATTGCTGCAGCCGATTGCTTTAAAATTTCGTGAGATGTTTAGTTCATTGAAAGCTTCAATCAGTAAGAAGTCTTAATATCTAAAAACAGGTAGAAAAAACAGAACAAGCTGAATACAAATCTCAAGTGTGTGTTTCTAGCAATTGCTAATTGCTAGAACCGGTTTCTGGAGCTGATCGTTGAAGCCGGTTGCTAGAATCATCTGAAATAATGAGTGGAATGATCTTTATGGGTTGTTTATGATACACGTTTGCTCCTTAGGTTAATTGTAATGGGCTTAAAACCAGACTGAATGGGGTTAAATTTATAGGTAGATATCTGAATTTCAGGTTTGTTATCTATGAAAGGATTGTTGTTATATATTTTCAACTTTATCTTATTAAAATTTAAAAAAATACATGAAAGAGTTGTTGTCTATTTTAAAAAAAATGTGGAATTTTATCAAATCGTGACCTGAAAGATATACAAATTATCAATTCAGGACTTGAAAGATGAAATATATGAGTATAGGACTCGAATGATTGAAAACTATCAATCTAGGACCTGAATCATCGAAAACTATCAATATATGACCTAAATTTTCATTTTTTTAAATATAAATATTATTTAGTTTTATTAAACTAATAAAATTTTGTAAAGAAAACTTCATCAAATATTAGCAATGAAATTAATAAAAAATTAAATAAATCAAAACCTATGAAATGTTAGGTCATAGATTGATAGTTTTCCATCATTCGGGTCCTATACCGATACATTTCATCTTTCAGGTCTCAGATTGATAATTTGTCTATCTTTCAGGTTCCGGTTTGATAAAATTCCAAAAATTATGAAAGAGTTGTTTGTTATATGGATTTCTATATGAATTTTGATACACTTTTATCTTTTATGTATATTTAAAGGATGTTTTGTATTAATTAAATGCATGAGATTTCAACAAATTTATATTTCGATGTTTAAATACACTTTTCACCACTTTCAAAAAAAAAATACACTTTTCACCCCTTTTTTGTGTATAGAGAATATCCCCGTGAAAGTAAAAAGCAACGTCGGCTTAAACCAAATGGTTAAATTCTTCCACTTACGTCTACGGAAGAGATGAGCTTTAACAAAATGATGAAATTCTTCCATTTACGTCTACGGAAGAGATGAGCTTAAACAAAATGGTGAAATTCTTCCATTAATTAAATAATGATTTTTAATTAGGGTAATAAAAGTAACATCAACTTGCTCTTCTGTAGACACCTTAGCAAACTTGCAAGCATCTCGAGTTCTTAAATAAAATTTGTATCTCAAGTGTGCCTAATCATGAAATAACTTTGAAAATGGGATCTCCGGTGATACTTTTACGTAACATTGACCATTCAATGAGATTGTGCAATGCAACAAGGCTCATAATAACAAGGCTTGGAGATCATATATTAGGAGCAAAAGTTCTAACTCGAAAAAAGTATGGGTCAACAAGTGCTTATTGCAAGGGTATTCTCACTCCTTCAGATGTCCGACTTTCATTTAGGTTTCAATTCAAAGAGGACAGTTCCCAATCATTGTTGCTTATGCGATGACTATAAATAAAAGTCAGAGCCAATCCCTTTCATATTGGTTTATTGTTAAAAAAGCAATGTTGTGTCATGATCAGTTGTACTTTCCAATTTATAGGGTTACAAACCACAAAGGTTTAAAATAATAATTGTAGATGGTGACAACAATAGCGCATACGAGACCACTAATGTTATGTCCAAAGAGTCTTCCAAAATTTATAATGCATGTCATATTTCTATGTGTCAACATACATGCAACATTTTATGCCTTCAACTTTTATTTTGTCACAATTAATTATGTATACTTAGTTATTACTAGGGGAATTTGACTTTGCACCCCACTTTTTGGGTGATATTGGACTTTGCACCTCATTTCAAAAAAAAATTTGATTTTTCACCCTATTTCACTTAAAAATCCTTTGACTTTGCACCCCAATGAGATTTTTTCCTTCACAAAATGTTATGTGTTTGGGTGCAAAATCAAAATTTTATCAAAATGGGGTGCAAAGTCCAATATCACCCAAAAAGTGAAATGCAAAGTCAAATTCTCCCTTATTACTACTGCATCTTCATTATGATATCACATACTGGTGCTAATTATTTTCTCATACTTTTTATACGCATTATTACTTTTTGGAAGTAATTTTGAATTAAATATTCCTCGTGCATCGCATGGGTGAAATACTAGTAAAATTTAAAATTAGTAATGTTAAATCTAAATAGTTAATTCCTTATGGTTGATAATTTATCCTTATTATTATAGTGTTTTATTAAAGCAATTATAAATTTAGAACATATGAGTAAATCTGAAAATGTCAATTTTAAATGATTGGATTTAATGGCAATTTAATTACAAATCAATTTCAATTTACAATACTCTACTTTGTTAGTACTAAAATAAATATATAAAATGTAAAATACTTTTAGCATTTCGAAATTTGAGGAAAAGAATTAAAAATCAAAAATAAAAATTAAGAAGCTATTGAGTTATAAATTTATCATAAGGGAGAAGAACATTTTAAAATTGAAATATATTAAAAATTGAGAAACCCAAGGGCATAAGTATAGAAAATAAAACTCTAGAAATCTATAGAAGAAATAATGTCAAAATTCGGCTCTGAGGTGGTATGTGGCGGCAGATTGCTGATGGGACGCCATCGGTGGTGGTGGCCGGCGGTGGTGGTCATCGGAGGTGATTGTCGGTAGAGGTTGCCGGCGGTAGTCACTATCCGGCCTAATTGTAAACTGTCGGACTAAGTAACATTGTAATTTATCGAGTCTAGTAATTGAAATTAATTGGGCAGATAACTATAACTGATTAAATTGAATAACTGTAATTGATCGCTGGTAACTACATATTGATCACTGGTCGAATTGGTCATGATCACCAGGGTCATGGTCATTGGTAGTAGTTTCGTCTCAATTTCAGATTTTTTTGAAAGTAGTCCTATTTTTGTCCAAAGCAATTATTTTAGCATTATTGATTGAAAAAACTGCTATTTTAATGGAGTAATTTTACTTTGCACTCCATTTTAATGCCCAAATTGAATTTTGCATCCTGTTTTTAAAAAACTCTGTATTTGCACTCGAACCCCATATGAGAAGACAAAAACACCCTTCAAGCAAGAATATATTGAAGGCAAACAAAATTGTAAATGTTGGGACATTTTTGTTTTTTGATATGAGGTTGGAGTGCAAATATAAAGCTTTTTAAAATGAATGAAAAGCAAGTCGGCGATGCCAAATTTCTTTGACACATGGGACACACTAATGGATGTTGATAGCTTTGGCATTTAGCAAAATTTGGTTACTGTGAAACACGTTTAATTCACTTCCCTCTTTTGAAAGAAAAAAATTAGAGGCATTTTTTTTTTCACTTCCCTCTTTGCAATCTCATATACGGAGTATTTTCAAACGACACAATTAGAGGATACCATATACGGAGTAGTTAAAAGATAAAACACATGAATTGAAAACCCAGCTTTGATTGACCCATAAAATAAGGACTTAACTTCTAGCCTTCAGCTTAAAAATAAAAAAAGGAAAATTTTTTCATGCCTTCGCATAACGTAGACCTGTACAAAAACGGGTTCGGGCCGGGCTCGGGTCGGGCTTTTTATAAATTTTATGCCATCATGTGAGGGCGGGCCCGCCCGGCCCGCAAAAACGGGCCTAACCCGATGTCCATACCCGCTCATAAGAGCTGGCCGGGTAGTCCATCGGGCCGCCTGAACCGAGAAAACTTTAATATTACAACATTTAAAAAATAATTAATACGCATAACGGAATGTTTTGGTGCGTTTGCCACCCGGCACAAATGCAGTGGCCATTTATTCCAATGTAACAACATTATTAACTACTCCCTCTGTTCCTTAATAAACTTCCAACTTTCCTTTTTCGTTCGTTCCAATTAAAACTTCCACTTTCCCTTTTTAGTAAAAAATTTGTGGTTTACAACATTTCTTACACATTTCTCTCCTCTGCACAATTCTCCACCACGCAATACCCATTATTTAAACTGTGTGCCAAACCTATTTGGAAGTTTTAATAGGAACGGAGGTAGTATTAAAAAATGCTTCTACAATTGCATATCAGTCCCTTAGCATAATAAGACGAATAAAGTGAGTTTTTTCCCAAACTAAAGTACTTCTGAAACTTATTTCCTAAACTAGAGTAGTTTTAAATTTATTTCCCCAACTAGGTTTTTTTTATTGAGTTTTTATATCGATTCAAATTTGTATAGGCATTTGTCCCGTTTTTATCGTTGCTTTATCTTTGTGTTGTATCCCTTTGGTTCATTTTAATTTATGATTATGAAATGGAATTTTAAAGATCTCTTACAACCAAATAGATTAAGCCTTACCGCAAGTGCCAGCAGTATTCTAGCTTTTCGAACTCCAATTCCAGTAGTATTATTCTTGTTGTGCTGATAATGTATAATCCATCAGAATAATCACACAATTTAAATCTAATACTTCAAAATAAAATGGTGAAATTTATAATATCATACTCTCCATAATCCAACACAGCATATGAAACTTGTGCTATATAAGAGATGAACACTGAATCATGATAATAATTGTAGGTCTTTTATGATTTGAATACTGGATATTAGAGTATATGATCTATTTTCTCAGCTGATGGTTTTGTTCATCGAATAGGGGAGGGACAAAATTCTCATTGTTCTCATTCTCTTAATTCTAAACCAAAGAAAAACATATTGCAGTCATTACAACATATATCCACACTTATAAACTAAACAAAAACATCCTTGATCTCAACACTCATTTGTAAGAGAAAAACCTAAAACTAAATGAAAATTATCATTGTTTATTTAAAGAATCAGTGTACAGTAGACACAATGATACAATATCACAGAATGAGTCTAAAACCAACTCCAACAAGCACCATTTATCACACCAAAATGGTGTATTTCCCAAAAAAATGCTCCAACAGTCACTCCATTTTCAACACCATTACACCAAAATGGGGGAGAGGGGGAGAGTTCACACCAAATATGGTGCACACCAAATGTTCCACCATTTTTTGTTTTAATTTTTTTTTATTTCAAAAGTGACCCAAAGTTTTGATTGTTATAGTTTTGACCCATTTTTAAAACAGCAAATTAGGATGTTTTTACTTGGACTGAAATTGCTGGTCTGCTCTAGTCTGGTATGATTTGGTCTGATCTGAACTGATGTGGTCAGGTCTGATTTCTTTATATTTTTATAACTACTCAAGTTTGGTCAATCCGGTCTGATCTGATCTGGAACAAATCGCAATCAAAACTAAAAACCTCCGTATAGAACAAGTAATTAAAATTATAAATTTGATAGAAAATAAAAAAATATAATTAAATTTAAATCACACAATATTATAAATAGAGTTTCAAATCCAAACAACATAATAACAGAATACAAATGATACTTAAGAAAATTACATAATTAAAATTGCAATTAATAACACCATTATAATTAAAATTAAAACATAATTAAAAACATACATAGTACATACTAATTTAGAAATTAGTAGTCATTCAACCCATTTCCTGACCCTCCAAGACCATCAAATTGATACCCAAATGCAGGTGATTCCCAATTATTATTTTTTTGTAAAATTTAGAAATGAGGTACAAATTATTATAATATTATTGTAATATTAATTTTATGTGGTTTTAGCTTGTATTTGTGAAATATTGATTATTGTATTTTAATTAGTTAAATGCGTGAAAATGCATATTAAAATGATGTATTTTAGTTTGTATGTGTGAAATAATGTGTGAAATGTCAAAATATTAAATGAGGGGCTAATGTATAAATATATGATAATTACATACTTAAACTGAAGAATGGTAAAAAGTTAGTAAAAAGATTAAAAAGGGAATATTCCTTTTTGGTGTTTAAAATGGTGTAAACTGTTGGAGGTAAAATACCGTATGATGTGATGTTTACACCATTTTAGTGTAAAAAATGGTGTAGACCGTTGGAGATGGCCTGAGCCAAAAAAGTAAAAAGCAAAAGCCTAAACAAGCGTGCTCATTCTTTTTTGCTAGACAAAACCATCAACAGGCGTGCTGCTCATTCTTTTTTGCTTTTTAAATAAACAAGGCTTTTGCTTTTTACTGTTTTGCTAGACAAAACCATTAATGCAGTGTCATTTTTTACACAAAGTGTCATTTTTTTTGTCAATCGGATGTGACATTGGTGGGAGGTGGTAGATGATGTGGGAAAGGCCTCCTAACTTTTTTATATTTTTTGTATGCTGTATCTATATTCTATACAAATTATACGGAGTAAACTAAATGTTTCATATATATATATATATATATATATATATATATATATATATATATATATATATTGGTTCAAATAAGAACATGATCTTATGAAAGAAATGAGAACGAATCTGGACCGTTAGATTTGTTTTAAGCGAAATTCAATGTGCATTAGATGAAACTGTAATGTACATTATGTGAAATTGAAATGTGCGACACAAAGCGTATGATACAATGTCATTAAGTGAAGTTGAATTGTGCATTATGTGAAATTGAAATGTGCACTATGTGAAACTGAAATGTGAAGAATAAAAGGTACGATGTGATTTTATTTTTGTACATTTTACTCTGCACATTTCAGTTTTACCTAATGCACAATTGAGTTTAAATTTTTATTCTGCACATTTCAGTATCATGTATATGTATATATATACATATATATATATATATATATATATATATATATATATATATATATGTATATATGTATGTATATATGTATATATGTATATGTATGTATATGTATATATGTATGTATATATATATGTGTATATATATATATATGTATGTATATATATATATGTATATATATATATATATGTATATATATATATATATAGTTTTCCGTTTTCATACTTTCTATATATGTGATTTAATAATAATTATTTAATAATAAAAAAAATTCAATCAGATTAAAAAAATTCAAATCAGATCAGATTAAAAGATTTAGATAAGATCAGAAAGATATCAGATAAAAAAGATTTGGATTAGATCAGACCAAATTAGATAAAATCAAATTAAATTAGATTCTAAAAAATTCACATAAAAAAAATTCAGATCAGACAAATAGAAGAGTTTGTGCTAAAATTGTTGTGAAAAACATGTTTTTACCCATTTGAGTCCGATCCCATACGTGATGGTGCAAGTAGGCGACCAGGGCTGAGAGGTTCCAGAAGGATCCATCCGTATTCCTTGAAGCACAGCACGCAACCCATAAATTCAAGGGTCGTTCTACCAGTTTTAGATTAAATTGGCCTCGCTGACTTGTGTTGGTTGAACAAGCAAGATGTTTAATACGGAGTGGAGAGTAGAAAGCAGATTTCTTTTTATATAAATTCCAAATGCAGAGTAAATAAATTTTATTATCCAATACTACTATTTACTCCTAGATGATACCTGTACGGGTAATAAATTAAAAAAATAAAATGTGCAGAACTAAATTCAATTTTTTTGCACAACCATACGTCCATATATTTTGAACCTTTTTTAATACAGTACAAAATTTTGATAAAGTGGTTTTTGTTAAAGTGAATATTGTTAAACTCGTTTTGTAGTTTTACCTTCTACTTTAAAAGGTGGCGCTAGCTAATAATGCCTCTTAAGAATCAGTGATTAAACGTCCTCAGTAGTTTTATATAGTTAAACTCTATGCTAACCAGGCAAAAACCTTTGTTAAACCAAGTACCTTCTAATCTTCTATGACATATACTACGTATTTATTAAATATATGACGATTTTGTGCTTTTTTAACATTCAATACATTCAGAGATCACAAATTACTTTTCAAATCTCATTTATTATTAATTTTTACTGATAGTTGGTAATGTTTGTATGAATATATAAATTGATATACGAAAGAAGCAAGAATGAATTCCTTGTTATTCAATAGCTTCATGTGCGTACAGTATTTATAGCCTAGGACAAAGGAGTATAATTCGGCTATATATTATGAAAAGGAATAAAACCCATCATGGTAGGAAACTACCAACCTTAAATACAATAATATTGCCTTTACAAAAATAAAAGATCATACTTAATATAATAATATATGTCATACCAGCCATACCCCTCAAGTTAGAGCATGGCGATCAAGAATGCCCAACTTGCGCGTAAGAAAATGAAACTGCGTCTTTCCCAAAATCTTGATGAAGATATCAACTAACTGAATAGTAGTAGGAACATAATTTGGAGCAATATGGTTATCTTGAGTGGCATTTCGAACAAAGTAACAGTCAACCTCAATGTGTTTAGCGCACTCATAAAAAAAACGGATTACAAGCAATATGAAGAACATATTGACTGTCACAATAAAAGAGAGATCGCATAGCGGATGATGAATGCCCAAGCTAAGAAGTAACACTTTAAGCCACTTCAATTCACAATTGGCAGCCGCCATGGACCGGTATTCAGCTTCGGCAGAAGATCGAACCACAATAGTTTGTTTCTTGGTCTTCCATGAAACAGGAGAATGTCCCAGCAAAACCAACCACCCTGAGAGCGATTTACGAGTGATGGGACAGGTGGCCCAATCAAAGTCACACCATCCAGTAAGAGTGAGATCACCATCGGCACGAAGAAGAATACCCTGACCAAGAGAACCTTTAAGATATTGCACGACCCAAAGAGCTGCATTCCAATGGTCAAGACGGGGAGTCTGCAAAAATTGAGACAAAATATGAACGACATAGGCCAGATCAGGTCTGGTAACGACGACATAGACAAGACGCCCCAAGAGTCTTCGGTATTTATCATGATCCAAAAGAAGAGGTCTCGAAGCATGAGCCAAATTGTGATTTTGTTCAATAGGAAATGTTGCAGGCTTAGCCTCAAGTAATCTGGTCTCAGTAATAATGTCATGAGCATATTTTCGTTGAGTGAGAAAAAGCCCATAAGAGCTTCTGGCAACCTCGATGCCAAGAAAAAAATTTGAGTTTGCCTAAAGCTTTCATGTGAAAGCAATCACTCAAATATCCTTTAAATAAGGCAATCACATGAGAGTCATTCCCAGAAATGATCAGGTCATCCACATAACCAAGAACATGTTGCAAAATGTGTTAATAAATTGCATTAAATGGTCATTTTGGGGCAAATTTTTGAGTGGGGTCCACTTTCGATTTGGGTCGGGTCAAAGTGGTTTCGGATTGTCCTTGTTAAGGGCTACAATTCGATATGTGGTACACTCAAAACTAGGAAAATGGTGGGTTTCTAGTGTGTTTAATCCACACCGAAAAACCTAAGGGATTTTCACCCCCTTATAAAGGGAACCCCATTTGAAGGAGTTAAGATTCTTACGGGGAAAGGCTCCCTTCACGCGCAGGGGGGGTGCCGATAAAATCCCGAAAACGGAGAAGAAAAACCGCGACTCGTGTGCGCGGGCGACCTGCGGACATGAATGTCGTTCGGAAATCTATCTTTTAAAGAAAAAATTTAATTTTTTTTTTCTTCCCGTAACTTCTTTCCTAATTTTTCTCAGGCTACTGCTTGCCCTCGTTGGAGCAGCTGCCTGCTGAGGCTGCTGCTCTCAGCCGCCTACTGTGGAGCAGCCTACTGCCCGGTTGGAGCAGCCCACTGCCCGTAGCTTCCTGCTGAAGCTGCTGCTCTCAGGCGCCTACTGAGTCTGTTGCTTGCGGCAGCCTGCTGCTACCGTTACAGGACAATAAATGTCCAACGTTCCTTTGTAATTAAATGAACAGTTTTCTAGACGAATCAATGCCAACGTGCTGGACATTGATTACCAACATTCATGTCCATTAAACCGTCATTAACACACAACAAATCTTCCCTACAAAAGGCTGGCAGGTGGTTTTCAACAAGTACACAATCCATAAACGAACTGCACATTGCTCTAGCTCAAAACCTGTTAAATACTAGTATTCAATTTTGTTGATGACTAAACCCCTCACAGGAACAAGGAATGGAATTATCCTAAGGTCCAAACAGACATTTATGATTATCTGACTAACCATGCAGGTGGACCAAAGCATAGAACCCCCATCTCAGCCATCTGTCCAAAGGATAGAAACTATGTTTAGCTCTATGAATATAATTAGCATGAATAATGATGAACGCGTGCATGATAAATCTATGATCTAATGTTTTTGATACTACGTGGCTTAATTGAAATCTCTTTCCATGCATGTTAATGAGTTGACCAATATGGCTTGATTGCTTATGGAAAGAATCATTGCTTTTACTATACAAGAATCTTACGGCCTTAAGCTTATTTGAATATGTTGAATATTAAATAAATATCTTTTTGAAAGTATCTTGGAATAAAGAAAGGATTTGTTGCATGTTTCAATATGTTAAGAATGCTTGCTAATTGAATGATTGATCGTGCATGGTTATGGTTAAAAAGTAAAATCTCTTAATATATGTTATAATAAACAAGTTTAGTGGTTGTCGCCTATGCATGATACTCTTCCTTGCTTATAAGGATGTTTAATATTGAGAGCATATCTTTGCACAAACAATCTAAGCCATGAAAGGAAAGTAATTCAAAATATCAAGGCAAGACCCAAAATTAGAAGGACAACTATTCAAGGAAGGATGCTCAATGGTCTGCCTCAAGACAACTATATATAGGCCAGAAGATCAAGAGAATGATGTGTACTTGTGAGAGTAATCAAAAGGAGAAAGACTTACGAAGAGTTATCTAGTTCAAGGCACCTGAACCTACGCACGAAGTTCTAGATAGAGTTTCTTTTCCCTTCTTTATCTTGTAACTTGGTTTTCGAGGAAAAGCTAAGAGTAGCTTCCTCGGTTTGGTATCGTGTGTGTGAGAGCTTTGTTGTAAAGGTAAGAGGCTCTCTACCCGCAAGGTAGAGAAGCATATATAACTCTTCCTAGAGAGGATAGAGTTGGGGTGGCTCAACGGTAGATTAGGAGAATTTACCTTGTAACTACAAAATGGCTATTTAGTGAAGTTGTTCAAATTCCTCCAAGGGAGGTCGAGGTTTTTTTTATCCCTATGAGCCAAGGGATATTTCCTTGTTAAATCCTTGAGTACTTGCTATTTCGCATTTCCCTACACCCACACTATAACCGTGCGAGAAACTGTCACAGTTCCACACAAACACAATTCACCCCCCCTTTTGTGTTACTAACCGTTTCATCAAAACCCTACAACTTTCTCTGAAAAATCCTTCGTGTTCTACTTTTGTTCACGTTCGCCAGAACGATTCGTTTGAGTGCTTAAACAATTGTTCATAGTCATCGTATCCTGGGAAATGATCGTTGCAACGCTCCTAGCACCCCGGGAGGCAACGAATACGTTTTAAGGATATCGTGCGTTGCACGAGCTTTGACTAAATTCTGCTTCATCTATTTTCTGTTTTCTTTAGTCATTTTAATTAATTAAATTTTATTAATTATTTTCTTTGTTTTTCAAAACACACCCAACAGAACATTCAACTGCACCGCATCCCCGATACGAGTGAATAAAGAATAATATGCAAAGGACTAAGTAAACCCACATGCTTTCAGGGCGCTTACAAGCTTAACAAATCAACATCGTAATGCTTGCTTTAAGCCATATAGAGATTTATGAAGACGACACACTAAGGAGGAATCACCGGTCTTATATCCTGGAGGCAGAGTCATATAAACATCCTCTTGTATATCCTCATGAAGAAAGGTATTGTGTACGTCCATTTAGTGAAACTCCCAATTTTTAATGGCGGCAATACCTAGAAAAGAATGGACAGTTAACATCATGGTAACTGTTAGTACCCAATTTTGATAGATTTTGATGATGCCACTATACTTAACACGTGTACATTGTGTCTCAGTTTTATTCTTGTATTAACACTCAAAAGTGTGACAAACAATAAATGTACAATTTTTGAGACTAATGAAATACTACCGGAAAAATAAAAATGCAATAAGGTAATTTTTATTTACCTTAATAGGATATTTTGATCCTACCAGTATATATTATTGAAGACAAACTTGGCCGGCAGTTAATGCTGATCAAGTAATGGGGGCGGCAGCATAGGACGCACACATAGAAGATACTTTAGCGCCCAAAATTATTGAAGACAAGAGAACCGCCGCATTAAATACTCCAACACAAGAAGACAAACGTACACTTTGTCCTTGCCAGAAGTTCAACGGAAGAGATCAATCTATCCTAACCAACGGATAAGATTGATCAGCCAAAGAGCCTATAAATAGAGGCTGAAACGAAAGTTTCTAACCAAGATTTGAGCATCAAAAGTAGAGAAAAATATCCTTCCAGCATTCAAGAGCTATCTAGCCAAAGAGAAAGTGCAAACTTAACTTTACTCTCTGCTTGGACTCATGCTTCACTAAACTTCCAGTTTATAAGCTATTCATTGCTAAATCATAGAAGTTTAGTTCCTAGTTGGAGGTTAGAACTTTCGTGTAACCAAATCAGATATTGTTGTAAACACTTCAGGAGGACAGTTGTTCCCGGCCTGAGTGTGGTTAGATAGGTCAGGAGTACCTTTTGATCCCCACTGGATCAATTGAGAAAAACCTAAAGAATTGAGTAGCTTGGAGTGGTGTTGTACTCCTCGTGAAACACCTTCAATCTAGGCCAGAGGTGTTCAGGCTAGATTGGCATTAAGTGTATTGGGCTTAATACATTAGTGAAATCCATTTGAAATAGGATGGGACTGGGTGTAGGAGGATTACACCACCTCTGAACCAGGATATACTGTGTGTTTATTTATTTTCAATCAACAAAGCACACACTGAACACTTCTAATAAAAGATTGTAGTTTGCCAGCAGCATCCTAAGCAGTAGTCTTAATTGACCCTACTACTTATCCTACTGCTTAATAACTCACTTTCTTTGAGATACAAGAGCTTTACAATATGACAACTATAAGGTCTGTTCCATTACGTTTCAGGAAATCTTACTTAAGGCATAGCAGTTGCCTCAGCAGTCCCCTGGTAATTACCTAACTGCTGAGCCCACTGCTCACACAAAAGTATTTCCTTTGAACATCTCAAGTTCACCAGACCTTCAGAACTCTATCTCTAAGAAGTGTGTTCAAACTGATCTCTGTAATTCAAAGTGGTAACCCAGCAGGTGCATCAGCAGTTCCTTCACTATCACCCAACTGCCGAGACCACTGCTCCATTAAAACTCCCACTTACTTGGACTAATGCACATCTTCAGAAAGCCCACATCATCCTGAGCAACACCATATAATCAATCTTCCCATACCTTCACTTTTACTTAAGCAGGTGCCTCAGTAGTTTCCTAGTTACCACCCGACTGCTGAGACCACTGCTCTCATTAAGGGTGATTATCAATCTACCTTGTTATATCATCAGAAAGTTGTTCCCACTCTAAGAAAGATTCTGAGTGCACTATCATCATACACTGAGTATTTCGCTAGCAGTTGCCTCAGCAGTTCCCTGCTTTCTAGCCAACTGCCAAGCCAACTGCTCACCTAATAAAGCCCGAACTTCATCCATCATAGAAAGTTGTTTTACACAATTTATCTAAGAGGTTAAAGACTTCCGCTGTGCATCTATAAATCTCCCAAAAGATTATAGATCAACTCATCTAGAAGGAAAACGTTTTTAAAGTTGAAAAGGCTTTAAAAGTCTATTCACCCCCCCTCTAGACTTTTACCTCTATCCGGGACCATCAGTAACTACAACAAAAGTTACAGTATAATCAAGTCCAACAACCTGCCGGTTACCAAAGATATTTAAGACGTTCTCCACTTCCATCAGACTGATATTTAATTTTTTATACCCAACGACAATGCAAAGCTCGTCTGCCAGGAGGAAGAGGTACTAACGTTTGAACAATCTTGCCCAGAATGGCCAAGACTTTTGGGATCACAAGTTTTTCGTGTGTGATCATCATTAAATGTAATGAACCATCTTGCCCAGAATAACTTTTGACATGATATGGTCCCCAAATGTCACTGTGAATTAAGGAGAATGATTTGGATGACATATAGTTCACAGTGGGATAAACATATCTCTTATGTTTAGCCAATTGACAAATTTCAAACTAAAAAACTTCAGCATCTTTATTTTTGAATAATATAGGAAATAAATGTTTTAAATAACCAAAACTAGGATGACTAATCTATATTGCCATAACATTATTTCATTCTCTAAAGATAACTAACTAAAGAAACATGGATTCTGAACTTGTTTATGTTCAAGATTTTTTGAGGTAAAGTAGTAGAGTTTACCACTTTCATGTGCACTACCAATCACCTTGCCTGAGTTGTGCTCCTGAAAAACACACCCAGAAGAAAAAAATTTGACAAGGCAATTAGAATCACTGATTATTTTGCTGAAAGATAACAAATTACGTGATAGATTAGGTAAATGTAGGACATTGGTTAAAGTGAGTAAAGGTGAGACAACTATAGAACCTTTTGCAGCAATTGCAGACAAGGAACCACCTGCAATTTTCAACTTTTGATGACTAGAGAACAAGGGAAATATGTAGAAAACATATATGAAGATTTAGTCATATGATCGGTGGCCCCTGAATCAATGATCCAAGGATCAGATTTATCTAATTTAAGGTTAAATGCTGTTGCATATGTACCTTTTTGAACTAATGAAGACAAAGGATCAGATGGGCTTTGGTTCAGGTTATTAGCAAACTGATATGCACTCAGGATACGACACAATTGATCTAAGTTTTCCTTGATGGATAAGTTATCACTGGAGGATAGATAAGCATTAGATTCTCCTGAAGAGACCTGGAAACCACCTCTGGAATTGCGTTGTGACCTATTTGTTGGTGTAAAGTTTGCTGGCTTGCCATGTAACCTCCAGCATTTAGCTTTGATATGCCCAAGCTTGTGACAGTAGTCACAAACAAGTCTGTTCTCTTTGTTTTGAAATAGTTGAGGTGACAATTCTGGCTTCTGGACAGCTTTTGAAGTGGCTAGCGCTACAATTTCAGCACTTGATGAAATTTCAGCACCAAGCATCGCGTGCCTATGACTTTCTTCTCTCCTAACTTCTACAAATGCTTCTCGTGTGCTGGGCAGTGGCTCTTTTTTAAGTACTCGACCTTGAACATCACCTAGTTCCTTGTTTAGTCTAGGCAGAAAGTCAAAGACCCTATCCTTCTCGATGGTCTTTTAATATAATGCAATATCTACTGCGCATTTCCAAGTGTAGTTGCAAAAGTACAAAACAGGTCGTACTCTTAACACAAAGTTCTCAGTTCAGTATAGTACTATGTGACACTCTTATCTCCTTTTCGTGTTTTATTTAATTGATTCTTGATCTCCAATTGTTGGGCGGCATTTCCCAAGTCTGAGTATGTTCCCCTGAGGGCAGTCCAGATTACATGTGCACTTGATAGAAACAAGTAGGCACAACCAACTTCTGAATCCATTGAATTCATAATCCATTACATGATCATGGATTTCTCAGCTTCCCATTGATCAAGTCGTTCCTCTCCTTCCTGCAGTTTTGGCTGTGTATCTGGTGAGATGTCCAAATTTTCACCGTCCTTCAACAAACAATTTGATTGACCGAGGCCATTGGAGGTACTTACTCTCATGTAATTTATGAGAAGTAATATAAATATTCTAAAAAGAATCAGATTGAGATGTGAGATTTGCATTGGTAGTGTGACGAGATTCACTGGTTGAATCAACGCTACCTGAAGGGGATTTCATGATTGATTAGCAGCTGAAACAATAGCGGTTGCGAAAGATTAGCGGCTGAGTGATCAGCGGCTCTGATACCATGAAAGTTAAACTGATTTTAGGCCGATAAATTATCTTATTCACAGACTGTTGTTTAAACAAAGTACATCACAATAACCAATTCCTTAAAATTAGGATCTAAGCCAAAACTATTCTAACTACCTTAACTAAGTACAGTAGTTATTTAATTACAATTAAATAGATATATACGAGTATATTTAAAATAGCTAACAGAAAGATATACGATATTAGTTAATGTTCAAACCGTTACATTGCATCTGTCCAATTTAGGTCTATTTATAGTGACAATAAATGCTTCTCACTTTAAATGCGGGTACACGTGTAAGGGCATGATGCCCTCACCCTCATGCAGGCGGAAGAGTGCACTATTGTTCCTTTGGTGACGTTAGTGGTAGTTGAGGTTGATGGTGCATGATTGAGTGGTCAAGGATGAGGGTTATCATGTCCATATGTGCCTACAGACCGTATAAGTGTTTCATTGGGCCGACCGTATGGTGATGTCTTTCATTAGACCGAGGGGGTGGATGAAGGGTCATCGAGAATGTATTGGGCCGATTACAAATGTTTGTGAGTATGTACATGAGGGTCGTGGTCTTAAGACCATATATTGCATCAGGAGCCCCTCTTTGTACTCCTTTTGTCAAGAGCATTCAATACGAGAGGGAGTAGATTTTGTTAAGTGTTGTTCTATGTAAATGAGGTCGAGGGTTTAGTCCCTCAGTCCCCAAGTCCTTTAGGTAGAGCGTAACATTGTCTAAAGGAGTAGTTGTGTGCTATTCCGAGGCACTTAATAGTTCCAATCCAATGACCTCATCTCGTTGGCGAGCCATGACCAATGCAAGTCTATGTAAGAATCCTTTGCCGAAGGTTACATGTTTGAAACCATCATGGACGATATTGAAGTTGGGAGTTGTCGTGAACTCTAAACTTCTAAAGACAAGGAGCTTGCCGTACTCATTAACTCAAAAAGGTTTGTATGTAGTCGAGGGGATTCTTAAATTTTGTGCATGAAGATTGTGATTAACGGCGAGGTGTCAATCTGGCATGTTAGTGCCAAGGATTAGTGGTTGAGAGGTTTATCGTGTGCCCGCATTTGAGATAACGGGAGTGGAATGTATTATGATATGGGTGGCAAAAAGTCTGGTGGATGCCTCGATTGGACCGAGGGCAACACATTGGACCGAGGGCAGCACATGGGTAACACATGAAACAAATATTAATTTTGATTTGTATTTGTATTTGTTTAACAATACGAATAATTAACGAATCATAAACGAATATCGAATCGATTTGAGTATAAGTTAAATATTAGTCAAATATCACTCTAAAAAAACTTTTCTTATACTCCGTGTTTTTTATGTTGTAAATGCTTGCTATGACTTAATGTGTGTTTTTAGAATTTAAGTTTAATGGATCAATGCATTTTTAGATGGTACACAATATACTAAAGTGAATTAATTTTATGATTAATAAATATTAATCTATTTCAAACATTTTGAAATATACACTAACACACACATACTAGAAATTATATATACTTATAGTGTGTGAAATAAGTTGATAATTGTATATATCAAAGTCAAATAACTCCAATTTTATTCTTCAAATCGAATACATAATTATTTGTATTGTATTTGAAAGACATTTGAACCGAAAAATTGATTTGTATTCGTATTTATATTCTGATTTATTACAAATGGGCTTGGAATCTGTATGCAAAAGTGTATATATGGGCTACACTTTGAGGGTATTGTTATCTTTTAAAAGTTATCATAGTGTTATTACTATTATTATTATTAATAATAATATTGACATTAATATTATAATTATTATTAATCAAATATATTTGATTAATATTCGAATCGAATACACTGATATTCTTATTTGTATTTGATAACAACTCGAATCAAATTTAATATTCTTATTTGTATTTGTATTTGAATTTTACGAATTCGAATCGTCTTATACAATTTCGAATCGCGAATCGAACACAAATTATTTGTTTCGTTTACGACTCTAGCTGCAAGTCACATGGAAAGATTTGTATGTGTGTTGAGATCGAATTGAAGCCTCGATCGCCCGATGGACCTATTGCTCTGGAGTCTGGAGAGGTGAAGCGGTACGCATTAGATTACTGAGATGTACTATGGACCGCTTTCCAGGTCTATTGTCGTGTGCGGTTGAGGGCGTCCCCTAGGTTTTCATTCCTTTTAATCTTCACATAAAGATATGTATGAAGTATCATTTTATTAATGATAAAGGCATTGTAGCTGAGAGTAAGGCCATAACAATTACATACCCACGAAAGATTGTGCTTGTACATAAGCTCTTTACCTCGGGATGAGCGCTTGGCCCTACATGTTATCATACGATTATTGGTAAATCATTACCAAGTTCTTTACTGATGGAGTATATGGTCCGGGAATCCCCTGTTCCATGGACACACTCATACCATTCATAAACCAAAAGCCCAGTAATACAAGTAGAATAGGTTATTGACACAAGAGATGGATACTGGTAGGTTAGGCAAAAAACATACTCCGTATTACGGAAGCAATGAAGAGGGAGGTCATGGGTAAAACATTAGATTATAATGGCATTAGAATTTAGAGGGGACATTTTGTACCGGCCGGAAATATACCGCAAAATTAATGATCAAATCTTCTTTAATTTTCTCATTTATTAAAATAAATTGGCTTCTTGACACAAAATATTAAATTGAGGGTAATTTTATCTTCTAATGCCATGGATAGTCATATACTCCCTCCGTCCCTCAATTAAGATACCACTTTCCTTTTTGGGCAGTCCCTAAATTAAGTTCACACTTCCTTACTTTCTTTATTTGGCTAATTATCTACATCAAAACAGTGTCAAACAGTGTTTGAACAGTGCTAAATAGTGTTTGAACAATGCAAAACAGTGCAGTCCACAGTAAAGTCAAATTTATTTTCTTAATATGTGTGAAGTCAAACAGGTAACTTGTTTTGGGGACGGAGAGTAATTAACTAACGAAAAGCCCATACAGTAATCATTGGAAACTCTATATTTTATTTTTACAGATACATATATGTAAAAATCCGTTATATTCATAACATACACACAATAGTACGTATTCACACCGTCATTTAATTATAAAATAATTTTCGCCAAGTATAACCAAGATTTTTTTCATTTCTCGTGTGTGCTTGCCTGTTTTTTTTTTTTATTATTAAAACCAATATAATGAATGACATTATTTAGAATGTCAGAGTAGATATCTTATACAAGTATCTATCTAAGATATATACGGAGTATAAGAAATGTACTTAGTACGCAACAAGTTGATGAGGTGAGCAACAATGAAACGGTCATACCTAAGCAGCTCCAGCATGCTTATAAATACCACTACAATAAGGTAAGGTAAGCTAATTTAAGCACACCACCCGGTTAAATTAATTAACAAACTACTCTTTCTTAATTATCTTTTCTTTAATTTCTTCGAAACATACGTAGTACAGCTACAATGGGGTGCTTGTTTCCACCCAGGTTGTCAGTCCGGATGTGTAAGCCGGAGTTGGTGACGCCCAAAACGCCAACGCCACGACAGAAGAAGCCGCTCTCTGACATCGATGACCAAGCCAGCCTCCGCTACCAAATGCCGGGCCTGTGGTTTTACCAGCCCAAGACGGCGGCATCTAAACTCGGGAACGGCGACGACGATGATCCGGCTAGCCTCATTAAGGATGGTTTGGCGAAGGCCTTGGTGTATTTCTACCCGCTGGCCGGCAGGCTCTTCGAGGGGCCGAACAGGAAGCTGAGCGTTGACTGCAACGGCGAGGGAGTGCTGTTTGTGAGGGCGGAGGCCAACCTTCCCCTCCGCAAGCTGGGCCGTTTTGTGCAGTCGCCGTCCCCCTATCTCCGCAAGCTTCTGCACCACGTTCCTGGCTCCGATGGTATCACTGGCGCCCCTCTACTCCTTATTCAGGTACCCGGCCCTACCCCCACGCACTACACCCTTTATTTCAGGGATGATCACTTATACTGGTCTCTCCTAAATTGTTTTATAAAGGCAATATTTTTTGGTCAATCAATAATAAAAGTCAACTCTCACCATTAATAATTAATTCAATTTTTAATAATTAAAATTTACATATTCGAAAACTGCATTAAAATCTTTTCTAAGTTATAAACTCCAAATCAGAATATAATTAAAAATTGATATCCTAATTAAGCAAATAAAATGAAACTATTTGACCAAGAAAAGTTAAATTTGCAAATTAATCTTGGACAGAGGTAGTACGTAATTGCCCACCAAAATGATTGGCATCGTACCATCATTCATTTTTTTTTTCATTCTCATTTTTTGATTATGGATTGATATCGACTTTTATCTACGTTGATACTCCAGATTCCTTTGTAAAAAAGGTATATTTTATGATACCTATAAGGTACCATACCTTTATTCACATGGAACAATCAGAATATTGCAATTGAATTATTTAAATCTAAATTAAAAATGATATAAAGATTTGGACCAATGAATCGTAGGGTACCCCGTTTTTTAAATAGGTACAGCAGTTGCCACCCATAAAAAATCCAATTTGATAGGGAAAGTAATTTAATGTTCTTAAATGACAATTCATTAATTCATATTTTATGTGAAAAATATTTCAACAAATTCTCATATTACTTGGTACTTTAAAAAACTGAACTAAATTTGAGTAGCGTCATTCTTTTCGTTTTATTTGGTTTATTAGGTTCTGGGCTTCTGCCCGGCCGGTTTGAATATTTATTGTCTCTTTGTCCCGACACTATAACACTGTTGATATGTGTATATCACAACCAACCTTATTATGCGTTGCAATCAAGTGCTAACACATTAAATTTACTAAGGTTCTGATTACGCTTTATTTTTTGATGGATTATTGAATCATCATTGGGAAAATACGTTCTACGTCCCTTAAAATTTTGTTGTCTTTGACTTTTTCGATCAATTATGTTCAACTTTGATCAATTACTATCATATATACTACCTCTATTGTTTTTTTATTGCAACATTGGACTTTTTACACTATTTACATATTCTACTTTGACTATATTTCATTGATGTATTATAGATTAATATTTTAAAAAATGGTTTTATATTCCTCTCATTTTAAATTTTCAAAATCTGGTTTTTTTAATTTCTTTACTAATAAGGAATGAAAGATATTAATGGTCAAACTTGTGCGTTGGCAAACGTGACAAGTGGACCGTTGCAAATAAAAAAGAACAGAGAAGTATTTTAATAGGAATTTATTTATAATATAAAAATGATATGAACATGTTCTTTGTTAAGAGTACTTTCATAAAAGTATAAAATTTATAACTTTCAAAATATTATACTAATCAAAATCATGATATAAACTTTGTCACTATTGACTTGAAAACTCAAAGATAACTAAGTTTGAAGGGACGAGGCTAGTTGTTTAATTCGTCCCATTTTAAATTTTCAAAATCTATTTTTTTTAGTTTTTATGAATTGAAAATAACATATATTAATATAAATAAAGTTTTGCATCGATAAACATACGCAAAAATGGGAAATGTGATGTTTTCATACTCCATAATAGAAAAGAGAGTAGAAGGGTGTGGTATTTTTTTAGGCTTACTGCTGCATGTAGCAATATGCAGCAATGTACTTATGCGGATTGAATTTAGAAATGAAATGTGATCAAACAAACAACACTTAGCTAGAAAATTGAATTTAATAAATTAATTAAGTAGTTAATGTCGAGAATAGACATCCGCCCTACATACAACTCGACACATGAAGATCGAGTTCAATTCGAACATATACTTCGTTACAATGACAGAATCAAGTACCTTTATATTTTAAATACTTCTATGATTACCAACGCCGTCTAATGAATTCTGAGGCCCCGGTTTCAAATTTAAAATCGAGGCCCCACATTAATATAAAAAAGTATCAAAAAAAATTCAATCCAAATACATATACTTAAATTAATTGAATACTCATTAAATAATGTAATAAAAATTTTCTAAAATTGAATTAATATTTGATTTAAAGCAACACAACTCATTATTCAAGCAATTTGAGTAAAGAAAACTAAAACGACCAACGAAAAAATGGTGAATCTATACTTTTCTTCCTCACTAACTGTGTTTTACTGATCAGTATTAATATATGTAGTATAATATTACGGAGTATTATATAATACTAATAAAATTTTGAAATTTTGGGGCCCTGTAAATTTGGAGGCTATGTTCTGGATGACATATTGAACCCCTAAAAAACGGCCATGATGATTACAAAACGGCCCTAATCATATGTTGGGGTCGTCCAACATATGATTAGAACAACTTACAGCTTGTCTTCTCTGATCTTTTAATAGCATATTTGTATATTTAATAACGTAAAATTTTAGAAAATCCTTAAATAGGAATAAATGGCAAATTTTCTCTAAACTTTTTTCTTCCCATAAAATAGTTTTTATCAGCTAAGCCCTGTACACTGGAAGACTACGCCAGGAGCTTAAGATAACAAGGTAAGGGCTAAACATAACCTACTCCTATTATCTTATCGTCACTGCTCTTTCATCAATATCGACAAAAGAAACTTTCAAGCATTGACTTTTTCAAATTAATATTAATTTAGAAAGGTTTACCCATTTTTCGTGATGGCCTTATCGATCACTTGTCTAACTCATATTAATAGCTTCCAAATTTAAGGCGTAGTGATTTAGATTCCCGTCTAGATCAGACGTTATCCACACGTTCTTATTGTGTTATCTAAAAACTCTCTAACATTCCATTTAAAATACTCCCTCCATCCCGTAAAGAACTTCTCGGTTTGACCTACACACGTTAGGGAAATAAACTTGTCGAGGGTAAATTTTACTGTTTTGACACTGTTCGGCAGTGATTGACATTGTTTTGCACTGTTTGACATTGTTTTGATGTAAATAACTTCCCATTTAAAGAAAGAGGAACTTCTTTTTGGGACTGCTAAAAAAGGAAAGTTAGAAATTCTTTGGGGGACGGATGGAGTAATAAATTTGTGAAAATCTTATTAAACAAGCGTGGAATTTTCTTTTATATTAAACCTTCAAATATATTCTTTAAACATAATGATACTGATCACCATTAGAAATATTAAATCCGTTTTTAAAATTCTTTAAAAACGAAAAATATCAAAATGGTCCACAAATTGTCTTCCAATCCCCATATTCTTTAATTTTTTCCACAAATTAGAGCGAAAAACATTTTAATTATTAACTAATACACGAAGTGGTCCACCTCAGATGCTCGCGGACTTACTCTCCCATACATACAGGAGGTCTCTCGTTCGAAACTTTGAATTCATTTACCCAAAAAAACTGCAAAGTAATATTATATACTCCCCCGTCTCAAAAAGGTTCGTCAAATTGACTTTTCTCAGTCAATGACATTCAACTTTGACCAATTACATTTTTTAATATAAATTTATTTTGAATATGAAAGTTATATAAAAATGTTCCTTATTCAAAATTAATGTCCAAAGTTGTTTATCATTAATCAAGAAAAGTCTATATGACGAACATTTTCGGGACGGTTACGGTATAGAAAAGCAAGGCCGGCATTTTCTTGATTTACAAAAAGTGTACAGCGTTTTCCCCAATCGTGCAGCGTTATTGGCGCATGGACCGGATTAAGTGCGAGCAGAAGTAGATCAGAGGCTCTGTGGTCCACATTTATGTCTTCCCAATAGGAAGAGGCATACGGGTAGTTAAAACAAGAGCAAATTCAACTCTTGTCTTTGCTTTCGCCCAATCAAAACATCTGGGAATCGTGGAGTTTGTTCCACCTAAATTTGACTATACACGTTACTTTAATTCACTACCTATCAAAGTTGACTATATTCACCATCATTTTTATGATATGAATTTCAGTTTGCATCTGCATGCCTATAACAAGGCTTTTAAACTTTTCAGTTTCAAAGTTTTTAAAATGATAATTAAACTGCATGCCTCGAGTATACACATGCTTGATTGAAGCTAAACTAACGTTTTTAAAATGATAATTATTTATATAAATTAGAGATTAGAAAATAATTATATAGATTTTATCAAGTGTACGGAAATACTTCTAGTAGTATACAACAGAGCCAATACTACTTTAGAAAATTCATAAACTTTCAAAAATTAGTGCGATTTGGTAAAACTAAAGTTGGTCGAATTGGCTTCATGGGTTGAAACTGATGACATTATAGCTGAAGTGGGTGAATTGACCGAACTATGAAGAGACTATGTTTAAATACATACATGTAGTATATTTTATTAATAAAATAAAGAAAAAAATATGAAGTATGTAAATAGCTAAACTCCTCTTCAATAATTTCAGTCAATTAAACTCCAAAAATAACTTCAACTTTACATATTTTTGGATAAAATTGATAACTCGAGAATAGAGTTGTCCTAACTGGACCTAAATCTAACAATTCTGGAAAGTGTTGAAAAACACATCCATTGTTTTTCCTTTTATCCATATTGAAATCTGTGATTTCCTAATAAAAATATAAACAATATTATTCCTTTTGTATTCCTTTTATGCCTTATAAATGAAAGAATGTTTTTAATTGAATGGAAATTTCACGGTCTAATGTGGTATGATCTTGTCACCTTAAGTCTGGTATGATGTAGTTGGAATTGGTCTAATTTGTTCTTATGGATATCCGTTTTATGTGAATTTTACAACTTTCAAAGTCTAATCTGGTATCTCTATTCTGATCCGCTATGTTTAAGTTTGATTTGATCTGATCTGATCAGTTACAAGACTGAAACCAGGTTCAAGTGAAAACTTTCTACTAGTAATATAGAAAAAGGCTCTAAATCGGATTTAAATGAAATACTTTTGTTAACAACTTAATTTTGTCAAAACTGAAATAATTAGGATGTTTTAATTGGATTATTAGTATTTTGATCTGGTCACTTTCAGTTTGATCTGGTCTAATAAATGTTTTTTTATATATATTTTACATTCGTAGGAATCTAGTCTAATATGGTCTGGTCATTTTAGTCTGAACTGAACTAGTCTGGCACATGTGATTTATGTGCACTTCACAATTGTCAAAGTCTAGTCTATTTAAGTCTATCTTACTTAGCTTGATTTGATCCTGAACTGAAACTAGTTCATTTAAAAAGATTTTACTCCTAAAATCATAAGAAATTTTAATTAGTCGAAGTCTTTCATTACCGAATGAGTCATATTCTATTAAATTAAATACTACTTCCGTCCCATAAATTTTTCCCACTTTGACTTGACACGGAGATTAAGAAAGTGGAATAAAGTCGAAATGTATGGTTGTGGTTGTGTAAGAAAAAGGTGAAATGAATGTGAACCACACAAATTATCCAAAAATGGTAAGTGGGAAGAATTTTTTGAGACGGCCCAAAAAGGAAAGTGGGAAGAATTTTATGGGACGGAGAGAGTACGATTAATCCTTAAATTATTCCAAGTCTTATAGTCTTAGGATGTTTTCATTTGGACTGAAATTTGTTTGTTTGGTTTGATCTGATCTAGTCTGTTTAAGTACGGTCTCGTCTGGTCAATGTTCTATCTCTGTGTATTTTTATAACTTTCCTAGTCTGATTTGGTTTGTCTAAGTCTGATCTGATTTGATCTGATTTAATCTGGGACTGAAAACATTCATACTCTTTTTTTGCATCCCCAACTCGGATTTCCAAACATAGAATTAATCTCAGAATTTGAATTAATTAACAAAATGCTCGCACGTTAGGATATAAACTACGCATATCACAAGACATTTTTATTTTTCAGAAGTCCGAAATATTAATTTTGGTTCTATGGTTTGGATGCTTTAATTTTATATATAGTTATGGAGATATGGATATTAATTAAGGCAACGGATAAGGAAGAATTTAACCGAGTGACAACTGACAAGTAATTAACAATGAAACTGATGAGTGGGTAATGTTTCAATCTCAGGTGACGCGTTTCACTTGCGGCGGCTTTGCGCTTGGCGTCCGGTTCAACCACACCATGGTGGACGGCTATGGGCTCGCCCTCTTCTTAAAGACGGTCTGCGAATTAGCCACCGGCGCTCTAGAGCCCTCTGTTTTGCCGGTGTGGGAGAGAGAGCTGCTAACCGCCGCTGCTGCTGATTCATCAGCGACGACGACGACCCAGCACGCCGTGGCGCCCACTAATTCAAAAATGCGGTTCAAGATGCTCGACATGGAGTGGTGGGCCAGTGTGATGGTGGACTTCGAAAAAATGGCAGCCCGGCCCCGTTTCTTCTTCTTCCCCGCCGTTCTGAAGCCCATTCTGACTCAACGCTCATTCACCCTCACTCCACAAGACATCCAGGCCATGAAAGACCAAGTTCTGGAGGAAGGCTTCGGCAAGTGCTCCACGTTTGAGGTGATCTGCGCGTCTTTGTGGAGATGTCGCACTGTCGGGCTGCAGCTGCACCCCGACACTACGGTCACCGTGACCTTCCCGAGCGACATCCGGGGAAGGTCATCGGTGACCGGTCTGACGCTTCCTCGTGGGTACTATGGAAACGGCATCGTGATGCTGTCCGCCGCCGCCAACGCCAAGGTGTTGTGCGAGAGCCCTCTCTCTTACGCCATCCAGTTGATCAGAGAAGCCAAGGAGAAACTGACTCTCGACTACGTCAAGTCAGTACTTAATTTCATGGTGGTCAACGGTCGTCCGAGGATGCCGGTGGCGAGAAACTTGCTTGTGTCGGACATATCGAGAATTGGTTTGGAGAAAGTCGACTTTGGATGGGGTAACGCCATCTACGCCGGTGGCGCCATGGCCGCTTATGGGGCCACTTTCCTAGAGCGTCCAGCGAGCACCGCAAGTGTGGAGAGCAGTGTTTTGGTGCCCATTGCTTTGCCTTACATTTCTATGCTGATTTTCAACCGTGAGTTCAAGAAGCTGGCTATGTCCGCATCTAATAAGCCTGTTACGCCTGGCTCATGAAAATTCAATTTGTCAAATATTCATTCATGACAGTTACGTACTACCCAGTATATTGGTTTCGTAATAGAATTGATTAAGTTCTAATTTGAGAACAAAAATCCATATTGGTGAAATTAATTAGTCTTTAATTATTTTGCTCTGATGTGAGCAACTTCTCTTAAAATGGTTAAGAAAGTGAGACATGTTTCTTTACTAAAGAAACTTCTTAACCAAGTATTCCGTAGTGTACATGTTACAAAAGAAAAATCGGTCACTAACTTTGTATACATGCATGTTATTTGAATGTTTACGTTGTCGTGTATGTATATTATCCATCCGGACTGCACCATGCGTATTTGTAGATATATATACTATCTCCATATAGAGACGGAGCCAGGACACTGGGTCAGACTGCGCCGATACAAAGAATATTATTAGAAAAAAATTTACAACAAAGTTTTTACATTAAAAATATTGTCATTTTTTAAATTTGGGGTGGGCCAGAGCCTAGCCTGGGCACCCCCTAGCTCCGCCTCTGTCTCCGTCCCGAGAGCCGTGCCTTACGTAAGGATGGAGAGGCTTGAGCCTCAGGGCACCAAAAATTTGAACAAATTTGGGGCCCAAATTTTTATATTTCTATATTGGTATTATACAAACTTTCTAATTATTAATTTTATTTCTTCTCTTAGATAGTTCAGCTTCTATTTCTAGACTTCCAGGCTCCAAGTTCTATAGTTAATTCTATAGTAGTTATTTAAAAAAAACTAACTTCATATTGGTTTGATAAATGCTAGCATGATGTATAATTAAATTTGTCATGTGTGAATGCCGATGGGATAATTTGTAATTCTTTAAATACTAGTTGATTCTTGCTTGTTTTTTTTATTTAGTGTCATCAATATTGCAATTATGGAATTCTTTATGTGAATCATTAAGTCAAAGTCAGTCCAAAAACATTAAAAAGTACTACATCCGTTCTCTTTTAATTGCAACATTAGACTTTTTGCACTATTCACATATTATACTTTAACTGTATTTAATTCATTAATGTATTATACATTGATTTTTCTTTAAAATATAGTTAAATTCCTCGCCTTTTAAATTTTCAAAATATGATTTTTTGTTTATTTTTTTAAAAATAAGGAATGAAAGATATTAATGATCAAACTTTGGCATTAGCAAACGCGAAAAGTGAACTGATAGAGTATATAGACTCGGACCCCTGGATCTCACGACTATTGGGCTTGGACAGTGGCCCAAACACGGTTATCAAATGTCTTTTGTATTATTGTACTGTTCATATATCATCTGTATGTACTAGATTAGTCTTTTATGTAGTTGGGCCTATCGGGCCCATATTAGCGGCCCGGCCCATGATTTCTCTATTTATACTCCTCTTGGAGTCACTTGTAAACCCTAGAACCAATACCCACACACATTTCTACTATTCTATCATCTTCTTCACTTTCATAGCTCAACTTTGCTCTCTCCTTTGACTCATGCTACACTAAACTTCCAAGTTAGAACTCTTCAATGCTATATTCTGGAAGTTTAGATCTTAGTTGGAGTTTAGATTTCTTGTGTAAATATTAAACAGTTGTAAACACTTAGGAGGACGTTATGATCAAGTTCTAAGTGTGGGTAGAAAGGATAGAGTACCTTTTGATCCCCACTGGATCAATTGGGAAAACCTAAGGATAGAGTAACTTGGAGTAGCGTTGATAAGTCCGTATTTAGTCACGCATTTCAGGCGTGTTGGGATCAACTTGTGATGGTTTTCCTAGCTTTAAGGTGTTACAAGTCTCAATTTTAGCTCAAGTTATGTTTACCGGGCGTTGGTTCGAGTTTTGTGTTGTTTGAAGTCAAAATCATGAATTTAGAGTCCGGCACCGGCGCTTGAGGAGTAAACGGGATGATTCGAGAAGCATTCGAGGGTGAATTGAGAGCTTTGGAGGCCACCGGGAGGTTCACAATGAAGATTTGACGACAAAAGAGCTCTATGATTGGCTACGGGATCAAAAGAAGATAAATAGAGCTTGAAAACGGCGTTCAGAATGACCTTATGTCAATCGTTCAAGAATATATCTTCGTAGAAGCATCCAAAGTACACGTTTCAAGTTTCATATGCAAGTAAACTTCAAGGGCTATAAATCATATGAAGACACCATTGCGATAATTTGAGAGAAAGAAGGTGAAAACAGACGATGAAGTCAGATGATCCCTTTTACGATTTCAGAATGAGAGCTTCTACCATTTTATTCATATATCTTGATTGGGTGATTCAAATCCAATTCGGCAAGTTGTGGTCTATGAAGGATTTCATTATCTAAAACTTTCATGAAGGAAGTTTTATCAAATTCGGACTAGACAAATGGTGAAAAACAGGTCACGCACGATCGTGCGTGATAGAGAAATTCGCGTGGAGCTACTGAAAGCCAGGCACGATCATGCCTGGCAGGGTAGGCATGATCGTGCCTACCCCCGTGTTACGCAAAAATTGTCCTAGTTCGCTCAGAATTTGAATTTTCCTCTTTTTCTATAAATAAGGTCTTCATATCCCTTTTTAAGGGTTATCATTGTTTACTTCAAGAACCCTGAGATTATTTGTAAGTTCATTCTTTTTAATTAATGACAATTATTTCTATTCTTCTCAATTCTATTAATTCTTCAATTATGAGTCGGGAGTAGTTTTAATTAGGGATTTGGGACTGATGAAGGGGTTAATCACGATGTATGACTAGTTTCTTGATGGATTAATTGCATGAATGCTGTTTAATTTGTGTTTGAATAATTTAACTGATATCTTTTGTAACCTAGAACCGCGGCTAAAATTACAATTGATTGTAGAATAAGTTAAAAGAGATCTAATTTATTCTATGACACATTCACACACACTTACTCGTTTGCTAAGAGATTAGTATTGATTAAGGGGCCGTAAGCTCGCTCGTTTTGGAAATAATTTAGGATCCTGTTGCATGAGAGATCAGCCTGGTCCCCTAAATTATTGTACTCTATGCCGCGAGAGCGGTAAGAACTTAGTAATGATTAGCTAGACTCAAATAAATTAATTTCATATGATTAAGCCTGATCAGCCAGAAATCTGATTACTCCGGAATTAATCCCTGCTCCCTTCGTTGTTAATTAGAGAGAAACCAACATTTTATTTTAATCGCTCATTCGCATTAGTTTAATTTCAATTCAATCATTCATTTTGCACAATCGCATTTTATTTTATTTTATTTCTTTTTAATCGCTGAATTTAGTTAATCTTTAATTCTCTTTTGTCCGTCCCTGTGGAGACGATGCTCGTACTTTTCAACCACTTTTCTAAAACCTTTTTAAGTGCGAGAAAACTAACATGAGGTGTGTACTCCTAGTGAAACACCTTCAATCTAGGCCGCTTTTTTGAGAAAGGCTAGATTGACACTAAGTGTATTGGACTTAAGACTTTAGTTGAAATTCATATGGAATAGGCTAAGACTGGATGTAGGGAGATTACACCACCTCTGAACCAGGATATATTGTGTGTTGATTTTCTTTATAGTCAACAAAGCACACACCAAATACTTATACTTTTGTGTCCTTAGAGTAAACTTGAAATGAGTTTTAACTAAATAGTAATCTGCATTAATACTGAAGCATTTCAGTATACTTAGTGCACTGGACAGTGAATACAAGAAGAAGAGTAAAAATATTAAACTGATCCAATCAGACTTCTTTTATACTCAAAAGAAAGCCCAAGCTAGTACTGTGAACTGACAAAAACAGTTCTTAAAGAAAGAGAAATCGTCTTCAACAGCAGCCTGATATGCACTAGTTTATAGTGCATAAATGTATGTTTTTGTATTGACTTTGTGTAGATTTTCTATCATCTTTAGTTAGTTTCTAAACATTTGTTTTATGTTGTTTGTAATTGTTTTTAGCTTTCATGTGTAGTTGTAGAATAGTGGTAGTGTTTTTAGCAAGGAAAGGAGAAAAAAGCTGAAGATAAAAATGTCCAGGAGCACAAAACCCGGGCGGGTCAGACCCTGAACCCGGTCGGGTCTGAGTTGAAAACCGAATCCTTGATGAAAGAGCTAGACCCGGCCGGGTCCCCTACTTGACCCGGTCGGGTCAGATGTGTCCCGGAACACCAGAACGTGCCAAAGATCACCAGAATGAGAAAATATCTGATTTTTGACCAAACCCGGTCGGGTTCCCTACTTGACCTGGTCGGGTCTGACTTGACCCGGGACATTTTAACGTGCTGAAACACAATAACGTGGAAGATGATCTGATTTTGACCGGTACCCGGTCGGGTAAGTGCTATACCCGGTCACTCCCATGATCATCCATATTGGTCTCCTCAGGTTGGGCTTCTGTGTTGCTCAGATGGGACCTCTCGGTCTCCTCAGATAAAGCCTTTGCAATCTGCCCCAATTGATTCTCCATGTTCTGCATCCTTGAGTCCGCCCTCAGTTGATTTTGCGCTAATTGTTTGAGCGCTTCTTCCAAGCTAGAAAGTCTCTTTAAATCTGCCTCCTCTTGTTGATTATGAGGCTCCTTACTCGGGAAGTATGTAGGAGTGGCTGAAACATTTGTGTCTGTAAGTTGTGGGGAGGACGAAGTGGGGTATGCAGTTGCCCAGTAAGGATGGTCATATGGAGGTTTAACGATGCAAAAAGATATATGGTGGCATTCTCCACAGAAGGAAAAAATATTATTCTTAGGCATAAAGAGTTGCGTGGTTGGATGATATGAATATGATGGCTGAAGATTTTGTGGTGTTGGAGAATAATTTTGATGAGGTGTGTAGTATTGAGGAGGAGGAGGAGGAGTGTAAAGAGGGTATGGCGTATATGGTGAATATTCCATGGAGGTTTGAGGCTAAGGAATTCCTCCAGGAATTTGGCTGAATGGGTTCATCTCATGCCTCTTAGAAAAATACCTGAAAGGTTAGTACAGAAAAATCCTACAGAAAACTAAAAAAAAATCTAACTAAAAAAAATCTCGCTGAAATTAATTAACCCTTAAAACCGACACCGTCCCCGGCAACGGCGCCAAAAAGTGATGTGAGTTTTCTCGCACTTAAAAAGATTGTAGAATAGTGGTGAAAGTACAAGTATCGTCTCCGCATGGACGGACAAAAGAGAATTAAAGATTAACTAAATTCAGCGATTAAAAAGAAATAAAATAAAATAAATGTGTCGTGCGAGATTGAATGGTTGAATTGAAATTAAACTAATGCGAATGAGCGAATAAAAGTAAAGATTTGGGTTCTTCTTGATTAACGACGAAGGGAACAGGAATTGATTCTGGGGTAATCAGATTTCTGGCAGATCAAGCCTAATTACATGAATTTAATTTATTTGAGCCTAGCTAATCAATACTAGGTTCTTACCGCTCTCGCAGCGTAGAGTACAATAATTTAGGGGACCAGACTGATCTCTCATGCGACAGGATCCTAAATTATTGCCAAGACGGGCGAGCTTACGGCCCCTTAATCACTACTAATCTCTTAACGAACAATTAAGTGTGTGTGAATGTGTCCTAGAATAAATTAGATCTCTCTTAATTTATTTTATGTGCAATTGTAATTATTCTAGCCGCGGTTCCAGAATACAAAAGATATCAGTTAAATTATTCAAACACAAATTAAACGGCATTCATGTAATCAAACCATCAAGAAACTAGCCATACATCATGATAAACCCCTTCATCAACCCCAAATCCCTAATTAGAACTACTCGCAATTCATAATTGAAGAATCAACGGAATTGGGAAGAATAGAATTAATTGTCATTAATAAAAAAGTAGGAACTTACAAAGAATGTTAAAGAATTGAAAAACTTGGCTGAAAAGCTCTCTAATTTTTGTCCTTAATCACCTCTCTAAAGTCCATCCCCCATCATTAGGGTTATGAGGGTGTTATTTAAAGGAAAGGGTGGAATTTGGGTAGAAATAGGACAAAACGGGGTCAGGCACGGCGCCTGGCACGACCGTGCCTGCGGAAGCATCCCGTTTAAACGCGTCCAGGCACGACGTGCCTAACTGCCAGGCACGACCGTGCCTGGGTTCCAGTAGCTCATCCGCTTCATTCCAAGGCACGCACGGCGTGCCTAACGCCGGGCACGACCGTGCGTGACCTTATTCTTCACTTTTTCTTTGTTTTCTTGTTCCAAACGCTCCCGGATGTATACGAGGTCAATCCATATACTCATTCTTCATCAGAATTTCGTCGTGAATCTCCCGATGACCTCCAAATCTCTCAAATCTTCTTCGAATGCCTTCAAATCCTTCTTGAATGCCTCTCAAGCGCTGATTGTCGGACTCTAACTTCTTCAATTCAACTCCAAATGCAAAGAAACTCGACCCAACGCCTGATAATCGCAACTTGAGCTAAAATTGAGACTTGCAACACCTTACAGCTAGGAAAACCATCAAAATCCAACCCGAACACGCATCAAATGCGTGTCTAAATACGGACTTATCAGACTCCCCCACACTTAAGCTTTTGTTTGTCCTCAAGCAAATCGAACAACGGGACTTACGATAATCACCACACGGAATTTAAAACAGTTAGCATGCACACGTAGTTAAAGGGATATTCACAGAACAGACAATCTAAATCAAGAAAATTCTTCCCTAAACTACATCTTTGTACTCAAGCTAAACTATTTGACGAAGTACTCACAACATCCTCGAAGTAATGACAGCATAACACAAATAATCTAATTATTGATCAGAAGGATTTGTGAAAGTGATGGTGAATGGTAAAAGACAGTCCCTTTCTTTTGATAGATTGAAATATTCTAACAAACACTCGTTGCATTCAGCAACTTCAGGGCTATTTTTAGGATCAAGGAACTCAGAAGGACACAATTTTAGGAACAATCATCTAAACTTATGCAAAGAGCAGGCATGGTGTACAACTAAGCTAAACCGCCGCGGCACATTGGTGCTTTGACGTATACTTGAAGTACGCGGAGGACTAAAGCTAATTTTGCTAAAGCCTCCAAGTTCATTAAATAAGTTTAGTTTTCCTTGTCATGAAGGCACGAGAACGCCATTTTTTTCGAAAGATACCCAAGGTTTCGTCTTATTGTGCAAAACACTTACGCTTTTTGACCCGGGCTCCCATTCTCTTTTTCGCAAGATAAGAGGTCTAGCTGTATTAATTTTTCACCTTTTAGATTCTTACTAGACATTACCCGATTCTAATCTCGGCCTCACCAAGGAAAAATAGCATTTAAAGTTCATTTATTAATGTGAATCCATGCCTACAATGCAATCCTCGAAAGTATCAAATTCCTAAAAAGTGACTGCTCTTACCCCACTTTGGGGCATAGGAACAGTGCCAAAAATGGCTCCTACACAAATTCCCTAAACTTAACAAATTAATCCCCTAGATCCCTAAATGCCAAGGCTAAGTCAGAAATATTCACGGGTAAGGAACACAGGCCATTTGGTTATGGAGCTCAATTGATTGGATAAGGAACAAAATGGTCAGGCTCAAAGTGGCTTTTTCTAAAGAACTTTTTCAGGTGAGATGGAAAAATTATGAATTAAATGGGTGACTAATGCCTTCATCCTTTCAATAATTAGATTATATTGCAAGCAATTTAAGCCTAAACACTTCAAGGGTGTCCTAAAAGCACAGTCAATCGTTAGCCAGCTCACAAAGACACAGTTTAAAGAAAAAAATTCAAAACTTTGACATGAATTTCCTATGAATATACAACTAACACCTGCGCATGCTAACTCTAAAAATCACATGTAACAACTACTTCACGAATGTCCAATTTGCTCCCCACACTTAAACTTTGGCATCGCCCTCGATGACCAAATATGCACTATGCACAAGGGGGTAAAGAGGAAAGGGTCACGCGTGCTCAATCTTAACTCAAGTCAACATTACAAATAGGCGATTATAAGAGTCGCAGAAACTTCCCTAGGGCGCTGGTCGGTGTAGAACTAAACTGAGTCAAGTGATCCTCGGCACATCATCCCAAAGCAAGACCCTGAGCTGCAACAAAAACACAAAGCAAAACAACCAAACAACAAACAAAACAAAAGCAAAAACAAAAGCAGAAATAAGCTCGGGTTGCCTTCCGAGAAGCGCTATTTTTTAACGTCGTGTGCCCGACGATACCTCACAAGCTCTCAAATAACAAAGACTGCAGTGGTGCACTAACAATCAACGTTTCCAGCTTCCTTTCAACAAATGCCATTAAGTGGCGCAGGCCTTTAAATTCTCTAGTAAACGTAGGTAGCACATGGTGTTCATAACCCTCATCAGCACACAAGTGAAATATGAAACTCGCATCCTCTTCGGGTGGACAGAGAACATGATTCAAAACTTTGATTACTCTAGGTATCACCGGAAGCTCAAAAGATGTTTCAAAGAAAAGATCTGGAGCAACATCAAACTCGAACTGCAGCATAGAAAAGTCTTTTTCTTCCTCACAAATATCATGAACATTCACAACCTCTCTTTTGGACTCATTACCACTCCCCATGAAGGCATCCCAACTCTCGGTAACACCGTTCTCATGAATGTCTTCTTGGATGATTTTGTCATTCTTGCTATCACTCTCTTGGAGCTTGTGATTATCTTTTCCCAACTCATCTTCAATGTCATGATTGGTCTGCTCCATGCCCTTCTCGCAAGGGGTTGAGACTAATGGTAAATCAAACGGTTGGGGGGCTTCTGTATGAAAATCGCAGTGATTTGTGACTTAATCAGTTACAGCTTGTGTCCTTTAAAACTTTTTCCTGTATTCTTCGAAAAACAACTTGACTCTATTATCTTCTTCTTCATCTTCAAACATAGGTGGATCTTCAAATGCATCAAGAAGTGTATCATCCATCATATTCCCACAATCGCAGTCAGACTCACTCCCATGATCATCCATATTGGTCTCCTCAGGTTGGGCTTCTCTGTCACTAGAATGGGATCTCTCGGTCTCCTCAGATAAAGCCTTTGCAATCTGCCCCAATTGATTCTCCATGTTCTACATCCTTGAGTCCGCCCTCAGTTGATTTTGCGCTAATTGTTTGAGCGCTTCTTCCAAGCTAGAAAGTCTCTTTAAATCTGCCTCCTCTTGTTGATTATGAGGTTCATTACTCGGGAAGTATGTAGGAGTGGCCGAAACATTTGCGTCTGTAAGTTGTGGGGAGGACGAAGTGGGGTATGCAGTTGCCCAGTAAGGATGGTCATATGGAGGTTTAACGGGGCAAAAAGATATATGGTGGCATTCTCCACAGAAGGAACAAATATTATTCTTAGGCATAAAGGGTTGCGTGGTTGGATGATATGAATATGATGGCTGAAGATTTTGTGGTGTTGAAGAATAATTTTGATGAGGTGTGTAGTATTGAGGAGGAGGAGGAGGAGTGTAAGGAGGGTATGGCGTATATGGTGAATATTCCATTGAGGTTTGAGGGTAAGAAATTCCTCCAGGAATTTGGCTGAATGGGTTCATCTCATGCCTCTTAGAAAAATACCTGAAAGGTTAGTACAGAAAAATCCTACGGAAAACTAAAAAAAATCTAACTAAATAAAAAATCTCGCTGAAATTAATTAACCCTTAAAAACGACACCGTCCCCGGCAACGGCGCCAAAAAGTGATGTAAGTTTTCTCGCACTTTAAAAGATTGTAGAATAGTGGTGAAAGTACGAGTATCGTCTCCACAGGGACGGACAAAAGGGAATTAAAGATTAACTAAATTCAGCGATTAAAAAGAAATAAAATAAAATAAATGCGTCGTGCGAGATTGAATGGTTGAATAGAAATTAAACTAATGCGAATGAGCGAATAAAAGTGAAGATTTGGGTTCTTCTTGATTAACGACGAAGGGAACAGGGATTGATTCTAGGGTAATCAGATTTCTGGCAGATCAAGCCTAATTACATGAATTTAATTAATTTGAGCCTAGCTAATCAATACTAGGTTCTTACCGCTCTCGCGGCGTAGAGTACAAAAATTTAGGGGACCAGGCTGATCTCTCATGCGACATGATCCTAAATTATTGCCAAGACGAGCGAGCTTACGGCCCCTTAATCGCTACTAATCTCTTAGCGAACAATTAAGTGTGTGTGAATGTGTCCTAGAATAAATTAGATCTCTCTTAATTTATTCTATGTGCAATTGTAATTCTAGCCGCGGTTCCAGAATACAAAAGATATCAGTTAAATTATTCAAACACAAATTAAACGGCATTCATGTAATCAAACCATCAAGAAACTAGCCATACATCATGATAAACCCCTTCATCAACCCCAAATCCCTAATTAAAACTACTCGCAATTCATAATTGAAGAATCAACGGAATTGAGAAGAATAGAATTAATTGTCATTAATCAAAAAGTAGGAACTTACAAAGAATGTTAAGGACTTGAAAAACCTGACTCAAAAGCTCTCTAATTTTCGTCCTTAATCAGCTCTCTAAAGTCCACCCCCCCTCATTAGGGTTATGGGGGTGTTATTTAAAGGAAAGGGTGGAATTTTGGTAGAATTAGGACAAAACGGGGTCAGGCACGGTGCCAAGCACGACCGTGCCTGCGACCGTGCCTGCGGAAGCATCCCGTTGAAACACGTCCAGGCACGACTGTGCCTGGGTTCCAGTAGCTCATCCGCTTCATTCCAAGGCACGCACGGCGTGCCTAACGCCGGGCACGACCGTGCGTGACCTTATTCTTCACTTTTTCTTCATTTTCTTGTTCCAAACGCTCCCGGATGTATACGAGGTCAATCCAAATACTCGTTCTTCATCAGAATTTCATCGTGAATCTCTCGATGACCTCCAAATCTCTCAAATCTTCTTCGAATGCCTTCAAATCCTTCCTGAATGCCTCTCAAGCGCTGATTGCTGAATAATAGAATGAAAATCTCCCACATTATTATTTTCTCCCCAACGAATGTGACAGTAAGCTTTCCAAATATGCCAAGAGATAATTCCTGCCATAGTATGCTTGAAGATATCAAATTGGGATTTTGATCCAGCTTCCAACCACCAGGCTATAAGCATCTGTCGCATAGTAATTGGCCTGTTATGTATAAGAATTTCAAAAATTCTTAGGAAAATCTTCCAAATCTACCAAGAATATGAACAATTAAGAAGAACATGGTCCATGCAATCTGAATCTTGTTTACAAAAGGGACACATAGTAGGGTATATAGTGAAGCCAAATCTACTTAAATTTTCAGGGAAGGGCAGAATTCTATTAAGAATTTTCCACTGAAATATCTGAATTTGTCCTTGATGATGTTTATTCCAGGCATGGCTAAAAGAGAAAGTTATATTCCTCCTGCTCCTGGTTTCCTCAAAAGCAGAAGACAAGGTGAATCTTCCACTACTTTCAGGTAACCAAATATATTCACCCTCCAAATCTTGGGAGCATAAAGATTGTCCCTTACCATGAATTCTGCATATTCTCTTCCAAATAGCTGAGTCAGAAGCCTTAGGAGTCATGTCATTACCCCTAGGATATCTTGAATGACAAAATTTAGCCCAATCCGACCTGTTACATCTCCATTTCCACCACAATTTAAGAGAGTAAGCTCTCTCAATATCTACCCGTGACCGAATGCCTAATCCTCCCTCTTCATAAGGCAAACACAAATCCCTCCAACTAACCCAGTGATATTTATTCTTGTTATTATCGGAGCCCCATAAGAAATGATACATTTTCCTTTCCAAACATCTAATAACAGCTTTAGGGATACTGTCAACAGCCATAATATGTAATGGAATAGTAATAAGTACATGTTTAATTAATACAAGCCTGCCTGCCATATTAAGATGCCTCTGCTTCCATGTACTAAGCTTCTTATCAAAAGCTTGGATAATTCCATTACAATAATTCTAGAAGATGGCATGTTGGATGCCGTCTTCCTCCCGGATTAGTACTGAGATGATGGCAGCAGGGCTAACGCCGAGGTAGAGATAAAAAGTTTCCCCCGTCTTGGGTTTGGAGAGCACAGGGGGTGAGGACAGGTACCTTTTCAATTCTTCAAAGGCTTCCTGACATTCTGATGTCCACTGGAAACCGTCGGTTTTCCTCATGATCTGGAAGAAGAGAAGGGATTTCTCCGCTGATTTGGATAGGAAGCCGTTGAGGGCTGTCAGGCGGCCTGTCAGCCTTTGGACTTCCTTCACATTGCGTGGGGGCTCCATGTTGATGATGGCCTGGATTTTCTCGGGGTTGGCCTCAATACCCAATCGACTCACCATATAGCCCAGGAATTTGCCTCCTTGCACTCCGAAAGTGCATTTCTTTGGGTTTGGCCGAAGGTTAAACTTTTGCATGATGGCGAAAATTCCCCGGAGGTCGTCAACATGGCTCGATGATTGTTTGCCTTTGACGATCATGTCGTCAACATAGGCCTCCATAGTGCGTCCAAGGACGGCTTGAAAGACCCTGGCCACCATCCGGGTGTAGGTGGCACCTGAATTTTTAGGCCGAAGGCCATCACCAGATAACAGAAGATGCCTTTGGGTGTCATGAAGGCTATTTTTTCGGTGTGTTCCTCGTGCATGAAGATTTGATGATATCCGCGAACGGCATCGAGGAATGACATGATTTCGCATCCCGCTCTCTCGTCCACCAGTTGGTCAATATTTGGAAGTGGGAAAGAGTCCATAGGGCATGCCTTATTCAGATCTGTGTAGTCCATGCACACGCGGAAGGTGGGTGCCTTTTGTGCAAGGACCACGTTGGCCATCCATGAGGGGTACTTTACCTCCTTGATGTATCTGATGGAAAGGAGCATGGTGACCTCTTTCTTTACAAAATCCCTCCTTTCGGCCGAGAGGGGCCTTCTTCTTTGTTGCACGAGTCTGGAGGAAGGGTCCACCGATAGGCGGTGAGTGATTACCCTTCGGCTGATTCATGGCATGTCCTCCGGCCCCCATGCAAAAATAATGGAGTAGGCGCGGAGGGCATCGGTGATGGCGTTCTTCAAATCTTCAGGGAGCTTGGCTCCTATCTTCACGACTCTCTCCGGCTTGGCCCGATCGAGCGCAAAGTCTTCTACCTCTTCGGCTGGTTCTGCCCTCGGCCTCTTCTCTTCTTCCTCCACAGTTCCGGTGATGGTGTCTACTCGGAACTCAGCCTTACTGACCTTCTTTGTTATTTGGAGGTAGCAGGTCCGAGCGAGTTTCTGATTCCCCCTTGAGTACCCAATGCCCCCTTCAGCTCGGAATTTGAGGCATAGGTGTCTCATGGAGATGACAGCCTCCAAATCTTCGAGGACAGGACGGCCGAGGATGATGTTATGGGCGCAATCGGTGTTGAAGACGACAAACTCTACCTCTAGCTTGGCTCTATGGAGCCCGTCGCCGAAGAGTACCTGGAGGGTTATTACCCCCTCGGAATCTATTGTATCTCCGGTGAAACCTGACAGAAGGGTCTGGATAGGCCGAAGGGACTCCCTTTCCAGGAGCAGCTCCTTGAATGTGCTCAGGTACATTACGTTGATGGAGCTGCCCGTGTCAACATAAGTTCTGTGGAAAATGGTATTATTGATCTCACTCTGGATCACTAGCGCATCCCGGTGAGGGGAGGGAGCCGGGGGGAGATCAGTGTTGGTAAACATGATGGGCTCTTCTCTCAACCGCTTTACAGGGGGCATATGAGTGACCTCCCCTACGTAAAGGCCCTGCGCCCATTTCTGCCTTTGGCTCGTGGAGTCTCCCCCCGTGTTGCCGCTGGTGATCATGTGGATATGGTGCTTCTTCTCCTGGTACTGATGATACTCTTCCTCCTCGTCAAGATTCCCTATCTCCCTTTTCTTACCCTTCGGGTCACCGAGGGAGATGGTGTTTGGATTGATCCAAGCATTTGCCCTCGCAGGTGGCCCTCGTGGGGCCCTTGATGTTGGGGGCCCTGACAAATTGGGACAGGTGGCCCGCTTATATCAACTTCTCGATGGCTGTCTTCAGCTAGTGACAGTCATCGGTCCTGTGCCCTTGGTTACGATGGAAGCGACAATATGGTTCATTGGGGTTGACGGCATATACCTCTAGGGGTGCGCGGGAGTCACGCTCCACGAGGCCCATCTCCTCGGTATAATCCAGGATGACGCTGATGGGTTGCGTGAGGGGGGTCCGAGGGTGCTCCAGGAGGATGGGCTGTTCCCAAGCCTTCGGGTTACTCTTGTAACCTCCCCCAGGCTTGGCTTGGCCGTGCCGGGGGCGATCACCGGAGGGTGCCTGTCCTTTGGATTGTTGGAATGGAGCCCTCGGTTGTTCCTGTCATCCTGCCTGGGGCTTTGTTGTTCAGGGTTTCGATGGGACCTCTCCACCTCCTCGGCCTCCGCATATCGGTCTCCCCGCCGGAGGGGTTTTATATAGTCGCGTGGAGGCTCGATAATAAGGCTCCTGGAGAAGTTGCCGGTACGGAGGACCGTCTGCAGGAGAGCCATGAGGTTCCTATTGTCGGTGCCGTCGACCTTGTCCATCTCTAGCCTCCAACGCTCAAGGAAATCCCTAAGGGTCTCCTCCCTTTGTTGCCTTACTGTGAGTAGGTGGGAGAAGTGCTTCTCTGATCGGTGCCTTCCTGCAAATTGTGTCAAGAAGCGCTGGGCTAGTTCTTGCCAAGAGTCAATGTTGCCCTCGGGTAACCGGTTGAACCATTCGTATGTCGGGCCCTCCAGAGTGGAGAGGAACCAACGACACAAATATTCATCTGATGCCCCCATCATCATCATGCTGTTTTGGTATCTGCTGTAGTGCTCCTGGGGGTCAGTCTTTCCTTCATAGGGCTTGATGGGTTGCCCTCGGTATTTTCCCGGGATCTGGGCTGCCAACACTCTTGGGGTGAATGGCATCCTAGTCCGGAGTTGGATGATGGGTTCCCCAGCGCCCTCGGCAAATTTCCTCTGCATATCCTCCATTTTGGTCAGTAGGGCAGCGTATTTGGGGTCCGCCTGCGAGGCGTAAGCGGTCGTGCGCGCTTGGCAGGCCTCCATTTCATCAAGGCGGCGTTGGAGAGCCTCAATAATTTCGTCCCTGTGATCCTTCGGGGGGTCCTACGCCCCTTGTGATTGTACATGGGCGAAGTGGGCCCGGTTGATTTGGTGTCTGGCATCATCGGCATGCAGCGGTGCCTTTCCTTTATCCTGAGGGGGATGCCTCTCGTCTTCCCTCGATACTGAACCCCCGCTTTCTTGAGGTCTTTGGAGTGTTTTACCACCGAGGCGGTCTTTGACCCCTCGACGATCTTGCACCCCTCTAAGCCTCTCGAGGGCGGAGGGCCGAGGCCTCTCCTTGTTCGCACCGCGCTGGTCCCAAGATTGGACTTCCTGGGATGCGGTATCTTGGGCCATGACACCTTCGTTGTTCCCTAGCCGAAGGATAGGGTTCACAAAGGGGGGCGGAGGAGGAGGAGGAATGGCGTTCTCCCCAACCTACGGCTGAAGTGGTACCAGAGTGCCGAAGGCACTTGGATTCTGGGTGAGTGTTTGGATGAAGGCAAAAAATGCCGACTGCACGTCAATTGTAAGGACCGGAGGGCTCACTTGATTTTCGCTCCGGTCCCTCCTTCGGGTTTTGATGCCAAGGCGGGCATCAGGAGCATTTTGCTGGAGCTGAAGGCGCGGGTCGACAGCAGCCTGTTCCAACCCAGCAATGACTCCGCCCTCGGGAGCCTTGTTGGAGGCTCCGGGGGCGTCGACTTCGCCGAGGGCCAGGTTGTTGTCCTCAAGGGTCTTGGACTGGGCACGAGTGGTTCTTCCCATTTTGGTAGGTGTTTTGAGCTGAAGGGGAGGGTTTCTTACTTGATTGTTCGGCCTCTCAATGGGAGCACCAAATGATGGATAGTGTACCCGGGGGGTATCTTATCCGAGGGGTTATTGCGGGAATAACTTAGAGAGAAGTCAGAGCAAGTAAGTAAGAGAGAGAGTGTATATTTGATATGAATTCACCGTGGTCTACAATGGAGAAATGGGCTGCTATTTATAGTAGCAATAAATGCTAGATAAGGACACGTGTCAATAAACTGGTGGTCGAGGAGTCACCTCAATCGGGGTGGCACCGACATTCGCATGTAGCCGCATTTAATGCGGTGGTTGGATACGATGTTTGTACTTGGTACGGTGATCCAGGGGCATGTGGAGAGGAGATTCTGTCGAGGAGGATGCCTTCGGCTGAAGGTTGTTGGGACGAAGGCTCTCCTAACCGAGGGCTGTATATGCCGAAGGCTCAGTTTTCACGCCTGGATCTCCTATGATGTTTCTAAGCTCGATTCTATCAACGATAACCTTCGATCATGGGGCCGAAGCCACCCCTATTTCGTAATGTGGGCTGCTTAGAGCTTCATCTTGCTGGGCTTGGCCCGTTTTGGGCCTGATTGCAGTAGTGGGAGTAAGTGGGTCGGGGGTTCCCGGGCCATATAGTCCATCAGATACATTAACCCGTACTTTGGAAATTTATATGTATGTGTGATAGCTATGGACTTTTGGAATATACTAAAAATAACAATAATTTGTGGTGTGTGAGAAGGTGAACTATTTTCTAAATTGTGAGTCACACTTTTTTTAGGATATGTCTATGTGATGATTTTACTGTTGAATAAATTAAATTTGGGGAGGTTACGTGAGTAGTAAACCCCTGCAATTTTTGGAGATTAATAAAGATAAAACGAACCTTTTAATTAAAGGGCATCACGGTAGAAATCTGGGGTGTCGGTGTCCTCCACGACCTTGACTGTGGAGAGTGATTAGGGCTGCTATTACTTGTCTACTCATAAAGAGTTGTTATGTCGGTGTCCACGACCTTGACTGTGAAAAATTATTATGTTGGTGTCCACGACCTTGACTGTGGAGAGTGTTAAAATTCGGGCAAAAGACCCTGTTATTCAGTAGTAGCAGTAACCTAGTCACTTATATAGGGTAATCCCTTTTTGGTGGAGTAGGGGGCGTTTACGTCCGAACTACTTGGACTTCTTACTACCCTTGGGGCTTGGAATCCCTTTCAGGGGGTGTGCACACTTAAGGTAGATGTTCAGTTTCCTCGGGTTAGAAGTGACACCGGTAAAAGTCCCGGGGTGGCCGTACATAACATCGGACCATCGGGCTCAATTAAAAATATTGAGCACCACCCTTCGAAATTACTTAGGGACCTTAGTATAAAGAGTTGGAGAAAATATTTTAGTAGTTTACTCGTAAGCGTTGTTAAAATACTTGTTTGGAGAAATACTATTTGGTTGAATGAAATTTAAAGTTATTTTGAAGACTAATTATTTAAAGAAATGGTATTTTCACTCTACTATGTGAATTACTTCTTGTTCATAAATGTATTTTGAGAAATGATGTATTTAGCTTGTATTTTGAGAAATGATGTATTTAGCTTCTATTTTGAGAAATGAGGTATTTATATAAAATGTTTTGAAAAAGGTTTCCTCCAAGATGTTTTACAAAAATGTATCAAACGTGATTATTTTACGGGGTTGGGTGGGACTTAGTAGCATTTGCGGCTAATTTTGTTTGTTTGTGTTTTCCTTCTGTACTTGATTTTGTACAGGTGGTGGTTTGATCCTGTTCAAGTTGATTTCGAGAGAGCTTCCACTAGAAAACATAATTTGTAAATGATTGTACATTTTGATTTCAAGAACTCTAGTTAATTAATATTATTTTGAGTTAAATTATTTGAGAGGTGGTTAGCATGTGCACTCGGTTAGGTTAGAACCGAGTGTGGCGGTAACGCCCCTATTTCCCTTTTGTTTTTCCGCTGCACAATTCTGATAATTTTAAATAAAGTTGTATATTTCTTACCAACAAATTATAATTTAAATTATTATTTTGGGTGGGAAATTTCGGGGTGTTACATGCCCGCTATATCCGTAGTATCCCAAATTTCAAACTTAAGGAATTGGGGGGATTTGTGGTGTTGATGGGTGTGGGGTTGTAGAGGAAGATGTGAGGAAGATTTGGGAAGGATTGTTGAAAGGGTTGATTTTGTTGAGGGTTCCCATATCTCAAATTGGGATGATCTCTGCACCCGGGGTTATAAGTGTTAGAGTGTGGATCGTACCTCTTTTGTTGATGTCCTTGGAAATCCAATGCATTGTGCTCTTCTTGGAGAGTTGGGCAGGAATCACTTGAATGTCCGGACAATGTGCAAATGCCACATGCTTTCACTTCTTGAGTTCTTGAACCGAAGATAAACTCCTTCATGAGTGATGTCAAGTTTGCAACTTGATTTTCCAAGGTAGATGTGCTAGATTCTGCCGCAAGAACTCTTCGAGTTGATGATTTGTGGCAAAATTACCGCGAGTTCTCGGCCAATTCTGAAATCAAGCTCGTTGCTTGTGAGGAAGTTTTGTTAACAATGCCTCCTCCACAAACAGCATTCACCATTCTTCTATCATCATCAACAAGACCATCATAAAAGTAGAGTATGAGGTTTTGCTCTGTGTAGCCATGATAAGGGCAGCTAGCACATAACTTTTTAAATCGTTCCCAGAATTCATACATGGACTCATCTTCCTTTTGCTTAATGTTGCTGATTTGTTTCTTTAAGCTCGGGGAGATGGAGGCAGGATAGTACCTTTCAAGGAATCATTTTTCATGGCTGCCCATGTATCTATGCTTCCCGAGCAAAGATAGAAAAGTCAATCTTTCGCCGTGTCCTTGAGTGAGAATGGAAAGGCTCTCGGTTTGATTTGCTCCTCTGTGACAAGGGAGGTTTTAGGTGTGTTTGATTTTAATTAACACTAAGATGAATGACTTATATGAGTTTAATTAATAGAGATGAGGACTTGGTTTTGCTTTTATCCACATAATGAAATGTTTGTCGATCCCGGTTATATCTTTAACTATCTTCCTCTCGAATACTCAATCGATGAGTATCTCCAATTCATCGAGGATAATTATTAATAACGAGACACATTCATTAATAAAACTTACTACCGAGTCAATATAGAACACGCGCCGTATATTAACCTGATAGTAGCAATAAACTTAAGATGAAAACGATTGAGATTGATAACCTCAACACAAGCGGTTTATTGGTTTAATCAATATAATTAATTCCTCTTATATTATTAACCATGAGACGCATGCATTAATAATCCAAGTTTACTATCGTGAAAAGACCGAACAATTAACAAGTGTATTCGTCGATCGATTCTAGTAAACAAAACTAGTTGATCCTTTAAGTAATGTTCAAAATATTAATATGAAATATGAATAGGAATTAATTAATATTCAAGGAAGAAGATTAAAGAAAATAAACGCTACTATAACTAATGCCGAGATGTTAACTAATTGTCATCTTAGGAACACTCCTCAACATTAGTATAGAGATAGATTAAGGGAAGAATTAATATTCAAGGAAGAAGATTAAAGAAAAATAACTCACAACTTACAATCCATTAAGCTTCAAAGTAGCAAAACCAAGATGGAAGAGTTTAGCTCCTCATTTGGAGACTAACCATGCTAAAAATATAAAGTAAGTATTTGGCTAAAATGAGCTTTAGAGTATATGTGAATTGGTGTATTTAATGTGAAGGAAAAGGGGTGTATTTATAGCAAAATAGAGGTGGAAGGGTGATGTACTCGATCGAGTATATAGGATACTCGACCGAGTACAAGAGGTAGTTTCCAGGAAGCAGCGAAATATAGGCATACTTGATCGAGTATTGCCAATACTCGATCGGGTATGAGACATGATTTTCATCAAATATTCAGTCACATTCTTTTGCTCCCATATTTGATTTTGACCAGCGTATCCGGTCAATACTCGACCGAGTACATGAAAGAATTTCAAAATTTTCATTTGATCTTCTCCCTTTTGCACATTCTTTGGTCTTTAGGATTCATCCTTTGATTGTTGGGATGATTTTGAGCTGTCGTAAGCTCAGAATAATCCTAATCTAAATAAATTATAAATAATTTAACAAACTAAAGTATTACACCAAAAGTGTGTAATTTACAAAGCATCAAACAACAAAACTAACTAAAAACATAAACATACTCACGGGAATTACAAAGGTATCACAATGCAAAAAAGTGCAAAATAGGAATTTAATAGTGCATCACTTTCAACTTTGAAGACTGCACTAAAGGGTGGATGATGACGGATGAAGCGAATTGAACCTGAAATTATACCTTTAAACTCCATAGAGTTCAAAGTTATACCTATTAAACTCAGAGAAAATTGTCCATAATAAGACACTTTCATAGACTTTTGATTAAAATAAGACCAACTTAAATGTATTACTTCTGTAAGCCAAATATACTCCTAATTTAGGAAACTTAAAATCACTTTTCCTAAAATACTCCTGGGTGTTTATATCCCTTCTATTCGTACTGCTAACGAATTATCAGTCCTGGACTTTGTCTTCAAGCTTCGCTAACGAATTTCACGCTAGCTCCCTCTTCAAGCTTCGCTTTGGACTTCGTCGACGTTGCATCAAAAACTCGAACTCGGTTTGCATCAATTTCAACTCAGAATCAATTTCGGATTAAAGTTATTGTTCTCTGCAAAATTCCTGTTCAGCTTCATCACAGTTTGTTGATCGTTCCTTCTGCGATTTTTCCATTGTAAGTTTCCAAGTTGTCTTCGAATTTCATTCTAATTACTTTTTTGTAGTTCGATATCTTCGATTTTAGCTTGTTTATGAATTCCGTCATTAAGTTTCCTTCGCAGTCTGACATTATATTTCTCTGAAACTATATGTATAACACTTTGAATTTTTGTCTTCTTTTTATCACTTTTGTATGTTGTACGTACTTCAACATGCTTCTGCAACAATAGCTTTTGCTCTTAATATGTTGTTTAGTTGTTCTCTTTTTGTTCTTATACCTTTTATTTTACTTTGGTTATTTGTTGTTATGTTTTTTGTTCTTATAACTTTCAGTTTAGTTTTTATTACTATTTTGTTGCTGTTTGTGTTATTATTTGTTTTTCCATTGATTTGTTCAGACATAAATACCTTATATATGGATCTATTTTGTGATCTATTTCATCCAGATCCGCACTCACTTCTCCAGATCTGATCATGCTCGTATGGTCCACGAATTGTTCTGAAGCATACGGATTGTTCGCCAGCTCTCAGTTAATTCGATCAGTTCCCGATTTAATTGGGTTGGTTTTTCTATGTTTCACATTCATCATCTATCTCTTCTTATCTTGACATATACTGATTTAATTTCTATCTTGGATTACCCCTTTTACCATTGTCTCCTATAAAGGGGAGATGAAATAAATTGGTTTGATGTGTATATATCTCTTGAGCTGAGATGATCGAGTGTATTACGATTGTGCTTGAACTGATTTTGAGAGTTCTCTCTTAATAGGTTCTATGGCTACGCAGATGAAAGAGTGCGTCCATGAAGTCTCTCTTGAAAAATTGTTGGTGAAGCAAGACCTTACTCACGTAAGTGACAGGCCTGCAATTGTCAGTTGAGGGAATTCCTGTTACCTTCTCTGCTATTCTGGTAGTATCGCAACTTATTGTCTATTTACTGACTACTTACTGTGTATGTATTATCTAGTGTTTGCAAGTTTGATTTTGTTAATCTAAAAACAAAGTATGTTCCCATTGTGAGTTTTGCTTGGAATAGTCCATAAGTGTTCATGGCGTTGGAACTGTGAGTCAAAGTCAAGGATTTTATTGATATGATTACATCTCAAGGATTTATAGTGTGGCTGGTCCACCCCATTTATTCTTGCTTTCATTGGAAGTTTCCTAATTATATATAGTTCATAACGTGCAACTCATCTAAATGTCTCACACGCCAACCCTTAGATACAAAAAGCAGTGTATACATTCAGCTAGTATATATAGTTGCATCAATGTTCAAGGTGTAAGAAATGAGGACACAATTGAAGTCTTGCAGGAATTCTATTTAAGTTCGTTGTTCTCAAATTCACAAATCATAATGTCCTGTCACTTTCATTTTAATTCATACAATAAGTGTGTGAGACTTTTACTTTGTTTTCCTCACAGGAAGCTAGAAATAAATAAAACTATCCTCTCTGAACATTTTGAGGCCAAGCTTTGTACCTTCCATGAGTCCTCATTGATCTTGGTAAATTAATTACTTGTTTAGAACTATTATTCACAATTGCTTTTTATTTATTTTTTCATAATAGACTTTTACTTATTGTTATTTCCTTTGATATATGCATTTTAGGTTACTGCGCATGAGTTTGAAGTTGTTGAAAAAATCTCCCGAAGCTTTGTATGAGATAGGTGTTGAGAATTGGACACAATGTTATTGTACTCCCACTAGGTACCACCAACATGTCGTACACGTCTGCTAATTGAAGACAGGAGGTTACTGAAGTGCTAATTGAAGACATGAGGCTGGCAGGCTGCTGAAGTTCTGATCGAACACAACAATTTGTTGATTGTACTCATAAGTCTATTTTTAGCTTCAAAAGAAATGTATAGATCTTTATATTCATATTCATGTGATTTGTATTGTACCTATGCATGAGAAATATATCTAAATTTCATTTCAACATTTGAATCTATCAAATTTCATGTTGCTTCTTATTTTTGTACTAAAGTTCGTACTTATATTTACGTCTGAATAAATTTAATCTCTACGCCTGAGACACTAAGGACTTTTTACTGTCTACCACTACTACATTTTTAGACCTAATGTAACATTAGAGATGTAACATATCTATAATAGTGTTACCTATTTCTCTAATGTAACACTTTTTAGACCTAGTGTAACACTTTCTAGAAGTATAAGTGTTACATTAGGTACTATAAAGTGTTACAATAGGTCAAATGCAACACCAGCAATTGTAATGGTAAAAAAATGTTACATTTTCTCTAATGTAACACTTTTCAGAGAAAATGTAACATTGTTTTACCATTACATTTGCTGGTGTTGCATTTGACCTATTCTAACACTTTATAGTACCTAATGTAACACTTATACTTCTAGAAAGTGTTACACTAGGTCTAAAAAGTGTTACATTAGAGAAATAGGTAACACTATTATAGATATGTTACATCATTAATGTTACATTAGGTCTAAAAATGAAGTAGTGTACTTATGGACTGTATTGCTTACTTCAACCAGAATGATAAATCAACTCAACATTGAATAAGAGTGACCAAGCGCATTTGATAATTGATATGCCACTAAAAAAGAAGATTACATATAGTAAAATCAACTGTCGCCAATATTTTGGAACAACGCTTGATGACCAACTAAGAAATTTTTGTTCTTCTATTATTTTCAAGTTACTAAACATGAATTTGAAATTGTTCTTCTGTTATGTTCATGTCTTGTTTTTGAACTTGAGCATTTCATCTATATTAATGGAATTGCGACGGTCGATCACCATCAAGGCTTATCATGCTATGAAAAGATGCACTTTATTAATTCCGGATTAGATTGGAACATTCCACATCATATGAGATCAGCTGTATGTAAATCATATACTTTGGCAGACTTAAAATTAGGGATGGATTCGGGCCGGGTCGGGCCCGGTCGGGCCGCCGGTTCGTATCAGATGGGCCCGGGACCGGCCCGAGGGTTGGACGGGTCCGGTTCGGGCCGGGCCACCCGCCCGGGTCACGGGTCGGGCCACCCGCCGGGCCGGGCCGGGCCGGTTAAATATATTTTTTTTTAATTTATATTTTATACTTTATAGTTTTATACAAGTATTAAAAAACAAACTTCAAGTGCATTTATTTGAAATGAAATAGGAACTACATTTGAAAATTAAATAGGAACTATAATTGTTTTTAATCGGAATCTCCGGCATAGGTAGAGCCACCCTCTGTAGATTCATCCATAAAGTGTTGGGATGGAGTGATGTCAATTTCTTGAGCTCTACGTGCTGCTTTCAACCAATCGTGGTAGCATATAAGCATCTCAAGAGATTCAGCGCTCAACCTCGTTCTGGTTTGTGTTAGAACATTGCCGGCCGAACTAAATTCTTGTTCCACGGCAACCGTTGAAACCGGCATTGATAGCACTTGCTTAGCCATCTTTGCTAAAACCGGGAACATTATTTCTTTTCCCTTCCACCAGTTTAGTACGTCAAAATCATCATCTTCTTCAAAATCAACATCATAAGTTAAATACAAAGAAATCTCATTAATTGTGCTTTGTTGTGTAGCGGGAGTTGATTTTGTTTTTTTAATAAGATTGGCAAACGTAGATTTGAAAATTGATTTTCCTTTAGATGATGTTTGTGTCGGGGGAGGGGGCGCATTGCCATATTGTGCATGAAACTCATTGAATAATGCATAAAATATATCACTAACCTCGTTGTATTCTTTTTTCGGATCAATTGGGTTGTACTCATACATTGGCAATGGACCAAAAAAAGCAGCATAATAATAATTCAAACATTCTTCTAAAGAACCAAGTCTAAAACGAGGATCGAGAACAAATGCAATACCATAAATATGCGGAATATGTGAACAATATTTTAAAAACTTTTCCTTCATAAAACCAGCAAAATAACTCACATAATCAGCATTCTCAAAATTTGAAAAAGCACCGGCGAGATTAACAGCTTCACGAATAAATTGGTTTGAGGTAGGTTTATAAACATGACTAAAAGTTTCAGTTGCATTATTAAAATATATCAAAGCATTATAAATTTTTTCACAGGTGTCGATCTCAGCCGAGTTTATAATATAGTTATCATATTGTTTCATAAAAGCAGTAAAATGTTGTTTATATCTAAGAAGAACTCCAATTAACTTATAGGTACTATTCCAACGAATAGACAAATCTTTTGGAAAAGCCACATATCTCTCACCTCTTTCTATCAAATAATCATGCCATTTTTTCCTAAGGTGTCCATTACCCCAAATACGTCTAATCCCCCCCTCGACTACCTCCAACGATGCTCCCAACGCTTTTAGACCATCTTGCACACATAAATTTAGAACATGACATGCACATCGTTGATGAAAAAATCTACCCATCAAAGAAGTAGAACCACACAATTCACGCAATCTAGGAATAACAGCAGTATTATTAGTAGCATTATCAAAACCAATAGCAAACACCTTATCAATTAAATTATACTCAATTAAAATACGTTCAATCAAAATATAAATATGTTCAGCGGTGTGACGATCATTAAATTCACGGAAAGCAAGAACACGTTTATGCATATGCCAATCATTATCAATATAATGTACAGTCAGACCCAAATAATGTAAATTATGATAAGTATCCTCCCATATGTCAGAACATACAGTAACACGTCCATCAAAGTTTGCAAAATAATTTTGTAACCTTACCTTTTCCGCACCATAAAGCCTTGAAATTTCTTTCTTAACCGTTTTGCGACTATAACCTCTATATTGCGGATTTAAACAAGTTTGTGCATAATCACGAAAAGCAAGACTTTCAGAAAACAAATAAGGCAAATTTTCTTCAACAAGTAAGTTAGCCATACCTGTCAAATTTTGTGCATCATTGTATGAGAAATTACCAAAAGCTTGTTGGTTATTTGCAAACCTCGATATTTGCGTTTGTTTCCCCGTTCCGCCGCCTAATTTTGCATACTCCACCGGGTGTTTGGACTTAAGGTGTCTTGTGGCGGATCCGTATCCGCCGGAAATCCCCAAGCTATAGTTTTTCTTGCACCAATTGCAAGTTGCGGTCCAATTCCCGGTGTTCGGGTCCTTCCACTTAGAAAAATTATTAGCCATTAATTCAGATTTACTTTTTTTTGTACCTGTTTGGGATGAGGCTGCTTGGTCGGCGTCATGGCTGCCGCCACCCTCCTCCTCCTCGTCGTCGTGGCTCTCCGGAATTGCTTCCTCCACATCGTCGTCCTCGTCCTCGAGCTCTTCTTCGTCAATGGTCCTCGGTTGGTCTTGAAAAAAGCGGGAATTATGTCGGTGCAATTCTTGTTCTAGTTGTTCGTCGGTCATCGCATCCTCATCCCTCCTTACGTAACCCATATCAAAATCATCTTGACTTTGAGATGAAGAGCCGATATGTGATTTATCTTTGCAGGATCTCTTCCTCGCAAGCTCTTTCGTTCGATTGCGCTCGAGGTTACCCATATCAACCGAATATCTAGGACGATCCATCTAAAAAAGGTAGCGATTAATAAAAAATTGTAAAAAACTAATTAACTATTTATCTAACTATTAATTCGAGTTATAGCAAATTAAGTAGTGAATTAACTAGTTTTGTGTACAACATATTTTTTAAACTAGAGTCAAATGTAGCAATTAATAAAAAAATTGTAAAAAACTAATTAACTATTTATCTAACTATTAATTCGAGTTATAGCAAATTAAGTAGTGAATTAACTAGTTTTGTGTACAACATATTTTTTAAACTAGAGTCAAATGTAGCAATTAATAAAAAATTGTAAAAAACTAATTAACTATTTATCTAACTATTAATTCGAGTTATAGCAAATTAAGTAGTGAATTAACTAGTTTTGTGTACAACATATTTTTTAAACTAGAGTCAAATGTAGCAATTAATAAAAAATTGTAAAAAACTAATTAACTATTTATCTAACTATTAAACAGAATCAAATGTAGCAAATTAACTAGTAATTAAACAAGTGTAAATAATAGAATAATTTCGTACCTCTTTCGGACTTTTGGTCTTTCGGATGGGAGTAATAGAATGACTTCAAATTAATTAGATATAATTCCAACTATATTAATAGATATAATAAATATATAAGTAATATATAATTAGATAACAAATATAAGTAATATAATACTATTTATATCTATTTATAGTTTATATAAGTAGACAATTAATATAAACTATAAATAATAAATATAATATATTGGAGAATGGAGAATAAGAGAATTAGAGAGTAGAGAGTTAAGAATAGGATTTAGGAAGAATTGGAGAAGAGATATGAAAAAGTGTTTAAGATTAGGAGTATTTATAGGGTTTTTTACCCCCCACCCCCCCCACCCCACCACCCCCCCCACCAGCCAACCCCCCCGGACCCCCCCCTTTACCCCACCCAACGGCTATATAGCCGTTTGGGTTGTCCCCAGCCCCACCCCCAACGGCTAGTAGGAGCCCAAACCATTTTTTTTTTAAAATAGACCCGGACCCGGACCCGGGCCCGACCCGGCCGGGCCGGGTCACAAAAAACCAGAACCGAGCCCGCCCCGCCCCTTCCCATCGGTTCGGGTCCATACCCGGTCCCGGACCGCCCGACCGGGCCGGTCCCGGGCCCGCACAGTACCGGGCCGGGCCGGGTCACGGGTCGGGTGGCCCGAACCGAATCCATCCCTACTTAAAATGGAGAGCATGCCCTCAATTGATGAATTTTAATCTCATTGGCGTTCTTCTCGGTGCAAGAAAATTGATCACAACAAGAATTTTAATCTTATTGGTGTTTATCAATAAGCTTTATCTATTGATCTTTACATATGTTATATTTGTATTTGATGTTGTTGTTTACATTCAATTTTCAAAGCCCAACTATTTCTCTAAATATTTATTGTTTACACATTGTCTATTTATTGACTCATGCTAAAATTAATGTCTGGCTTAGATCTTTTTCTTCCTATTTTCAACATTTTTCCACTCCGATTTTTTTGTCTTCACCGTTTGTTCTTCTGTACCGTCTAAACGCTCTTCCTTAGTTTTCTTCGTAGTCAGATTGATTTGCCGTTGTCCTAACTTGCCGAACTCTTCAATCCTTTCAATTAGCATTTTGCGAGCAGCGGGATGTTGGAGAGACAAGGAAGAAGATAAATGTAACCTTATTTGTCTAACTGTTGTCCGAGCACGCAGAGGAGTTTTCGGATTTACCTGAACGGTGATGAGATGCTCCGGACAGCTTGAGCCATGTTGGATAAGCAAGTCCCATTCAGGATAAAATCAGGTGAAGGAGTCCAGATGTGGTCCGTGGAGAATAAGGGTCAACAGTTCAGTTGGATCCTATTTTGGTGCAAAGATCTCAGGTTCGTCGAGGAAGTGATGGAACGAATGGAAATGGCCGGGGTAGTTCTTTTCCTTGAGGGTATTAATGTCAATGCATCTAAATTAGGTCCTACGCGTTTCTACAGTCTTATTTTTGGAAATCTGCTATGTTTTGGTACTATTTGTAAAATTTTCCCTTAAGCTCGACTTGAAATTTAACCTGGAATTATACCTTTCAACTGCGACTTGAAGTTATACCTATATTAAACTCCATTCACTTGAAATTATACCTGAAATTGCGAATTGAACTCATTTTAAACTCAATTTCACTCCATAAACTTATTTTATTGATACTTTATTTTTTAATTCTATCAAACTAGATAAATCTATACTCCACACTCGGTTCACTGTCTTAAGTGTGCTTACATCACTGCATACACGTATTTTAGTGACATTTTTAGTTACATTTTATATTTTTTACGTTTAATTCACTCTCACAAGTGTGCTTACACTTGTCACACTTAATTCAAACAAAAAAAAATATTCGTAGAATATATTAATATGTTAAAAATAAAAAGCACTACTTGGCATCTGAAGAATCTAGTTCTATTTTACTTACCGACCTTTTGGAGGTCAATTACGCATAAAAAACCATCACTTTAACTCCAACCAAAGTTTTCAGTTTCCTCTAACAACTTAGAGAATATAATAGGACAAGTAGACAAGCGTCTTCTATACCACTACCTCATCTTTCTGCCCTATAGAATCCCAGAATTGCTGCCTAATCGCTTCGCAGTTAAAATCAAGACGAGGTAAATTTGTCATTAGCTCCCGACCTGTAGATCCCATTTGGGGAGGAAAAGAAGTGGAAATACAAGGGCGCTGAAGTAAAATAATACTCACACAGACGAGTGGTTAGACGCTCGAAAGACTTCGTCTGGAGAGAGATGGCGGAAGAGATATAAGGATAGCGACTTTAAAATGAGTTCAATTCGCAATTTCAGGTATAATTCTTTGAGTTTAAATTACAGAAGTTAAGTTAAAATTTTGGGATCAAACAATATTCCTCTTTGAATTCCTTTCTGTTCCTCTCACTTTTTTGTAATTCAATCAGATTTGATTTTTGTAGTTTATTGTTCTGAATCACTGGGTTTCTGACTTTCTAAGCTTCCTACCAAGTTAAATTCTGAATACTTCTGCCTCTGTAGTGTGCATGCTGATTTGTGGGTGTACATAATTGGGTTCATATAAAGGCCTATCTTCTATGCCTCTCGATATTCTTGAATTACTCGTTTGGTAGGTTGATCTTGCGTTGGAATCTTATCTGGAAGCGTAGCTAGTGTTCGATAAGATGAGGGAATGATAATATGGCGATATGTGCTTCACAGTGGCATTGAATTTGCATAAAAATGACTCTTTTGCATAGAGTAATTTCCTTTCGCGCTGCCTTCAAAATCATTAGTGCGCACGAACTTTATTGCTAGCTAGCTATATAAAATTTCCAGTGAGGTGTTGTGTTTGACATCTGCAGATGTGACTTCTGACATTTTGTCTCCAGGGAATTCACCTTTTTAGAAACTGATACTTGCGTGGTATAAAATTTCTCAGCAAAAGGAAGCTGACATTTTTAATGTCTGCTCTGCAGTTTTCTGGTTTAAAAAATTGTAATGTGTTTCCATTAAATTTAGAATTTTTACTTCATGGGAGAGCTAGTGCTTGCAATTATCAGTTTGCTTCTTTTTCTTCTCCCTTCCACTGATTTATTCTCAAGGAAAAGTACGGAAAAGATACTTGTGGTTGGACCCGTTTTCATATAGGGTCATGTGTTTCATTTTTTATCAAAGTGATTCATGTGTTTGAATTCCGTTATCACAAGAGGGTCACACCATTTAAAACGTCTGAAAAGATGGTTAATAGTAACTCTAATTTTCAAAAGTGCCCGGAAAATCATTTTTTGGATCTGTTTGAATTATTTTTTAAAAATGATTTCACTAATATCATTTTTCCGGTGGACTTTTCGATGACAAGGGTGGCTGGAAACAAAAAAGAAAGATGGCCTTGCGGTCGTCTTGTTGAGGCGCACCATCCGGTATTTTTCTTTTAATTTTTCGGGCCCTTTTGAAAATTGAAGTTACTATTAACCGTCTTTCTCAGGCATTTTTAACGGCATGACCCTCTTGTGATAACAGAATTCAAACACATGAACCACTTTGATAAAAAATGAAACACATGACCCTATCTGAAAACGGGCCCAATCACAATTACTTTTTCCTTACTTTTCCCTTATTCTTATATATGTCATGTGTAGTCATGTGTATTTCCTTGCGTGCATAGAATATAAGAATAGAAGTTATCATTTCTCTATGTGCATGATAATAACAATAAGGCTAAATTTGATTATTTTAACTGCTTCAATAATTCTTCTTATACATATTTGATATATGTAGTTTAAGTCTCTTTGGACACTACAAGGATTGTTCTCCCTTTCATTAGTCAATCAAGGTACACAGCTCTATCAGGTTTCTGTGTAGATGGAAGGAAATGTAGGAAAAGGTATGATGGGCCAGCAGAAAAACTATGAGCAAGTTTACTACGGCTCTATGGAGACGAGAAGCGAGGGAATCGGATCTGCAAATCAAAGAGTTTTTCAGGATGCCTCGAGCTCTAATAATATGAATATACTACCACCGGATCTTAATATGCCACTTGGAGCTAGACCTGTTCTAAACTTTTCTATTCAGACCGGTGAGGAGTTTGAATTCATGCGGGACAGAGCTTATCCAAAACAGCACTATGTTCCACATCCAACAGGTGAGCCTTGTAGTGCCTCATCTTATATGGACCTGAAGGACATGCTTGAAATATCTCATATAGGTTCTAAGAATGGATCAGATATTTCAAAGATCGCCACAATAGACAAAAGTCGGGTCCATGACCATGAGAGAAAGACTACTCTAAATGATGAGCATTCCTTCTCCCAAGCTGCACAATCTGTGTATAGGGTCTCCTCAAGGAATAATGAGGGCCGTGGGGTTCACAGCCATGTGTTATACAAACCTTCCAAAACGTATAAGTTTCTTTGCAGTTTTGGTGGCAAAATTTTTCCTCGCCCAAGTGATGGAAAACTAAGATATGTTGGAGGAGATACACACATTATTCGTGTGATGAGAGATATATGTTGGGATGAATTTAAGGAAAGAATATTGACAGTATACAGCGCAACTGACATAATAAAGTATCAGCTTCCTGGTGAGGAGCTTGATGCTTTGGTGACAGTTTCTTGTGACGAGGACTTGCAAAATATGATGGAAGAACGTAATGTGATTGAAGATGGCGGATCTCATAAACTTCATATGTTTCTGTTTTCCCGTGTTGATTTGGATGATTCTCAACTTGCTCTTGAAAATGTGGAAGGTGATACTGAATTTCAGTATGTAGTTGCTGTGAATGGCATGGATATTTGCTCAAGGCGGAGCTCAGTTGGTCGAGCAAGCATTTCAGGAAACGCTCTAGACGATTTACTTGGCTTAAGTAATGATAGAGTACATGGGCGTGTTGTTGCTGACTTGGCATCAGTTGATAATATGCATCCTGTGGGTGGTTTGCCGTCCAATAAATCATCTCCTAGGGTGGGGTCAATTTCATTACATGAATTGGATTCCAATCCACAGGGATACCATATTCAAACAACACCTTACAATGGGGTTGATCTGCAACAGTTATCTTCCTCAGAACTTATGGGCAACTTCTCCGTCATAGATAGAAACAGCACTGACATGGTGTCTGCTCCTCTGAATTATTGCTTTGGTCCTCAAACGTCCAATTATGCACAGGTTGGTGATGACAACTTTGTGATAAATCCTTGCCATATTCAGATGGCTCTGGGAGGGGGAGACTTAACTGCTGATTACTCATCAAGCAACTCCCATGGGCTGGATCCAGAAGTATCAGCTAGTGAAGTGAAATTAAAAAGAGATGCAGCCACCCAGAAAAGGATTCAACTTGGTAAAAATGAATCCCTGGAAAAGGAGCCCAAAGAGGAAAAGGTGGTGAGAGAAATTTCAATGCAGAAAATTAACGGACTTGAGATAGGAAAGCCTTTAGAATATGAAAGGGTTGTTCCTTCTATCCCATATGAAAGCTCTACTCCCAATAACAGTTTCCGAGTTGAAGAAGCAACATCAGATGCTGCTGCTAATGCATCTACAGGAAATTCAGCTATGCTATCCAAAAGTAGTGTAAAGAGTCTGGAACCGAAGCAGAGCTTGGTGTCTCCGGAATGTGGTAAGGAAGAAAGAATAGATTCACATAATGAAGATAATGCGTTCGCTGCTTCTAGCACAGTATCAAACTCTGGTGCATCTAGTACAGTCTCAAACTCTGGTCATGCCAACTCTGAGGTATATCCCCTTGGCTTTAAGTCTGAAACTTCTACAGTTCCTCCAAGACTCTTTCGTTCAGAAAGAATACCTCGCGAGCAATCTGGCCTAAATCGTTTGTCAAGATCTGATGATTCCTCAGTTTCACCATTTCTGATGACCCACTCACAATATGAAGATTTGCAGCAGATGACAGAATCAATTGATAAATCTCACAATGGGAATAAGGCTGCCGAGACAACTCACCTGATTTCTTCACTTACGTCTGCTAATCAACCTGAAGCTGAAGATAATTCAGTTGAGTTGCAGAAATATGAAGAGGTTGCTGATAACTCCAGAGTAACTGGTTCACATGTATTTAATGATGGAGGTATGACAAATGTTATGAACATTGAACTTAAGCCTCCTAACTTCACTGACAGGGTTACTCCCCAACCAACTCTTCCTCCAATGAGTAGTCATGTTTCCAGTGAGCCTGCATGTAAGCCATCTGAGAATATGGCTGATGAAAATAACACTATGGAAGAAGTAAAGTCTCTGGCCATCAGAGAGCAAGCAGTTGGCACAGCTTGCCACCCGAATCCATCTTCTAGTGAGCATGTGGATATTGTTGTCGAGATTAACGATCGCTTTCCACATGATTTCCTGTTCGGAATATTTTCTAAAGCAATCGATGGATCAGAAGGGATTGCTACTTTTGAGGGTGCAGTAGGTGGTTTGAGCTTAAATATGGAGAAACGTGAGCCTATGCACTGGTCACATTTCCAGAAATTAGCTCAGGATGATTTTGTTAGGCGAGATGTCTCTCTTATGGATCAGGATCATCCTAGTTTCCCGACTACAAGTGCACATGTCGAAGAATTGTCAATGGATTATAGCTATCCAACATCGAAGATCAGTGGAGTTGGTTTGGACCCCCATATTAATGTTGAAGCTAACATTCATCAGCGGTCACCTCATATCACTGAACATGTGACCATGGCTTTTCCTTCGGATTATAATCCCTCTCAAATCACTGAAATCCAGTCTGTTCAACCTGATTGTAGGATTAATCCAAAGACACCCGAGCCAGTTTTTCAGGTACCAAGTATAACCTATTCACTGATGTTTTGATACTTTCTACGTTATATACCTGTAAATTATCTTTATGTGAATATGCACTAACGACACCCCTCTCCCAACCCACCCTGATGCTCGTCAATTTTTCCTTCTTTAACATGTGAAGGTTGAAATCCGAGATGCTCAGGATGCTGCTGTTCCCCCAGTCGACTTTCCACTGGGACATTTTGATATTAATTCCTTGCAGGTAGGTTAGCCTTTTTTTGTTATCACAGATCTATAGACTTTTATTTAATCACTGAGTACTATGATGTTAGAAACCTCCAGAATATACACAAATTGCAGAGATTATATCAAGAAAAATGGAAAATCTTCATTGAAGGAGTAGAACAGTAACAATAACAAAGGCCGAAGCCTCCCAAAGAGAAGAGAAAGTGATTCTCTAATCTTTCCCAGTCCCAGACCAAAGTCCCAAAAAGCCTCCTCTAACTCCCCCTTACATGTCTATTTATACCAGAATACTACACAAGCCCTTATTACTATTATTATTATTATTATTATTATTATTATTCTTTCTATTATTAAACTAATAGGTAGGTCCCTATCAATACTCCCTCCCTAAACATCCACCTTGCCCTCAAGGTGGGCGGTAGGAGACAGCCAACATCTTCTGCTTTTTTATCTTCCTTGCTCCTCTTCCTTCCCAGTACATAACTGTTTGCTGGACCAGAAGCTTTGGTATTTGTTCCTTCAAAATTACTGCAATTTCCCTTGTTGCAGAAGCTTCCAAGCATTCACTAGCTGCAATTGTTTCCTTGTTTTCTTCTTCAAGGATTCTCACTTCTGAAGCTATCAATGTGCTGGATGCATATTTGATGTAGTTCAAGTTACTCAACTCATTGTCTGCAACAAGCCCTATGCAATTTTCTCCATTTACAATCCACTCTGTCAGGCAGTTAGTATCAATGATAGAATCATTTGTAGTAGCAGGATTTGTCTTATACAACTTCAACAACCAACATAAGTTGTGCACTACAATGCTACCATGCGATGTCAGATTCTCCAACTGCCAAGGACCCCAATCTGGCCAGTTTTCTTCTTTCCATTCACTTATAAGAGAGCCAAAAACTCTTGCAGCCATAGAACGAACTTCAGGGACCACAACAAACTCCTTTATGTTATAAACCTGTCCTTCAACATTGTTGCCAAGAGCAAACTTATCCTTTATTATCATCCCAGGATTGACCTCTGAATGAGTGAAAATTGATCCTTCAATTGCACTAGTTTGTGGCTCATTATTCACTAATCGCATTGCTAAGGCATCCCAGAATAATTCAATGCCTTCACCCACCAGATTTTGGTCTTGACTTTGAGTATAAGCAGCACACTTCTCCCTCCATGGAATTGATAAGTATTCTGTTTCAGCACGAGCAAACACTCCTGTCCTTTTTGACTTATCTGCGTTAGTGACTTCCTCCTCCAGCTCTTTCAATTCTGACAACTTCAACTCAGTGTTTCTTGCCAATGATGAAGAGCCTTGTAATCCTTTTTTTGAATCGACTAAGTTTATGGTTCCTGAAATAGATGACACTTGTGAACGACATAGGATTCCAACAACTGTACCTGCTTCAGTTCCTCCTGTTACAGAATATTGCTCATTCTTTTCCTCTTCCGGTAATTCCTTGATTATTAATTCTGAGAACTTCAGTTGGGTTTTCTTTATCGACTGATGATAATCTTGTTGAGAAACGTTTAACAAAAGCACTGGCGAACATGAATATTCCTCTCTTGATCGTGTTGCCCTGTTATGTGATTTCATTGCGATTGGGGATGCCTGCGGATTGAAATCTGTTGTTGTTCGCAGCTTGCTTAGCGATAATTCCTGCGAACGGAATGAAGAAGTTCGCGATTGCGAACTAAGAAAAACCTTGCGCGACTCTGTTTGCGATCTTGGGAGTGGTGGTGACGAGCTTACTTCGTCATTTATCGGAAAGAGACGATAAGAGCGATGCGACGAACCTTGTTTGTCAGGTAGCGGAAAAGACCTAGTTTTCCTCGATCGTTCCCCAGATTTTCTGCAATGTCTCTGTTCTTCGGATTCTTCTGAACTTGCTGACTTTCGCGTGTGATGATGAGAGTCGCGATGTGATGATTGTGACGCATGCGATCGGTTCCGCGACCGACTTTGAAGTTTGTTTATCATGTCCGCGAAGCCAGCCTGCATAGCGACCATCATCATCTTCATCTTTTCTTGCGACGCAACCATACTCGCTTGTGTCTCCCTCATAATTCTGTCAATATTATCAAAACTCTTTTCCATTTGCGGTGTCATGTAGAAATCCTCCTCCATGATTCAGATTCTTTGTCTCCAGGATGTAACAGCTCTGATACCAATGTTAGAAACCTCCAGAATATACACAAATTGCAGAGATTATATCAAGATAAATGGAAAATCTTCATTGAAGGAGTAGAACAGTAACAATAACAAAGGCCGAAGCCTCCCAAAGAGAAGAGAAAGTGATTCTCTAATCTTTCCCGGTCCCAGACCAAAGTCCCAAAAAGCCTCCTCTAACTCCCCCTTACATGTCTATTTATACCAGAATACTACATAAGCCCTTATTACTATTATTATTATTATTCTTTCTATTATTAAACTAATAGGTAGGTCCCTATCATATGAGTACTCCCTAATCCCTATTCGGTCATAAATCTTGCCAAGTTATTTAACTTATCTATCCCATTCAAAGAACGAGTTACTCAGCGAGTACTTGGCAATCTTACCAACTTGGTGAGTACAGTTACTTGACATGTAACATGATCATCATTAATTGTAAAATGTCTCAAATAAAAATAGGTTTGCTAGGATATTAAAAAGAACTTAGGGACTCAATCCTATGTTCTTAGAGTTTATTCAATTATTTTCCAGGGTTTTAATGATTCATAGAACTACAAATTATTACCCAAGATGTGTTTGTAGGAATGGATGAAGATAGGACATAAGAACTTTCGTTTTATTGATGATAAGATCATCTTCAATTATTTTCCAGGGTTTTAATGATTCATAGAACTACAAATTATTACCCAAGATGTGTTTGTAGGAATGGATGAAGATAGGACATAAGAACTTTCGTTTTATTGATGATAAGATCATCTTTAAATACTTTATGTGGATTATCTATGCTATAGAAAGAAATCATATAACATTAATAGAGAGGCTCTATTATGAGATGCGCTCGTATGAGGTTTTAGTCAAGGATGAAACTCTTCTACTATGGGCTCTGCTGAAACGAGAGTCTACGTGTCAAGCACATCCCAGCCGCATTGATAAAACATATTGACTCTTGACATGAATCTGAAGATCTTCTAGACGTTTTATGTTATTCGTGAGATAACCTTTTTTATTCTTTTCACTACAGATCATAAAAAATGAAGACCTTGAAGAGTTGAAGGAATTGGGTTCTGGATCATTTGGCACTGTATATCATGGAAAATGGAGAGGAACAGATGTTGCCATCAAGAGAATAAAGAAAAGCTGCTTCACTGGTCGTTCATCAGAGCAGGCGAGGCTGGTGAGTTATCTTTAGAAGTTTTATTCTGCAATAAGCGCGTGTATTTAATGTGTTTTAGTTGTCTATGTCATCTAGGATAGGGGTGGAAAAACCGAATCAAAACCCGGAAACCAACCCAGACTTGCCCCAAAACATGTTACTGGTTTGGTTTTTCCTCTTTTGGTGGTCGGTTAAAAATGTCCATAGCGAACTCGGACAGGCTAAAACGGTCCCTAAAATCTGCAACCCATCACAGACCAGTCAAAAGCCGAAATTGTTATACGTAATATAAGGTCTATAATATACCAATATTATTTATTCATGTGCATCTTAAACGCAATATTAAGACAAATTATTATTTTTGAATTTGAATTATTGGTGATATTGGAGACTATTTTCTGTGTTGTACTCCCTCCATCCCTGATAACTTTGCCACCTTTACTTTTTTGGTTGACTCAAAAACTTTGTCGCTTTCCCTTTTAATCAATGAATTTGTGACTCCGATTATTTTTACTTAGTTATTTTTCATTTTAGTCAAACTTGGCAAAGTTTTGAGAGACAAAGAGAGTGTGTGATTAGTATTTGTGGGTAGTTGATTTAGAAACTGGTTTTATAAATGTCTCATTAAACTGTCTGCACTTCTTTGTTATGAAGCAGTAGTCAGTTCATGCAATTTTCGACGTGATTTTCATCATGTGTCATTCAGAAACAAACTCTTTGTGCTTTAGTACGGGGTAAGGCTGCATACATCTGACCCCCTTTGCGGCACTGGGTAATGTTGTTGGTGTTGTAACTTACCTACCTGGACCCGAACCTTAGTGTGACTATCAAAAACCTGACTCAGAATATAATGGGTCATGTTCTTGTCCCAAATTTTCATAATCTGAGATCTTACGGGTAACATTCGGATATAGGAAAAACCCGATCAAGATCAGACCAATCCCACTCCTAGTCTAGGAGCCTATATGATTGTACTGAGAAAAAGGCAGCCTGGTGCACGAACCCATCCCCACAAGGAGAGGGTCCGGAGAAGGGTCCTACCACAAGGGTGTATAAGGGGCAAGCCTTTCCCTCTCAAGTTTTGACAAGTCTCTCAAAGGGCTTCGTGACCCCTCGGTCACATAGCAACACCTTAATGGGTTCGCTAAGGCTCCACTTCCCTATATGATTTGTATTGATAATGCATTTTTTTGCACTAACTTCCATTATGCATTTATTTATTCAGACGGATGAGTTTTGGCGTGAGGCTGACATTCTTTCAAAACTTCACCACCCAAATGTAGTGGCATTTTATGGGGTTGTGCAAGATGGGCCTGGAGGAACTCTTGCTACTGTCACAGAGTTCATGGTCAATGGATCCCTCAGACATGTGTTGCTTTCCAAGGACAGGTGCCACCTAATTTAAGATAGGTCTTGAAATTAATAATAAGCCTGACCTTCTTTACCCAACATGTTTTCTTATTCTATCTTTTTGTAAATTTCAAGACATCTTGATCGTCGCAAGAGGCTCATCATTGCAACAGATGCAGCATTTGGAATGGAATATTTGCATTCAAAGAATATTGTGCATTTTGATTTGAAATGTGACAATTTGCTCGTCAACTTGAAGGATCCCTCTCGGCCAATTTGCAAGGTGACCGACTGAAGATAAGATCATGCTCTCAGTTATAATATTGTATATGACGATTGTGCAATTCTCATATCAGGTAGGTGATTTTGGGCTGTCCAAAATAAAAAGAAACACCTTAGTGACTGGTGGTGTGAGGGGGACACTTCCATGGATGGCCCCTGAGCTGTTAAATGGAAGCAGCAATAAAGTTTCCGAGAAGGTAGGTCAGGTTTCAAGTATTACAATTAAATAAATAAAAATTGAACGTGTTAGTGAGAAAAGGCGTGTGATTGATCATTGGAGAGGATGAAACATATTTTGAACTTGAGAACATTGGTCTTTTGATCAATTATGTCCACATCTTTCTGTTTCTTTCCCTTGACCACATTTTGTCATTCCTTTTGCAAGGTTGATGTCTTCTCCTTTGGGATTGTACTTTGGGAAATTCTTACTGGTGAAGAACCTTATGCCAATATGCATTATGGAGCAATAATAGGTTATTATTTTCCCATTTTACATGTTTTTTAGGGAGTCTTCTATGAGGCAGTTTCACAGTGCGATAGGACTTTAAATCTATCCTAATACTTCAAACTTGAATGTAATACTACTATTATTTTTTCAAACAAACAGTTTTTTCAAGTATTACTTGCTAATTTTTAAAATGTGGCGGTTTATATTATACTACGTATATTGGTTGTGTAACATTTGAATGACGCCAGTCACGACACCACATTTTTCTCATTCTTCTAAAACCGTGCAGGTGGTATTGTGAACAACACCTTAAGGCCGCACATACCAAGTTTCTGTGACTCTGAATGGGCAATGCTTATGGAACAGTGCTGGGCTCCTGATCCAGCTGCACGCCCGTCCTTTACCGACATTGCTAGACGCTTACGTGCCATGACGGTAGCATGTCCTACTAGACCACATGCTCACCAGGCTCCAACCCAACAATCCAAGTGATCAACTGTCGATCCATACTAGTCCTACACATAGTCCTGCAGTTATTGTCTGCCTCGTCAGTGTAAACAATAGAGGGGAACACGGGGGATGCGTTGTTATGGAAGTATGATGATTTGAAATAACGTACTGTCCAGCGTTGATAATTGATAGTTGACTCCGCGTATATATTGTTAATAATTGGTCAAACAAGACAAGAAAGTGTTACAGTATTATATACCTCGTACTACGTATATGTTTGTATAGACACTGTAAAGCATTATTGTTGTTCCTGTTGGTGTAACTTCTATTATTATTGTAATATTATTTTTATTGTGGTTGTTATTATTGTTACTATTATTATTATTACTACATTACTATTGTTTTTATTTCTAATTTACTATAAGTATAACAACAACGATAACATTTATTATTACTCCGTATTATTATTATTATTATTAGAAAAATAGTAAAAATAATACTTTCACATTTGGGGGGAAAATGTGACTGGTCATTGTTTAATTAATATACGGAGTACAAATCTTTACTTCTAATCCCATTCAACAGATCAGTAAGACCACCCCTTCCCTCATCCAATTATTGCCTCCAGGGAATCGTCAGAAAATGTTATTGCTTATTCTTGTTCACAAATCTTTTTGACGTCACCATACTAACGTCAATATGCGTGCACCCAAAGGATACTTGTCATTTTCTTGTGATTCTGCTAAATTTATTATATTACTTTCTACCTCTATAATTGTTAACTTTTATCTACCCCGAATTCTATAATCCATCAAAAACTTTTACAAGTATGCACTTTTATTCTTAATGTTATTCAAATATCAACAAGAAGTATGTAACTTTATCATCGCTAAATCTCAAACAAAAACATGTGCACTTATTTTTGCTACTGCTAGAAGAAATATTTTGAAGGGATGTAATAAAAGATAATAACAATTATTCTAAAATTGCAAAAATTTATCTCAAAAGATTCTGTATGTGGGGGATAATATGACTCTGGATGGGGCAAAAAACGGGGAGGAGGTGAGCTTCGAGGTGTAAGTCCGCCAATAGGGGTGGACCGGTTCCGGTTCGGACCCGGTTCGGGCCTGGGCCCGTCCGGGCCTCAGTTCAAGAAGGGGAGGCCCGGAACCGGCCCGGGTCCGGGCCGGGCCTCGGTTCTTTTTTTTTTTGGCTTGTTAACCCCCAACCCTCCCCCACACCCCCAAACCAACCCTAACCACCTAAAATGGCCAAAATGTCCAGCCCAACCCAAAAACTTAAAAAAAATTGAAAAAACAAAAAAAAATTGGCCCGGCCCGGGCCCGAACCGGCAGGGCCGGTTCACCTTTTGAAGGGCCCGAGCCCGAACCGCCATCCCACCGGGCCGGTTGGCCCGAACCGGGCCCGGAACCGGTTCACCGGTCCGGGCCGGGCCCGCACAGTAGTGGGCCGGTCCGGTTCCGGGCCGGTTGGCCCGACCCGAGTCCACTCCTACCGCCAAAGTTGCTCATACAACGGCCAACGCTAGGAACATGGAGGATGGTGTTATCGAGAAGCTGGGACAAGACTTTTATTTTTTCGCATTTTTTTATTTTGATTGCCAGGATTTTGTAGTTTACTTTCAGTTTTTTATGTTATTCTGATGTAAGACTATAGATTTAGATGTGGGTGATGGAAGGACTGCGTTGACCGTCTTTGGCTCATTTGCACTCATTAATGGATCAACGAGTTATATTGCTTCTTTTGAGGTGATAAACTTTAAGTCTGGTTTGAGGGTCGGTGGTTGTCAGAAATCTTTTTGTCATTTTACCTACTATCTGAATGATGTGTTATCAATTTAAGCCTATTTCTTCCAAAAAAAACTAGCCGTCCAAGAAATTATTTCCATTTAAAATACTCCAAACCTGTGATTTATAAATTCAGCGCATTAACTCTTTGTAATTTAAAAATGCGTCGAACTCCCTGTGTTATAATTATTCATGCGCAAAATTCCTTATGAGTACAAATTTAACAATTTTGAAATCACTGTCTTAATATTATGATTAAATATGCAAATAATATGGTCAAGATCACTAAATTATGCTAAAATACTAATCGCTATAACACAAGGAGGTTTGACATATTTTTTAAAACACATGGGTCTAATGCGCCAGATTTATAGATCACAGGAAGGAGGTTTTGGTGCATTCAAGGAGTACTATATTTATATTCAAACTGTTGAGTATTTTATTTTGTTGATGACTAACCTGCATGTGAAACAAAGGGCAGAACTGTCCAGAGGTCGAAATGGACATTATATGCACATCGCACCTATTTGATTATTGATTAATATGCTTTCCATAAGCGGATGCATGATTTAATTAATCACTAGCTAATATACTTACTATATGTGATCACCCGTTTGAATATGCCATTTACTTAGTCAAGATCATTATTTTAAGCAAGAATATTTTCGTAAACCTTCCATGCATGATTATTTTATAAGTACGAAAGCATGATCCATTTATTCTCTTTCCATGCATGATTGGGTATTCATTTAATAATAGCTTGTCCTATATAGCTTAATACTTCATAGAATGGATCGTTTCATGCTAAGTATGATTGCATGATTTAATGTGTTGTAATTTAAGAAAGGATCGTTGCATGCTTATATATGTTAAGTGAATGATTCACTCACCTACTGTGCGTTAGCATCTATTCAATAATTGTGTGATCATTCTTTTTAAATATGATCTATATTTTTTTTCCTTACCTATTTATTGAAATAAAGGATTGTAAAGGTATTGGAGTAAATACCTACCTGAATTAACTACAACGGACAACTAATTGCGTCAAACATGACGATGCCTACAAACTTGTTATAAATGTTCGGATTGCAATCAAATATGCCAAAATATTTAGATATGAAACTAGTTGCTCGATTACACGGTCTTTAATGTGAGTAAAACTAAGATTGGTATGGTGAAACTCTTCCATAAAAGCTTCCAAGTTGGCTAGCTATCTCTTTCCAACTCGGTCGAGCCGTTCCTTTTATGGTCTGAAAAACCTGCAAGTTATCACATCCAATTATAACATTAGTGTGATTTTTTTCGCCGAGATACTTTTTAAGATTGATTAAGCTTTCACAAGTACTCGGACCCGGACTCGGACCCGTTTAAAATTTCTTATGAGTATGTAGGCACGGACCCGTTGCCCATTATCTGGCGCATGATGCAACGGATTAGCTCAGGGTTATTACCAGCTCAAGTGCTCTCCCCAATTTTGCTAAGCGTGCTTTTTTCATGGATTTTTATGGGCTTCCATCTTTTAAGTTTTACTAGGTCTTTATGGTCTTTATTATCTTGTTGCAATTTTTCCCTGATTGATTTTAGATGTTTGGTTTGATCCCCCTCTTATGTAACTGATAAATTATTTAATAAAAATTGGTAAATGTTCCCCGGCATTTACCACACTGATTTTGGTGGGTTGCCTTCCGGGGTAAAAAAAAGGTAACACACACGCTAATACATAAAAAGGAGAACTATCAAATAAGCCCTCGAACTTACAAAAATAGTGCAGGAGACTCAGTTCGGCCGTCGCTATTTGGGACGGTTTCTGGGGGAATTTTTTGATGAATTTTTTTTAGCAACTTATTCATTAAGTCTAGTTTACTCATACTAAATTTCAGCTAAAAATTTAATCGGGAAGGCAGTCAAATGAATTTTTGAAGATAACTGCGCAGTTAGACAGCGCAGTATATTTCAAAAAATCATTTGACTGCCTTTTTGGTTGAATTTTTATCTGAAATTTGGTATGGATAAAATAGCTTTAATGAAGAAGATGCTCAAAACATTTCATTAAAAAATTTCACCGGAAACCGTCCCAAATGGCGACGGCCGGACAGAGCCTCCAGGAAAAGGACGGATTTACACAAATTTGAGAGCTTATTTGATAGTTCTCCGTACATAAAATGATTAGTTTGAATACTTCAAATAAAAAATATACAAACTAATACACACACATATGTATACATAATAACAGATAAGAGTAATTAGTTGCAATTCTTCAATTAAAATTATACACGATAATACATACATGTATAAGTGATATTGATCAAGATAGTGAGATACCCTAAAACTAGCTCATTTTTACCGTTTATACGTACTGATAAAGTGTGTATTGAGACCGATAGGCAAATCCTAATATCTAATAGTAGTAATATTAATATTATTATATCATTATCATATGTAATACTTTTATACTCGCAGTAGTCTATTCTACGAGCTTTCCGTGCGGAAGAAAGCGACACAAGTTGTGGAGTTATACACCTCTGCAAAAACTGATACTTTATATGATAAAAGTACTAATTTTCTATGGGAAATTTTGATTTTTTTTAAAATGAAGATACATTTTTCTTTTTAAGTTTGCGCATTTTGCTTACATTGCATTTTCAGGTCATATTATTTTCACAAAGTTTACAATGTTGTGGATACCATACCTGGCGGATCTACCCGACCCAGTTCCTAGACCCGTTGGGTTTGGGTCCGGGTCCAAATTTTCAGATCCGCCGGTTAAACGGATCAGATCCGGGTCCATTATAAACTTAGTGGGTCCGGTTCTGGAACACTACGTTCTGACCCGGAGACGACCCATTCATAAGTCTACCTCGGGTCTTAGATATGGTGCCTCTATACCAACAGGTTAAATAAACACACGTCACCATGCACACACGATGCTAATTTTTTCAATAAAAATATTACTACGATTTTTTAAATTACAGGGTGTTCATGATGGAAGTTGTTCAAAAGTTCAAAACTTGTTACAGAGATTTTATACAACGAAGATCTGGCCAACATTCAGTAGGCTCTCATGAGGCACATTAAAAATGACACTATTCTCCCTACATATCTTCCTGAGAAATGCATATATATAATTGATTGCGATTTTCTTAAAGAACCTGGATTCTCTGTTGGCCCTAACGACCGTGTTCCCGAGAATGTGGACCACCCCAGCATCTCTACAGTTAGTCAAGAACTCCATCTCATCCATCTCCCCCGTCTGACTGCTCTTCCGCCCGCCAGACGACGAGGTTATTGTGTGATAGCTCCCAGCATGGTGCATTAAGGTGTCCAAAGATGACACGGTCGTGATGTCCGTGTTGCTACTGTTATTGCTTTTTAGCAACAGGAAATCCGCGGACCTCTTTGCTTGCTGTCCACCACACAAACTGTATTCGTCCGAATCTGAGCAGCCCTCCATCATCGACTCGAGCCGGACAAACACAAAAAGGTTGTCAAACAGCTTCTTCTCGAACTCATCATCTTTCTTGTGAAGGTCTTTGTACCCATACCTTGCAACACAGCGGAACATGTGGAAGCTCTTGGGCCCTATCCGCTTCACGAGGAATCTCTCATCTTCCGGGACCATGTAGACCGGGAGGTACTTCACGCAAACGAACACCACCACCGAATGGATGGCCGGTAGGTTCGTGATGAAGTGTGAGAAGATGTGGGGCACCCCACTGGCTAGCTCGGTGTAAACAAGCCCTATCCCAGGCACGCGGACTAGGCCCAAGCTGGGGCCCAGCCCAAGAATCCAGGCCATTGATACCTTGCTGTGCATCTCGAACTCGTAGCGCTTCACCGTGCCGTAATGCCAAACGTACATGATGACGAGAAAGGCAGCAGCAATCACAAGCGGAACCCAACCGCCTTGGTCAACTTTAAAGAGCACTGCAGAGAAGTAGGTGCACTCCACCACAAGAGAGAAGCAGGTGAAAATGAGGACCGGAAGCCAGTGGCAGTGCCAGACCAGAAGCATTATCAAAATCATCAGCAGTGTGGTCACCAGCATGACTATCACTACTGCTGTCCCTGGTAATGGAAAGACCTCAACAGATTGTGGTCAAATATTACTATTGCAAATAAGGTCAGGTGTAAAGATTTTATTTAGCACATAAGTTGGTAAGTAATCCTTTTCGAATCCGTAAAAATCCCTGCCTAAGCCTAGGTTGTCCTATTGTCCATTTATAATTGTGTCCCTTCCTGAGGTGTATTTGTCTCGCATTGACTAAATCCAAAATAACAAGCCAATATATAAGAAATTGAAGTGCTCCTTTTAGAATTCGTGTTAATATGTATCACAGTCCTACCTGATATGTAGTCATGGTATGAGTCCTCTATTAAAAAATATGATTATAAAAAATGGAAGGTGCACGTTCCAAATGAGGTGTTGAACCTGAGGGTATGTAAATTTAAACAGGAAAAAAGACATGATTGAGACGACGTGCAGAACAGCGAGGGATGTGTGCCCCTATCAAAAGAAAAAAGAATAATTAAATTGCATGATCCAGATGAAGTGTCTGATCTCACATCGACTATATATGAAAAAACCAACAAAAGACATTGTACTGCTCTTCTTATCGGGTTAACATTTTAGAAGGTCTCGGTTAATTATATTAAGATATGAACTTTTCAGTCTTGAAACAAGGTAGATCAGCCAATTAACATATCAAAATTAATATCCAATATGCTTCCTGAAAAGATGAAGAAAGTAAATAAAGTGACGAGGTAGCTTTTTAGATTATTATTACATAGTAAACTCACCATAAGCATTGCCAATTTGGCTTTGGTTTCTGAAACCAGCAGTAACAGCAATGCAGAGTATCATAAGGATCCAATTGATGTCCGGAATATATATTTGTCCAAGGAACTTCTTTGATGTGTGCACCACCTTGACCCTCGGAAAACAGCCTAAAGCTAGAGCCTGCTTGATTATGGAAAAAGTAGCTGATATGGTGGCTTGACTGGCAACAATAGCAGCTAGAGTAGCTATGACAAAGACTGGCCAATATATGCTAGCTGCATAAAAATGGATCTCATTACAAGTGTATAACTTCTGATGCTATATGAAAATCTAAATGAAATGGCAAAACAGTCAAGCAGGATGAACCTGGGATAGAGAGATAGAATGCATCAGCAACATGATGTTTATGTTGCATGAGATACGCTGCTTGTCCACTGTATGCCAAAAGAAGGCAGGGGAATACAATAAGCGTGAAAGCAAGCTGTACTGCAGATACAGGAAAATGAGCAAGATCGGCAAAAAGTGCCTCTGTACCTGTGTTAACAATGACCGCCCCACAATTGTGAGATCCAGAAAACAAGGTTTACACAGAAAAAATGAAGAAAAAGAAAAAGAAAACCTGTAATACTGAGCATGACCCCACCAAGTGATATTCGACTGTCTTTTCGCCCCGTCCTCAAATAACGATATACGTATAGAGGGGAAAAGGCCTTGAGAACAGAGACGTCATATTTCCAGATGTTGAAAATGCCAATTCCTCCTATGATTAGAAACCAGAGCAGTACAACAGGAGCAAACATCCAACCAACTTTGTCTGTCCCGTAATGTTGCAAGCTAAACAACCCAACTAATATAAACACTGAAACAACCACAACTGCATCTGTGGCAAGGAAGTAAGGTCAATTATACATTATATGTAATAATACAAGGATATCCGGGTAAATGAAATTTCACTTTTTCCGAATAGAGTAATACCGCTGCTCATCTTCGGATGGTTAACCTTGATCCCACCAGAAGCTGAAAGGACTACGTAAATGACAGTTCGTTAACATTTCTGAAAGAAAATAGCAAATACCAAGGACAATGCAGGCCAACAATTCTAATAATGAAATGATTAACATTTTCCAAATATATTTAACAATGTATACCTAGGGGTGAATATGTCTAAAAATCTTATTCAACCCAAGTAACAATCTTGATACTCATTTGTGACTTAATAGAAAGTATTGAATTGTCATTCTAACAATAAGTACCCCTGATCTTACTGAAATCTATTTTTTGTTCTTGAACATTTTAAAACCAATGAGTCAAACATACTGACATTTGAATATCAATTTGATTCCATGAAAATGATAAAAGGAAATAACCATGAAGTTATTTTGATTTTTTCTGTATAGCCAGTTTCCTTGTATAGATGTTACATACTGCTTTCCTTTCCAAAAAGGTATCCTTATATGATCCTATATCTAGTTGTGATCTCATTCAACCAAATCAGATGTGAGAGGCTCATATAGGAAGATCTATTTAAAACAGGTACAATATATATAGTAGTACAGCTATACAAGGAAACAGCATATACAGAATAAAAAATTAAATAAAATAATACTTCGTATTTCTATATCAAATCAGAGTGTGCATCACATGGCTTTGCCAAATAAAGGCAAGTGCACAAGCATCGTGCCAAAATCCTCCGAGAGGAGAGGTATTCTGAGAATCAATTATCGAAGCATAACAACTTGGAAGATGGGACAGAGGAGATATACCTGAGATTGCGGGAGTAAGAATTCCATCCCCAATCACCATACAAGTACCAATGAGCACAAGAACAAGAAGTGCATCCTTTGTGACTGCATATGCCTCCAGCCATCTCTTTGTTTTTGCAGCAAATGAATGTTCATGGAATATGCAGCGACTATAGGTTGTCAGATGCTCATCTGTCCTATGTTGGTTGGGAATTGTTTTAATTTTAGCATGTCTGCACAGTAGGGAATAGAGAGCAAAGGTTCCACCTGAACAAGCCCCCAAATATCATCACACATCTTAATGAATATAGTAATTCAGGATTGTGTTGGAGTTAGCCAACTGGGCCATAAGTTTAAATTGAATCTATTTACTAATTCAATCCAATGTGTTTTTTACCAATCATTCTTTGATTTTCCAATGTTTGACTATAACATTAATAAAGATGAATTTACCGAACGCTCATATAAATATATTTATATGCCGGGATGAGTTTTACCTTGGCCATTGTCATTTGCCCTGCATACTATGAAAACATACTTGAGAAGCGGAACAAGAGTGAGTGAGTATATAATCAATGAAAGTGCACCAATTACATCCTCGGTGTCTTGAATGCCTCGGGGAAATGTATTGTAGAACACGTAAAGTGGAGATGTGCCCAGGTCTCCATATACTACCCCTAGGCTCTGAAATGCAAGCCTTAATAGTAACACCGTCGAAAATTTCTGAAACAATCATATATATGCATCAGTACTCTAGCTAAGCAACCACAAACAGAGGGTAATTGCTATTAAGGGCAAATCATCAATAACAGAAATTAAATGTTTTCAGCATTAATTGTTTTTAGCCTGTCCTATAAAAAACTTAAAAAACTTTCAATTCCAGACCGTCCCCTTGAAGTCTTTCGATTTGCAAAGGCAGAATAGATCAAAATCTGCAAAATATCCTTTGGCTGAATGGGCTGCAGCAATCTTGATTTAGTATGAACGTGTATCTACAACTTTCTTCAAGTATCCTTAAAGTAAACAAAAAGCATCTAAAGATAAATATTTCAGTTTAACTTTCTTCAAGTATATCCACCGCCCATTTCCCGGAAGTTAAAGTGTTAAGTGTCTTTATTATTAATATTACTATTGTTATTGTTATGATTATTAATTAATGTTGATATTAATAATGATTTCAAATATGGAATGGGGAAAGCACACATATAATATAGAAAGAAAGGCAAAGTTTAACATTAACATTATTTACCTTTTCTCTGAACATATTTTTCAGTCTTCCAGCCTCCTCGTCCATGGATTGATCAAGCTTCTGGTCCAAAACCCACATCCCGCCCTTAGTTTCATTCTCTTCTTCATCTATCTCCATCCCAGAAGACATTTCCTTTCAAGAAAAAGCTGCTTTGGTTTCTGGAGGGATAACCCTTCAAATCTAATGTCCGCAGCTTGATGTAGAGGAGAAAATCACGACACCAACAGCCCCTCAATTTAGACCCAAATTGAACTGGGGGTTGCATACAGATTCCCAGAACCCACAAGCACAGACTCAGCCTAAAGCTGGTAGTTTTACCACAGTAGACCCCACACCCAAAATTGGAAGAGAGTGAGTTCAGGCCACCCGCACATGTAAGCTACTTTTTTTAAACTAATATTGCCTATATTCGGGCAAATGTGCAAAAATATGTGATTTTTACTGCACAATAGCTGGCATCCTGACGCTGAAATTTCTCAAGTGGGGTCACAGATGGGAAGTGAGAAACTCAGAACCCAAAAGGGAAGTGGATATCAACCACACAAAACACCCAAACAAACCCAATTTGGAGACCTTCGTCAATATAAGTATGCATACGAAGTGAAATACAACCCGCACGTATATTTATGGTGAAAAGCTGGAATCTTGATAGCTCCGTTTACCGAACTAAATCGATCTGAAATGCGCACACACAAAAAACATTCAATGTTGCCTCTAAAATTCAAAGAAATTTGTAAAATTCACTGGAGAGATAGCAGGACCCAGTCTGGACACAAAAAGGTGCAGAGAGAAGATTTTTATATTCTATAAAATCTGTGCTCTGCAGTCTTGAGTTTTCGTACAGCGGTTTCTTTCTGGGAGGAAAAGCAAATGTAGCTTGCAGAGATGACTAGATGAGGACAAGGAGAGAGAACGAGGGGCTGTCGAGACACGTAGCAGTTTGTTTATCTCGTCTCTCATTCTCTCAACATTATCATTCTAGAAATCTCGAGTGCAAATTAAAAACAAAAAAAAAACAAAAAAAGATGACACCCATCCCTGAGAGTCCCGCAATCCCGTACGTTAGGAGGATGGACTATTATCTCAATCTGACAGGTATAGAGTGAAGTTCCGTTCTCGATACTTGTAGAGACTCTATGCATTTTTTAGCATAGTAACATGTCATCGCAGTTGCCGGTATTCGAACTCAGAACATAACCCTCGTGGCACTCTTCTCGCTACCAATGAGCTACGTCCACCGGTTACAGAGTACAAATTCTTCATTTCTTCAATTGAGCCACTTTTTATAAATACAGTATTAATTTAGCCATTTATTAAGAAGAACGTTTATAATAAGCCAATAACCTTACATCACGTTAGCAATTCTATTAGACTCATACAAGTATAATTAAAGATCATCCCATCCCCTAATCATACATGCAAATTTTACTTTTATAAATGAACAAAAGTAATCATTAAACAAGTGAAAGTTTTGAATCAATTTTCCACCATATAAATCTTACTAATTCATCCCAACAAGCCGCAAACAAACACATGCTGAAAAACCACTCACACAATCCAGGAACAGGATAAATTGTCTAACAAAATATATATAAAACTTGGAATAAAATTAAAGTAAAACATCGCAAGTAGTCAAACTCCATTGAACCGGCATCTTCCAAAACTTAACAATTAATTCCCTACACGAGAGTGGTTTAGGAGGGGATGGGCTTTTTTAAATCGCGTATACGATAGCCATCATAATTACCATTAAATAGTATAAATATTAAGAAGATATTAATTTGCATCAACTTCATATAGTCTATTTCTTACAATTACGAGATATGGTATCAAAGATTGGTTTATGGTTTGATCGACCTTCTACACTTCACAAATCACATTATAGATCCGATTAAAGATTTAGTCAGACATACTATTGCAATTTCATATTTTTATGATGTCTTGAATGAACGTACAAATCAACCTTTATATTTTGGTTGTGGTGGTCACTCTCAGTTGTCAACTGTTTCTAATTTTTTTAATACTGGGTATAAAATGAGAATATAACCTTTCTCAGAACTGCATGTCCAGAATTTTAGAATTTGTTGGTAGCATGTTACGAAGCGATCGTTTTCTTGACGATGCTTAAAACAACATTATTAATGACACAATGACATGGTGTAAATTTTGTAATGAGGATAGGTACAAATCTATATCAGCGACACTTTTTTGCTCTGCAGCTGAGTTTTTCTTGTCTCTCTAAAGGATGAGTGCAATCCCTTTCGGTTTGTTTGTATGTATAATTGTGCTGGTTCATGTTGTGCAAGTGTACCTTTGATGGGCTCTGGTATCCTGCTTCCAGGATATTAATTTCTTCTTTATCTTTCCAAGTTGATGGGAGAAAGGAGCGTAGATTATTTGAATGAAAATGAAGCTTACTTTTATTTATTTTGAATGAAAATGAAGCTTACTTTTATTTATTATTATGGGAAACCTAGATTTATGTATGCATAAAAGTCTCACCACTCACTCTGCCATCTACTTGTTCCATGTTTGATGAATTCAACCTTGTTCGTCAAGCTCTTCTTCCGACTATTCATACATTCGGCTCTTTTCATATTCTTCTGATTGTTGGACTTTCATTTCTCGTTGCCTACCAAAATCCTTCGAAGCACACCAATTACGTAGTATTTTACACTGACTTGTTACAAGTAAGCTTATTTCTGAAAAAGTGCACCAAGAATTTGTTAAGCGGATATATGAGTTCAGTTCCCTGAAAAAGAAGTCTGCAATGGAGTGGAGTGTTTTGAGGCATGTAAATTTCTGCTATTTGTTTCAGGTATATTTAATGTATGGACTTGTTATGGCTACAACTACAACCCTCAGTATCTTATCTGTCAAAATACAGGGACAGCATTTTGCTCATAAATAAATCTGTACGTTTCTGAAGCAATTGTTCTTCTTCTGAATGACTTTTTAATATGCCTAAACATCACTCCACTATTTTTCTAATTCTACATTGACGTAACAAAATCAACTTGGAAGCAGGTGATTCCTTTACTCTTTTTTATATCACAAACCTTTGAAAGTAATGACTGAATGAAATTTGTGAGGCTAATGTCATGAAGAATTATGACTGAATGAAACTCACACTTGAAACTGTTGTATTTTTCATCGGAAGCGTGTATATATTAATACATATCACGTCGGTAATCTATTTAACCGACGTTGTATGTATTCTTTTTTTAAAAAATAAATTGACTTATTACGACGGTTGTTGACAAAAAACTGACGTAATACATGTATATCAAAATTACTTTTGTGTAATAACCGACGTGGTAAAAAAAATTCCTCAAAAAATACAGTTTTCACGTCGGTTACAAATATTTGTGAATTTTAAAATAAAATTATCAATTTTTATTCTTTAAATTTGAGTAATTAATGGCATTTTTTGATTCTCAAAATAAAATTTGGCATAGAGTTTGACATATATTTGTAGATGATATTGTTAAAATTTGTTTTTATTCTCATTATTTCATTATTTAATGATTTCCGACACACGGATTTATTGTCTAGTATTTACTAGTGATGTCTGATATGTTTGTTTAATTCCATCATTTTCAATGGAGTCAAAGACTCGCTATTTTTTGGCTTGAGAATATGATGGAATAAAGTAAAATGGATCACTAAACTGTTTGCACTTCTTTGTTATGAAGTAACAGTCACCTATGCAATTTTCGATGCGATTTTCACTATGGGTCATTCGGAAACGCTGCCACTGTCTACTGATACAACAAAAGCTTCATTTAGGCTTTTTTAAGACTGCGTACATCGGAGATCCGACCCCCCTTACCCCACCGTAGGTGGGAGCCTTTGCGGCACTGAGATAATAATGATGATGAATGATGATGATGATCTTATATGTTTGTTTAATGATACCACAATGTGTCGATTACACCATTTGTCATTTAAACAATTAAACCCAAAATAATTGATGTTCTCAATCATTAATCCTTTTTCAACCAAACAAAACTAAATCCCAAAAAGTGAAAAAGGAAACACCATTTAAAGCCGTAGTATAAACTTTTAAATTATGTACCTACAAATCTTATGTGATTGATTGCATTCTACCGCAAGAAAGTGGCTCTTATTCTTTTGCCAAAAAACAAAACATATTTTCAAAATCATACGGAGAGATATGAGAGATAGGTAAGATACGAAACCCTAGTGAGAGAAGCTCTGGCCTTCGTGTGAGATGCCCGATCCCCCTCCTAGGGTGGCTCCGCCACTGTCAATTCCACCGGTGAATAATGTACGGAAGAATAAAACTTTTGCAGAAGTGCTGGTTGATCGCTCAGACCCTCCTCTTTCCGTGAAGACACCACACCTATGCGATATAAAGGATTACCAGCTATTAACTTCCCTGAAGAGGAAATTCGCACCTTGGCTGATCATCATAAACGTGTATTGGTTGGTTATTTTTATAAAAGCCATCCTAGTTTAACGGTTATTCGCAAATCCTTTGAGATAATTGGCTTTTCAGGAACTTTTCATCTTGGACTGATTGATCTTAAACATATTATTATTCGCTTTGAATCTGATGATGATTTCTTTAGATGTTGGAACAAACAATCGTGGTCTATTCGGGGTAGTATTATGTGTGTCACTAAATGGACACCGGAGTTTCGTCTTAATGTCGAGTCTCCGATTGTCCGTGTTTGGATTGGTTTTGAAGGCCTGCCCCTCCATCTCCAGGACAAAAGGGCTCTGTTTGAAATTGCAGGGCTTATTGGTAAACCCCTTAAGATGGACGCTGCCACGGCCAGACTCTCTCGTCCATCTGTTGCACGAGTGTGTGTTGAAATTGATCTTACACACGAGCTTCCACAGAAAATTTGGATCCAATTTGGATCAACAGGCTTTTTTAAGTCAGTCACTTACAAGGATAAGCCTGATTACTGCAATCTATGTCTTCATTTAGGGAATTCAGCTGCGAAATGCCCCAAAAAGAATAATAATCATGCTGTTATGCAGTCTACTGATACAACAAAAGCTGCAGGTCCTCTTAATTTAGCAACTGGGAAAGGGAAATGGGTTGCTAAACAGCCACAGCAATTACAAATTACAAATGGAGAGACTGAAAATACTTTTAAAAAGGTGACAGACCCATCTTCTTCCAAGCAAAGGGGGTTAGATGCCTCCTCCAGGATCCTGAGTTAATTTACCATGACCCGGAACCTGAGCCAATTCTGACTGGGAAAATGCAGTTCAAAATGAGGAGAATACACAGGTTACATGGCTAATAGCTGAACTATCTGGCATCAACAATACCAAACCCGTTGGGCCTCTAATTGATGATTCTCAGCTGCAAATGCTTAATGAGGAATTGGAATTTGACCAAGATCTAGCCTGCAAAGATTACTCATCAGACAATGGGAACCCTAAAACCATAGAGGACACTAAATGTTGGAAAGAAGACCTTCCCAATATCAGAAAAAAGGTTCAATTCATTGTTCAACAAAAGGAGTTACATGATGCCAACAAAGAGAGCAGAAATAATAATAATACACAAGAAGAAGCTGGTTTCATTGTGGTTAGAATAAAAGGTTTTAAGCAAAAAAAAAACTACAGAAGCAACCTCAATGATAACCAGAACTGCTGCTAAAAAACTTGCCAATGCCAACAAAACCCAACAGATTACAGCTTTAGAGCTCTCACAAGCTACCTCCCCTACATGTTCTCAATGAATTGTCTATTCTGGAATTTAAGAGGGATAGAAGGTGCTGCTTCTAGGTTATTCTCTCTAATTCAACTTAGGAATATTCAGTTACTTGTGGTTATTGAACCTATTGTACATATTAATAAAGCTGAGCATTATATGAGGCAACTGGGATTTAATCAGGTTCTTGCTTTTGAGGTGAATAAGGTCTGGATTTTTTGGAATGATTCTCAGTTCCAAGTTGATATGATTGAATGTCATTCTCAATTATCACACATTAAAGTTAAGTCAGTTATTTTTTATGGTTATATCACTGCCATTTATGGCAATCATAACTACATTCAAAGGAGAATATTGTGGGACAGTTTAAAGCTTTTTTCTACTCAAATCAAGACTTCATGGATTGTGGGTGGAGATTTTAATTGTATTACATCCCACTCTGAACATTTTGGTCACTCTATACCTCACTTGAGTAGTGTGATGGATTTTTTTAATTGTATTGCTGATTGTAATCTGATTGATCTTCCTTTTAGTGGTACTAAATTTACTTGGATTGGTGTTAGATCAAATGACAGGCTTTGGAGGAGACTTGACAGGGTTTTATTTAATGATAAGTGTGTGGATTTCTTTGATCATATTCAGATTACACATCTTAGTAAAACTCCCTCCGATCATTCACCTTTATTGGTTCAACTCACAAATAAAGGTCTTTCTGGACCCAAACCTTTCAGATTTCAAAATATGTGGCTTGGCCATCCTACTTTCATGGAATTTGTTGCTAATAGATGGAAGTCATATAATACTGGAAAGGGCATGCTGGGTTTGGTCTATAAACCGAAGAGTTTGAAACATGTCTTAAAGATTTGGAACAAAGAGACTTTTGGCAATATTTTTGATGACATCAGAAATTGTGAGCAACAAGTATTAGATGTTGAAATTTGTTTTGAAAACAATCCTACTGAAGCTACAAGATCTAATTGGTCTATGAAAAAGACTCTTCTTCTCTCCAAATACAAACTTGAAATAAAGTTTTGGAAGCAAAAAGCTCATCTTAGTTGGCTTAAAAGATGGTGATACTAATTCTCATTTCTTTCACTCTTACGTGAAAATCAGGAATAGGAAACAACAGATTACTTCTATTCAAACCTGTGCAGGGAACATGGTTAATACTTTACGTGAAATGGGGGCAGCAGCAGTTCATTATTTTTCGAATCTCTATACTCAGGAACAAGTGGGAGATCCAGATGAGATCCTGCATTTTATACCCAAATTACTAGAGGAAGAAGATAATTAGGCTTTACTTAATCTTCCTAATGCTGATGAAATTAAGGCTGCAGTCTGGTCTCTAACTCAAAATGGTGTTGCAGGGCCTGATGGGTATAATGGAAAGTTTTTTAAAAAGTGTTGACAGATTGTGTGTGATGATGTTATTAGTGCAGTTCAAGACTTCTTTCTTGGGGTTCATGTTCCTAAAGGGTTGTCTAGCACTCTTATTGCCCTTATTCCCAAAAAGGATAATCATGTCTCTTTTATAGACTTTAGACCTATTTGCCTCTCAAATTTTATTAATAAGGTTTGCACAAAGGTCCTCACTAATAGGATGTCAATTCTTATGCTCAAGGTGATCTGAAGTGAACAAATTGGTTTTATGAAGGGGCTAGACATGGCAAATCACATTTTAATAGCTCAAGAGATGGTGCATGCTATTGATAAGAAAGTCAGGGGTTCCAATGTGATCATAAAATTTGATATAGCTAAAGCCTTTGATAGGCTTTCTTGGAGTTTTCCTACCAGAGTTCTACAACAGTTTGGTTTTAGTAATCAGGTTGTTAGGATTATTCTTAATAATCTGCAAGCTACCTACCTTCCTGTTCTAGTGAATGACACTAAGCCATAGGAACATGCTCTCTCATTGATTTACTCTCTGGACTCCCCCTTAACTAGAGCACTCGGTATGCTTTGTCATTGTTAGGCACCAGGGAGGATAACATTGAACACTCCCCCTAAAATGTTGCAACCTTTGAGAGATTCCTTGCTTTATCGGTGTAAGGCGTCAGGAGGAGAAAACTAAAACTCTCCCTCAGAATGTGCAAGGTTTGATTGCTCACAGCTTGTCATACCCGCCATGTGTGTGGAGTAATTTGAACAGGTACCACACATGATGGTTTTCCCTTAGCTCATCATTTGGAATTTCAGCACGTTTGAGGATCACACACTGTTGATGAGTTAGGGAGGCTTCAACGGTTGATTGTTGATTGTTGTAAGATGACCGTTGACGTGAGGTTGATTAAATTATCTACGATTTTCAGACCTCTACAGTGTAGTTTAGAAAAACTTTGACCTTAGGTTTTACTTTGGATGAATTTGAACAGATTTGCCTAAGTTTTGACCTTGACATCGGTGATTTAGAAAGTTTGTCGGAAAACGAACGATTTGGCCCTCAAGGACTGCGCGTGAGGGCGCGTGAAAAGGGGTTATGGGGTAAACCCTGAGAGTAAATGTAGATCTTTTCGTTAGCTTTCCAACAAAAACAAAATCGCTTAAATCGGATCACCGAGTCAAAAGTTATGGCCAAAACAGTGCGATGTCGCTGAAAATCTCGAAATTTTGAGTTTTTGGAGAATTTCTTCGAAGTTGAGGTTCTCGATGTTGAATATCGAGAACAGGTGGGATTAAGGAAAATTCTAAGGCAATAACTCGAAATCCTAATCTCGTGGTTTAAATCTCGAGATGACAATCTCGAGGTTTAAACTTCGAGATCACAATCTCGAGGTTTAAACTTCGAGATCATCACAATCTTGAGGTTTAAACTTCGAGATCACAATCTCGAGGTTTAAACTTCGAGATCACAATCTCGAGGTTCAAACTTCGAGATCACAATCTCGAGGTTCAAACTTCGAGATCACAATCTCGAGGTTCAAACTTCGAGATCACAATCTCGAGGTTCAAACTTCGAGATCACAATCTCGAGGTTCAAACTTCGAGATCACAATCTCGAGGTTCAAACTTCGAGATCACAATCTCGAGGTTCAAACTTCGAGATCACAATCTCGAGGTTCAAACTTCGAGATCACAATCTCGAGGTTGAAACTTCGAGATCACAATCTCGAGGTTTAAACTTCGAGATCACAACCTCGAGGTTTAAACTCCGAGATCACAACCTCAAGGTTTAAACTCCGAGATCACAACCTCGAGGTTTATACTCCGAGATCACAATCTCGAGGTTTAAACTCCGAGATCACAATCTCGAGGTTTAAACTTTGAGATCACAATCTCGAGGTTTAAACTTCGAGATCACAATCTCGAGGTTTACACTTCGAGATCACAATCTCGAGGTTTAAACTTCGAGATCACAATCTCGAGGTTTAAACTTCGAGATCTTAATCTCGAGTTTGCCTCAAAGAATAATGGCGAAATCCACCTGCAAAACAAACCTTGAGACTTCGAAATCTTCAGAATTTCAAGTTGTTTGGAACATCGAAAACTTTGGAGTTTCGAAAACCTCATAATATCGAAAACTTGTTGTTTGAGAAACATCAGAACATCGAAAACTTCTAAAAACTTTGATAAGCAGGGAATCATCCGAATATCCTATAATGTAAAGCTTCGATGAAATGCGAATAATGTCAAGCTTCCAAAAATTCTGAGTTTCAAGAAACTGCAAACTTTGAAAGATTCAAAACATCGAGAAATTCCTAAAATCTCGAAATCTTTCAGAATGTCGAGATCTTCAATATCGAAATCCCAAATTTCGAAGTTTCGTAAACCTAAAATGTCGAGATCCTGCAAAATTAAAATTTCGAATTTTGAAAAACTGAAACCCGTTCTGGATAGCCCTGAAGGTCGAGATTCTCCCTGAATCAGTTTCAAGTCAAAATCGTTTCTGCAGCCATGTAAAATCAGAATCTCGAGATCCTAATGAAGAGATCTTCGAAATTTAAAAATTGCAGAAATCGAAAATGAAGATATGATGTAAAATCGTTTTGAAGAGGCGATTCCAACAGTATAATTTTTATAGATTTTCGTTCACAAACAAGATTACAGGAGAAAATCTCTATATCAAAGAAAAATAGAAGAAAAGCATAGCACTTCTTCGTTAGATTCGAAAAATCGCAGATACATTCAACCTGTTTCACGCCTCCGCTGTGATACCAAGTGATAGTCCCTTTTCTTTAACAAACAAACAACCATAGCAGATAAAGAAGAAACAGATAGAAAGATATGAGATGAAAACCAAACCTGGTATACTGTGATAATGGTTGCTGCTCTCCCTTGAGAAGGAGAGCAGCGGCAAACCCTCTCTCTATCTCGCCTCCAACTCTCGAAGCTTCAGAATTCTTAGGGTTTCCATAAGTTAGCCTCCTTTTATAGGAGAAGTTGGCTAACTTATGGATTACAAAGAAGCTAATGGGCTGATATACATTTGTGGCCCATGTTACACGTTTAACTAATAACTACACAAAATACAAAGATATTTAATTAGATTGGACATCATAAAATATTCCTAACATTGGTCAAATTAAAGTTATGTTATCCCAAGGAGGAAGGGGGATTGGATATTAGGTCTCTTCATGATGTGGAAAAGGCTTTTTCTTTAAAACTTTGGTGGAAAGGGAGAACATCTGATATGCACTAATTAGTAGTGCATAAATGTATATTTTTATGATTGATTTGTGTGTATTGTTTACCATTTTATTTAGTTTGTAAACATTTGTGTGAATTTAGTTGTAATTGTATTTTAGTCTTTATTTATAAGTTGTATAGTTAGGATTTGTGGTGTTGGAAAGGAAGACTTTGAAGAGAAGAAAACAAGAAATTTGACTGCCCAGGAGTAAAACCCGATCGGGTAGAAACCCCCACCCGGTCGGGTATGATTTAACAGACGAAATTGCCAAGAAAATCACTGGACCTGGTCGGGTCCCCTACTTGACCCGGTCGGGTCAGATGTGACCCGAGACAAAATGACGTGCGAAGATCACCAGAACGTGGCGGATTATCTGATTTTGACCGGACCCGGTCGGGTAAGTACTTGACCCGGTCGGGTACCCGGCCAAAGGTGTTGAAAAACACCTATAAATAGCACTCTTTTTCGTCTCTAAAAATAATCCCTTCTTCCATACTCCTAAGCTCAGTTTAGAATAACATTTCTTATATTTTTATAGCATGTTTAGTCTCCAAATGAGGAGCTAAACCCTTCCATCTTGGTTTTGCTACTTTGAAGCTTAATGAATTTGTAAGTTGTGAGTTATTTTCTTTAATCTTCTTCCTTGAATATTAATTCTTCCTTTCAAATGCTATTTCTGTATCAAAGTTGGGGAGTGTTACTAAGATGACAATTAGTTAACATCTTGACATTGGTTATAGTAATAGTTATTTCTTCTTATATGTTAATATTGGGGAGTGTTACTAAAATAACAATTAGTTAACATCTTGATATTAATCATAGTAGGATTCATATATTTTAATATTCTTCCTTGAGTATTAATTAATTCCTATTCATATTTCATGTTAATATCTTAAACATTACTTAAAGTATCAACTAGTATTGTTTCTCATATTAATTATTACTAGAATCAATCGGTTAATACGCTTGTTATTAATCCGGTTCTTTCAACGGTAGTAAACTTGGAATATTAATGCATGCATCTCATGGTTAATATGCCAAGGGGAATTAATTATATTGTTTAAACCAATAAACCGCTTGTGTTGAGGTTATCAATCTCAATCGTTTTCATCTTAAGTTTATTGCTACTATCAAGTTAATATACGGCGCTTGTTCTATATTGACTCGATAGTAAGTTTTATTAATGAACGCATCTCGTTATTAATAACTACCCTCGATGAACTGGATATACTCCTCGATTGAGTATTCGAGAGGAAGATAGTTAAAGATATAACCGGGATCGACGAACATTTCATTAAGTGGATAAAAGCAAAACCAAACCTCCACATCTATTAATCAAACTCATATAGGTTGTTCATCTTAGTATATTTAAATCAAACAAATCTAAACCCCTCTTGATACTACTTATGTAAAAGAAAAGTATTCCTTTCCCTGTGGATACGAACCTTACTTCACTATACTACGTATTAGTGTTTTATTGATAAATTATTTTGAGTGCACCTCACGATAAGTGCACGTCAACATCTTCCAGTCTTTGGTTAGAGTTTATGAAAGCAAGATACCCTAGAAATGGGTATATGGGGATTAAAATCTCTGACTCACCTATTTGGAGAAGGTTGTGTTCAGTTTATGATCTGGCCACTACTTTGATTGACTCTACAGATTCACATTTCACCTCTAAAGTAACAAGTGATGGTCAGTTCACTCTAAAATCTGCCTATGATGTCATTAGACAGTTTCAATGGAGATTGTTCAAAGGTATTTTGCCAATTAGTGACACTATGGGTCGTTTTAATAAGGTTATCCATCCCTCAATCTGTCCTCTCTGTAGGAGCAATGTGGATTCCACTGTTCATGTCTTTTTGGAATGTAGCTTCTCTAAACATATTTGGTCCTACTTTGCTCAGATTATGTCTATTCCTATGCCTGTTCACTATTACTCCATTCGTACCATTTTTCTTATATGGTGGTTAGAGGCTGGAAGTAAAAACCTTATTGATATATTCAAGCATAATCTCCCTGGGATAATATGCTGGAATATTTGGAAGATTTATACCGATCTGGTTTGGGGATCAGGCTCTAGGGTTCCTACTCATGCTCACACAATATGGCAGATTAAGGTCTACACTCAAAATTGGGTTTTAAGTTTGTCTACCGAGAAGATTGGCAAGATTGATAGAATCTTATTTGAAGAACAACTTATTCCTCTTGGTTTTAAGCATAATCAGAAACTTTTCAAACATGTTCGTTGGTTGAAGCCGAATCAAGGAATGAAGTTGAATATTGATGCAGCGTTTACTCATGGCTCTGCTTCGGGTGGCGCAATATTGAGGAATCAAGGTGATGACTTGATTCGAGCTTGTGCATTTCCGATCTTGGCTGCCTCTTCCTTGGAAGCAGAACTGATTGCGACAACGATGGCAACACGGTGGATGATTGATGAGGGATATCGGAACTTTCAGGTGGAGTTAGATGCAGAAACTGCGGTTAATATTCTCTCAGGTAGAAGCAACGTTAATGCTCTCGCAAACAACCTTGTTGATTTCAAGCGATTGTGTTTTAGGAAAGGGGTTACCTTCTGACACATTTTCAGGGAAGGGAATAGGCCAACCCACTTTCTTGCTGCTCATTATCCGGCCCATTTCATTGTGTGGACTTCTTCTGCTATGCTGCCCGGTCCAGTTAGAACTGAATTTAATTTTGATCTCTTTAATATTCCTTGTATTAGATGGCTTGTATAATGTCCTGTTTATTTTTTTACTTGGAAGGTTTGGTTTGGTCATCCTCTCATTTGTAATGTTATTCTCTCTTTTTTAATAAAATCTGATAAATGTTCCTCGACACTTACCCCACTGATTTTGGTGGTTTACCTTCCGGGTTAAAAAAAATTCAAAATCATACTGAAAAAGTGATTTGGATAAGTGATCGGATTAATGGTTAATGTAGGCTGAAAAAGCGATTCGGATAAGTGATCGGATTAATGATTGTATATGACAATCAAGGGCCCATTTAGTAATTATGCAAGATGCAGACTTTACTGAAACCGCTGAAATTATGATTAATGAATGATTTGAATTTGCTAAAATACAGATAAATTATGTTCAAAATAAATATAACAATAAAATTAAGAAAGTATTGCATAGAATAAAGCTACAAGCTTACAATTGCCTTCCTCGGCAATGCGAGTCAATTCAATCATATTAAATCTATACTTATGAACTACGTAGTACGAAGTACTTATCAAATACTCCTCCTTTTACAATTTTGTCAAATCTGATTGATGGATCAGCGACATGGGTAGCCGGAATCTGAGAACATAGGAGAGACTGAAAAGTGATCAGGTATGAAATTGAGCAAAATAATATTCCCTCCGATTCCTAAAGAAGTTCCACATTTGACTTCACACATATTAAGAAAATAAATTTGACTTTACTGTGGAGTGCACTGTTTAGCACTGTTTGAACACTGTTTGGCACTGTTTGACACTGTTTTGATGTAGATAATAAGGAAATGTTTGAAAGTGGAACTTAATTTTGAATCTGCCCGAAAAGGAAAGGTGGAACTTGTTTCAGAAACGGAGGGAGTAGTAAGTTTGCACACAGAATTTTGGATCTCTTTCCACAAGCTGGAAGGTGATATTTATACTAAGGGGGAATACTTGGCTAACAAGTAAAAAGATGTTATTCTATTGTGATGAAGACATGTGTCACACGTGTCTAACAGAATAAATGTACTAGTCTAATGGTGTGGTGACACGTGTAAAGGTGATTGGAGAGATACTTGGGATAGATGGTCGATTGGTACTGTGTGTAACAGAATTGTACCAGAATACATGTATGTGTTACACGTGTGCCTCCAGAATATTCTTAATTCTTAACTGCCGGAGTGATGTGGCCTTCGAATAGTGCTGAAATGTCTAAGTACACATATGGTTAGTGAGATCCCGAGCTCCATGAGGTGAGAGCTCGGGCATACTGAGCTCATTCAAGATGATTTGATTCTGGTCTCCAGTTTTTCTGGTGGGGTCATTTCTGTATATCCGTTGACTTGTGTCCCTGTTTGAGGTCAGATCTGGTACCGACCTTGGTGTGTTCGAGGTCGACCTCAAATTTGGCTTTATGTTGGTGATCTGGGAGCCCGATGTTGCGCCGCCCTCGGGTGGGTCGAGGTCGGCTTCCAGGGGCGGATCTGGCTCTGGGCCAAGGAGGGCCCAGGCCCACGCTAAAAAAATAATACCTCCGTCCCTTAAAACTTTGCCGAAGTTGACCAGCACGGAGAATAATAAAGTAAAAACAGTGTGGTTACGTTTGTGCAGAGGAGAGAGAAATAACAGAAACCACAAAATAATTGATTAAAAGGGAAAGTGGCAAAATTTTTTGGGATGTCCCAAAAAAGAAAGATGGCAAAGTTTTAAGGGACGGAGGGAGTATTAGTGTGTGTGTGTGTGTGTGTGTGTGTATGTATATGTATATGTATATGTATATATATATATATATATAGAGAGAGAGAGAGAGAGAGAGAGAGTGCCGCTCTAGTTAGGAGCTCCTGACCGGAATATACGTGTGGAATTTACTGTTTGGAGCGATTTCTGATAGAATTTTTTGATGAAATGTTTTGAGAATGTTCTTCATCAAGTCTAGTTTATCCCCACCAAATTTCAGCTCACAATTAAATATATTATTGAAAGCTACTACACAAAACTATACATATAAAAGTGCAGTATTTTGAGAATGCCTTTAGCGTTCACATGCATGTGCATGACCAAGGGTAGGGTGGATTTTCATGATTTTAATTCGTAGGGTTGATGCATAAAATTTGTATGTGTATATATTGCATTAAAACTCAAATCCCTACATGCATAGTTTAAATTAAATCAAACTTCTTAAGGCTCCATTTACAAGATACGGATCATCTAATAAACTAATAAAACCAAAATTCTGAGAAACATAACTCTAGATATTACTACCTCCGTGTCAAAAAAAATTATCATTTTCAAAAACCAAAATGCATCCAGACCTTAATATATAGAGTTATCATTTTGATAATTCTAGATATTACTGTCATATTTTCATTCCTAAATCATAATTTAACATATTATTGTTCCCAAAATATAGTTTGACATATACAGAGTATTTGTATTAGATATTACTAGTATTAAACTTTAGATATTTATTGTCTAATACTCCGTATCTCCTATGATATACTACGTACTATCGTATGTTTGTTTGATGATACCACAATGTACCGATTATTACAACATTTGCCATTTAAACAATTAACCCAAAATCAATTGGCGTTCTCAATCATTAATCCTTTTTCAACCAAACACAACTAAATCCCAAAATTTTTCAAAAAAATAAAAAAATACTAAATCCCTAAAGACACAACATTTAAATCCATAAAATAAAATTTTTAAATTATGTACCTACAAACTTATGAGGTAGATTGCATTCTACCGCAATAAAGTGCCTCTTATTCTTTTGCCAAAAAAGAGCTATGTTTTCAAAACCCGGTCACCGGAAAGTGATTCAGATAAATAACCGGATTATAAGTTAATCTCGGCTGAAAAGGTAAGCCCGGTCGATGTAAGGGATTGTAAGTTCAGTGGACTACTTTTTAACATATAAATTGAAAATTTTAAAAGAAAAAACATATAAATTACGTAATATGTATAATTACATGAGATTAAAACTGTAAATGGGAAAATATTACTATCTCCGTCCCGCTATGATTGTCCCGTTTTACTTTATCGGTCCGTCCCAATAAGATTGTCCCATACCAAATTTGACAAAGTTTGTGTGGCTATAAATCATTCTTACTTTATTCTTACTTTATCAATTCAATATCAATCACATAAACCAATTTTTATTGGTTTGCGTGTCACTTCCTCTTGTCCCATTGTTAGCGGGATGAAGGGAGTATCATTTATAGTCTAAATGCTTATGTTTTACGGATTATATGATATTCAAGAGCCCATTTAGTAACTACGCAATCGGCTGGCTCTATTGACACTGTGATTGAATCGGTTGAATATATTGATATACGAAAATTTATGTTTAAAATATATATTACAAACAAAATTAAGAAAATGATGCATGAAATCAAGCTAAATTTGTCCTCTATAATTAATATCTACCACATACTCCGTAATTCAGTGTGCAAAATTAAAAATCATGAACTATTTATCAAAAAGTAGACTTAAATTTTCTATATTGACAGTTAACATATGTTGGGGTTTCGTATAGGGGGTGATAATCGAGTACTTGAATTGCTTAAAGATCGTGTAAATTCACTTTCCGAATTGATGTTTCTCACCTATGCCTGGGTTACAAGAAATTCAATCTAGAAGAATCCTTAAAAACACTCAAGAACTTAATTAGGCACAAGAACTACATCATAAACTAGAGAGTATATGAATTGTTTTCTTTAATTTGAGTGCCAAAGTGATGAAGATATGTCGTATATCTTGTATCACCCTTCTCTGTATGAAATATGATGATATATATTCGTATTAACCGTTCCAAGCAGTTACAACCCGTTTAGGAATAACCGTGGCAGTTTCTGGAAAACTGCACGAAATTGCCCAAACGCTCTAGACCTCGGTCTAGAACAACAGAGTTGGTCTACGGAGTGTTCTACCTCGTGTTCTACTATCATAAACATCTTGGAATAAAACTTGTTCTCATGGGCGGATCTATGTAGGGCCTAGGGTGGGCTCTAGCCCAGCCCAACCCAATTTTTTTTGTTAGTATAGAAAGAGAATTAATTTTCAGCCCACCCAAAAATTAAAACTCAACCCACCCCAAGTCTACAAAGAAGTGTTCTAAGAAGCTATAAAAGCAAAAGGCTGCCCAAACTTTGTTTAAAGCCCATAGTCATGGGAACAAATGATCCCGAGAACAAATGATCCCGATGCGTAATAATAGAGCTTGGTGTGATTGCACCAAGAAGTGGTTTATATATAGGACACTCAGGAGGGTGAACCATCCTTGCAGTCGGTGTGGGATAAATTGAGGAACAAAACTTTACATACAGAGTATTAAACAATCGTATGTAGTTGGTGTTTGGAGCCAGCTGCAAATTATGCAATCCCATCTCACCCACTCACCCACACCATCAATGAAAGCACTTTATATTACAAGTTTACAATATTATTTTACAACATAAAATTTATGATTAATATTATATTATTATTATAGTACTGTTATTATTATATGAATATTACTATTATTTGACCGAAGTCACCATGAGTAACTTTTATAAGCATTAAAATTTAAACATAATTATAATCATTAAAATAACTAAGTTACTCTTTATCAACTATCCTTATTTGGTCATATACTATTTCTATTATTATTATTATTATTATTATTATTAAATTATTATTATTATTTTAATAAAATTAGGCTTTTTCCATCACCCAAGTTCATTATCTAGTTCTAATTTTTGATGAAGCATGGTAAGAACTACTATTTGAGATTTTTAGAACCGTAGAAGTATACTTTTGTTACAAAGTGACTAACAAGCACAAAGGAGAAGCGGGAAGGACTCAACTCAGTAAAGCGACGAAGCCACGATGTCACAAACACAGGCACCCAGCCGCGCCGCCACCTGCTTTTCTGTCCTCTATGTCTGCGGTCGATCGTCGGTGTCCCTCTGGAGTCCGACACTCCAGCCTGTAGCTCGTTGTGGCTCTGCCCCTCTAGTCTATTCGAGTCCGACTAGCTGCCTCTAGCCGAGTCTAGTTGTCGAGCCATCCACACATACTCTTATACTCTTTTAATCTATTATTTTGTGCATTAATTTTATTTAATAGTTATGTAATTCTATTTGATTATTAATTTAATTTATGCTCAAACTCGGCTTGAATAAAATAGATATATGAACTCTATTTGTTTAGTGTTCAAATATATTTAAAAAATTGCAATGAAAATGTTTAAATTTTAAGATGAATAAAATTTATTCCTATAATTTACGAGTTATTGATAGACTCGAGTCCGGATCAAACCGAATACCACTATGCTCGAACTCAGCTTGAACAACTATTCGAACTCAAAATCTAGCTCGTGTTCGAGTTAAAAAAAGCTTCTTAAGCTCAGATCACTAAATTAAATTCGAAATCACACTCGAATTCGCGTAGTTCGAAAAAAACTCAATTCGATTACGGCCCTAAGCAGCCTAAGCTAAACTTTTTGTTTGCAATAACAATTTTTTTCCTGCTAAGCTCACTCACTCTTCATTCCTGGATCCGCCCCTGCTTGTTCTTATATACAAGTGTGCACTGCACACCTACTAGCTTGTATTAGAACACGATTCTAATCCCCATTAACACTCCTGTCATTTTCAATTACACAAAACGGCCGGTGACACTTAAATCACCAACAACATATTCATGACCAATCATTATGGAGTGGATTTTATAAGTTTTTATTCATAGAGTAAAATTTGAATGTGTATATATATATTGCATTAAACCCAAATCCCTACATGCATAGTTTATATTTAATCAAAAACTTGAAGGCTCCATCGGAACGATCTATATTAATATTAACTAAAACCAAAATTCGGAGAAACATAACTCTGGTATGAAAATACTTTGTAAAGTTTACATTTGTGATGAAGCAAAAGCCCGCCTACAGTCCACTCAAGGGCTCGCCGGTGGGACCTAGGGTTTGAAATGCATCCTCAGGTGGAATTGGGAGATCCGGAAATGGGAAATTAGGGATCCCTAATCCTGACCCGGGAAATGAGAAATCTGGAATATCCGCGCCCGGTTCTTGTGGAGGAGAATCGGGAATCCCGAAACCGGGAATGCCTGGAATACGCGGAAAAGGGAAGCCAGGAATAATCGGAATTCCTTCCGGATTTGATTCTGAGGGAATCTCAGGAGCTCCCGGAAGAGGAAACCCGGGAATATTCGGAATTTCACCGGAAATCTCAGGAGCTCCCGGAAGAGGAAACCCGGGAATATTCGGCCAATCTCCTAATAAATTCTCTTCAGAGTCGCCACCTCCATTTTCTTGGGTAAGAGTCCTTGAGATTTTAAGATCACGAGCGCCAGTGTAGCTCACTAGGTACAGGGCCAATAAGAAACGCAGTAAAATGATTTCCTTTGAAGAAAAATATTGAATCTTCATTTTGTTGTCAGCGATATAAAAGGAAATGAGGTTAATAATCATTTGTATCTGTGCCATCTGCTTATATAGCCGAACAGTACCCATAAATAATTTATAGAACCATTAATGCATCCAACTGTTCCTCTCTATCTGAAGAATATTACATGTAAGATTTTGATGATTTTGACTAAGTGAACGCTTACATGGAAATGCATTCAATTCGTTTTTCTCTAGTCCGTATTTGTATGGTCACATGGTCCCAAAATGAAAAATACGTAGTACATTTAATTATGACCCTACTTTCAAACATACTCTGTATTCGTTTTTTGTCTGTGAATCCGGTTCACAGACAATATTTTGTTTGTGCAAAACATTATCTATGAATCGATGTTCACAGACAAAAAAAAGCATTCACAGACATAGATGTGTACAAAAGTGTGTATAAGAGTGTGTACAAACATTATTTTTGACAAAAAATATACTCATTCTTTTGTTATTTTTCTATTAAAATAACCACTCCTTTTCTACTCAAATATACAGAGTAATTTTTAGTTCCGTCCATTTCCTCCTTTTCTACACAAATTTAAATTACACCATTTTTACTTTTTCTATTTTTTTTCTAATATAAAAATTGGAAACATTCAATGAGACAGAGGTGATGTAAAGAATAAAGTCATTACGAGTCTATTTGGCATCACTCAAATTGATTGAATCAGTTTATTCTACGGAAATTTATGAAATTCTGACTGAAGTGACTGGATTGGCCGATTTTGTTGATTTATGAAAAAAAATTATATTTAAACTATTTTTTATTAATAAAATAAAGAAAAATATATATAAATAAATAGCTAAAATAATCAACTACAGTAACATCAGCCAATACAGACAAAATATTAACTTCAACCTTTTTTTTTTATTATGACACAATTCGGCGCGTGAAATCAAAATTACGTGTTTGATGAAAAAGTTGCCCAATAAATCTGATAAGCCCAAAAACATGCTCACTAGACAAACTCTAAGGGGCTGTTTTACTTTCGACTTAGGCTATGTTTGGCAAGTCATTTTAGTTCTTAATGAGCTGAATTTTATTAAATCCAGTCAATAATTTCAATTGTAGTGGTGTTTGGATAACAGACTACAAGGGGCTGAAGTTGAAAAAATCGGGCGGCATTACAACGCTACCAAATGAAGCGTCTAACTTCAGCCGTATTTATAATAGACCTCCGTTCCTAAATTAACCCTTCTCTTTTTCGCTGCATGAGTGCATCTTTCACCCCTTCACCGGCATAATTCCTTATTTGGATGATTGCTTTCTCTGTCAGCAATCTCTTGACCGTCGTAGTGGCATCTTCATCACTTCATTTACATATTATTTAGCCGACCTGCTTCTTTGTAGTTAGAGTTTGATTTTTATAATATTACAACTCATTTCGGTGAGATTCTTAGTAAATTGAAAGCGGAAACTGCTGAGGGAAAATTGCAACTCAAGAAAAAAGCTTTTCTCTTTTAAGCGACGGTCAACCACACAGTTGAGGGTCTGAGTGATATAGCAAATAGTTATTAACTGAATTCACACGTGTATAACTACTTTACTAAAGTCGGTTAATAGCTCTTAGCAGCTCTATTAGATATAAAAGGAAGCTGGTCATTGTAATCTGTACACTTTTGCTCATTCAATTCTATCAATAATATCTTCCGCTCTTCCTGTACATCTTGTTGCTCAAGAAACCAGTTCTGGACTTGGGTAGAGAATTGTTGTTTTCACATTAATTCTCATTTCATCTGATTTTTCAGTTTAATTCTTGTTAATATAGAATTACTGTATTAAATTGGTATCAGAGCTTCGAACCTCGGAAGCGCTACCGCCATGACTCAAACTCGATCTCAAGCAGCACACAAGGAGGTGACAGTTCAAGAAGTAGAAGAATCTATGAATTCCAGATTCATAGCTTTGGAAGATCACTTAAGCAAGAAGATCGATGCAAAAATGGAGAATCAGTTCACACATATGAGCCTGAAGTTTGATGATTCCTTAGCTACAAAATTTGCTGAACTTTCAAAGGAAATTTTTGAAATTATGGAGACGATGAACAATAGGAGCTCGACTTCAACTCAGGTGAACCGCACACAAACGAATCCAGGATATTCAGGACTGACAAGATTATCTAGACTGGATTTTCCAAGATTTGGAGGAACAAATGTTAAAGATTGGTTGTTCAAATGTGAACAGTTCTTTAATATTGATCGGACTCCGGAAGACATTAAGGTAAATTTGGCATCAATTCATTTGGAGGATAAGGCTGCTTGCTGGCATCAGTCTGTAATGGTTTCAGAACAAAACAGAGGTATGATTCTTGATTGGCCTAGATACAAGTTGTTAGTAACTGAAAGATTTGGTGAAGTTATAGATGATCCAATTGCTGATCTCATGAAACTAAGGGAAACTGATGGAATCATTGCTTATAATGAGATTTTTGAATCAATAAGAACTCGCGTAAATCTATCTGAAGAACATTTGATGAGTGCTTATTTGGCGGGTTTAAGAAATGACACACAAATGCATATAAGGATGTTCCAACCTCAGTCTATTCGTCAATGTTTTACCCTGGGTAAATTGTATGAAATGGCTCATCCTAAAACAAGTTCTGTCAGTGGGAATCCAGGCTTTGGTAGAGGAAATTTTAACAGAAATGATGAAGGGGGAAAGAAGACTTCATTTAATAACATACCTAAAGCTGGAACTGTATATAAGGAAGGAAATAATCAGAAGTCAGTTGATTTGACAAAAGGGAATAGAAAAATTCTCACTGCAGCAGAGATGAGTGAACGAAGGGCCAAAGGATTATGCTATCAATGTGATGAACCATATACACCTGATCATTATCTCAAACATAAGAAAAACCAGCTATTTTTAATTGAGATAGATGAAGAGGATGTGAATCCAGAAGAAGAGGTGTTAATACAAGAAAATATTCAAATTTCTGTTAATGCAATGGCTGGAGTATCTCAGTATAGTACCATGAGAGTCAAGGGAATGCATGGTAAAAGGGCACTCTTCATTCTAATAGACTCTGGCAGTACACATAACTTTATAGATCAAAGGATAGCTGAAAAGCTAGGTTGCAACTTGATTAACAATGGGCTGGCCAGAGTTACTGTAGCAGATGGCAACACCATTGATGTAACATCCAGAGTAGAAGGGTTTGAATGGACATTCCAACAAACTCCATTCACAACTGATCTTATGGTTATTCCATTAGGAGGTTGTGATATGGTTTTAGGAGTCCAATGGTTGGAAACCTTGGGAAAGATCTCTTGGGATTTTAAAGAGCTCACTATGACATTTAAGGTATCCAACAGGAAATTAGTATTACAAGGAATCAAGCAAGGATCTGTGAGGGAGATCAAAGCTAAAGAAATGAATAATGTCTTAACTCAGGTGGGGCAAATTGCTATGATCTGTGTAAGAGAATATACAACGAAAGTCACAGATTGTTTTCTAACAACCATGGAAGTTGATAGTGAAATTCCAGATGATATTTCTCAGTTGCTGACTGAATTTGAAGACATTTTTCAAGAACCTAAAGAGCTACCACCATTCAGAGAAGGACATGATCATAAGATTCCTTTAATACAAGGTGCTAACCCTGTCAACCAAAGACCTTACAGATATGCTATTTGTCAAAAAAATGAGATTGACAAAATAGTGGATGAAATGTTGGATTCAGGCATTATTCAACCAAGTTCCAACTCATATTCTTCTCCTGTAGTGTTAGTTAAGAAGAAAGATGATTCCTGGAGACTATGTGTTGATTACAGGAAGCTAAATGCCAATACTATCAAAGACAGATTTCCTATACCTCTTATTGAAGATCTAATGGATGAACTGGGAGGATCCAAAATATTTTCAAAGATAGATCTCAGATCTGGATATCATCAAGTAAGAATGAGCAAAGATGATGTACACAAAACAGCTTTCAAAACACACAATGGACATTATGAGTTTGTTGTAATGCCTTTTGGTCTAACTAATGCACCCAGAACATTTCAATATCTAATGAATTCCGTCTTTAGAGCTTTTCTAGAGGAAATTTGTGTTAATCTTCTTTGATGATATTCTGGTTTACAGTGCTTCTGTGGAGGATCATATAATTCATCTAAGATCAGTATTTGAAGTTATGAGAACTAACAAACTGTTTGCTAAGAGGAGCAAATGTGCTTTTGCTGTTAATAGAGTGGAGTATTTGGGACATTACATTTCTGATAAAGGTATATCTACTGATCCAAAGAAGGTTGAAGCTGTATACAACTGGCATGTTCCCAAAACAGTGAAACAACTCAGGGGATTTTTGGGTTTATCAGGATATTACAGAAGGTTTGTAAAGAATTATGGTGTGATTGCTAGACCATTATCTTCTCTTCTTAAGAAAGACAGTTTTAAATGGTCTGAAGAAGCTACTTTGGCTTTCCAGAACCTGAAAATTGCATTATGTCAAGCACCTGTATTAGCACTACCCAATTTTGAAAAGCAGTTTGTGGTTGAGACAGATGCTTGTGGATATGGTATTGGTGCTGTTTTAATGCAAGAGAATCATCCACTGGCTTACATCAGCAAACATTTGAAGGGTAGACAACTACATTTTTCCATATATGAAAAAGAACTTCTGGCTGTTGTTTTTGCTGTGCAACAATGGAGACATTATCTACTCTATACTCATTTTGTTATTAAGACTGACCAGAAGAGTCTTAAGTATCTACTAGAGCAAAGACTGAATACCCCTATACAACAACAATGGCTTCCTAAACTGTTGGAATTTCATTATGATATTCAGTATAAACAGGGCAAAGAAAATCTGGCAGCTGATGCACTATCCAGGATAAAGAGTGCAGATATATTGAGTATGGCCTTAACAGTGGTGGGATCAGATTTGTTACAATCTATTCAACAATGCTACCACACTGATCCTCAACTTCAACAAATCATTGAAGTACTTAAAACAAATCCTGCAGGGAAGAAGTACTACACTTGGCTACATAATCAGCTTAGGAGGAAAGGGAAGCTGGTTATAGGTAATGAGGTAGCATTGAAAGATGAAATACTGAAGTGGCTTCATTGTGCAGGTACCAGTGGTCATTCAGGAAGGGATGCTACAATCCAAAGAGTTAAGGCACTATTTTACTGGAAGGGAATGGCTACTGATATTCAGCAATTTATTAAAAGCTGTAATATTTGCCAGCAAAACAAATATGACAGATCAGCTTCACCAGGACTCTTACAGCCATTACCTATTCCTGAGAGTGTATGGAGTGAAATAACCATGGATTTCATTGAAGGATTACCTCCCTCTTATGGAAAAGCTGTTATTTTTGTGGTAGTGGACAGATTGAGCAAGGCTGCCCATTTTATGTCTCTTTCACACCCTTATTCTGCTGCAACAGTAGCTCAATGCTTCTCAGATCATGTTTTTAAGCTACATGGGTTTCCACAATCAATTACAAGTGATAGAGATGTTGTGTTTATGAGTGATTTCTGGAAAGAACTTTTCACATTACAAGGAGTTTCCTTAAATACTTCAACAGCTTATCACCCTCAAACGGATGGTCAGTCTGAAGTTGTTAATAGGTGCTTAGAAACCTATTTAAGGTGCATGTGCAGTGATCAACCTCATCAATGGAGTAGATGGCTTCCACTGGCAGAATGGTGGTACAATACCACATATCACACCTCCACTCAGCTCACTCCCTATGAAGTAGTATATGGCCAAGCTCCACCTATGCATTTACCTTACTTACCAGGAGAAGCTAAGGTTGACATGGTTGCAAGAAGCCTCCAAGCCAGAGAAGATATGATTCAAATTCTAAAATTTCACTTGGCCAGAGCACAACAAAGGATGGAACATTATGCTAATTTGCATAGGAGTGAAAGGGCATTTGACATTGGAGATTTGGTTTATGTCAAACTGCAACCTTATAGGCAACAAAGTACAGTATCTCGAAATCACCAAAAACTATCTCCCAGGTACTTTGGACCTTATAAGGTGATTGACAAGTGTGGTGCAGTGGCTTACAAACTACAGCTTCCTGATTACTCTCGCATTCATCCAGTGTTTCATGTGTCACAGTTAAAGAAACATGTGGGCAATGCATTGAGTTCTTCAGTTTTACCTTCTGTCATGCCTGATTTATTTGAGAAGAAGCCAATAGCCATTTTGGAAAGGAAACTGGTGAATAGACAGAATAAAGCTGCTACTAAAGTTCTGGTGCAATGGAGCAATCAACCGGTGGAAGAAGCAACATGGGAATTCTTATATGAATTGAAGAAGAAGTTTCCTGATTTTGAACCTTGAGGTCAAGGTTCTTCCACCAGGGGAGATTTGATATAGCAAATAGTTATTAACTGAATTCACACGTGTATAACTACTTTACTAAAGTCGGTTAATAGCTCTTAGCAGCTCTATTAGATATAAAAGGAAGCTGGTCATTGTAATCTGTACACTTTTGCTCATTCAATTCTATCAATAATATCTTCCGCTCTTCCTGTACATCTTGTTGCTCAAGAAACCAGTTCTGGACTTGGGTAGAGAATTGTTGTTTTCACATTAATTCTCATTTCATCTGATTTTTCAGTTTAATTCTTGTTAATATAGAATTACTGTATTACTGAGGCAGTCAACCAAGATTGATTAGAATGAGAAGCTGGCAATGATATATATATATATATATATATATATATGTGTGTGTGTGTGTGTGTGTGTGTGTGTGTGTGTGTGTGTGTGTGTGTGTGTGTGTGTGTGTGTGTGCGCGCGCGCGTATATACACTAAAATTTTACTAAATACGTAGTATATAAATATGAAAATCATTATAATTAATAAATATTTTAATATACAAATACATATACATGTATGTATATATATGTAACTATATCCATGTACATATATAAAAACGAAGTATATACTAAAATTTTAATATTTATTAAATATGAAAATCTTATAATAAATATTTTGTTCTTTTAATAAATTAGTATGTCCTTTAATGTAATTTCAAATTATTCGGCCATTTTTCAGCTCTTTTTGCCAAACAGTTCTACCTCATCCAGTTATAAGTTCAAATTCAACACTTCAATATTTAGCTCCAGACAATAGTCTCTAATTCAGACAATAGTCCATAATTCAGACAACAGCCTCCAGCTACAGCTCATTGTGCCAAACGTAGCCTTAATGGTTTGAATGGAAACAATGACTTATTCGGTCAGGCATATACTCTTGTTTACTTATGACTTATTTTAAAATATGACTTATTCGCTCAGACCATTTTTGACTTAATAGTTCAGCCCAAATTCAGCACTAACCTTTCGACCTCTCTCTTTTTTAACCCTCATTCGTTTCGACCTTCTTCGCTAACCTTTCGTCGCTAACCTTATTAATACTCTTGCCAAGTGACGAATGATAATTGATAAGTTTGGAGTAGCGGCTGTTCGGAATTCCTGGTATGACCCCAAGCAAGTGACTGACCATATCTTACAAGGCCACACAAAGGTGAGTCTACTAAAAGAGAATCTGTTCTTACGGAGTATTATTTTTTGGGGAAATTCCAGGCGACAAACACTATGTAAATTGTATATATAATGATTTTAATAGGATCGCTTTTATTTACAAAAAACATATTTTCCTTTAAATCCACTTTTGTTGTAATCTGTCATACTATCAAATTTACAATCTCTGAGAGTGAAAGGATGGGATGCGGCTCTTGTTGAACACACAGTGTTAATGTTTACATGTTCAAAGTTGATATCAAAGCCACCACTTTCAGAAAGATTGAGTGAAATCTCATGTTCAAATTATTAATCATTTTACTCTTTTCTTTGAACCAGTTAGCATGAAAGTAGAGACTTACATTTGCTGGATTGAAAGACTTTAGGATAAAAGTGATTATGATTCACAAATTCTTTATACAGCCAACTAATAGGAGCAAGAACGGTGTAATGAAAAGCAAAATGGGATGATGAGTTTAGTAATTAGAATCAAATATTTTTAATGAAGATAATTATTTAAAAACTATCGCTCATTTGATATTTATGTTGTTTAAAGTGTTGATCATCACGGGAGACAGAGACCGACTAGTCCCTGCTTGGAACTCTGAAAGATGGTCCCAAGCTATTCCGGGAACTTGCTATGAAATAATCAAGAATTCTGATCACTTGCCTCATGAAGAGAAAGTGGAAGAGTTTATATCTATTCTGGACATATTTTTGCACAGGGTGCTTGATGGGGTGGATCAACCACACATATAAGCAGTAACCTAAAAATAGTAAGAACCACAACCAAGTCCTAGCTCTTATTTAGCTTGGATGGGTGGAAGGAGTGAAGCTGGTAAGCTGGAGGAGTGTTGTGTGTTTGGTTGGTTGGGGGATGATATGCACTAATTAGTAGTGCATAAATGTGTCGTTTTATGTTTGATTTGTGTGGATTGTTTACCATTTTATTTAGTTTGTAAATATTTGTGTGATTTTAGTTGTAATTGTACTTTAACCTTCATTTGTAAGTTGTAAAGTAGAATTAGGAATTATAGTGTTGAAAAGGAGGACTTTGAAGTGAAGAAAAAGGGATTTTAACTATCCAGGAGCAATTACCTGACTGGGTAAAAGACTACACCCGGTCGGGTCTGATTTAACAACCGAAATTGCCTGGAATATCATTGGACCCGGTCGGGTCCCCTATTCCACCTGGTCGGGTCAGACTTGACCCGGAACACCAGAACGTGCCGAAGATCACCAGAACATGGAAGATTATCTAATTTTGACCGGACCCAGTCGGGTGAGCACTTGACCCCGTCGGGTACCCGGCCCAAGGTGTTGAATAACACCTATAAATAGCACACTTTCCCTTCACAAAAAATGATCCCTTCTTCCATACTCTTAAGCTCAGTTTAGAATAGCATTTCTTTATATTTTTCTAGCTATGTTTAGTCTCCAAATGAGGAGCTAAACTTCCATTTCTTGGTGTTGCTCTTGAAGCTTGTTGATTATTAAAGTTGTGAGTTATTTTCATAACTTCTTCCCTTGAATATTAATTATTAGTTCTTTCCTTAATACTATCTCTATATTAATGTTGGGGAGTGTTGCTAAGATGACAATTAGTTAACATCTTGATATTAGTTAGTGTAGTATTTTCTTCCTCTATATTAATGTTGGGGAGTGTTGCTAGGATGACAATTAGTTAACATCTTTATATTAATTATAGTAGGATTCATCTCCTGTAATAATATTCTTCCTTGAATATAAATTAATTCCTATTCATATTTCATATTAATTTTTTGAACACTACTTAAAGGATCAACTAGTTTTGTTTCATATATTAATTATTACTAGAAACGATCGACGAACCGATGGTTAATCGTTGATGGTTTCACAAGTAACTTCGGTTTATTAATGCACGGTCGTGGTTGATAAACTTAAGAGGGATTAATTTTGTTGGTCAAACCGAAACCGTTGTGTTAAGGTTATCAATCTCAATTGATTTCATCAAGGAGTTAAGAGATTAAATGCTATTATCAAGTCGGTATATGGCGGTGTTCTATACTTGACTAATAGTAAGGGTTGTTAATGAATGGTCGTTGTTAATAACTACCCTCGATGAATTGGATATACTCCTCGATTGAGTATTCGAGAGGGAATAAATTATAGATATAACAATGATCGACTAAAGTATATCAACAAGTGGAAAGTAGGAATGTCAAGTCCTTTTATCTTTGAATTAAATCTCATATAAGTCGTTCATTTTAGTCTTTAATTAAATTAAATCATTCAACACCAAAACCCCCATTTTATTTACTAAGTTCATAAAAAGAAAAATATTCCTTTCCCTGTGGATACGAACTCTACTTCACCTATACTACGTATTAGTGCTAGTATTGAATTTATTTTGACGCACCGTGACAAAGTAATTCCTTGTAACTCATATCTCACTCTATTAATTTGAGATACTTGGGAACCAACCTATGAGGCTTCCCAAAGCAATGTTCAGATACTCGATCCTATCTCTGCCAAAGAACTTCTTGCCTTTGCTGCAACCCTTGAAGACCTCCTCCAATGTATAATGACAATGCAATCAACAATCGAGCACAAGAGCAAGTTGAAGAGATTGGAGAGGAAGTACATGGAGCACAATGGGGTACACAATGTCTACAATATATGACGAATTTGCGGGATGAAATTGCTAATACACTAATATGAAATGTTTAAATTTAAAATGTCGTTCTCGTAAAACTCATGACCTTGTTTTATCATGCAATATGACTCTTTTATTTAAGTAATTTATAGTATTAGTATTTTCTGGTATATAAATTTTATCTTTCAGAACAAAGAAAGTAAATAGACAATATACATTCAACACTTGTTACAGACAGCAGGGTTATTTGGTAATTAGAAATAATTCAGACTTCTCATTCAGCACACTTAGTAAACAGCTTGTTATCTCAGTGTAACTTAATCGAGACAGACAGCTTAATGCAGACAAACATCTTAATTCATTCAAAACTTAATGAGAAAAAAGTAAACAACCCCTAAGTGTCTTATTGCTCTTACAGATCCATAGGTGATGTATGCTCTCTATTGTGGACTGGTTAATAGTATAGCTCTTCCTTATCTCAGTCTCCATTGGTTAATATGGTTGGGCAGGATCTGATTACACCCATTTGGTAGCACGAAAATCGGTTGTTTTGGCTGATTCTGCTGAAATTTATGAAGTTCTGGCTGAAGTAGCTGCCCTGGCTGATTCTGCTGATTTAAGAAAAAAATAATTTTAAAATATATTTTATTAATAAAATAAAGAAAACATTATATGTAAAAATAGCTAAAATAGTCATCTACTGTAACTTCAGCCAATATAGCCAGAAAAGTAACTTCAACCTTACTTTTTCTGCTTATTACACAATTCAGCGCGCAAAAGCAAAAGTTACGTGTTTGGTGAAAAAGTTGGCTGATAAACTTGATAAGCCGAAAATAGTGTTGCCAAACGGCCTCTACATATGAAATCTATTACTCCATATTACATGTATTCGTACCTTTCGAAAGGAATTTTTTCCTTTTTTAGTCATTGAATAAAAAGTTCAATGTGTATATAAAACAATTTTTATTATATTTTCGATTTGTGAGGATGATAAAAGAGTGAAAATGATTTAATTACTGTATACTAAAGATCTTAAATAAAAAAATATCATAAAGTAATTGTTAGCCTTAAATGTGATGCAATTCACATACTCCATGGTTTTTATGTTAACAAATAAGAATTTATTAACAATACACTGAGATAATGCATAAATAAACAAATCCATTAAATTCTTCTAAAATTCAAGAAGGAAGATTGGAGTACTTCAAGCAAATAGACTCCGGCTTAGAAATAATTGCTAATGGTTATCAAATATAAACCGTTAATTTAAATGAACATCTTGTTCTTTGGACAAATAGATTTGGTAAATAGTACCCCCTCCGTCCCTTAAAACTTTGATAATTTTCCTTTTTTTGGATGTCCCAATAATTTTGACACTTTCTCTTAACCTCAATCACACAGTTTTTACTTTATTAATCCTCGTGTTGGTCAAATTTGGCAAAGTTTTAAGGGACGTATGAGGTATATTAGTGAAAAAGTGTCGGCATATTAGAGATGATTATAGAATACTCATATCAATCCATTTGAAATAAATATGATCTTCAACACAAATTAAAGTTAGATGAGAAAAATGCATGCATGTTGTGGCATGACGGTTGATGTCATGACTGAGAGTCCCATATATATGATGCAAAAGAATAATTAAAAGTTCATTGGACATCCATTAAGAAATATGTGTTCTTAGTGCATATTCTACTATTCATTAAATTTGTTTTTTATGTTTATTCACTTGGTAATTAAATAATCATCAGACATTATATGAATAAAATTGCTACTCCACTGAATCACCTACATATGTTCCGGTTTTAGAAATTAAAGGATTCGTTTTCTTTCATGTGCACCATATTAATATTTTATGATATTGATTCATACTTTTTCATGTAGTTCAATTGCCTTTTCACAAACACAATTTACGCTGGATACACAATAATACAAGATCATAGTATAACACCGTTATCCAATTGGGTCGAACCGTATTTTTTTGAACATCGTACTCAACTCATGGGCTTTTAAGAAATTACTCCCTCCAGTGATCCAGTCCTAAATAAAATTCACACTTTCCTTTTTGGGTCGGTCCAAAATAAAGTTCACATTTCTTCTACCTTCCTATTTGACAAATTATCTACATCAAAACAGTGCAAAACAGTGACAAAAAGTGCCAAACAGTGTCATAACAGTGTACTCTACAGTAAAGTCAAATTTATTTTCTTAATTTTTGTGAAGTCAAACACTGAACTTTATTTAGGACTGAAGGGAGTATAATTTAGTTATTCTTCTATTTGAACTAAATGGAACTAGGGGAGAGCAAACCTGACGCTACCCGATCGACCCGACCAGATATATCCGAAATTGTTTGTTGGGTCGGATAACCCGGCCCAAATTACCCAATCCCAATCCGATTCTTGCAGCCTCGGAGTTAAGCATGTAGTGGGTAGGGTTACCAATTACGCTACCCGATCCGCCCGACCACCCGAAATTACTAATGGTATATATACTTCTTATTTTTGATGTGGTTTACATGTTATGTGAACTATGTAATGTCACTAGTCACTAGTTTGTACTTCATAATTCGTACATAATTAATTGTATTTTGTGTAATGTTTGATCTGTAACATGTAATCTTTTCGTAATAATTTGTTTTTGAAGAAACTGTATTCTCAAATATGTAAAGTTTTTGAACTATTTAAAACCCGATTCTAAGATGCAAACCTAACTATGCATTTTTTATATTGTACATTTTTTTGAACAAACTGTAATCAACAATTTTTTTGAAGTTTTTAAACCCGATTGAACCCGAAATGTGATCCGAACCCGATCCCTACCCAAAATAATTATAACCTGACAATTTTACTTTAAATATACATAGGATCGAATGTCTAGTTTGCCCATCCGAAACCCGATAGGGTTTTGTTGTTCCCAACCCGACCGACCCGAACCCGCCCAATGGTCCCCCCTAAACGGAACCTTATAAAATACTCTCTCCGTCCCAAAATTATCTTCATAGTTACTATCCACACGGTCAACTCAAATTACTCTTAAACTTTTACTTTATATATCAAATTTTTATCAAACTTAAATTTTCTTGATCAGTCTTTATAGCGGATTTAATGTAGTTTCTGAATATGTAAATTTAATTTACTAAAAATAATCTGAGTGTGAACAGTGATCAAGTTGATTTATCGTCAATCAAGCATCGTAAACCGAACTACGAAGATAAATATGGGACGGAGGGAGTAACAAATACTCCTATTTACTTATATGTATAGCAAGGCAAATGCTACGTATAGTAACATAGCTACATGACCCAGCTTACTACATTTCAATTGGACAATTCAATTATAAGATAAATGTGGCAATTTATTTAAACATTATTGTACATCAAATATCCCCTCATGCACATATAATGAATGTTTTGTAGAATTATATTACGTAGTCCGGCCCCTACTATACATAGCTAACTAACTACATTTTCATCCCCAAGCATATTATTCTGGTCAACTAAAACTGAGACCAGAGCTTGAACAGCTTTCTGACTCTCTACAACCACCATATTCCGCGATATGTTGGTCACAGCATGCACCGGAAACTCACAAACTCCTCCTCCTCCTTGACTATAGAACGAATAGTGGAAATGAATTATTCTATTGGGGAACACTAAAAGCGGCGAGAAGTCGGCAACCCACCTCGTCCCGTTCCCGGCCACCGTCATTCTCCCCGTCGTGGACTTGAGTCGCATCCCATTCACACTGTTGTGGTCAATCACCACCTGGTTGACGTCCTTGAAGGCACCATCAATGTGCACAGTTGGGACCATACGGTTCGGATCTCCGATGAAGATATTATTCACAATGTTTAAGCCGGAAACTCGGCCCGAAACTGACTTCAGCACGACGTTAGCGTCCCCAAGAAAGTAGCCGTTCGTGATGTGCACCCATTGAGGGTCTTCAATCACGATGGAGTTGTAATCCAAATAGCAATTGTCGATCCTGTTCTGAGCCGCCTTCACCAAAATCCCAACCCCGCCGAAAGTTGAGGCCTTGTTATAGCAATGCACGCCGGTGATCATGTTAGACTGGCCCCTCAGCACGATGCCGATGGCGGCTGAGAAGATAACCACATCGGTGACGGCGTTATCGGTGCTGTCTAGATCGACCGCCGTGCCCGAGAACCCCTTCTCATCCGAACTCCCGCCGACTGTCGGGTGCTGTCCGAGGAAGGTGTTGGATATGAAGGATTCGTGCCCTCGCCGGACTAGAATTCCTTGGGTGGTGAAGTGGAGGAAGAAGCAGTTGGTGACGCGAATTCTGGCGGAGTCAACGACCATCACCCCTCCCCCTCGGAAGCTGGAGTCAAAGAGGATGTCGCGGAAGGTGACATCCTCGTAATGGATTACCCCAGCCTTGTCTTTACTGTCATCTTCAAGCTCAATTAGATGTCGGTTGCCTGGAAATGTGTCAGATGCTCGCAATGTGCCGCCCTGTACCTGTCACCAGGCCATACCAGTACTGTGTGGGTTTTAAAGAAATGTCACAACAATTTTTTTTAAACTAACTATAAAAAGAATATATATATATATATATATATATATATATATATAGACAATTCTCTCAAATGTAATCATCAAAACTTTTGAACACTATGTATACTCCTCCCATATATCTTTACTCACTTTCCCAAAACAAATGACTCCTTATGTTTGGAGTAGTACCTCTGTCTTCTATTAATTAAACCCTTATTTTAACTTGCACGAGTCAAGAAAGTATAAATTATATAACCAAAAGTTGGGCGGAGAAAAAGAAATAATATGAACCACATATTATTTAACATAAAAGGAAAATGAAGTTTTTATTGGACGATTGGAGATAATATTGTTTATTTTGGAACGATTGGAGTAATAAATGTACGATTTTTTTTGTAATAAATGTACGATTTTACTTCATTCTTTCCTCTCTCCAATGGGTGCTAGTATATAACTATCAAAACTTACTGTCCTCTAAATATTCCAATAAATCTAATGGATTGCCGAACATTAGTGAGAGAGTACTAGGGTGGACATATTGGTTTAGTTTAACCTAACCCAACAAATAGAACTAAATTAAATCGAAACCAGATCATAAGCAATTTAATTTGAGTTTGGTAGTATTTCTTTGAAACTATATTAAACCGAACCGAAACCGATAAAAACCAAACAAAACCGAATCGAACTAAAAAAGTTTATTAAAACCTTCATATATTTTAAAAAATAACAATTCCAAACTGAATCAAACCGAACTAAACCGAACCAAACCAAAAATACTATGGTTTTTGTTTGGTAATAATTCTTCTAACTTGTTTCAAACCAAACCGAACCGAAACTGATAAAAACCGAACCTAAAACTGATATTCCCACTTCTAAGTGAGACTATAGACCATAGTCAAAAAAGTTACAAATATTACATATACTGCATGTTTGGTAGCAACATCGGTGTCTACTTTTTAGATTTTGTACTATTTAAAAAGTCTCTAAAAGATTATAGTTGTATATTTATCACAACAATGTTTGGTCGGTTTACGACATTATGCACACCCCAAAATTGCAGTAGTGACAGAGAAAACGACAACGACAAACATTGTCCTAGCAGTGTTTTTATTTTCATTTTTTTATAATCCAGGTGTCGGGGCTTACGCTCCCATAATCCTGGAGTCTATGAACTACCATCCAAAGCCCCTAGACAGTTAAATCCGAATCTGATCACAGTCAGCCTCGTCAGTACTGGCTCCAAAGGACGAATCGAGCAGGACTTACCTCACATTTCAGGCTGCTCCTCCCACCACATGAACCCGCTACCTTCATTAGCATCCTCTCCCTTCTCAGCCACTGAGCAACTCCGTGAAGGTAGAAAGAATCATTGGGAGCAAGACCTCCCTCATCTCCCCTTGGTGAGAATTGAACCCGAGACCTCCCACAAAGGAGAGACTTGGAAGTGAATGGTCATAACCATGAAACTTTATAACCACAAAGGAGGGACTACACCCAACAACCCTTTATTTTCTTTAATTAGTAGAGTGGTTGAGGGTGTTTTTCGTTATTCCACAAATGGAAGTTTGAAATATTAAGTGCACCCTCCTAAGTGTTTGGAGTATTTAAATTGCACACTTTATCGTGCAAACCTACATTTCTGAAAAGTATAAATGTATGTTTAAGATGTTAACATAACCATCATAAAATTTAGGGAAAAATAATTAAAATAGCTCAAACTTAGAAGGGGTATGAGGTAAGCCCCCCAAACTTACATATATAATTTAAATACATCAAACTTTATATAAAAAGTTATTTAGCACCATGGTCATGTATTATTTCTTTCAAAAATGTTAATTTTTTGTGTTAATTTCATGATTTAAAATATTTTAGCATTCATGAAGATACAATTAACATTCTAAATTTCCATTGTATAATAAAGAGTATTACCCCCACACTCTATATAATTGCAACGTTTTTAATTTGTTTTGTTAAACTATGCAATTAACACCATATAGTTACATTTTTTGAAGAAATAGTACATGACCATGGTGTCAAAATAGTTTTTCATATAAAGTTTGAGCTATTTAAATTACATATGAAAGTTTGGGGTATTTATTTCACACTCCTTCAAAGTTTAGGGTATTTTAATTATTTTTCCCTAAAATTTATGAATTTTAAATTACATATGCAAGTTTGTGTCATCCCTTAATTGAAATGGTATATGAAGAGTGGCTGGAAATATTATTATAACAAAAATCATAACCTCTAAATATGATAATAAGTAAAGGTGGACGGTCCATATTCAAATGCAAAACATGGGAATAGTTAGTTTTAATTAAATTTTATAAAAGGAAAAATTAGTTTAAAGATGCATATAGCAATTTAAACGAAGAGCTAGAGTTAGAGAATGCATTAAGATAATAGTAAAAGGAAATTAAAATAATCCAAAAGAATAAATGAAACTAGTGAAGTTATTTCTAAACAAAAATGGGAAAACTATCAAATAAGCCCCCGTACTATAGCGAAAAAGTCGATTAGGCCCTCGTACTTTACAAACACCCAATTAAGTCCTCGAACTATTAAAAACGTTCAATTAAGCCCTTTTGGTGGGTAAGTAACTGATTTCCCGGTTAAACGACAACGATGGTAACGATGTGCTCGAACCCCAGAAACGGCGGCTTCCGGGAAACAAGTTACATTTAACCGGGAAACCGGTTACTTACCGACCGAAAGAGTTTAATTGAACGTTTTTTAATAGTTCGAGGACTTAATTGAGTGTTTGTAAAGTACGAGGGCCTAATCGACTTTTTCGGTATAGTACAAGGGCTTATTTGATAGTTTTCCCAACAAAAATTAGATGGAGACAATTTTAAATTACACATGAATAGAGCAGGATTAATGAAAAACTTATGTCGATTTTATGTGTCAAAAAACGATAGAGATTAGGGATGTCAGAATAAGCAAATGAGTAACAAACAGTTGTTTGGCAGAAATGGACTCAAGTTATTACACCAAACAAGACCGGCGAATGCTCCTAAATCTATGTCGCCTGTTTCTAAATCTATGTCGTGTAAAAAAAAGGCCAATTTAGTCAAAGACAAAATTCAAAATTAACTCAAATAACCTTCCAACAATCATTTACCTCTTACTGCAAAATGGTGAGTATTACATTTTTAAGTTTGAATAGATTAAGGAAGATTATTTTAACCGACCACGTGGGAAGATAAAAATAAAAAACTGAAATAAAAATAGTGGGGTCAATCATGAAATTTATCCGACTCAAAGCCACGCTGCTCATTTTGGTTGACCAAGAACATGATCCTTTGTTTTTTCCACACAATTTTCACATCAGCTAAAAATTTGTATGATACCAAGAAAGTGTAGAATTGTAGACTTTGGGATAGTTTTGTGTTTAAAAATAAGTGGTGTATACTTTAATAAACATCGTAAATCACATTATTTTAAAGTTCAGTTACCATGGATCAATAAAAAGAATAATTTAGTTGGAATATACAACAACAACAACACCATTCAATTATTGTTGTTGTATATTCCAATGAAATTACTTCTCTTATTATAAATACAAGGATTACAATTGACAAGGTTATCATCTCTAATGGTATGATCACAACAATAGACGTAGATAATTACATTTTGAACTAGGGTAAATGGAAAGTAGCTTGTATCTTCAAAAGATAAAAAATGTAACTAAACATTGTCTTTCAACATCATCTGCAAAGTGGCGGAGCCAGAAAAACGGATCAGGGGGTCGAAACTCATCCTATATGCATAGTGAAAATGGTGGATCGTTTTTAAACAATGTCCAAGTTCAATATTTCATATGCATTTTAGATAAATAGACACTTGTAGCAATAAGACAAATTGCATTTACTCTGTTTCTGAGTCGTGTCACTAAGTATTGAGTGAATTATACCCTATTTTTAAAATTTGGGAAAATAATCTACAGTGTGCATCAAATTTTGTTGATTTCACGTTTAGATAGTGATGATTTTTCAGAAGTCATAACTTTTTACTCGTAATGAGTTACGGGAGCCATAATACATCAAATCGAAAATATTGTAGAGCTCTATATTCTCAAACTTTCAGCGGGTCAGCTGACCACCCTGACCCCCTTGGCTCCCCTGATTATGCATATATTAAAGGGTGACTATTTGTGGATATTTTGTACGTATAAAAATAAAGACCCATAATCTTGTTCATGCATCCAATTGAAAAAACCAACCCACTTTAATGAAATAAACAATATAGAAATCTCCCAGGTGAAAAAGATTGAGGAGGAGAAACGGTACTAACCACAAGATTTCCAACGCCGGAAGGGAAAACAATGGGATTGCAGATCTTAAAATCACCACCTTGAAGATCAAGGATGAGGCCGCCCAAGTCCTTAATCCCAGGCAGCAGCTCAGCCCCATTCTTGTGCAACTTAAGGGCATCACCAATAGCCTCCATTATTGCACTCTTGCTGTCTTCTTCTCCCGTCGGGTCCGCTCCATACCCGATTGGATACAATACTCTTCCTTCTTTCTTCGTTCGTTGAATAGTAATTTTCCAGAAAATTTATTTTATTAGTGCGAGTCTTGATGATGATGATATATGCCGCAATGCAATTCCAAAGAACATGCATTTTTAAAGAGATCATTACCTTTATGGGATTTGTGGATTGTGCAGATGGCGTGGAAAATGCTAATCTTTGGTCGAGTTTGATCTGGAATTCTTCAACTTTCAGTTGCCGTATGGAGCATTGGACCTTTACCAAGAAAACAAGGAAGAGAGCCAACAACGGAGGAAACCAATATCCAGGCTGCATATTTTTCCTCGAATCACCAATACGTGAGAAATTGTTGCCAATTTCAAGCTTCAGCACCCAAGAGGAAAGCTCGGGAAATGCATATATAGAGATGCACTCTTTGTGGGTTCCACTTCTCCCTCTTCCCACTAAATCCTCCCATATTGAAAGGAGAGAGAGACGGAGAGGGGAAGATTGGTTCAAATAAAAGGATTTTGTATGTGAAAAATAAGAATTAATCATGGTCATTAATCTGTTAAAATCGATGGATGAGATGAAATTTTAAAGCAAAAGTGTGTTCACATTTTCATAAAAAGTCCACTAATTTACAAAGTGGGCAAACTAATGCTCTCTAGTTATGCGAGTCCTCCGTGGCCGACGAGGGTACGGCCGATGAGGGCACGGCCGATGAGGACACCCTGGTTCCCCTAGTTCAGAGGCATATTCTGAGTCGGTCCCTCTTCGGCCGACGAGGGTCCTTTGGCACCGCGTAGTGACTTGTGCTTTCTGTTCTTCTGAATATGTGAGTCATGGGGCCTAAACCCATATACTCCATCAAGTATAAACTGATTATGTGTATCTATTTTATTTGATCATCCATGTGGTTGATCTTCATTATTTTGGATAATGGATACTCCGTATATAATAGTCAAACATTAGTCTTTTATGTCTATTTTATTAAAACTTGCAAGTGTACAAATGTCAATGTAGTAATAAAATTCGGTAGAAATATCGGGTCAAACACGAGGAAACGTTGTTTATATGATTCAAAAGTTGAGAATAGAAATTGTAAAAGACTTAGTAAAAGAGTGTAGATTTTTTGTTTTTAAGTGATAATAAAAGCAACCAAGAGTTCGGGATTACTCCTAAACGACTCCTAGTAATGAATATATGTTTTTTCACCAATTCTTATGAGTGGAATGTCACTAAAGTATTCTAACTCCTGTTACGGCAGCGAGACTGTGATTAATTCTACGTGTAAATCCCGTCACGGTTCACATTCGTCTAAAATTAACCCCATTGAAGATTAGGACATTATAAAACTCACAATATTCAATTGAGGTATATTTCTATCCACAATTAGAATATGTCTAAACCTTTAAGTGCACGGTTTATAACTCAACGTTAATTGCTCAAATAAACCCAACGATATAATCATACGTTGTACACCGTAGTCATACACATTAAAAATATAAAGGAAAGATCATAATAATTTGGTTGAGAACATACATCAAACACCTAGAGTGCGTAAAGTTTCATCCCTAACCTTGGCTATAGAAAATTAGCTTGAACAATTAATGATGAAATTACAAATATTGAAATGATGAAATACAATGGAATACATAAGAAAGTAGTACCACAACTCCAAGGCTATGGTGGACAATGGAATTCCCAAGTCTAAAACTTCTCCCAAGACCAAGGGGTTGATCTTGGAATGCTAAAATGGAAGTAAAGTGTATGGAATATGGAATATCTTGTTGAAAGGGCTTCAATCCTCTTAAATAATGAGTCCTCAACGGCCATTTTTGGACAAGGAAGCAAGCTCCTTAATGAGGTTTGGAGTTTCTCCCGAATGATTGTGATGACCGTTGCTTGTTTTAATCAGTTCCAGACGAAAGGCGGGCGACAATCGCGAAAGCCGGGTGGCTTTCGCGCGTTTAAAATAATCATCTCCGCTCCAGGGGTCGAAAGCCGGGCGGCTTTAGCCAAATGCCGGGGCGGCTTTTGGCTGGTTTTATTGAAATAATTCTATGGCGCCCAAAGCCGGGCGCCTTTCACGAAAGCCGGGCGGCTTTCGTCTTCTTTGGATCCGGAGCCTTTTCTTCATCTTCGGACGGCAATTGGTTGGTTTGCGTGTGAAAGCCGGGCGGTTTAGGTGAAAGTCGGGCGGCTTTCACCCCTTTGGTGCATTTTCCTTTCCGTCTTTTGTTCCTCGGGATGGGTTTGGTTGACCTTCTCTTGTCAAAATCTTTCATGTGTCGTTTCATCCTCGTATTTGGTCCAATTGTCGATTATAGTATTTCTAGCAAAACGAGACATATGTGTGAGAGTTTTATTCTTTTAATTATAAAAGCGTTTATAAATTGTTGTATAAAATACGTTAATAAAACGCTTATTAAATACCCCTACACTTGAGCTTTGCTTGTCCTCAAGCAAAATTAAAAACTCTTTGTGAAGATATTAAGATAAAACCTTAAGAAAAAATCTTTTGAAAAAGGTTTTGGAGGACAAGGGTTTTGCTAAAATAAATTTTTTTATTTTCAGAAATTATGGACCAAAAATGATCAATTTTTCAAAGTAAAGTCACTCCCCACACTTATTCCACATTGTCCCAATGTGGATCACAAATAATGATTTAAGCAAGGCAATAAACTCATAGCACATAATAATAGTTTAGAGGCACATTAACAACAAAAAGTAGTTTTAGCAAGACTAGATAAAAAATGTTTCAAGTTTAGTACACTTCCCTTTTCTCAAACTACTCCTCATCCTCATCTCCATCTTCTCGGTGAGGGAAATAAAAGTGTGGGTCATAAGGTGGCGGTGGTGGTATGTTGAAATGACGCCCCAACTTTTGGCAATAGTAGTTCCCGTTCCATAGATGGCCTCCCAAGCCTTCGATAGCCTGCCGTTGGTTCCGCAAATCCCGTCGATGAACCGCGAGCTCCGTATGAATTTGACCAAATTATTCGGTCAAGTAGTCCATGTTGTAATTAGCTCCGGCTTGAGGTACGTGAGCCGCCTCTTCATGGTGCTCCTCATGGCCTCCCTCGGGCTCCCCGCCTTGGGCTTCTCCTCCTTCCATCATCTCTTCTTCATTGTCTTCCGGTACAACTCTATGAAATCTCTCCACGCACCTCCATGGTCCTCCATGCGGCGGTTTGAAATAACGAAGGTGTGTCATAACATTATCATCAAGCACGGCGTGTGTCTCCCGTTCCTCTTCCCCTCTAAAGCTAACACAAAAATGTTCAAAAATTTTAGAGAGTAAGATAGGGAAAATAAAGGCCTTATCTTGATTGTTGCTCAAGGCCGCGTTCCATAATTGCTTGATGATGATGCTTGATAGAGGAATCCCCTCACAACGATCAAGCCCGGTAAACATCCTATATGCAAAGTAGAGGTCGGCACTTTGAATTTTGTTGTAGCCGCTTGCTCTCGGCATGACGTCGAATGAGTAGAGGTACATCAAAAGCCGGGCCCGGATGTGTGGTTGACCAAGGTTCTTGGTCATTAGCTCATGTCCTTGCAAGCCAAAATATTGCACTGCATCCACGGGGTTGTAGCTACCGTCGCTATTCATCGTTCCGTCTTGGGAAAGGGCGAAAGGAGTGCCATACTTGGCGATGCGAAATTGAGAGCGTAAAAGGTCATTGGTGATGGTGATTTTTACCCCTTTGACTCGGCTCTCAATTTTCTGTTGGGGGTAATTCCCGTCAACATTTGCGAAAAACTCCTTGACGAGTTCCGGGTAGAAAGGGCCTTGGAGATGTATCACCGGCTCCCAATCAATATTAGCGAAGGCCTCGGTGAGCTGGAACTCATGGTCAATAGGCTGTGATACCGTCTTCTCAACAACGAAATCGTTGTCCCTAGATTCCAAATACCGCTCATAGCATTTGGTGTTGACAAAACGGCTAGATGGCAAGATGGTGGAGGAGGTTGTGGGTGCCTTGTTGTTCTTAGCCCGCTTAGGGTTGCTCGGGCCAGTCTCATTTCTCACAGATTTGCCCTTTGAAGCCATTTTTCCTACAAACTCAAAAGATTATAATCAATTTCTCAAAAAATTTGACAAGGTTTTCCCTAAAAATCGACTTTAAACACAATTTAGGACAACAAGGGACAACATACTCACAACCTCATTCATCAACAATTAATCACAAGAATTCAATTGAAAATCCCCAAATTTGACAAAAATTTCGAACCCTAAGCCCCAATTTTAACCAAATAGCAAAAAATTCAAATTTTTTGAAAATAACTACTTGGAAAGAGGTTACAATGGTTCATACAAGCAATATAGGCAACAAGAACAAGATATCATGCAATGAATTTGGCCTAAAAGCTATCAATTTGCATAAACCCTAAATTTCGGAATTTGCAAGAACAATCAAACCTATCGATTAAATGATGAAAAAGTTGTGAAATAAGGATTAAGGAGTGAAAATGAGTGGATATTACCTGATTTGAGCTTGAGATTTGAGAAGAATTGAGAGAAATCGGGTGTAGCTTGCTGTTGTGCTCGAACGTCCGCCGGAGTTCGTAGTAGTGTGCGTGTGTTTGTGTTTAAAAGAAAGGGGTTTTAAAATCACGCAACCCGTAAGCCGGGCGGCTTTCGCTTGACAGTAGGATCCCTGCGCCCGTAAGCCGTGCGGCTTACACGAAACCCGGACGGGTTTTGATTTAATTAAATAGCGAATAAACTATGGCGCCCAATGTCGGGCCCCTTTCACGACAGACGGGCGGCTTTTGTGCGCGAGAAAAATACCTGGAATGCAAACCTGAAAGCCAGGCAGCCTTTATGAATGCCGGGCGGGGTTCGCCTTTTTCACCTATTTCACCTTTTTTGTTGAACTTTCGCTTCAAGACTTCGAACTTCTTGCCTTTTTCTCTCCCCCTACACTTGAGTTGCATTGTCCACAAGCAATAGGAGTATAAAAACACAATAGAAATAAAACATGTAAAAAAAGGATATGAGATTGGGTTGCCTCCCAATAAGCGCCTTCTTTAACGTCGTTGGCCGGACGTTCTTCGTGATCTATCCTCCAAATTGCAAGAGATGGCAGCGGAGGTGTTGTGGTGTTCCATGTAGAGCTTCAAACGATGGCCATTCACAACAAAGGGTTCATTATTACCTTGTTGGATCATCATTATTCCATACGGTCGGACCTCGGTGATAGTGAATGGTCCCGACCAACATGACTTCAATTTTCCGGGAAACAACCGGAGTCTTGAGTTGAAAAGGAGCACTTTCTACCCAACTTGGAATTCCCTCCGACGAATGTTCTTGTCATGCCACGCTTTTGCTTTCTCCTTGTATATGCGGGAGTTTTCATAAGCTTCCCTCCGAAGTTCATCTAGCTCATCAAGATGTAGAAGTCTTCTTTCCTTTGCAAGTGTTGGATCAAAGTTGAGTTGGGAAATAGCCCAACGTGATTTGTATTCAAGCTCCACGGGGAGATGACATGGTTTCCCAAATACAATCCTATAAGGAGACATACCAAGAGACGTTTTGAAAGCCGTTCGATATGCCCATAAGGCATCACCAAGTTTCAAAGACCAATCCTTCCTAGAAGAGTTGACCGTCTTCTCAATTATAGATTTGATTTCCCTGTTAGAGACCTCTACTTGACCATTTGTTTGAGGATGGTAAGTAGCTCCACTTTTGAAGAAACACCCATATTTCTTTAGAAGGCCGGTGAAATGAGCATTTTTGAAATGGGTGCCATTGTCAATAATGATAGTTCTTGGAACCCCAAACCTTGAAAATATATATATTTTTGACAAAATCTACCACCGATTTGGCGGTATTATCCGGCAAGGCTATGGCTTCCACCCACTTTGAGACGTAATCAACCGCTACAAGAATGTACTCCTTCCCATGAGAGTTGGGAAATGGTCCCATAAAGTCAATTACCCAAACATCAAATATTTCTACCACAAGAATCATGTTTTGTGACATTTCATTCTTCCGGCTCAAATTACCGGTTCGTTGACAATGATCACAAGCTTGAACATAGCTCCTATCATCTTTGAATAAGGTAGGCCAGAAAAAACCACATTGGAGTACCTTAGCGGCTGTCCGGTCGGGGCCGTGATGACCTCCACAAGGGAGATTGTGACAATGCTCAAGGATAGGTAGCATTTCTTCGTTTGGAATACACCTCCGGATGATACCATTGGCACAATGCTTGAAAAGGTAAGGCTCATCCCAATAATAGTGTTTGACATCATTCAAGAATTTCTTCCTTTGGTGGAAAGTGAACTCTTGAGGAAGAATTTCTTTAGCAAGATAGTTCACGAAATCCGTGAACCAAGGTAATGACCCTCCACTAGTCGCCATGATTTGTTCATAAGGGAAATCATCATGAATGATTTCTTTGTTGGTTGTGGCATTAGTTTCAAGACGGGAAAGGTGATCCGCAACAAGATTTTCACTCCCCTTTTTATCTCTAATTTCAAGATCAAATTCTTGGAGTAACAACACCCAACGAATTAATCTTGGTTTTGCATCCTTCTTGATCATAAGATACCGGATGGCGGAGTGATCGGTGTAGACGATTACCTTTTGTCCAATGAGTTATGACCGTAATTTATCAAAGGCATAAATAACGGCTAAAAATTCTTTCTCGGTAGTGGCATAATTTAACTCCGCATCATGGAGTAATCTAGAGGCATAATAGATGGCATGAAGTTTCTTGTCCTTCCTTTGTCCAAGGACAACCCCAATTGCATGATCACTAGCATCACACATTAGTTCAAAGGGTAGACACCAATCCGGTGAGATAATAATTGAAGCCGTAGTAAGAGCCTCCTTGAGAATGTTGAAAGCTTGTAGACATTGTGGAGTGAGATCAAAATGAGCATCTTTGGCAAGTAAATCACAAAGTGGCTTTGCAATTTTTGAAAAGTCCTTGATAAATCGCCGGTAGAAACCGACATGCCCCAAGAAACTCCGGATGGCCTTCACCGAGTGAGGTGGAGGCAACTTCTTAATGACTTCCACCTTGGCTTGATCAACTTGAATGCCTTGAGGGGAAATTTTATGCCCCAAGACTATTCCTTCGGTCACCATAAAATGACACTTCTCCCAATTGAGGGCCAAATGTGTTTCCTTGCACCTTATCAAAACTTTCTCAAGATTGTGAAGACAAGCATCAAAAGCATCTCCAAAAACAGAAAAGTCATCCATAAAGACTTCCATGAAATCCCCCACCATGTCGGAAAAAATGGTCATAACACATCTTTGAAAGGTCCCCGGGGCATTGCAAAGACCAAATGGCATTCTTCTATAAGCAAAAGTGCCAAAGGGACAAGTAAATGTGGTCTTCTCTTGGTCTTCGGGTGAGATAGCTATTTGAAAATAGCCGGAAAACCCATCCAAGAAGCAATAGAATTCATGACCCGCAACACGTTCAATCATTTCATCCATGAATGGAAGAGGAAAATGGTCCTTCCTTGTGTCGATGTTCAACTTCCGGTAATCAATGCACATCCTCCATCTGGTGACCATTCTAGTAGGAATTAATTCATTCTTACTATTAGCCACAACGATAATTCCTCCTTTCCTAGGAACCACTTGTATGGGGCTCACAAAATTGCTATCCGAAATAGGATAAATAATACCATAATCAAGGAGTTTGAGAACCTCCTCCTTGACTACCTCCTTCATGTTGGGATTCAATCTTCTTTGATGTTCAATGGTGGGTTTATGATTTTCCTCCATGAGGATTCGGTGCATGCAAAGAGAAGGGCTAATGCCCTTAATGTCCGCTAAGGACCAAGCAATATAGGACTTGTGAGCCCTTAAAATTCTCAATAATTTTTTCTTCTTGCAAAGAGGTGAGTGTAGAAGAAATTACCACCGTGTAAGTAGAATCATCTCCAAGAAATGCATATTTGAGATGAGCCGGTAGAGGTTTGAGAGTAGGCTTTGGAGCAACTTCACATGAGGATTTTTGGCTAGACTTCCTAGCACCAAGCTCTTCAAATTTAGGCCGGAATTTGGTGTAGGAGCCTCCGGCTTGAAGGTACATCACTTCCTCAAAAAGTGCAGAAATTTCTTCATCTTCGGTGCATCCTAGCAAGATGCATGCCTCAAGAGGATCTTCATGTATCTCCCTCTCAAAATCTTCTTGTGTCAAAGTATCAATAATATTGATACTAAAACATGTAGAATCATCATGGTCTTCAAGGAATCCCAAACATGGAATTCTTGCTCTTCCTCTCCAACACGAAATTTCACAACACCGTTCTTTACATCAATAAGTGCAGCCGCCATGGCCAAGAAAGACCTTCCATGAATCACCGGAATTTCCATCTCCTCCATCTCTAGAACAAGAAAATCCACCGGAAAATAAAATTTTCCAACCTTCACAAGAACATCCTCCATTACCCCAATAGGATAACATATAGTTCTATCCGCCAATTGTAGAGCTATAGTTGTGTGTTGAAGCTCCCCCACACCTAGTTTCTTGAATAGAGAATGTGGCATAAGATTAATGCTAGATCCAAGATCACATAGGGATTTTACCTCCCCTAGGCTTCCAATAGAACAAGGAACGGTGAAGCTCCCAGGATCCTTCAATTTCGGAGGTAATTTATTTTGGAGAATAGCACTACACTCCTCCGTGAGTGCTACGATTGCAAAAGCCGCCAACTTCTTCTTGTTGCTAAGAATGTTCTTTAAAAAATTTGCATAAGAGGGGATCTCCGCAATAGCCTCGGCAAAGGGAATATTTATGCTCAACTTGGTGAAGGTGTCTAGGAACTTTTTGTATTGCTTGCTATCATCTTTCTTCTTCAACCTTTGTGGGTAAGGAATTGGGGGAACATAAGCCGCCATGGATGGTGGTGGTGAGACATGCTCCTCTAGCTCTTCATCTCCTTGTTTCTCCATGGACTCTTCTTGAATTGTTGGTCCCTCCATTTGTTTATCACTTCTTAAAGTGATAGCCATAACATTCTCCTTTGGATTGATCTCCGTTGTAGTAGGAAATCTACCATGCTCCCTAGTAGTCCTTTCTTGAGCTAGTTGACCAATTTGAACTTCCAAGTTATGAATAGAGGATTTGGTATATTGCTCAATATTTTCCATGCGTTGATTTAGCTTCCGGTTTTGATCTTTAAACCGCATGTCAAGTTTGGAAAATTGATTGTGGAGATTCCCAATGGATGCCTCCATTCTACTATGATTTTCTTCATTCTGGGTTTTGATGCTAGCCACATTTTTAGTGAGAAGCTTCATCATCTCTTTCATAGTAGATTCTTGTGATTGCCCAAATTTGGGAGCTCCGGGTTGAGGGTTTGAAGAGCTCCCTTGTGGCTTCCAATTGTTTCCTTGGTTATATCGTTGTTGATTGTTGTTGGAAAAATTATTTCCTCCTTGATTTTCCCGGTTACCATAGGAATTCATGTAACTAACATCCTCAAGATGTTGTGAGGAGTTACCTTCCACATTGGGGATGCTTTCCGCATTGGCCACTTGTTTAGCCCCTCCAATAACGGCTTGTAAGGCCGTATGAATTGATGCTTGTAGATTTTGTTGAATTTTGGTTTGAAATTCTTCAACCCTCTTGTCAAGTTCATGAGTGATAGAAATTTCATTCACTCCCGCTCCGCTGCCTTGATGTCTCCTCCTTGAAGTTGAGGATTTGAGGCAATCGACTCAAGAATCCTAAAAGCTTCCGTCTCGGTTTTGTTGTCGGTGTATCCCTCCACTCGGTTGTCTACAATAGCTTGACAAGATGGGTTCAAGCCATTGTAAAAAGTGTCTATTTGAAGGTCAAGAGGAATACGGTGATGTGGACATTCCTTCAACAAAGACTTGAAACGCCTCCATGCGTCTTCAAAGAGTTCTCCAACTTGTTGTTTGAAGTTGAAGATTCGTTGCCTTAGTTCTTGTGTCATTGTTGGTGTGTAGTACTTGGAGATGAAAACATTGTATATTTCATCCCAAGTAGTATGGGATGCTGGTGCTTGCTCTAGAAACCATCCTCTTTCCGCTCCCTTCAAGGTGTAAGGGAAGCACTTGAGCCTAAGATCACCTTCATTTAGGCCATTCCTTGGAACACCTTGAATGAACCCATAAAATTCGGTGATGAAATTTAATGGATTCTCCCCCGGTTGTCCATAGAAGTGCGGCATAGCGTTGAAATAGCTATTCCGCAACTCATAGTCTCATGCCGCCTCGCTAAGCACAATGCAAGAAGGAGTAGTTGCAATGACGGGCCTCTTCCTTTCATTGAGAGTAGGAAGTGCGGGAAGCATTGTTGGTACTTTTGCTTCCTTCTTCTGATTCCTTCTACAAGCTCTCTCAATTTCAAGATTGATAGGTTCAACTGTTCAAGGTTTGTAGAGCCTTGACTTCTCAATAGCATGCACTGAGAGCTTGTCTACACAACAAAATTCAAAATAATACCAAGTGAAACGTAAAGGGAAAAAATCAGGAATTTTTGTTGAATCGTATAAAACAAAACCGTTTCCCCGGCAACGGCGCCAAAAAACTTGATCGGCTTAAACTTGCAAGTGTACAAGTGCCAATGTAGTAATAAAATCCGGTAGAAATACCGGGTCGAACACGAGGAAACGTTGTTTATATGATTCAAAAGTTGAGAATAGAAATTGTAAAAGACTTACTAAATGAGTATAGATTTTTGGTTTTTAAGTGATAATAAAAGCAACCAAGAGTTCGGGATTACTCCTAAATGACTCATAGTAATGAATATATGTTCTTTCACCAATTCTTATGAGTGGAATGTCACTAAAGTATTCTAACTCTTGTTACGGCAGCGAGATTGTGATTAATTCTACGTGTAAATCCCGTCACGGTTCACATTCATCTAAAATTAACCCCATTGAAGATTAGGACATTATAAAATCCATCATATTCAATTGAGGTATATTTCTATCCACAATTAGAATATGTTTAAACCTTTAAGTGCACGGTTTATAACTCAACATTAATTGCTCAAATAAACCCAACGATATAATCATACGTTGTACACCGTAGTCATACACATTAAAAATATAAAGGAAAGATCATAATAATTTGGTTGAGAACATACATCAAACACCTAGATTGCGTAAAGTTTCATCCCTAACCTTGGATATAGAAAATTAGCTTGAACAATTCATGATGAAATTACAAATATTGAAATGATGAAATACAATGGAATACATAAGAAAGTAGTACCACAACTCCAAGGCTATGGTGGACAATGGAATTCCCAAGTCTAGAACTTCTCCCAAGACCAAGGGATTGATCTTGGAATGCTAAAATGGTAGTAAAGTGTATGGAATATGGAATATCTTGTTGAAAGGGCTTCAATCCTCTTAAATAATGAGTCCTCAACGGCCATTTTTGGACAAGGAAGCAAGCTCCTTAATGAGGTTTGGAGTTTCTCCCGAATGATTATGATGATCGTTGCTTGTTTTAATCAGTTCCAGACGATAGGCGGGCGACAATCGCGAAAGCCAGGCGGCTTTCGCGCGTTTAAAATAATCATCTCCGCTCCAGGGGTCGAAAGCCGGGCGACTTTAGCCAAATGCCGGGCGGCTTTTGGCTGGTTTTATTGAAATAATTCTACGACGCCCAAAGCCGGGCGTCTTTCACGAAAGTCGGGCGGCTTTCGTCTTCTTTGGATCCGGAGCCTTTTCTTCATCTTCGGACGGCAATTGAATGGTTTGCGTGTAAAAATCGGGCGGTTTAGGTGAAAGTTGGGCGGCTTTCACCCCTTTGGTGCATTTTCCTTTCCGTCTTTTGTTCCTCGGGATGCGTTTGGTTGACCTTCTCTTGTCAAAATCTTTCGTGTGTCGTTTCATCCTCGTATTTGGTCCAATTGTCGATTATAATATTTCTATCAAAACGAGACATATGTGTGAGAGTTTTATTCTTTTAATTATAAAAGCGTTTATAAATTGTTGTATAAAATACGTTAATAAAACGCTTATCAAAGACCCTAGGACGAGAAGTCCTTAACACTCGTATTATATATTGGTGGAGGACCCTAGGACTTAAAGTCCTTAACACTCGGATTATATATTGGTGGAGGGCCCTAGGACGAAAAGTCCTTAACACTCGGTTTATAAATTGGTGGAGCACCCAAGGATTATGATCCTCAAAACTCATAGGTTATGGTATATAAATATGGACAAGGAGGAGTCATATACACTCATGGATATATGGGTGGGGTGGGGGTTTTAGTCAAGAATATTGACTATTACTATTTTCCCAAACGAAACGGTGATCTATGGATCGGGTATTTTCCAAGTGTATATGTACTATTAAGTATTTCTTAACTTGGGGGGAGACTATTTATATAAGTATCACCCTATGTTTGGGTCTTATACTTGAAATGCTAGTTATTCTATATTTAGCCTGCTACTCGCTCGGTACTTGTACTGACCCATTCGAGGCCCCCCCCCCCACCATTTTCAGGTTGAAGCTAGGGCTTGCTACCTGCACCTTTTTACGGGTGATATCAAATTCAAGGAAGACGTGGTTCGTACTTCCTCATGTTCCTTCAAATTACTTAAACATTGCTCATGGATATTTTTGTTTGTTCTAAACTATTTTTGGGCTTGCATGCCCATGTTATTGGACGAATGTGGCCTACGAATTACCGCTGAATATTTTCGTTATTCAATGGTTTAATTGTGATGTTGTTGTGTATGTTTACTACCGAGTATGGATGGATTGTTTTCTCAAACGCCTTGTATGATTAAGTGAGGTTGACCTGCGGGTGGCGTCACTCGATTATACGGTGGTTGTACACGCGCTTAGATTGCGGTCTGGGGCGTGACAATTTAGTGGTATCGGATCCATCTCAGTTCTAAACTATGTAATCAACCTCTCACAAGAGATTTTGCAAAAAGAAATTTTTACCGAAAACCATGAGCATTGTATTTTGACGTTCATAGAACTATTGTTACCTAGGTTACAAGGCATCTAGTTGTTAAGATGGTACCCTTAACCATTGGTATGGCGGTAACTTGGGCCAATATGTGTCTATAACGTGTTCCGTCAATTGACATTGATTGGAGTCTAACGACTCGTTCAAATTTCCTTGTAGAAATGGAGGGTAAACGCATGCCGACGAGAAACAAACCCCAAGGGACTAGCGGCAGGAGCCTCCGTGGGGGCTAGCCGAGCCACATCCCTTGGCTCTAGGGGAAGAAGGGGAGGCCGTGTAGGCCGTGGGGGCCACCTCTCCCAAACAGTGAGCGATGGCCACGTGAGCTCGGTGTATGAGACTAACACTGAGGACTATGATTCGACTTTCGTTCCGGAAACGGGGCATGAGGAAACCCCATATGATGGGGGCGATTTCCACACAGATGACGATGATGACAATGATGAAAGTGACGCCCGTTTTTCTCAGATGGGTGAGCTATTTGAATGGTATCAAAAGGAAAAGTTGAGGAGGGATCTTAGACGCAAAACTAGGCGTGCCTCTCAAGGCGGATCGGGCCAAGGGAGCCAGGGGGCTTCAAGGGTTGTTTCAGGGGCGTTTCGGGATAGACGTGAGGGAGATTTCTGTGTGAGAATATCCAAATAACTCAAGGAGGCTAGAGCCTTGGGGTGCAGGTCCTTCAATGGCACCGACGATATTACCGTTGCCGCCGATTGGATTAAGAAGGTGAAAGACGCGTCGAGAGACATGCAGATAACACCTGACGTGAAGTTGACTGTTGCTTCATGTTTGCTTGAAGGAATAGCTTCTACATGGTGGGAGAGTGTAGAAGGAAAGTACCGTGGGAACATCTCATAGGCAAGCTTTGAATAAGAGTTCTACGCCCAATACTACTCTTACTATGAGGTAAATGTAAAGCATAGAGAGTACATGAACCTCAAACAGAAGGAGGGCGTAACCGTTAAGCAATTGGAGCAAGAGTTTAGAACCCTAGCTAGGTTCTTACCGGAGTATGCGGCCGATGAGGACCGCATGACCGAGCACTTTTGGGATGCCTTATTGTTGGACATCCGTGACCGGGCCACATACTCACGCCACATGACTTTTAGTGAAGTGGTGGAACAAGGTATGCTTGGGGAAACCCAATGGAATGAAAGGAAGAAGAGAGACGCCGAGGAGGCAAAGAAGAGGAAGTGGCACAGTTCGGGACCGCCCGAGCACTCGCGTAAGAACAACCACGGAGGCGGTGGTTCGTTCAAGGCGCCGACACCACCAGCGAAGAAGAACAGGACTCCGGGTGGCACACGTCTGGGTCTCACCATTCGGGACTACCAAAATGTGCCAATTGTTCAAAGAACCATTTCGGGAAGTGCAATGCACCCCCGAGGTGCTACCAATGCGGGAATGCGGGCCACATGAAGGCCAATTGCCCACAATTGAGGAAGGAAGAGACTTCGGGGGCCGGAGGGGGAGCCATGACGGGAAGGAACCGTGCAGGACCGTCACACGGCGGCACGGGAAGAGGCAGCGCATCCACAAGCAATGCTGCGATCGTAAATCAAGGTGGGGCCCAAGCAAGGGTCTATGCCATGACCGAAGCTGATGCACGTGCTAACCCGGACTCCGTTGCAGGTAATACACTAAATTCCGACTGTTTCTAGGCTTATATTGATGATGTAAGTTGTAGAGGTTGAGTATGGGCCACCCCGGGGACGAACCGGGAAAAATTCGGGCCAAAACGGACTTAAAATGGATGCTGCACGCTACGCACGCCCATAGGCACGCCGTGCGTGCCACCGTGCGTAGGTGGCAGTGAGCTGGCAGGCCAAAATGGACCTAAAATGGCCACCGCACGCTACGCACGCCCACACGCACGCCATGTGTGCCACCGTGCGTAGGTGGCAGTGAGTTGCCAACGAAAAAACGAAAAAAAAATGGCCCGACGCACGCTGTGCGTGACCGGCAGTGGCTACTCGGAAGTATTTTCGTGCAGCACGACCGTGCATGGACCCCCAACGCCCAAAATTTGTCTTTTTTTCTCTCCGTCCTTCCACGTTTGGACCCCCGGTTGATTCCAAACATTTATATGAACCCAATAGCCTCCTAAAAGCATCCAAAAGCATTATAAAGGTATCTTACATGGTGTATAAATGTAGGAACATTAAAGATCAATGGTAGGGGTGCGAGGATCCTCATCGATACCGGGGCACAACGCTCATTTGTGAGTGAGGCGTTCGCCGAGGGTCTTGATGGCCATTGATTCCTATGACGCAAACATTGCTAGTCTCCACACCGTTAGGAGACGACGTGGAGAGGGATCATTACTATCCATCATGTGAGGTGGAAGTGACGGGTCGACCTTTGACTTGTGATCTCGTACCTCTAAGCATGTTGGAGTTCGATGCAATCCTAGGAATGGACTGTCTCGAGAAGCATCACGCTCGGGTTGATTGCTACACCAAGGTCTTAGAACTCGAGGATGATGAAAGAAACGCCATACTTTTGGAGGGATATCGAGGAAGATCTCAAAGTTGTATCATATCTGTGATGAGAGCACGGAAGATCATGAGGAAAGGTTGACACGCATACCTTGCTTACGTAATAGATGGGACAAAGAAGGAGGTCGACATCAACGATGTACGAGTCGTGTGTAAGTATCCGGACGTCTTCCCCAAAGACTTACCGGGGCTTCCACCCGATAGAGAGATCGAATTTGTGATTGAAGTAGAGCCGGGAACCAAACCCATTTCGATTCCTCCTTATCGAATGGCACCAGCTGAACTTCAAGAGTTGAAGGTCACACTACAGGAATTATTGGACAACAGGTTCATCAGACCCAGTCATTCACCGTGGGGAGCACCCGTACTCTTCGTGAAGAAGAAAGATGGTACACTAAGAATGTGTATCGACTACCGACAGTTGAATAAGGTCACAATCAAGAACAGGTATCCTTTACCTAGAATTGACGACTTGTTTGATCAACTTCGAGGGGCGATAGTATTCTCGATGATTAATTTGAGGTTGGGGTATCACCAGTTGAAGATCAAGAAAAGTGACATGCCTAAGAGTGCATTTCGCACTAGATATGGTCATTACAAGTTCCTTGTGAAGTCATTTGGTTTAACCAACGCACCGGCAGCATTCATGGACTTGATGAACCGTGTGTTTAGTGAGTACTTAGACCAATTTGTGATAATGTTCATCGATGACATCTTGATATACTCCAAGAGCGAGGAGGAGCACGAACATCATTTAAGGCTTGTACTGGATCGGTTAAGAGAAAAACAACTATTTGCCAAGTTCTCTAAATGTGAATTTTGGCTCAAGGAGATTGGCTTTCTCGGACACGTCATATTCGGTTCGGGCGTTGCTGTGGACAACGCCAAAATAGAAGCCATTATAGATTGGGAGAGGCCCAAGAGTGTGAAAGAGATACACAGTTTCCTTGGCTTGGCGGGATACTACCGTAAGTTCGTGGAGAAATTCTCCGTATTGGCGTCTCCATTAACGAAGCTCACAAAGAAGGGGGCCAAGTTCATATGGGACTACAAGTGTGAGAAAGGATTCCTTGAACTAAAGAAAAGACTTACCGAAGCACCAGTTCTCACCCTACCCATACAGGGGATAGGGTATGATATTTACAACGATGCTAGCATCCAAGGGCTTGGATGTGTACTGATGCAAAACGGTAAGGTTATTGCCTACGCTTCTAGGAAATTGAGGAAACACGAGGCGAACTACCCTATCCACAATCTAGAGTTGGGGGCGGTAGTGTTTACACTGAAGATTTGGAGACAGTACCTCTACAGGAAGACATGTCGCATTTATACCGATCATAAGAGCTTGAAGTATGTATTCAGTCAGAAAGAGTTGAATATGAGACAGAGGAGATGGATGGAGTTGATCAAGGACTATGATTTGATCATTGACTACCATCCCGGAAAGGCCAATGTGGTGGTTGATGCACTGAGCAGGAAGAGTACCTCAGGGACGTTACTCACGTGTCTACGGGTATTGAGGGCACGCGTAGAGGTGTCCACGTGTGGGGCCCTCATTGCTAAATTTGAGGTTAGACCTACATTATTGGGGGAGGTAAGTAGGTGTCAGACCATTGATGAGGACTGTCAGAAGATCCGCGAATGGATCCTTGAGGGGCCCGTCGAGAACTTTCGGATACGTGATGACGGTCTTTTATTGTTTAAAGATCGAGTGTGCATACCAAAGAATGAAGAGCTCCAAAAGTCCATACTAGAGGAGGCTCATTCTTCAGCCTATGCTATGCATCCAGGAGGTACAAAGATGTACTGAGACCTGAAGGAAAGTTATTGGTGGTCAGGCATGAAGAGGGACATCGCGGAATATGTGAGTCGATGCCTTACTTGTCAGCAAGTTAAGGCGGAGCATCAGCACCCGGTGGGGCTTTTGAAGCCACTTACCATTCTAGAATGGAAGTGGGAACACGTGACCATGGACTTTGTGGTAGGATTGCCACGAACCGTGAACAATTACGATGATGTATGGGTGGTAGTTGATAGGCTTACTAAGAGTGCACATTTCTTGCCTATTAACATCACTTATCCTCTCGAAAGATTGGCCAAGTTATACACTGAGGAAATCGTGAGACTACATGGGGTCCCGATATCCATTAGGTCGGATAGAGACCCACGATTCACGTCTAGATTTTGGCCGATGTTTCAGGCATCCTTGGGGACTAAACTGAAGTTTAGCACCGCATTTCACCCACTGACGGATGGACAATCCGAGCGGGTGATACAGATTTTGGAAGACATGCTTAGGTCATGTGCTTTGGAGTTCCAAGGGAGTTGGGACAAACACTTGGCTCTTGTAGAGTTTTCTTATAACAACAGTTATCAGGCGAGTATTGGCATGCCTCCATACGAGGCATTGTATGGGAGGAAATGCAGGACACCACTGTGTTGGGACGAGGTTGGCGAGGCCAAGCTCGGGGGTATAGAACTGGTTGAGATCACCAAGACTAAAGTGAAGGTCATTCAGGATAGGCTTAAGGCTGCCCAAGATCGGCAGAAGAGCTATGCCGATAAACGGCGTAGACCGTTAGAATTTGCAGTTGGGGATGAGGTGTTCCTAAGGATTTCTCCTTGGAAGGGTATCATCCGATTCATATCGAGGGGTAAGCTTAACCCCCGATACATTGGTCCGTTTGAAATCCTTGAGAGGATTGGAGCCGTGGCTTATCATCTCAAGTTGACACCTGAACTTGAGAAGATACATAACGTATTTCATATATCCATGCTCAAGAAGTATGTACGAGATCCGTCTCATATTCTTGACAAATCACCGGTAGAGATCCGTGAGGACTTGCAATATGCGGTGAAACCAGTGAAGATTGTTGGTCAACAAGTGAAGAAACTTAGGAACAAGTAGATTCCTATGGTGAAGGTACTTTGGAGGAGTGATCGAGTCGAAGAAGAAACCTGGGAGACCGAGGTCTCAATGAGGGAGCAATACCCGTTTCTTTTCGATTAGACACGTGATTTTGGGGACGAAATCCCAAATAAAGGGAGTGAACTTGTAACACCATCCCTAAGTATATTTACTTTTAACAAATCATGTAATAAACCTTGAAGAATGAATTTTGAATTTACGAGGTTGTAATTTTTTTTAATTCTTTTGCGTGAATAGTAAATTGCACGTGGGGCCCACATCGGGAGCGGGGACCACCCGATAATTCCGGGACCACATATTATATTCATCTTGGTCTAGATAATATGTATATGGTGGTAGATATTTTAGTCGGGCCATGGAAAGGCCCTAGGGTTGACCTGTCGGTCAAACGAGGCCCAATTACCGGTATTGGTAATTTATCAGATAACAGCCCGAAACGGATTTCGGAGACTTCTAAATTAAAGTGGAGGAATGTATATTCATTCTAAAATTCCATAATGATGGGAAATACGTAATATATTTTATTTGACCCGATAAAATAAAATATAATTAAAACAACCCGAGAAATACAATTTTCGGGGTCGATTGTATAGTTCGGGACACAGAGGGATGACCTCCCACATAAGTGGGGGCCAACCCACGTTTTTAGCCTTGTATTTGGACAAGGTAGCCACACCATCACATGAGAAATAAGCCATTAGATGATATGGGAGCCAAACACATTTAAGGGAGTGGACCCCCTTCCATGTATGATTGAGAGAAATGCCAAAAAGGCATTCTCAATCAATACCTACCTCCTTAGCTCGACCAAGGCCATCAAAGAAGAGTAAAAGAAAGCTCTCAAACCTTTCTCCATTTTTGAAATTAGAGCTCAAGCAAAGTTGGTCAAAAGAGGAAGCTTGAAGAAGGAAAAAGTTAGGAAAAGCGTGAAGGATTAAGGTAATAACCTTATAATAATTTTTCCTCTACTTTTATTTTATCATATGGCTTATGCAGCATATGGATGACCCCTAGGCTTGTTCTACATGTTTAGAAATGTAGATTGAGGGGTTGGAAGGTAGTTCTAAGTCCAAATACGGACTTAGAAGCCAAAACGACCGGTTCGCCGGAAAATAACCTTTTAGAGGTTATTTGTATTGATATGAGTTTTGTGATGATAAAACCATGTTAGGAGCTTAACTAAAGAGTTTCTAGAGTTCGCCGGAGTTCGCCGGAGTTTCGACGGAGTTCAACCAAGGAGCGTAGAACACGCTATAGCTCATTTACGGTGAGTGGACGGCTTAATATCTTATAACTTTTGGGTTAATTATGAGATTACCTAAATAAATGTTATATGTATTCAAAATGATGTTTAAAAGATATTTAAACATGCAATTAGCCAAAATGACTAGGCTTGTATGAAATGAATTACTCAAATACGCATGGAATAATGATATAAGAATTTCTATGAAATTGCATGCTATGGATTAAAGGGTAAAGAAAGCCTAGAATGAAAATTATTAACTTAATATATATGATGATTAGGTTGATATGTATAAGGCTTGAAATGACGGTCAATGAGAGCGTTGACCGATTGATAATGGATTAGTCAATACCGGTTGGTATTAGTTAATTATGAATTTACATAAATGCATGGATTTGCATGGATTGAGATACATAAGCTTTATAGATGGATTTAGCTATGAATGAATAAATATGATGTAGACTCCATCTAGGTTGATAGGTGGTTGATCATAAAATTATATATTGGTGGAGGACCCTAGGACTTAAAGTACATAACACTCAAATTTATATATTGGTGGAGGACCCTAGGACTTAAAGTCCTTAACACTCGGATTATATATTGGTGGAGGACCCTAGGACGAAAAGTCCTTAACACTCGTATTATATATTGGTGGAGGACCTTATGACTTAAAGTCCTTAACACTCGGATTATATATTGGTGGAGGACCCTAGGACGAAAAGTCCTTAACACCCGATTTATAAATTGGTGGAGCACCCAAGGATTATGATCCTCAAAACTCATAGATTATGGTATATAAATATGGACAAGGAGGAGTCCTATACACTCACGGACATATGGGTGGGCTGGGGTTTTTAGTCAAGAATATTGACTATTACTATTTTCCCAAACGAAACGGTGATCTACGGATCGGGTATTTTCCAAGTGTATATGTACTATTAAGTATTTCTTAACCTGGGGGGAAAAGACTATTTATATAAGTATCACCCTATGTTTGGGTCTTATACTTGAAATGTTAGTTATTCTATATTTAGCCTGCTACTCGCTCGGTACTTGTACTGACCCCTTCGGGGGGCCCCACCATTTTCAGGTTGAAGCTAGGGCTTGCTACCTGCACCTTTCTATGGGTGATATCAAATTCAAGGAAGACGTGGTTCATGTTTCCTCATGTTCCTTCAAATTACTTAAACATTGCTCATGGATATTTTTATTTGTTCTAAACTATTTTTGGCTTGCATGCCCATGTTATTGGCCGAATGTGGCCTACGAATTATCGTTGAATATTTCCGCTATTCAATGGTTTAATTGTGATGTTGTTGTGTATGTGTTAAAAATGTGTTAAAAATTGCATTAAATGGTCATTTTGGGGCAATTATTTGAGTGGGGTCCACTTCCGATTTGGGTCGGGTCAAAGTGGTTTCGGATTGTCCTTGTTAAGGGCTACAATTCGATATATGGTACACTCAAAACGGATAACGGGTGAATGAGAAATTGATTCTCGAAGATCACTCGTTGAAATGAAAAAACTGGGAAAAGATGGGTTTCTTGTGTGTTTTATACCACACCGAAAAACTCAAGGGATTTTCACCCCCTTATAAAGGGAAGCCTCTTTTAAGGAGTTAAGATTCCTAAAGTTAAAGGCTCTCTCTTACGCGCAGGGGGGGTGCCGATCAAATCCCGAAATGGAGAAGAAAAACCGCGACTCGTGTGCGCGGGCGACATGCGGACACGAATGTCGTCCGAAAAATCTATCATTCAAACCTCCGGACAGAAGGCTTCATACTAAAACACCTCGTGGGGGAGTTCTGTTGGCCTCCGGACAGAAGACCTCAAGGCTCATCTGTTGGCCTCCGGAAAGAGGACCTCTCGTTTGTGTGGTCAAACGTTAGTTCGTTAGCCACTGTATCCTGGGAAACAGTCGTTGCAATGCTCCTAGCACCGTGGGAGGCGACGAATACGTTTTAAGGACATCGTGCGTAGCACGAGCTCTGGCTAAACTATGTTCCATCTATTTTCTGTTTACTTTTAGCTATTTTATTTATTAATTAATTTTATTTAATTAATATTTCTTCGTTTTTCCGAGACACACCCAACAATCTTAGAACGTATTTGTGATTGTGTTACTGTGGTAAACAATCTTAAAACGTATTTTTTCAAGCTTGTATCACACGGATACAATCTTAAATCGTAATTTATCGCTTTGGTGAATGAACTTATTTTTTTGTGTTTTCGGAAAACGTAAGAAAACGTTAAAATGGCTTCACAAGAAATTGGAAATGTTGGTGGGCAGAACGTGCCAAACGATAATCACTCTGAAAGTGGAGCACCGGTGATCAATGGTTCACAACGCGGTGCATCTACTTTGGGCAACCAAGGGTCAATCCCTATGGTTACCGTGCCGAGCAACTCTGTGGAGAAACCCAAAAAATTTAATGGGTTAAACTTCAAGAGGTGGCAGCAAAGGATGCTATTCTATCTCACTACTCTCGGTCTTGCAAGGTTCTTGACCGAAGATGCGCCGGTAGCAACCGGGGGTGAGGTGGATGCGCAATTTTTCAACGCGGTTGAAGCATGGAAGCATTCTGACTTCCTTTGCCGAAACTACGTGTTGAACGGGCTGCATGATTCTTTGTAAAACGTGTATAGCAAATTAGTTACGGCTAAGGAGCTATGGAATGCTTTGGAGCACAAATATAAAAGCGAGGATGCCGGCGCAAAGAAATTTGTTGTTGGTCGATTCCTTGATTTTAAAATGGTGGATTCGAAGACGGTCTTGAGTCAAGTTGAGGAAATGAAAATGATCTTCAACGAAATTCGAGATGAAGAAATGACAGTTAGTGAGTCTTTCCCAGTGGCATCAATTATCCATTTATTGTCGCCGACTTGGAAGGATTTCAAGAACTACCTTAAGCATAAGCGAAAGGAAATGAACTTGGAGCAATTGATCCTTCGTCTGCGGATTGAAAAGGATAACCGGAAGAATGATGGGAAACTCCTAATCGTTAACGACGCCAAGGCCAACGTGGTGGAGCATGCAAAAGGCTCCAAAAACAAGAACAATGGGAAGAGCAAGCTCGGTCCCAAGGGAGGCGTTTCCAAGACAAAGTTCAATGGGAAATGCTTCAATTGCAATAAAAATGGACATAAGTCCGCGGATTGCAAGGCATCCAAGAAGAAGAAAGACAATCAAGTCAACTTGGTGCAAGGTGGGCAAAAGGATGAAGACATCATCCTTGTGGCTGTGGTGACCGAGGTCAACCTCGTTGGATCCAATTCCAAGGAGTGGTTCGTGGACACCGGTGCAACCCGGCATATTTGCTCAAGCCAGGAGTTATTCACTACTTTTGAGCCATCAAATGGTGAGAAGGTATGGATGGGAAACTCGGCTCATTCCGCAGTTGAAGAAATGGGCAAGGTGGTCCTGAAGATGACTTCGGGCAAGGAGCTGACTCTCAACCAAGTGTTGTTCGTTCCGGAGATACGCAAAAACCTGATCTCCGGCTCGTTGTTGAACAAGCATGGCTTCCGCATGGTCTTTGAGTCGGACAAACTGGTTTTGTCTAAATCGGGAATGTATGTAGGCAAGGGGTATACATGTGATGGGCTGTTTAAACTCAATGTAATGACTATTAATAATAATAATAATAAAATCCCTTCTGCTTACTTGCTTGAGTCTTCCAGTGTGTGGCATGGTAGACTAGGACATGTTAATTTTAATTCTATATGTAGATTAATTAACATGGAACACATTCCTAAATTCACAATTGATGTGAAGCACAAATGTGAAGTTTGTGCAGAGGCAAAACTAACGAAAACGTCTTTCAAATCGGTTGAAAGAAAAACGGAACCACTTGAATTAATTCATAGTGACGTTTGTGATTTTAAATCAATACAAACACGTGGCGGTAATAAATATTTTATTACCTTTATCGATGATAGCACTCGCTATAGCTACGTTTATTTATTAAAAAATAAACACGAAGCAATCGATAAATTCATTCTTTATAAGAATGAAGTGGAAAAACAACTTAATCGACGGATTAAAGCGGTTAGAAGTGATCGAGGTGGTGAGTATGAAGCACCAATTGGTGACTTTTGCACGAGCGTGGGTATAGTACATGAACGTGTTGCACCCTATTCACCTCAATCAAACGGTGTTGTCGAACGAAAGAATCGCACATTGAAAGATATGATGAATGCGATGCTAGTAAGTTCGGGCCTGCCACAAAATATGTGGGGCGAAGCAGTCTTGTCAAGCAATTACCTTTTAAATAAGGTTCCCCGAAAAAATATGATAAAACTCCCTACGAGTTGTGGAAAGGTAGACGGTCTTCCTATCAATATTTAAAAGTGTGGGGGTGTCTTGCAAAGGTGCTTGTTCCAACACCTTAGAAAATAAAAATAGGTCTAAAAACGGTGGTTTGTATTTTTATTGGGTATGCACAAAATAGTAGTGCTTATCGGTTTTGAGTGTATGATTCGAATAATCCGGATGTACATAAAAACACAATAATTGAATCAAGGAACGCTTCATTCTTTGAAGACGTATTTCCATGCAAGTCCAACGAAGGACCAAGCACGTCAAAACGAACATTTGACGTAGCTATGGAAAATACTAGCGAGGGGTCCGGAGAAGAACCCGAACCCAGACGTAGCAAACATGCTAGAGTTGAAAAATCCTTCGGACCGGATTTTCTCACATACTTGGTAGAATTTGACTCGGATATTCTAACATGTATGGTAGAAAATGAACCGGATTTTCTAACATGTTTGGTAGAAAATGAACCACGGACTTATATAGAAGTCGTGACGTCTACCGAAGGTCCTATGTGGAAAGAAGCCATCAAAAGTGAGGTGAATTCTATTCTTAAAAATCACACATGGGAATTGGTTGATCTTCCTCCGAGAAATAAACCTTTGCAATCCAAGTGGATTTTTAAACGGAAAATGAAACTTGACGGTTCCATCGATAAGTACAAGGCCATACTTGTAATCAAAGGATACAAGCAACGTGAGGGCCATGATTACTTTGACACGTATTCTCCTGTGATGAGAATAAATTCCATTAGGATGATACTAGCAATTGCCGCATTGCAGAAATTGGAAGTTCATCAAATGGACGTAAAAACCGCTTTTCTAAATGGCGATATAGACGAAGAAATCTATATGGAACAGCCCGAAGACTTTCGTGTTCCTGGCCAAGAAAGGAAAGTGTGTAAATTAATTAAATCATTGTACGGATTGAAACAAGCCCCTAAACAGTGGCACGAAAAGTTCAACCATGCAATGTTAATTAATGGGTTTAAAATAAACGAAAGTGACAAATGCGTCTATGTGAAGAGCACGGTAGACGACTATGTCATTTTCTGTTTATACGTGGATGATATACTCATCGTGGGTAGCAATAATCTAATGATTAATTCTACCAAAAACATGTTAAATTCTAAATTTGACATGAAGGATATGGAGCTGGCCGATTTAATCCTTGGGATTAAAATAATTAGGGGATCAGACGGTCTAACGCTAAGCCAATCCCATTACGTTGATAAAATCCTTACGAAATTTAATAAGGATGATTATCAAGAGGAAAGGACTCCATTAGATAAAAACGTACAACTTACCAAAAATCGTGTAGAGTGTATTTCTCAAGTAGAATACGTTAGGATTATTGGAAGCTTGATGTATCTAATGAGTTGTACCAGGTCTGATATTGCCTTTGTGGTTAGCAAGTTGAGTAGATATACTAGTAACCCCAGTGATGAACACTGGAAGGCAATAGTAAGGGTTTTGAGGTATTTACGTAAAACCCAAAACTTTGGACTGCACTATGGAAGATATCCAGCTGTACTTGAAGGGTATAGCGACGCTAGTTGGATATCCGACATTAAGGACTCAAAGTCCACAAGTGGATATATTTTCACTTTGGGAGGTGCAGCTGTGTCATGGAAATCCTCAAAACAAACGTTAATAGCTAGATCCACGATGGAGTCTGAGCTAATAGCCTTGGATAAGTGCACTGAAGAGGCTGAATGGCTACGCCATTTTCTTGAGGATATTCCAAGTTGGGAAAAGCTTGTCCCTCCAATATGCATACATTGCGATTGTCAAGCGGTAATTGGAAGGGTACAGAGCAATATGTGCAATGGTAAGTCTAGACACGTTCGTCATAGACATAACACCATTAAACAACTCCTTACAACGGGTGTTATCACTGTTGACTACGTGAAGTCAAAGGATAACATAGCGGATCCACTAACCAAGGCATTGGATAGAGAATTGTTGGAGATGTTGTCACGAGGAATGGGACTAAAGCCCGTGAATTGAAAAGTTCTATAGTGGATACCCAACTTAGTTGGTCCTAGGTTCAAAAGGGATAACTAAATTATAGAGCAAAGGATGGTCACTGTGGGGGTCCCGGACTCCTACCCACTCCTCGTTAAAACAGTGACTCCCGCACGAGGTTAGCAAAAACGTTTGTTTTAATGATTCTAAAATGTTGATCTACTCGATAACATTGGAAGAGTATACGGGATACTCGTGAAAGAATCACCTATGTGAGAGAGAAGAGGGTCGCTTCAAAGGAGAACTGTAAAGGCTTAGTTCTTTAAAAACTCTTGTAGAACCAGTACGGTGACCCATGGCTAAAACAGGCACACCCATGAGAACGGAACAAAGTTGGAAGGTTCTTGTGTAAAGATAAGTCAATGCTTACACGACGACAGTAAAGTTCAAGGACATCGAGTCTACTAGACAACCAGTAAATAAACGGGTCTTTATAGCGGAAGGTTCAAAGGATAAAACCTACCTCTCCGTATGAAAGGATCATCCGCTGAACACAACGTGTCCTCCTATCTTCGTGTCTTTTTAAGTCTCGAAAATCAATTTTCATTCATGTGGGGATTGTTGGAAAAATGTGTTAAAAAATTAAATTAAATGGTCATTTTGGGGCAATTATTTGAGTGGGGTCCACTTCCAATTTGGGGTTGGTCAAAGTGGATTCGGATTGTCCTTGTTAAGGGCTACAATTCGATATATGGTACACTCAAAACGGATAACGGGTGAATGAGAAATTGATTCTCGAAGTTCACTCGTTGAAATGGAAAAACTGGGAAAAGATGGGTTTCTAGTGTGTTTTATACCACACCGGAAAACTCAAGGGATTTTCACCCCTTATAAAGGGAAGCCTCTTTTAAGGAGTTAAGATTCCTAAAGGTAAAGGTTCTCTCTTACGGGCGGGGGGGGGGGGGGGGGGGTGCCGATCAAATCCTGAAACGGAGAAGAAAAACCGCGACTCGTGTGCGCGGGCGACCTGCGGACACGAATGCCGTCTGAAAAATCTATCATTCAAAGATATGATTTAACTTTTGTTTCTTCACGTAACGTTCCTTAATTTTTTCCAGACCAGCGGAACTGCTCCGGACAGAAGGCTTCATACCAGAACACCTCGTGGGGGAGTTCTGTTGGCCTCCAGACAGAAGACCTCAGGGCTCTTCTGTTGGCCTCCGGACAGAGGACCTCTGGGCTCTTCTGGTGCCTTCCGAATAGAAGACCTTAGAGGTATTCTGTTTCCTTACGGAACAGAATACCTAAGCCGTTACGAAAGTTAATGCCCAACGTTCTTGTCTTTTAATGCATCTTTAAATGGACAGTTTTTCAACATATTAATGTCCAACGTGCTGGACATTTATGTGCAACGTTCAGGTCCATTAAAGCTTGATTAACACACCACAAATCCTCATATCAATAGCTGGCAGGTGCTTTGCAACAAACACATAGTTTTACACACACAATACATTCCTCACATATTTTTGAGCTCTAAAACACTTCCAGCTACTCAGAAAATTCCTAAGTGTTCATACTGTGTTCCAGTTCGCCGGAACTCTCGTTTGTGTACTCAAACGTTAGTTCGTTAGCCATCGTATCCTGGGAAACGGTCGTTGCAACACTCTTAGCACCGTGGGAGGCGACGAATATGTTTTAAGGACATCGTGCATAGCACGAGCTCTGGCAAAACTCTGTTCCATCTATTTTCTGTTTTCTTTTAGCTATTTTATTTATTAATTAATTTTATTTAATTAATACTTCTTCGTTTTTCCGAGACACACCCAATAGTTGTGTATGTTTACTACAGAGTATGGATGGATTGTTTTCTCAAATGCCTTGTATGATTAAGCGAGGTTGACCTGCGGGTGACGTCACTCAATTATACGGTGGTTGTACACGCGCTTAGATTGCGGTCTGGGGCGTGACACATGGTTAATGATGACAAACTTTGGAGAATGATTTTAATTACTTCATATTATATTTGTATATAATTATAAACTTTATACTTTTATGAGAATATTTTGAATAAGGATCTTTTTTCAAGATTTGTTAAAATAAAAGATAAAATTTAGTTAGATATATAAACTTTATAAATTCATATTCTTAGGTTATGCTTGGCATGCCTGTTTAGCTCAAAAAGGGCTGGAATTATTTAATTTCAGTCTATTTTAGTTTATATAGCCTCGTTCGTTTGAAAGTTGATAAACATATAACTTCCATGTTTATGTTTATGTTTTTATTAGTTTTTATTGATTGTTACTTTGGAATTTACACACTTTTGGTGTAATAGTTTAGTTTGTTAAAATACTTATAAATTGTTTAGACTAGGTTTATTCTGAGCTCAAACAGGTCCATGATCACTAAACGGACCGTTGGTGAACCCCAAAAGTGGAAGGAAGGTGCAAAATCACAAGACGAAATGAGGATCTTGATTTTTGGCCTGTACCCGGTCGGGTATGACCTATACTCGATCGGGTATGATCTATACTCAATCGGGTATCTTGTTGAAATCTGAAATCAAATCGGATCCGAAGACAAAGGAACATGCAGAGAAGATTTGGATCACGATCGAGTGTCTATACCCGATCGGGTACACCGACACACCCGGTCGAGTATGCCTCGAATATAGCTATCTACACATACCCGGTTGGGTATCTTGTATATACCCAATCGGGTATACCTTCAACTTTAACTCTAAATTCGGTCGAGTATACCTCGAATATGGTATTCTACACATACCCAGTCGGGTACCGTGTATATACCCGATCGGGTACCCGGACTGCATGCCCAAAATCCTATAAATACATCCCCTTCCCTTCACAATTAGATCACCAATTCACATATACTTCTTAGCTCAATTTAGACAAGCTCTTTCTTTATATTTTCTTCATGTTTAGTCTCCAAATGAGGAGCTAAACTCTTCCATCTTGGTTTTGCTACTTTGAAGCTTAATGAATTTGTAAGTTGTGAGTTATTTTCTTTAATCTTCTTCCTTGAATATTAATTATTTCCTATTCATATTCCATATTAATATTTTGAGCATTACTTAAAGGATCAACTAGTTTTGTTTCATATATTAATTATTACTAGAGTCAATCGATTAATACGCTTGTTATTAATTCGGTTGATTCAAGGTAGTAAACTTGGATTATTAATGCATGTGTCTCATGGTTAATAATCTAAGGGGAACTAATTATGTTGATTAAACCAATAAACTGCTTGTGTTGAGGTTATCAATCTCTATCGTTTTCATCTTGATTTTATTGCTACTGTCGAGTTGATATACGACGCATGTTCTATATTAACTCGGTAGTAAGTTTTATTAATGAACACGTCTCGTTATTAATAACTACCCTCGATGAACTGGATATACTCCTCGATTGAGTATTCGAGAGGAAGATAGTTAAAGATATAACCGGGATCGACGAACATTTCATTAAGTGGATAAAAGCAAAACCAAGTTCCTATTTCTATTAATTAAACTCATATAGGTTGTTCATCTTAGTATTATTAAATCAATCAAAAAAAAAACCTTGTTACTAGTTACGTAAAAGAAAAGTATTCATTTCCATGTGGATACGAACCTTACTTAAATATACTACGTATATTTGTTGTATTGTATTTATTTTGAGTGCACATTACGACAAAGTGCACGTCAAATTTGGCGCCGTTGCCGGGGAAAGGCAATAATCTTTCTTTTATTTTATTTCAAGAAAAATAAATAAAAAAAATATAAATAAACAAAATATAAAGAGTTCTTATTCTTCTATTTCTGAGCTTGGTGAAGTATATGGTTAGACACCGTTCTATAAACGAGATCACCTATCAAACAAACCCGGAAATAGAACAAACTTTCGAGCGGTTGAAGAATAAATTTTCAAATACCGACTCGGAGGAATCATCTACCGGAGATTCATCCAACGCTAGCTCTAGTTCTAGCGAATTTGAAGAGCCAATCACCATGACTCTAGAAACAAGAACTTTGAGGGAGCTCACACCTCCAAACTTGAATCAACAAACGTTATGTATTACCTTCCCTACACTCGATGAGGGTAATACATCTTAGCTAAAATCTGGGCTCATTCATCTGTTGTCATCCTTCCATGGCCTGAGAGGAGAGGATCCAAATAAACACCTCTCGGAGTTTCACATCGTTTGCACAAGCATGTGTCCAAACGGTATCACCGAAGAACAGATCAAACCGCGGGCTTTTCCATTTTCTCTAAAGGACACCGCAAACGATTGGCTTTTCTATCTTCCATCGGGAAGCATAGATACATGGGCGGCTATGAAGAAATGCTTCTTGGAAAGGTACTATCCCACATCCGTCTCCTCCTCTTTAAAGAACCAAATAAGCAATATTGAACAAGGTGATGATGAATCACTTTATGAGTCCTGGGAGCGCTTCAAGAAGGTATGTGCTAGTTGTCCATACCATGGATATACGGAGCAAGACCTCATTCTCTATTTCTATGATGGTCTTGCGGAGCATGATAGACACATGGTCAATTCAGAATGTGGAGGGGGTATTGTCAACAAAACTCCCTCTCAAGTGAGAAACCTCATCTCGGAGTTGGCCGAGAATTCTAGGCATTACACCGGGCGGTCCTCAACCTGAAAAGTTGTCGCATCAGAATCTACATCATCTTTGGAAAGTCAAGTTGCCGGCTTGACTTCTTTGGTTAAGGACTTTCTCTTAAACCCTAGAACCCAAGAGGTCAAGGTCTGTGGCATTTGCACGCAACAAGGGCATCCCACCGATTCATGCCCCTCACTTCAAGAAGATAAACCCGAGCAAGTCAACGCTTTGGGTTTCCAAAATCAAAAGAGGTATGATTCTTATGGCAATACTTATAACCTCGGGTGGAGAGATCACCCCAATTTGAGATATGGGAATCCGCAAGGAAACCCACAACAAAATAACCCTCCACAAAACCAATTTCCTCAAAAACAACCATACTCTAAACCCCAAGGCCAAGGCTCAAATATGTCCACCGAAGACATGATCCGAGCACTCACCTCTAATGTCTCAACCATGCAACAAAACATGGTTCAATTTCAACATGAGACAAAATCTAGCATACAAAATCTTGAGAACCAAATGATCCAAATCTCAAGTGCGGTGAGTAGGCTCGAGGCCAAGGATTCGGGAAAGCTTCCATCTCAAACGGAGTCGAATCCTAGGCAACAAGCCCATGCGGTTACATTGAGGAGTGGCAAGGAGTTGGTTATTGCCAAAGAAAAAGCAAAGAACCACATTGGCGAGGAAGAGGAAGAAGAGGAGTTTGTGGAAAAAGCTCAACAGGAGGAGGAGAAAGCTCAAACCTCAACTCCACCGCCGGTCATCCCTGAAATTGAAGCACCTTTTCCTGAGGCTCTGAGGGAAACAAGAAGGGTGGAGAAGGATAAGGATATCTATGAGACATTCTCCAAATGTGAGGTACATATCCCTCTCCTTAACTTAATAAAAGGTGTTCCTAGGTTTGCCAAATTTTTGAAAGAGTTATGTACAATAAAGAGGAAACATAGACTCAATGGTAAACAAAAAGTCCAAGTTAGTGAACGTGTCTCGACAGTTTTTCAAAAGAAACTCCCGAAGAAATACAATGACCCGGGCATGTTCACTATACCTTGTAAGTTGGGGGTACCACTTTTTCAAAGGCCATGCTAGACTTAGGAGCGTCAATTAATGTTATTCCTTACTCTTTGTATAAATCACTTGAGCTCAGCCCTTTAAATGAAACTGGGGTAGTTATCCAAATTGTGGATAGATCAAATGCTTACCCTAAGGGTATTATCGAAGATGTACTCGTTATGGTTGATAATTTGATCCTTCCCGCCGACTTTTATGTTTTGGAGATGGAAAATGATAAGAATGTGGTTCCTATCCTTTTAGGAAGGCCATTTTTAAAAACCGCTAGAGCAAAAATTGATGTCTTTAGCGGGTCTTTAACAATGGAATTTGATGGAGATAAGGTTGAATTCAACATTTATGACTCCATGAAATACCCAAATGAAAATCATTATTATTTCCCATTGATATCCTTGATCGTCTTATACAAAATTCTTTTGAAATAAATGGGGAGGATGAATTGTTGAGCGTGATAGAAAATGATATGGGGGAGAATTCCTTAGAGCTTGCCTTGACCGCTAGCATACAAGCTATGATGGTGGAATTGGATAATCACTTCCAACTTCCACTTATGCCACCGGGGTCAAGAGCATTTCCATTAACCATCCCCAAAGAAAAATCTTTGCCTTCAGTTTTGCAGGCACCCGAAGTTGAGATGAAACCACTCCCGAAACACTTGAAATATGTGTTCTTGGGAGAAAAAGAAACACTACCGGTCATCATTTCAAACAAACTGACCAAGGAGCAAGAAGGCAAGTTTATAGCGGTGCTCAAGGAGCACAAACTAGCAATTGGATGGACTATATCCGACATCAAAGGCATTAGTCCATCTACATGCATGCACCACATCTTGATGGAGGATGAAGCTAAGCCGGTGAGACAGTCGCAAAGAAGATTGAACCCACCTATGATGGAGGTGGTCAAAAAGGAGGTGATCAAGCTACTACAAATGGGGATAATCTTCCCCATTTCCGATTCAAAATGGGTTAGTCCAACCCAAGTTGTTCCTAAGAAGACCGGAGTCACGGTGGTGGAGAACAAGCATGGAGAACTTATGCCCACCCGAATTCAAAATAGGTGGAGGGTATGCATAGATTACCGTAGACTCAATGCGGTAACTAGAAAGGATTTCTTTCCTTTACCCTTCATTGATCAAATGCTTGAGAGACTTGCGGGGCACAAATTCTATTGTTTCCTTGATGGCTACTCTGGGTACTTTCAAGTGCCCATAGCCCCCGAAGATCAGGAGAAGACCACTTTCACTTATCCATTTGGAACCTTTTCATATCGACGCATGCCATTCGGACTATGTAATGCCCCAGCCACATTCCAAAGATGCATGATGAGCATATTCTCTGAATATGTTGAGACTCATTTGATTCATGTTTACTCCATCTATCTCTTGTTTTGAAAAGTTGTTTAGAATCAAATCTTATTCTAAACTCTGAAAAATGCCACTTTATGGTGGAAGAAGGAATTGTTCTAGGCCATGTGATCGCATCCAAAGGGATTGAGGTGGATAAAGCAAAAGTGGAAGTCATCCAATCACTCCCTTATCCTATAACCGCTAGGGAGATTCGCTCATTTCTTGGACATGCAGATTTTTATCGAAGATTTATCAAAGACTTTTCAAAAAATGCATCTCGTTTGTGCACACTTTTGCAAAAGGAGGTGGAGTTTATCTTTTCCGAGGAATGCAAGAACGCCTTCAACACTTTGAAGGAGAAGCTAGTCACAACACCTATCATTCAAGCACCCGATTGGTCTCTTCCTTTTGAGATCATGTGTGATGCTAGTGACTATGTGGTGGGGGGCGTTTTGGGCCAAAAAGTTGGAAGGGCATCTCATGTGATCTACTATGCATCAACAACTCTCAACGATTCCCAACGCAACTACGCCACCACCGAGAAGGAGATGCTAGCCGTCATCTATGCACTTGAAAAATTCAGGTCATACTTACTTGGAACCAAAGTGATCATCTATACCGATCACGAAACTCTTAGGTTCTTGATGACGAAGAAGGAGGCCAAACCAAGGTTGATTCGATGGATACTCCTTATAAGTGAGTTTGACGTTGAAATCAAAGACAAGAAGGGCATGAAAAACTTGGTGGCAGATCACTTAAGCTGACTCGTTCTTGATGAAGGAAATGATCATGCCAAGGATGACATCCGAGGGGAATTTCCAGATGAGACTCTTTTCTCTCTAAAGGAAATTCGGCCTTGGTACGCTCACATTGTTAATTTCCTTGTCTTAAACAGGTTCCCACCAAGCTTCTCAAAATCTCAAAGTGAGAAGCTCCAACATGATGCCAAACAATATGTGTGGGATGAACCTTACCTTTGGAAACATTGCAAGGATCAAGTCATTAGAAGATGCATTCCTGAGACCGAGATAGCCTCCATCCTTGCATTTTGCCATTCACACGCTTGCGGAGGACACTTTAGAGGCAAACGAACATCCATGAAAGTACTTGAATGCGGATTTTGGTGGCCTAGCTTGTTTCGAGATGCTCATGTCTTTTGTCAATCTTGTGATAATTGTCAACGCATGGGCAAAATCTCTCGAAAGCATGAGATGCCGCAAGTACCACTGCTCTACCTTGAGATCTTTGATGTATGGGGTATAGATTTCATGGGACCTTTTCCTAACTCCCATGGCAATCTATACATTCTCTTGGCGGTGGACTACGTTTCAAAGTGGGTGGAAGCAAAACCCACCAAAACCGACGATGCCAAAGTGGTAGCGGACTTCCTCAAATCCCGCATTTTCTCCAGGTTTGGAGTGCCACGCATTTTAATAAGCGACATGGGCACTCATTTCTACAACAAAACTGTGAGTGCCTTGTTAAAGAAATATGGCGTTACTCACAAACTCTCCACCGCCTATCATCCACAAACAAACGGCCAAGCCGAGGTGTCAAACAGAGAGTTGAAATCTATACTCCAACGGTGAACCCCAACCGCAAGGATTGGAGTTTTCACATGGATGATGCCTTATGGGCATACATGACCGCTTTCAAGACCCCAATTGGAATGTTACCCTATAGACTTGTATTCGGGAAGGCCTTTCACCTCCCATTCGAACTCGAACATAAGTCTTATTGGGCGGTAAAAACATTCAATCTTGACATAGAGCAAGCGGGGATACAAAGGAAGCTACAACTCCAAGAGCTAGAGGAGCTTCGACTGGAGTCCTATGAGAACGCTACCATCCACAAAGAGAAGACGAAGGTATGGCATGACAAAATGATAACAAGAAAGGATTTCCAAATTGGAGACAAAGTCCTTCTTTTTAGATCATGCCTTCGTCTTTTCCACAGTAAGTTGAGATCACGATGGGAAGGACCATTTGAGGTGGTCAAGGTCTACTCACATGGAGTGGTTGAGATCAAAAGCCTTGACACTGATAGAATTTTCAAGGTTAACGGGCATCAACTCAAACCGTTCCGTGAAGGTTTCCAAAAAGAAAGCGTTGAATGCATGGATTTCTTCGATCCAATCTATGAAGGATGAACACTACCATGGCGTCGTGCCGCGACGTTAACTAAGGCGCTTCTTGGGAGGCAACCCAAGAAAGGTATGTAGATTTTCTTTTAATTTGTTTCAAAGTTTCATCTTCTGTTTTGAGAGAACGAGAGAGAGGGCACTAACCACATGTTTCAAAGGAGAAGAAAATACAGATTTTTGACAATCAGGGGACATACCCGATCGGGTACCACTACATACTCGGTCGGGTATGGCTAAAAAAGAGGGATGGAGTTCAATACTCGATTGAAGCAGCCAGATTTTTCAAAAATTCATGCATACTCGATCGGGTACTATTACATACCCGGTCGAGTATTCACAGAGGTGCGAAACTAAAAAAGGCCATCCTCCGGCACTCGACTGAGTAAGAAGTTCAAAATATGCAAAAAGAAGAATACCCGATCGGGTATGACTCCCTACCCGGTCGGGTAGTACTGAAATCTCAAACACAGAAAACCCATGCCTTCAGTACCCGATCGGGTATAACAAAATACTCGATCGGGTATGCCTGAAAAACCCAAATTCCAGAACCCCTGCCTCCTATACCCGATCAGTTATAGCAGCATACTCGATCGGGTATGCGTGCGATTTAACCCCAAATCAGCCCAAATCACTTCATCTTCCCCAAACTCCCAACCCCAACTTCGAACCCCTCTCCCCCAACCTCCATTTTTTGACCTTCTCTCTACCATATCTCAATCATTCCTCCATCAAATCACCCCATTCCACCACCAAGCTACTCCCCTCACTCTCCTCTACACACCCATACTCAAAAATTAAATTTTCCCCCAAAATCCCAAAGGTCCGAAAACCCTACCCCATTTTCGAAATTTGGAGTTTTCAAGCCTCAACCACACCAAAATGGCACCAAGGAAGAGCAAAGGAGATAGCTCCAACACCATGACACCCATCCCGGACTACGAGGACCTCCAATTCGCCAACACTGAACACCGGACTCGAATTCTCGCTACAATAACAAGGCAAGTAAAACCATCCCGTTTTCCATGCCATGAGGCTCTACGTGAACTAGGCATTTGTAGGAGCACTAAGCAATTCTTTCATGAGTTGGACATGAACCGTATTTTCAAAATGAAATACAACTCTAATGAAAGAATTATCTATGAATTCATGAGTTCGGTGCACTTTGAGAGCAATGAGGATGACTTTAGGGATGACAAACTCATGTTTCGTCTATTCAACCAAGAATATTCTATGATGAAACTTGAGTTTGCCGAACACTTTGGTATCCCCGTCCCCTATGAAAGAGCCATTTCCGAGAATACCGTGTTCGGGCACACACTTTGGACACAGATGACCGGTGAACTGCGCTTTAGCTCCTCCCAACTGTACATAAGCCATGTCCAACACCCCATCCTAAGGCTATTTTTAAAATTTTTGGCGAATTGTTTGCTTGGGCGCCCCAACAATCATCATATGAGGATGGGGACGTATGCTTGATTACTGGGGTTTTGTTCCGTCAGGCTGTGGACTTCAATTTGTGCAATTTGATGTGGACACACTTGAAAAAAGAGAGCATGGCCAAAGGGCCAATTGTTGTGGGTGGGGTGATCATGCATTTGGTGACCAAGTTCGGGTATACGGATAACTCTCCTATACCCGACTACTATTTGATGAATATTGCTTGGTTGGGCCACTCGGGGTGCACATCATTCTCTCACACAGTGTATGAGGACGACCATCCACGAAATGTGTACAATTGGCTCATATACCTCAAGCCTATAAGACACTTCCCCATGCCTAACCCGGAACTCCCCCGACTACTGTACAACGTAGAAGTGCCCCATTACTTATTTCCCAATGCCCTTCCACCTCATCTCTAAGACCCTCAACACGAGCATAACGCCGAAACCCATGATCATGAGGACATGGACGCAGACATCCTCGAACAGTCGCAAGACCCTCCACCACCCAACTATTTCTCACAACTTTTGGAGGGTCAACAACAACTACTTGCGGGGTTCAACCAAATGAACCTCAACTACATGGCTATGGGAGAGTGGCTCACCCGAGTAGAGGAGGAGCAAAGAGCGGGATTTCAATGGATAGAGGAGCTTCGGGAAGCCGACAATCAGAGATATGAGGAGGATCAACATAGGTTCTATGGACCTACATAGCCCATCAAGGCTCTTTTCATACTATGGCCACTCCTCCACCGCCACCCTCTTGGTATGACCCCACTCATTGGGGTAGCTTTGGCGGTTCAAGCTCTGGTGGTGGAGGATATGATGGTGGGAATGGAGGCAACGACACAATGGGGGATGGCGGCACCCATAGCGGATTTGATGGCAGCTTTGGGGGTGGCTTTGGAGGAGGCTACTATGGCGGTGCGGATGGGCATTAGGGATAGTGCCTTGATCCAAGTGTCGGGGAGGGAAGACTCGTCTTGTGGTATGTTAAATTCCCTTTTGTTTTTACCTTATACTAAGCATTACTTTCTTGTACTCTTTGTACACACACAAAAAAAAGAAATGAATGCTAGTTAGGTTGAAAATCCAAAAATGGGCAATCTAAGCAACAAGGGCTCATAAAAAAAACAACAAAACAAAAAAAATGATGAGTGAGTGGTATGGAATAAAAAATAAAAGAGATGCTAGGATGAAAACCTGAAAAGGCTCCTAGGCAAAATGAGAGATATGAGAGATATATTTGTTGTTGCAGGACATGATCTCTTGAAAATGAAGAAGAAAAAGAGGAAGAAGAAAGGAGGAGAAGAGAAGATGAGCACTAGAAGACCATAAAACCCAAGAAGATATTGTAATTTGAGCTTAAAACTCATGTTTTACCCTTGGTGGTCTTTGTGTTTTTGTCTTTCTCTTGTTAAATTGTGGGAACTTTGTAAGACTTGACATTTTTGAACATTTAACTTTACTCGAGGACGAGTAAAGAAACTAAGTGTGGGGGAGTTGATAAACATATAACTTCCATGTTTATGTTTATGTTTTTATTAGTTTTTATTGATTGTTACTTTGGAATTTACACACTTTTGGTGTAATAGTTTAGTTTGTTAAAATACTTGTAAATTGTTTACACTAGGTTTATTCTGAGCTCAAATAGGTCCATGATCACTAAAAGGATAGTTGGTGAACCTCAAAAGTGGAAGGAAGGTGCAAAATCACAAGATGAAATGAGGATCCTGATTTTTGGTCTATACTCGGTCGGGTATGACCTATACTCGATCGGGTATCTTGTTGATATCTCAAATCAAATCGGATCCGAAGACAAAGGAACATGCAAAGAAGACTTGGACCACGATTGAGTGTCTATACCCGATCGGGTACACCTACACACCCGATCGGGTATGCCTTCGATTTTAACTTGAAATCGGTCGAGTATGCCTCGAATATAACTTTCTGCACATACCCGATCGGGTACCTTGTATATACCTGACCGGGTATACCTTCAACGTTAACTCTGAATTCGGTCGAGTATACATCGAATATGGTATTCTACACATACCCGGTCGGGTACCGTGTATATACCCGATCGGGTACCCGGAGTGCATGCCCAAAATCCTATAAATACACCCCCTTCCCTTCCCAATTAGATCACCAATTCACATATACTTCTTAGCTCATTTTAGACAAGCTCTTTAGTTATATTTTCTTCATGTTTAGTCTCCAAATGAGGAGCTAAACTCTTCCATCTTGGTTTTGTTACTTTGAAGCTTAATGAATTTGTAAGTTGTGCGTTATTTTCTTTAATCTTCTTCCTTGAATATTAATTATTTCCTATTCATATTCCATATTATTATTTTGAGCATTACTTAAAGGATCAACTATTTTTGTTTCATATATTAATTATTACTAGAGTCAATCGATTAATACGCTTGTTATTAATTCGGTTCATTCACGGTAGTAAACTTGGATTATTAATGCATGCGTCTCATGGTTAATAATCTAAGGGGAATTAATTATGTTGATTAAACCAATAAACTGCTTGTGTTGAGGTTATCAATCTCAATCGTTTTCATCTTGATTTTATTGTTACTGTCGAGTTGATATACGGCGCGTGTTCTATATTAACTCGGTAGTAAGTTTTATTAATGAACGCATCTCGTTATTAATAACTACCCTCGATGAACTGGATATACTCCTCGATTGAGTATTCGAGAGGAAGATAGTTAAAGATATAACCGGGATCGACGAACATTTCATCAAGTGTGTAAAAGCAAAATCAAGTCCCTATCTCTATTAATTAAACTCATATAGGTTGTTCATCTAAGTATTATTAAATCAATAAAAAAAAACCTTGTTACTAGTTACGTAAAAGAAAAGTATTCCTTTCCATGTGGATACGAACCATACTTCAATATATTACGTATATTTGTTGTATTGTATTTATTTTGAGTGCACACTACGACAATGTGCACGTCAAAAGGCTAAAACGGGCTTGAGCTGGAATATATGAACTAAAGTCAAACGCTAGGGGAAGTAACGTTTCTGTTCAGTTTTTTATTCGCAAACTTTATATTCCCATCCTAACCCTCACCTCCCTCCCCTCTCTCTCTCTCTCACTCTCTCTCGCTCATTCACTCCTCTCTCCAGTTGATTGCTCGTTCACAGTTCACTCTCCTTTCATCGTCACCATTTTCCCATTTCCTCCATGTCAATTACAATGCTCTGATTCGCCTTGGTTTTTGGCGCACGATGCGTGGAAGTGCTTCCTATAAAGGAACGATTTTTACTCCAACAGTTCAACCTACTAGCAGAGATGCCGATTCTTCAAGTATTGAATGGTCAACCTGCTGTGAATTGATCTCTTTAATATATATATATATATATATATATTAAATTATAGTGAATGATAGATCAAACAACAAAATTATATATATATATATATATATAATTTTGTTGTTTGATCTATCATTCACTATTTTGCCATTGTTAACTCAAAAATACTCCGTATAAATGTATATTACTCCTTATATAATATGAAGTATTTACAATTTTAGTATATATGAAAATATAATAATATACTGCGTAAATATTTTTGTTTGATATATGTGTGTGTCCTTTGATGTAATTTTATATTTTCCCGTCACTTTTTCAGCTCTTCTGCCAAACATTTTTACTTCATTCAACTATTAGTTCAGATTCAGCACATCATAATTCAGTTTCAGACATTAGTTTTTCATTCAGATAATAGCTCCTAATTCAGACATTAGTCTCTAACTCCAGCTCGTTGTGCCAAACATAGCCTTAATGGTCATTTTACGTCTTAAAAGCTAATTACAAATAGCTAAGTTACTAACATTTTACTTCAAACCGCTAATCAGTTAGTTAAAAGAGCTAACAGAATCCGATAGTATCAATATGCTGATTCAACCACCTATTAGCTAGCAGATAACTTTTATTATCAGGTGTTACCGTTTTTAGTCCTTCACTTTTCATGACAATATCAAAGTAGAAAGACTAAAAATATCAATTTCCCAATACTTAGGATATGAAATGTAGGGAACTCTAAAGTCGTGATAAGCACGATGATTACCTATATTTTATATAGGTAATTATGATTATTTCTATAATTATTAAAAGATAAAACAGGTAAAAATCCCAATTTGAGCAAAAAGCTGCATAAAGGCATCAAAGATGAACAAACGGGAGTCAACACGAAAAAGGGACCAAGAACCGGCACTTCAGGGTCAACTACAAGCGTCAAACGGAGCGAAAAGCAGATTATTGCACATAAGGAGTAAACCGGCGCCGGTTATAGGGGTTACCCGACGCCGGTTTACTCCTTATGTGCAATAATCTAATGTTTTTTGCAACAAGAGAATGCAAACCAGTAGCTTAACCGGCGCCGGGTTACCCTTATAACCGGCGCCAGTTATGTCAATTTTTCAGAATACACCTGCGTTCAAAGCTTAACCGGCGCCGGGTTACCTTATAACCGGCGCCGGTTGGGTCGGATTCTGCTAAAACACAGCAACGCGCAAGAGGATTTTTGATGGGAAAACTTCATCTTCCTAATTTCTTGATCAAATATTGCTCCATACCGGAATTTTGGGCTCGAATAGACTAAAAGATGTCATTCTTTAACCTATATAAACCCCCTAATTCATCAAACAAAGGCATTTCATTCCATAGATTAATTCATAGTTTTTATATTTTGTTCTTGCTATTCTTCTTCAAGTTCTTGAGGAGGAGAGTTCACCCTCTGAAATCATTGGTGTTTATGTATTATTTCCTTTGTAATTTCATATTCCACTATATTTAATTATTGTATTGTGATTAATATAAGCATTAGTAGCTAATTTCTTAGCTAAGGCGCTAGGGATGAACTTCTATGCCCACTAGGTGTTTGATAAAAGTTCTAAACCAATAAATTGTGATTTATCCTTTATATTTTGATTGTTTATGACTATGGTGTACAACATAAAAGTATGTTAAATTTAGTTTATACTTGCAATTAACGTTGAAGTCTAAACTATAAACATTAAAGTATAAACATATATAGTACCGAGAATAGAAATATATCCGGTCTTATATGATACGGGTGTGATGTCTTGATATTCAACGGGGTTTTCGGTAGATGAATGTAAGTCATAACGGGACTTACATGTAATGAAAACCATGCTCTCATTGCCTTAACCGGACTTGAGAATATATTAGCGACATTGTATTCATAATTATTGGCAAAGAACTAATATTCAACCCTATTAGAGCATTTAAGTGATTCCCGAAGCCTTAGTTGTTGTTATCATTCATCTTAAACTCAAATTTAGTTAACGATTATCTTCTTGAACAAAAAGTGAAAAGCCAAAAATATAAAACACAAGTCAAAAATCCCTACACTTTACTCATTTATTTATTTAAAGTCATCTACTCTTGGACTAAATTAAACAACGTTTCCTTGTGGATTCGACCCGGTATTTTACCGGAATTTATTACTATATTGACACTTGTACACTTGCAAATTTAGCCCGATCAAGTCGAAGATCAAAAGTGTCTCGTTCACAAAAAAATAACCAATTTGTCACTTGGGCTTCTTTTTTACCAATATGCATCATGAGTTTTTCTTTACCAATTTGATAAATCACCCTCGCTTTTTTTTACCAATTTGGTAATTTTGCCATGTTATAATAGTAATGAATTACATTTCCATTCAGTACTTTTGTTTCAATGACATACTTGTCATTATTTCAATGTTTAATTCTGTAATACGAGTGATATGAGAACAATTTTGTTCGTCCTCTATGATGGTGAACATAATCCTCTCCCATCATGAGTAATTATATGAAGTTTCATCGTAATTAAGTACATCCTCCCATATGCCTTGTCGGGTCGGGGTGTGGGGGTCCTTTGAGGTTGGGAATTCAACCTTTTTGAGGAATGAGTAATTATATGGAGTTATATATGACCCCGCTATGAAGTCATATGACTAATGTGGCTTTACTATAACCACTTATTTTTATAATGAGGTTATTAATTATTAATTCATTAATTTTTTTTGTTTCATTTTTTTAATTTGACCTGAATCAAGAAACCGAGAGCTTCTCTCTCTAGGCATTCGTCTCCCCTAAGTTTAGGCGTTGTATTTCTCCGCTTTCATCTTCATTCGATGAAATGCGGCTTTCATGTGCGGCTTTCGTCCGCCTTTCATGAGGCTCTCTTCTTCGGCAGACCGCAACGCCTATATGGCGGCCAAAGGTTGTGTACCCCTAGCAGTGGGGTTGGAAGCACTATTTTAATGAGCACTCTACATAGGTCATAGAGTGCATGAGAGTTTAGGGGTTGGAAGCACTATTTTAATTTTACTGTTTGCTTGATATTTAATTTTCATGATCGGTCTGTTTATTTTTCTGTTGGTTACTTTTTTGTTGTAAGACTATTGCATTAGGATTGGGTGATGAGAAGTATGCTTTAACCGTCGTTGGCTCATTTATGCCCATTATAGGATCTGCGAGTTATATTGCTTTTTGGAAGTGATTAACTCTAAGTCTGGTTCGAGGGCTGACGGTTGCCTGTGGTTCTTTGTCATTTTACCCCCTATCTGAATGCTGTGATATCAATTTAAGTCATCCGTTTTGACGATCGAAATAATAATAATAATTATTAATTCATTAAATAAATGAGTGACTATGCCACCTAATCTTATATGAGTCCATAGTGAAACCATATATAATTCCATAATTTTTTTGTTCCAATCATTCTGTGCCACGTGGAAGAGGTTCTTGTAAGCTGTTCATTGTATGGTTATGTCAAAAGTATATCATTTTTTAAAATCTTTTAATCGATACCAATATTATATGTGTAAAATAAAAAATTGATTAAATATGGTAACGTGTATTTTTTTTCTTCAAAATTTTGCATCTATAGTGCTACATTGCTGTGATATGAAAAATCATAAATATTATTTAATTTAATACATTTTTGTAAAAGTTGTACAATAAATAAAAAGTCATAACTGCTTTAGAAGAATTATCTTGTCACATGGTACATAACGAGGGGCAGGGGTAATGTTCATCCTCATGAGAGTGAACAAAATCATACTTGAGTAATAACATATTAATGTCTTCATTTCATTTTGTATGTCTTATTTTGGTTCGACATAAATATTAATAAAATGATTGAATAATATTTTTTGTTATTGTAGTTTAAATAAAAAATACTCCGTATGAAAATATATGAACCACATATTAATCCACAAAGAAAGAATATTTCCAAAGCATAAAAATGGGGAAGTGAGAATAATCTTGAAGTGCTATCAAGGAGCTTATATGACTCTTTAATGAAATTATATGTTTAGAATAAATTTCAAAATACCGCTTAATTTTTAGCCAGCATCCTCTGAAAACGATCTGCATTTTTATTTATTTAATCGTGCTAAGTACCTTGTGGTCTGATGACATCACTGTTGATCTCCCAAAGAGAAGGTTACAAGTTTGAGTCACATCTCAATAAAAGATGTTGGCATTAACTGGAGCAGATATTTTAATAGGTTTAGATGGATATGCAAAACAACAAAATCGTCTCAATAGATATTTTATTTCAATTTGAACCAACACATTTATTCTTAAAATTATTTCTCTTTCCTCAATTTTTTTTGTGGAAATTAGCCGCATAGTCAAAATTTTATGTCCAACATATCATTTGTGTCCCTCTTATTTTCTCTGATCTTTTCATTTTTAACTTTTATATTTTCAATTTTGGGTTTTTATTTCAGTTTTAGATAGGTTCCTCGAACTTCATGTGTCTATATTCATACTTCTATCACCCTTTTCATCTCGCCACGTACCTTTTCCTCTCTAATAATTCGAGTATATCATCGAGAGGGATGAGATCCGTGACTTCGGAGTGAAGCTCCAACCGGCAATTTTCGTAGAATCGGTGGCTCCTTTTGAGAACCTCATCTAAGCGATTGGAGGACAACCTGGACACGCCGTTGAAGTAGAGTCTGGAACAGGCGATGGAGTTCTCAACGTCATGATAGGGATACTCCGTGGGTGCGCAATCCAACTTTCAATCGTCTGCGTGTCCGGCCTTTCGTCCAGCACCGTCAAGGCTGTGACCTTTTGGCGACTGGCAGCCAATTTTCAAGCGCACCGAACTGAGACCTGTGAATATGCTCGAGGTCGATATTGGGCGGAAACACTAGGCAACTCACGATGGAGCTCGTGAAAAGGTATCCCAGCCTTGGCATCAGGATTGACAATTCTGGAATTCAAAGCGATGCAACTCCAGGTGTGGATTTCTGCCTGAGAGGCTACCTAGGATCTGGAGTAGTTCCGTATCAGCTCCAAACTTCTCGAACAACAACAGATGAGTTTGATGTTTTTAATCACAAGCAAATTTTTCCGATTTAAAATTAATCGTACTCAAGTTCACATTTATGAAATTAAACATAGTTTTGGTTCCCTCAATTGATGTCTTCTTCATTTTTTGATTGAATTTTGATCCATGTCGTCATTCAAGAAAAAAAAACATTACAAATTAGAGTATATCCGGGTTTCAAGGTGTCATAAAAGATAAAGAAGTATGAGCATATCCTTGTCACCTATTGGTAAACCCCCAGATCAAGTACTGCTTTAAAAGACCAGTAGGATGATAGTGAAATGCTAAAAAAAGAGGAAGAGGAGAAGAAAATGTATATGCGGAGTTTTTATATTTTTCATTGGTACCTTTTGTTTTTATTTATACTTTTCTTTGAGTCATCGTGTCTTGTTCGTAAACTCATGTAGATGAATTTGATGTTTAAGTATTCCCTTGTTTGGATTGAGTATGGCCAAGACCACCTTAGAATGGCCATTTTTTTATTGAACCGATAAGACTTAATGGATGTTAACTCATGTATAATCTTTGTAAGGCCGCGACCACCTTACCTTAGAATGTTTGTAACAAATCCAAACTTGGATTTGTTAGCAATTATCATTCAAAAAATTACTCATGCACTATTTTTTCTTTTCTAGGTAAATTACAATCTTTTGACGTTTCGCTAGAACATTCGTTTTGCTAACAATTGAACTTCAAAGTTGAGTTGTACCAAACCTTGGGGGCTTGATTATTCTGTAATGACTCGATAGTGCTTCAACGTTTGATTTTGTGATTTTGTAATATTCACTTTGTTTACATCTGTTATGAATGATTTTTTTGTAAACAATAGTTCTTTATTTGCTGCACTGGAATTTTGAGCACACACATATGAAAAATACATAATGGTTGATATAGACTTCATTGAATGGTTGCCTTGTATTTGTGTAAGAGATACATTCAAATATCAGTGACATAGATATTGAGTCACTCGAAGTTTACTTTGACAAATTAAGACAAAAGTTAAGTGCGCTAACATTCACGTCCTAGTGTTCAACTATCTAGTTTTCTGTTTGATATTACAACTAGCTGAAAACATGTTTAATTAATGTCCAGATATTGTGAAAGAAACTGGGTGCTAAAGAACACCAGATACGTAGTGTGAATCCTCAAGTTGAAAATGTGGTTAGAAGCATATATTACATGTATATTGGAACTAATTAACTCCTTGTTATTGAGGTCAGTAATAATCTCTCCTTTATTATTCCACATTACCAAGTAGGAAATGCATTGCAACATTACTTGTAGTGACAAAAACAAATATGGTGGTGTGGACCTATACCAGACATTAAGATTGTAATTAAGGGACTATATGTTTTAGCATTAATCCTTCTCATTATGTGTCGATTAATCTTGTTATATTTTTTATATTGCAGGTTTAGGAGAAATAACTTATCATCCAATAATTTGTGTTGTGCTTGTTTATATATTTCTATATAAAGATGATTTTAGTAGGGCACTTCTCTTCCCATGCTTATCAAATTAAAATCTTACGTTTAGATTGAAACAAATGGTTTAACGACTCTGTACACATGCATTGAACAAAAGTGAAATGCATTGGTGGGAATGTGATCATGATGTACTTCAAGGCAGTTGATTGAAAAAAGTAAAGGGGATGTTCCATGACCTGCTTGCTTGAAGTGTTTGTCCATTGTAGGCAAGAGAAAGAGAAGAGAGACTTCCTAAACAATGGACATTTTGTTGATGGAATACTTGTTGTGAGCACTTGTAACTAGACATATAGCTTCCTTTGCCTTTCTTCTGTCTTTTACCATATAACATGACTTGAAATGCTATATTATTGTGATTTATAAACCCGGTGTGATATATTGTTGTGAGTTTTATGTAAATCTTTACATATTAATACTAGTTTTACTAAGCTCGCATATTAGCGGCCGAGTGTTGTTGGTGCAATCCATCTATATTATCAGGTAGCCTTTTGTATATCGTTGTTGCTTTTTGTTTCAGCGAAAGTTTTTGCTTTTTGTTGCTTAACGTTTCTTTTGTGTCATTATGTTTTATTGTTGTCTATAGGTGATTTCAATTTTTGCAGTTTTATTTATTAGATGTATGTTTATCTTTGCTACTTCATTGAAGTAAAAAATCATATAAAGACTTGTATTCATAACCTAAAATGATAAATTTGGATTTTATGAATATAAACCAACCACATAAAGTGATAAAACATAATGAAACAATAAAAAACAAAAAATTCATAGTTATTATCAACAAAAAGAAACAATATTCAACAGAAAGAAACCGTTAGCACAGGGGCGGAGCCAGAAAAATGTGTGAGGGGTCAAAATTTAATTATGTATAGTATCAAAACGATGGATAGTTATTATACAATGCTTGAGTTAAATGTTTCATATGTAGCTCAGATAAATGGTAGTTTAATGATATTTTTTCGGTTAATGTATTGATATATATGTAATGTATCATAATGTTCACACAACTTTTATGTTTTAATTATCTATGAAATATGAATTGCACTAAACGAAGCAAAGATAGAATCGGAAAGCTAGTCCTATTTAAGGAAGTTTGAAATTATAGTCATATTCTTTCAATTAAAGTTTTATTAATTAAATATAATTTGAGGAATGTCCCCAATATTTTTCTCTTTTATTAAAAATTCAAAGAAAAAAGATAAACAAGTAGCCCGAAAAAAATTATAAAAAGAGACTACAATGAATAGAAATAAATAAAAAAGAAAGAAAAATTTAGGAAGAAAAAATAAAAATCGTATGTGGGACTGTTTCGAGAAGATTTGTAGAAGGTGAGATTTATGGCTGAATGATTTTGTAAAGAAAATGAAAAAACCTGGAATAACTGGTCATCAAATGTTGGATTATTCCTGAATTATGATAATGTGAGATTATTGTAAAAAGACCGTTAAAAGGTTGGATTATTAGTTTCCATTTTCCCATATTTATATACATATTTACAGAAATTAGTTTTTTTAATTTGTATATATTTTGACTTCTTAATAATAACTGATTCATAAAAGTTTCAATTTCCTTTCATAATTTTTAATATTTTCCCAAAGATTTTCTACAATTTTTTAGAGTTTGTATAAATTTAACAAAGGTGTAAATTGAGTAGCCTAGGCCCTGGTGCCCGCACACGTATTGAACAGTTTTCAATCCCAGACCAGACTACACCAGACTTAAACAGACCAGATCAGACTTAAACAGATCAGACCAGACCAGACTTCCGTAGTTATAAAATACACAGAAACTAGACATTTACCATCCTATACCAGTTCAGATCAGACCATATCAGACTTAAACAGATTAGACCAGGTCACAGTCACTAGATCAGCAAATTACGGTCCAAGTAAAAACTTTCTGAGTATCATTTCAGGAGGCTTGTTCAACGTAAATGAACCATTTTTAAAATGAAAAATTTATAGTTAATCTATTTTTGAAAAGAATTTTAAAGAGTGAAAAAAGTGATGCTAGTATTAGTTTCTCTTTTTAGTCAATATTAAGGGTCATTATAAACGGGCCGGTGTAGAATGAGATCTGAGAGTCCTGTAGAATGAGATTTGAGAGTCGCTCATTTGCGTGCGCATTCCAACCCACAAACAATCGCGGGCTTTCCAAATTCCGTGACGGCAACTCAACCCTAATCGCTGTGTAGCGCTGTAGATTCAGACGAAACCAAAGAAGCGGATATTTGCTCAAATATCGAAAGCTTTGATCCTTTCAATTGGTGTCTTACTCCCCTTCAGTTATCGGCGTAATTTGAGATTGGATTGCAGAAGCACGAAGAGGTAAAGAGAAGCAGTAGATAAAGGATGGGGAAGAAAAAGAAGAGGACATCAGATAAGGTATGGTGCTACTACTGCGACCGAGAGTTTGATGATGAGAAGATTCTGGTGCAGCACCAGAAGGCCAAGCACTTCAAGTGTCATGTCTGCCAGAAGAAGCTGTCTACTGCCGGCGGCATGGCCATCCACGTCCTCCAGGTCCACAAAGAGTCCGTCACAAAGTCCGTAATTCACATTAAATTAAATCACTTCATTTTATTGACTATACCATTGCTCCATATGTGCATGTTTAAAGCTCTTGGGAATTTGAGAAACATTTAACCGTTACAAAAGGAGTTTTACTAACCCAACCAAGGATGAATGGAAGATAGTTTTTTGGGCACAAAGTTCTCTTTGGTTTTTGATATATCGTTTAAGTAGCATTATTGATAGGAGGAGGATTACGAAGTAGACGAAACACAATAAGATTTTCCATTAAGAAAATAGGCAGGTGAAAAGAAAGTTGGACAGAAATTGGGACACTGCATTAAGAATTGTCATTAGGTATTCTGGTCACAACTGAAACTAAATCCAGCTTTTTAGAAAAACTAATCATTTGGTTAATGGAAATTAACTAATAGCTAATTAAACCTTAGTAGCCTCCCAAACATCAGCTGCAGCAGCTATGATCAGTTGGTGGCTCCTTCAGAAACTATCATGTGGGCAGATGATGATTTAACAATTAGAACGTTCATATTTAGTTGAATTGAACATTTAGTTGTAATATACGTAGTACTGTTTAAGCGGATTTTCTGCAAGATCTCTAGTTATACCACTCCCACCTAAGAAGAAGAAACTGGAGTAGCTCATAGTCTGTTGGACTTTTGGTTTTTTCTGTTGTACATGCTCGCTGCTTTCATGGATATCTCATATAAATTGTATTGGGCTTTAATTATAATCTATTGATTACAAGTTAACAAACTTATTAAAAGCTCTCAAAAGCGCGATTAAGCGACAAAGCGCAGGCGAGCGCATCACCTGCGCCTGGCTTTTGAGAAGCGGTTGGGAGTGAGATAGCGTCGCTTTACAGTCGCCTTTCCGGAGCTCGCTTGGGAGAAAAGCGTTCGCTTTTCATCGCTTCTCACAGAAAACGGTCATTTGACCAGTCAACTTTTTTTTAGATTTAGTTTTATCTGCCTGTCGCTACAACTTAGGGTTATCTAGGAGAGTCATTCGACACTTTCGACACTCCACACAGCCGCAGGCCCGCAGGTGAAGACTGAAGAAGTGGGAGGTGAAGAAGCCGCCGGTGAAGAAAGAGGCAGAGAGTTCGCCTCTTCGCTCACACTTCCCTCCGGATAGAAATCGCCCACTCGCAGGTGAGCCACAGGTTGTGTTTGGACTCTTTCATCAATAGTTTCTTTCCTTGTATATGAAGTACTCTGTTTTTTAGTTTGATATCCTTTGGTCTTTCCTTGTTACAGAGAACATCCTCTGCTTTCTATCTGTTTGAGACTTTTGTTTTTTTTAGTTTTTAAGTTTTTTTTGTACCTTGTTTGTACCTTGTTTGTAGAGAGTACCAGAAGGTTTTGTTTCAAAGAAGTGTTTCATGTTTATGGGTCAGTGTATGTTTTGGAACTTGAAGAATCCTTGTACCAAAAAATGGGAAGAACTAAACTTTGTCTTTTTTTTCCCTCCTGATTTTTTTCGAGAAGGGTTTAGAATTTCATATACAACTGTGCTTCAGCGCTCTTGGAATTTAATTGCTTTCTCACTCAGCTTGAGTGTTAGTGGGACTTCTAATCTCCCCAGATGTTTTGTATTTTGAAGGGTAATTTTTATTTTAATTATTGAGTATAGTAATGCCAAAAGTTTATTCCTTTCACTTTATTGATTAATTAATTTTTTGTTCATTCCAATTTATGCCCCTTTTAGTTTATTGATTAATTAATTTTTAATTCATTCCAGTTTATTGCTTTTAGTTTATTGATTAAATAATTTTTACTTAATTACTTCATTTCAGTTTATTTCTTTCCTTTCATCTCATAACTATTTTTTAGTTTATTCCACTAAGTAATAAGGTCTCCATTGCTCTTTGTAGAAAAAAATGTCTGGAGAACAATCTAAAAGTCAGGATCCTGCATGGGAGCATGGGTTAAGGGTGACTTTTATGATTAGTTATGAAGGTTTTGAAACTTTATGCCGCACTAGTATTATTTTGAATGACTTTTATGACTACTAATGCATTTTTGGCATAATTATACATTATATTACATATTTTCTTTTATTTTTTTAAACATCGCTTTTTGTGAGAAAGCTACGCTTCGCTTAGCGCTTTCGCTTTTAAGCAAAGCTCAAGGTCATCGCTTTTGGCCGCTTTTCGCTTTAAAAAAGTTTGCAAGTTAATAAGTTCACCTTAGAGTGACACAAGCGTTTCTCATGATTTTTATTCTCATTATTAGTATTATTATTAGATCGTAGTAGTTTCATAGTAGTATTGATTTTTGTTATTTCCTTATTCAGTTTTAGTCATCTACTTATTAGTGTAGTTCTATGTTTTCATTATGACTAGGCCTCTTGCGGTATTCACACAAGGGTCATTTGTATTATTTAATTAATTTGACCCCCGAACCGGTAGCACCCACACATGAAACTCCACTTCAGCTAGCCTCATATCTTCTACTGCTGCGAGAAAAGCAAAAGTCAAATGCTTCATAAAATGTGATAACATTGTGGCCTTGATGCAATAACCACCTGTGACCCTCCTGCTCCCTCACCACCCATGCGTCCACCTTGTCGTGTCTGCTAATACTGTCACTTAGCTGCTTTATGTTTTGTCGGTTCACACTTTTTTCTTGAGGTACTTCAAGAATGCAACCACTGGAGACCAGATGATTACGACGAGGAAATGCTGCACTGGCAAAGTAGTCAAAATCGTAAAGATCACCAAGGTGCTAGAGTCTTATATCGTATGTGGTACAAACAGCAAAAAAAGCGCACACTTGACTCATTCAAGGCACAATTTTGAAAAGATCATCTATACTATTTTAGATGTATCTTACATCATATATTCAAGAAATAATTACATATTTATGACTAAAATAAAGATTGTTTACAAAAATGAGACTAGTGACTAGAGTGTTAATGAAATCATACTAACTTATGTTTAATTTACAAATTTAAGTTACCATGACACTACATTGTAGTAACTATTATTCATATTTGTGTAAATAAGTTTTATAATTTTATTTTAGTATTTTTTTTGAAAAAATCCCTATATTCGATATAAAATTATTAAATTAAACTATAAGCCCCAAAATGACAATATTGATTTCATAATTCATGATAATCATTAATCAATGCAAATTCAAAAAACAAAGTCATGATTTGCAAAAATGAATCACCAAATTCAGTACTCATAATTTAAATAACAATTAATAAAACTAAAATTGCAGTTTTTTTCCTATCATCTGCCTTACATTCTACATATTTCTAGTAGATCTCATATGTTTCGCGCTATTCTACTAGTAGATATGACATAGTTCCTAGTAGATCTCACAGGTCTCTTGCTATTCTACTAATATCCCCCCATGTCAAGCACCAGCTTCATCATCATTTAAGGAAAAAAACTGCCAAGACCTTCAAAATTGTCACTAATAAGTAATATTATTCAAGTCCCTGCACCATGTCATACTGTCTTGTGCCGATGGTTTTGCCATTATGCCTTGTTACTTGGACGGTATGACCCACTGATGTCTAAATATGAATATGGGCTTCTGGAAAATTATTCACAAGTCATTGTGATAAGTAAATTCAGATTAAAATCCTTATCCGATCTAGGCGCTTCATGCACTTTTCAACACCCGACACAGGTAATTCTTAAAGCGCACACTCTTAGTAGTGCATTGGATGGTGCTCTTAAGCTCTCAACTGCTCACTTTTGACTGCCCTGTGCACCGGTACCCCAATTTTCTAAATGGAGAATCAAGTTTACTGACCATCACGTCATTAAAAGTAGTCGCTTGATTATTGGTTCCCTAATGATGCCATTTGATCCCGGAAAGACTTAGCATTCCATACTTAATCTTCTTTAAAGTTTCAGGACAAGCTTGATGTCCACTAGAGGAGTAATGATACGGGCAAGCTTGATCAAAATTACTGTTAATTAAATAATATTGATAATATCGTCATCATCATTATTACTATTGGTCAGTAGTAGTTTCTTATCAGCTTCTTATTAGTCTATAGCTATATGAAGGTCTCTAATATTGTGTTATGAGTTTCCTAACCTTCCTTTGAAAATTAACTCTTGCGCGTCTTGACGAGATTAGGCACACATTAATTCTGTCTTAAACCTATGCTAATTCTCCCTCTCTCCCGTTCTCTTTTCCCTAGATCTGAAAGAGTTCCCAAACACACTCATAACAGAAGCATAGAAACTTCTGACAGCTCACCTTTCGTTGTTTCAGCAACATCAGGGAAACTCGAGTACTTGAATTTCCCATTTTGGGCCATTTGCGTAAACAAAAAGAACTTGGAAACCCTTTTTCCAAAATAGTTATTTTTTCAAACTTTTGAGTTTTTAATGTTTTCCTTTCAACGGGATTACATCATCATTTTCATCATTTTCATTTACCCCAGTGCCGCAAAGGCTCCCACCTACGGTGGGGTAAGGGGGGTCGGATGTGCGCAGTCTTACCCCTATACTAAAGCACAGAGAGGCTGTTTTCGGATGACCCATAGTGAAAATCGCGTCCAAAATTGCATGGACTGACTGCTGCTTCATTACAAAGAAGCGCAGACAATTTAGTGAGCCATTTTGCTTTATTCCATCATAATCTCAAGCCAAAAAATGTTGAGGGAAATGCATGTTGAGGGAACTGTAATGAATTATTTGATTGGTTTTTTCATAACAATTTTGTGATATTTCATAGCACAATAGGTAACTAAAAATGTATAGTATTTTACTTTTAATTTCTACTATTTCTACTAATGTAATAATTTTTATATATTTGAACATGTAGACTATTTTTACTTTTTATCATTGGATATTCCCATAGCCCAAGCTGCTTGATGCACATTGGCATCCCTGCAAGGCAAGGGCTCGGGAAGGGTCCCACCACAAGGATGTATAGGGGACAAGCCTTCCCTTGTCATATTGACAAGAGGCCGCTCCCAAGACTTGAACCCTGTGACTGTTCTGTCACACGGGGCAACACAGTAACTGGTGTGCCAAGACTCTCCTTCACATATGCATACATATATATTAAAAATTAAGTTTGCACTAAAAATTATGTTTACACATACATGAACATATATACACACATGTATCTTTGTATTTTAAATATTTATGTTGTCAGCATTTTTGCTTATCTGTGCTATGTAGAAGTTGGAATATATTACCAATGCTAGTACATCATGTTGGTTTCTGGCGCTAATACAGTTGTTGAATGATCATATATGATATATCCAGGGTGCCAAATGCAAAAGCTGGCAGGGAATCAACAGATATTGAAATATACGGAATGCAAGGTATCCCGCCAGATGTTTTGGCTGCTCACTATGGAGAAGAAGGTTTGTGTTCATGCAATTTTTTATCCACCTATAAATTGCACCTGCACACTTCCCCCTAGGATATGATACATGGTCCGAACTCCGAACACTTAAATGTAGAAGCATACTTTACATATTTGTAAAAATTCTTATGTACTCGTACTTTTTGATATATACTGTTTATAATAGCGGTAATTATATTTATCAATGGTAATTATATTCATTCATATTTTAGTTGTTATAATAATATCCATTAAAAGTTTTTTTTTGACATTTTAACATAAGTACATAACTAAATACAAAAATAAGCTACACGACCACATATAGAATGATTGCATCTCAGTGCATAAATAAATGTCTAATGCAATACATTTCAGGCCACACACTGCATTGTGAAAATCGCAGTGTGTGTTTTTTCAAAAAAATACCAGCAACTACGTCTGAAAACACTAACTTGAAGGAATTTGAAGAGATTTCTTGAAAATAACTATTTTTCTTAAAGAAACATCTCATCAATCAGTGAAAGAAATTGTTCCATCTGAAGCAGTCTCCACATTATAGAGAGAGTAGAGACAAAGGAAGTCTCATGAATAAGGAAGTATCTGCTTATGTCATTATGAAGAAGTTGCCGTTGAGGGGACACAACGCAGTGAGGCACACAATGGAGCAATCTAACTTAATCCAAAGGTTAGAGTTTTGTATCCGGAGATCCAGGATTGCTGAAACACAAATTAATTAGGGTAGCAGATTTTTGAATTCATTAATTGTAGATACATGAATTTGAAGTTCCTGAGTTTCCAACACATTCCTGAGCATCCGATATGGCAAAACGTATCTGAGCGTCTGATAAGCAAAATGCGTTGTTTCCATGCATCTATGTTTTCTTCTTCGATCCATTTATTTCAGACTTGAGTTTATTTTTTATTTCTTAGATATTTGGCGTTTGCTGTGTTGTGTACAAAACACATAATATTTATGAATATCCCAGTTTGAATTTTATTTCATTAAATATGTGTCTTCGGTTCATGCACTAATTGATCTCTAAATATACTCGGTAAGAAGTCTGATCATAATTTGTTGTGTTGCAGACGAAGGGGCTCCTTTAAAAGCAGCCAAAGCAGATGTTTTGGCACCGCAGTATGCTGGAGGTGTTGTTCCAGGGGCATTGCCTGCTGCTTATCCTCCCCTAGGCACAGTTCGACCTCTGTATGTTCTATAATTTTTTAAGCATCTTATGGCATTCGGTAAACACAACATTTGTATTTGATATCCGCATCAAATTTATATTAATGATTTAATGCCCATTGGTTTCTTAGTATACTGGGATAGCTTGTTCCAGTAAAGAGCAAATATGGTTGTAGCTAGTAGCTACTAGCAAAAAAGTACTCCCTCCGCCCCCCTATAATTGTCCCATTTTTCCATTTTTGGATGTCCCCCTATTATTGCCCCATACCATATTTGGTAACATTTGTGTGGCTCTAATTCATTCTTACTTTATTCCCACTTTATCAACTCATTATCAACCACATAATTCTACTTTTCTTAAAAACCACACCACTCTCTTCCGTCCCAATATTAGGGGGACGGAGGTAGTAATATTTACTTGTGTGAGATTGGTTTGCCACTTTGTCCTCTACCTGTGTTCTGTAAGTAGAGTGACCATACTTGTTACGGCGTCGCCTAGGCGTCGCCGACTAGGCGTCCTGGCGCTAGGGAGTTATCGCTGTCTTCACTCGCCTCGCCAGAAGAAGAATAGTCGCGATAGGCGTCCTCCAGGCGTCGCCTAGGCGCGATTTTGCGACAAGTCGTCGCCTTTTTTGCCAGTCAACAACCGTGCAGGCTCAGAAAAAAATAGATTTAGGCTTTTAATTGAAAACAAAGCCCAAAGGTATCTGATAATCTTACGGGCTATTTGTTTCCATCTTCGAACTCAAGTCGTAGAGACTAGCAACTCCAGGAAGCAGGAGAGCTTGCGCGTCTCGCCCTCCCTCAGTCCCTCGCGTAAGCATATTTGCGTTGAGGAGACGACCAGTACGCTCTATTTTGTTTCTGGTCTAGTGGAGTAATATTTTAATTAATTAAGTTGTATATTTATATAAATACGTATATACAGAGTATTTTGTAAACATGGTATGCGTAATTATGCCCAAATATATTTTATACTTTACTGAGTTTACGTAGTTTAACTGTTTGTTAATTATACAAATATATGAAAAATGTAAATAATTAAATACATACTTTACTTTTTGTAATATATTAGTAATATATAAAGAAATACAATTTAATTAGTAATGTATTATATTATATATATATATAATTATATATATAATAAAATATAATATAGAATGTGCGACTAGTCGCCTAATTGTCGCCTAGGCAGGCGCCTTATTGCCTAGGCGATAAGGCGGTCGGCTGGCGCCGCGACTCGACTTACCGTCGTGACAAGCATGAGAGTGACTGATCTTTTTGATTGAGTTCCCTGGGAGTTACCTGCATTGTAATGTTCTTGTCACATCCATGTGAAATTACTACGGTTGTGTATTAATGTGCACTCTGCACTTAGGAGTATTCTCCCTCCGTCCCAATGGTTCGCTGTTTGTCTTGGCACACTTATTTAATACTACCTCCGTCCCTCTAAGATTAGGACAAGAGGGAGTGATGCAGTTATTAATAATGACCTACTCAAATTACCAAATATGGTATGACTTATGAGATAAACTTAATGGGACGGACGAAAAAGTTAAAATGGGACAAAGATAGGGGGATTGGGGGAGTATTAAAATTTGTGTGGCTGAGATGAATCCTGACAAGAAGAGAAGTAATGTAAACTAAATTTTGTTTAAGGAAACAAAAACCTAATTTTAGGACGGACATGAAAAGGAAAACAAGAACTTTATTTTGGGATAGAGAGAGTAGTATAGATAACTATATATAAAGAAATCATGCAATGTTTTTCTCATAGGAGGACCACTTTGTGGTAATGTGATATGAACTTTATGCATCAACCAGTTTTTTACACCCTTCATGTTTTTCTTTTCTATGCTTCAACCATGGCAGCTGGGAATACTCGCACTCCTGTTTATGTGGGAAGTTTTAGTATTTTGATACAGATAGTAGTATCTAACTACACATGTTGGCTGAGCTATTGCAGGTATAATACTGGTGTTCCTATGCCTCGTGCTGGTTGGGCTGCACCACCACGACCTCAGCTGTGGTATCAACAGTATCCTGCTGTCTCCGTGCCACCACCCCCACCTATGAGCTTGCCACAGCAGCCCTTGTTTCCTGTCCAGAATGTTAGGCTACCTGTGCCATCAAATGCATCTCCTACTACCCTTCAACCTTCATTTGCAATCACCCCTCCAGGAATGCAGGCATCTACTTCTGCTTCTACAGTCTCTCAACCCTTGTTCCCTGTTGTTCCACCGAATGTTAATCCTTCTCAGAGCTCACCATTTTCTGCACCTAAACTCCCAACAAGCTCTTCATCTGAAGTGCAGAGCGCTGTTATCTCGAACCTTCCCAGTAGTACTCTTGCAGTAAATGGCTATCAGGCTGCAGGCATTCAAGGTCTTAATTTTTATTTCTTTAATTGGGCCGTGTGTTAGCTTTATTTCATGTTAGCCGACCCCAAAATCTTTTGGGAATAAAGCTTGGATGTTGTTGTTGTTATTGGTGTGTTAGCTTTATTTCTTAAGTAAATGTGGGTTCTAACTTCTTTTGGCATTGAGCCTTTGACATCATATTATTATTAACTTCAAAGTATTTCAGCCAATTTATGACGTAAAAATCGGATGGCTTTAGTGCATCCCTTAGGACTGTTACTTCGGTTGGGGGTTACTTCGTATTAAAACATGTCCCCCACATGAGTTTGACTTTAGAGGCTCTTCAGTTAGGGGTTACTTCGTAATTGTGTTGTTGGTTTAACTTTTTCATTACCAGCACACTGACTCATTGACTGCATTCTTGCACACACTACTTTAAGTGTATCTGCATGATTTGCAGTGTGAAAAAATGTTTGCATCCTTCAGGCTTTTTTCGAGTATAGGTTTGAGCTTGCAAGTTGGTTTTGATATAATAATTCGTTTATTGCAGCTGCAGCACCACTGAATTCACATTCTTATGCTTCTGGACCTAACACAAGTGGGCCTTCAATCGGACCACCTCCTGTAATCTCTAATAAAGCTCCTGTCTCTCAGCCAACAACAAATGAAGTCTACCTGGTTTGGGATGATGAAGCTATGTCCATGGTAAGTAGCCTTAATGTATTGTGCTCTGGAATTGTTTGGTTTAAAAATCTATCTCTTACTTCACTGTGCTTTGTAATATTTGTAGGAAGAACGAAGGATGTCTCTGCCAAAGTATCAGGTGCATGATGTTACTAGCCAGGTAAGTACCATTTAATGTGGTTATGCTATATGATTTGCACTCCTGTCCGGACGGATAGTAATTGTATTCCACTTAACCTCATTCGCTTGTTTACCGTTGTTCATGTTCATAAAGCAAGTTTGTAAGTGATTCCATTCTCTTTCAACTCTTTCCATATTTCAATACACTGTTTGATAAGCTTACACGGATAGGAGTTGCCGTCTGTATAACTAACTACAAGTGTTATGAACTCTCTACAAACTTAATCCATGCCGCCCTTGAGAAATGAAAATACCCTAATAACAATTACTTACGCTTGCATGTAAACAGATTTAGGTGCTATTGTTTTCCCTTATTTTTTGCCTATGACTTGGTCTTATTTTAACTAGACCAAACCATAAACATTCATATCAAATCATAATACCGCTGCTTAGAATAGTTGCAGTGACTTATATGCTATACATACTCTACTTTGACTACAATTTATATATAAATGCATTTGATTTTTTTTATGAAAAATCTTAGTAAATTTGTTTCATTGTAAATTAAAAAAATATTTTTATAATTCTATTAATAGCCAATTAAAAATATTAATAACTAAAGAAAGTATCAGACAATAAATTTAGAGAATATCAGAAAGCCACTGGACCTCATGAAATTCACATCAGATCACATTCTATAGGACAAAGATAATAGGTCCTAAGTTGTTACCTAGAAACTCTTAATGGTTTCTGTAATGGTAACTTATTCATTCGTAAATCTCTCCCTACAAATTTTTTCAGTAAAAAATGAAATAGAAGTTAGTGGTAGTAGTATGATGATCATCATATTGTAGCAACCAATCTACATTATTTACTATTCAGCCCTCTTGACTGTGAGCTATATTACTATCTCTTTTAATTCTTTGACATTCTCCAATTGGCTAGCAATCTCAACACTTTTATGGCCATCAGTGATTCAAGTACGTACTTTCATTATGATCCTTTTGCTAATAATTATATAATGATCTGGCAAGTATGCCGAGGAATCCTCAACATTTGAACAAAGTTGAAGTTTCTCACAAGTATGCTCTTTGTATTTTTATGTTATACAATCTGGGTGGAAGAACATACCCTAAAGATATTTGTGCATGCCTATTTTGTTGTTAAAATAAGGCTAATAGTGGTCGAACAGTGGCTCAAAACTTTGGCCCAGGTCAGATTCTTTTTGCAGATTTGTTATTGAAGCGGTCTGGTATTTGACTGGTTCATCACGCTAATTGCTAGTTGATTATTAAATCAAGTTCTAATTTCTTGTTTTGGTTTGCCCCATTTTTTCCCAGATGAGCTCGATAGATGCAGCAATTGACCGGAGAATATCAGAGAGCAGGCTGGCTGGACGAATGGCTTTTTAAGACCCATCAGAGTTTAGAATATATTCATCGACTCTCTTTGAATGCAAGGTTCTTTGCATCGTATGGCAAGTTCGAGCTAATGTATCTGCTGGTCACGCAAATCAACCCCAATACAATTTTATAGGTATTAGATAGATTGCTTCTTCTGCTCTTGCAATGATATCTGGTGAAGACCATTTATGGGTCTCTGGACCTACTTAGCATGTATTACAATGGCGTGGTGTAGCCAATGGTTTCCTCTGAAATTTACATTCAATTATTATATCATCTAAAAATTAAAGTATGCTTGTTGTACTTCTAAAGTAAAAAAGTGAACTACTCCGTAGATGGCTGATTGATTCGATTGTTTTTTATTTAATTCTGGACTAAGATGCTAGCAGCTAGCTATCACTTATCAACAAGGATCTTGAAGATGAAAATGTCAAGAATATATTGAAAACCATTAATCTGAGTGTTCGTTTGGCAGTTTGATGTGAAGTGTAGGGATGCCATCACTAGGTATGAAAAATAAAATACATTGTTTGGTATGGTCAAGTCTGTAACTAGTCATGGACTCGGGCCGGGGCCGGGCTGGGCCTCCGGTTTGTGAACAGTGGGCCTGGAACCGGCCTAAGGTACTGGCTGTTCCGGTTCGGGCTGGGCCACCTGCCTGGGTCACGGGTTGGGCCACCTGCTGTGCCGGTTCGGACCTAGGCAAATCCAATTTTTTTACCTAGTTGTACTTTATAGTACGGACGGACTCGGGCCGGGTGGCCCGACCCGGAACTGGCTTGGGACCAGTACTGTTCTGGCCCGACCCGGTGGCCCGGTCAGTGACCGGTCCGGGTAGGCCCGGCCCGTGGGTTTTCTGGTCCGGCCTCGGGTCACCCAAAACAAGGCCTGACCTGGCCGGGCTTGGGCCCCGTTCTGGCCAAAAACTATTTTTTTTTTCAATTTTTTTTAAATTTTCGGCTTGGGTTAGGTATTTTGGGCCATTTGGGGTGGTTTGGGGGGTTGGGGGTGGGAGGGGGGTTAATTAGAAAGAGGAAAACAAAAAAAAATGATAATGGGCCCGGCTTGGCCTGGACCCGGTGGTTACCCGGGCTGGTCCTGGGTCCACAATTTCTGAACCGCCGCCCTCGGGCCTAGGCCCGACCTTGGCCCGACCCGGATCCGACATCCATACTTTATAGTTTTATATAGGGGTCTTTCGGGCCCGGTTGGGCCACCGGTTCGTATCATATGGGCCTGGGACTGGCCCGAGGGTTTGACGGGTCCGGTTCGGTCCGGGCCACCCGCCCGGGTCACGGGTCGGGCCACCCGCTGGGCCTGGCCGGGTCGGTTAAATATTTTTTTTTGTTTTTATAATTTATATTTTATACTTTATAGTTTTATACAAATATTAAAAAACAAACTTCAAGTGCATTTATTTGAAATGAAATAGAAACTACATTTGAAAATTAAATAGGAACTACAATTGTTTTTAAAACATGAAATACTAATCAATCATTCAATCGGAATCTTCGGCATAGGTAGAGCCACCCTCGGTTGTAGATTCATCTATAAAGTGTTGGGATGAGATGATGTCAATTTCTTGAGCTCTACGGGCTGCTTTCAACCAATCGTGCCATCGTGGTAGCATATAAGCATCTCAAGAGATTCAGCGCTCAACCTCGTTCTGGTTTGTGTTAGGACATTGCCGGCCGAACTAAATTCTTGTTCCACGGCAATCGTTGAAACCAGCATTGATAGCACTTTTTTAGCCATCTTTGCTAAAACCAGGAACATTCTTTCTTTTCCTTTCTACCAGTTTAGTACGTCAAAATCATCATCTTCTTCAAAATCAACATCATAAGTTAAATACAAAGAAATCTCATTAATTGTGCTTTGTTGTGTAGCGGGAGTTGATTTCGTTTTTTAAATAAGATTGGCAAACGTAGATTTGAAAATTGATTTTCCTTTAGATGATGTTTGTGTCGGGGGAGGGAGCGCATTGCCATATTGTACATGAAACTCATTGAATAATGCATAAAATATATCACTAACCTCGTTGTATTCTTTTTTCGGATCAATTGGGTTGTCCTCATACATTGGCAATGGACAAAAAAAAGCAGCATAATAATTCAAACATTCTTCTAAAGAACCAAGTCTAAAACGAGGATCGAGAACAAATGCAATACCATAAATATGCGGAATATGTGAATAATATTTTAAAAACTTTTCCTTCATAAAACTAGCAAAATAACTCACATAATCAGCATTCTCAAAATTTGAAAAAGCACCGGCGAGATTAACAGCTTCACGAATAAATTGGTTTGAAGTAGGTTTATAAACATGACTAAAAGTTTCAGTTGCATTATTAAAATATATCAAAGCATTACAAATTTTTTCACAGATGTCGATCTCAGCCGAGTTTATAATATAGTTATCATATTGTTTCATAAAAGCAGGAAAATGTTGTTTATATCTACGAAGAACTCCAATTAACTTATAGGTACTATTCCAACGAATAGACAAATCTTTAGGAAAAGCCACATATCTCTCACCTCTTTCTATCAAATAATCATGCCATTTTTTCCTAAGTTGTCCATTACCCCAAATACGTCTAATCCCCCTCTTGACTACCTCCAACGATGCTCCCAACGCTTTTAGACCATCTTGCACACATAAATTTAGAACATGACATGCACATCGTTGATGAAAAAATCTACCCATCAAAGAAGTAGACCCACACAATTCACGCAATCTAGGACCGTTGGACCCAGACCCGGACCCGGGCCCGACACGGCCGGCCGGGTCACATTTTTTCGGAACCGTGCCCGCCCCGCCCATTCCCACCGGTTCGGGTCTACACCCGGTCCCGGACCGCCCGACCGGGCCGGTCCCGGGCCCGCACAGTACCGGGCCGGGCCGGGTGGCCCGAACCGAATCCACCCCTAGTTTTATACAACTATTAAAAACAAACTTTATGTGCATTTATTTGAAATGAAATAGGAACTACATTTGACAATTGAGAAAAAAATACAATATGAAATACATTTTGTAATCAATCAGAACTTCCCGGACCTCTCAGTTCTTTGGCTTTGTCACATGACTTAATATGCTTCCTTGTCATCTCGTATGCGCGTGAAACCTCTATGCTACACTTTTTCCCGCACTATTTGTAAGTTGTGTACCACATTCTAGTGGTGGACTCGGTTCGGGCCGGGCCGTGTTCGGGCCTTAAACCGGTTGGGCTTCGGTTCACGGAAGGCAGGCCTGAAACCGGCCCGGATAACCCCGGGTCCGGTCCGACTCGGGTCACCCGCCCGGTTCACGGGCCGGGCCCCCCGCCGGGCCGGGCCTTTTTTTAATTATATATTACTCCCTCCATCCCGGTCATTTCTTCCAGTTTTGACCGGTATCGCAAATTTAGGTAGTGGGAATAAAGTGAAAATGTATGGTTGTAGTTGTGTAAGAAAAAAGTGAATGAATGTGAACCACATATTTTTTCCAAAAGTGGAAGTTGGAAGAATTAATTGGGACGGCCCAAAAAGGAAAGTTGGAAGAAATGATCGGGACAGAGGGAGTATATTATTAGAATAATTCTTATTACAATTACAATATATTATGTTCTAATTCAAGTATATTTATTTCAAATAAGAAGTACAATTGAGAATTAGGATGAATTTAAAAAATGTAATACATTTTGTATACCCCACCCCACCCCACCCCACTCCCTAACCCCCCAGACCCCCCCTCCTATGCTCCCCACGGCTATAGAGCCGTTTGGGAGCTCTCCCAACGGCTATGGAGCCTTTAAGTATTTTTTTTAAATGTGACCGTTGCGGCCCGGCCCGGGCCCGGCCTGGTCGGGCCGGTTCACTAAATGCAGGCCCGGGACCGAACCGCTAGAAGACTGGGCCGGGTGGCCCAAACCGGGCACCAACCGGTTTGCATAAATTACATAATGTAAAATTAATTAATTAATTTTATGAATTCAGTAAAAAATGCTACATATAAAAAAATGAACGTACATTTATTTGAAATATGAACTACAAGTTTACAAGTTACAATTGAAGGTAAAATTTAAACATGAAATACTAATCAATCGGAATCTCCGACATAGGTAGAGCCACCCTCGGTTGTTGAATCATCCATAATTGAAGAATCAACAAAATTGGGATGAATAGAATTAATTGTTATTAATTAAAAAGAATGAACTTACAAATAATCTCAGGGTTCTTAAAGAAAACAACGTAAAAACGCAAGTAAATTCGTCCATAGGCCTCTCCGTAATGTTCGTAACTCTTAAATGGGAGCGGAGAAGCCTTGTTTATAGAAAAGGAGTAAAAATTCATCCAGGATTAGGGTTTCGGCGTCGGGCACGGTGCCAGACACGACTGTGCCTGCGCCCGTGCGACAGGAACACAACCGAGATTTCGCGTCCAGGCACGGAGTGCGTCCAGTTCCAAGCACGACCGTGCCTAGCCTCCAGCGGATCGATGCTTCAATACACTACAGGCATGGCGTGCGTCCCTTGCCAGGCACGACCGTGCCTGGGTTCCACCAACTTGGTGTCTCGATATACTACAGGCACGACGTGCGTCCCTTCCCAGGCACGGTCGTGCCTGGCCTTTTTTCATCGCCTGGTTATCTTCTAGGCACGCACGGCGTGCCTGGCTGCTGGGCACGGCCGTGCGTGACCTTTTCTTCATAAATTCTCTTCATTTCCTCTTCTAATGCTCCCGAGTGCTCCCGAATCGATCCGAAAGGTCTTCTCTTCATCAATTCTTCACTGTGAACCTCCGAGAGACCTCCAAAATTCTCGAAACTCTCTTGAATGCTCATAAGCTCTTCTTGATTTCTTCTCAAGCGCCGGTGCCAGATCTAATTATCTGATTTTGACTCCAAACAACATAAAACTCGAACAAACGCCTCGTACACATAACTTGAGCTAAAATTGAGATTTGTGACACCTAAAAGTTAGGAAGAACATCAAAACTCGATCCCAACACGCATCAAATGCGTGTTGTAATACGGACTTATCAATGCACTCATGATCCAATGTGAGATCAATGATACAATCATCCACATGACCTACGTCAACATAGACAGCTCTGTCAATGTAATCTACCTTAGTACATTCCGAGAGCTCCATCTGATGCGGAATCCCTTCGGCCGATCCAGACCCCTCTATCCGGATTCACCGGAGACACCATTGATTCCGAAGGGATCATATCCCTCCCGGTACTTTTCGACGACGGGCCCCATAGAGCCAAGCTCGAAGTGGAGTTCGTCGTCGTTAACCTCGATTGTGCTCACAACATCATCCTCGGGCGGCCTGCCCTCGACGACTTGGAGGCAATAATCTCCATGAAACACCTCTGCCTCAAATTCCTGGATGAAGGGGGCATCAGGTACTCAAGGGGAAACCAGAAACTCTCACATGCCTGCTACCTTCAGATAACAAAGAAGGTTAGCAAGGCCGAGTTCCGTGTGGATACCATCACCGGGACGGTGGAAGGTGAAGAGGAGAGGCCAAGGGCAGAACCAGCAGAAGAGGGAGAAGACTTCACACTCGATCCGGCCAAGCCAGAGAGAGTCATGAAGATAGGAGCCAAGCTCCCAGCAGAACTGAAGACCGGCATTGTTGGGGTTCTCCGTGCCTACGCCGTTGATTTTGCATGGGAGGCGTAGGACATGCTGAGGATTCACCGGAGTGTAATCACTCACCGCCTGGCGGTGGACCCTTCGGTAACACCAGTCAGGCAAAAGAGGAGGCACCTTTAGGCTGAAAGGAGGGAATTTGTGAAGGAGGAGGTCACCATGCTCCTCGCCATCAAACATATCCGGGAGGTGAAATACCCCTCGTGGTTGGCCAATGTGGTCCTCGCGCAGAAGCCACCCACCTTCCGGATGTGTGTGGACTATATTGAACTTAACAAAGTCTGTCCTATGGACCCTTTCCCTTTGCCTAACATCGATCAACTGGTGGACAAAACAGCGGTTGTGAAATCATGTCATTCCTCGACACTTTTCGAGGGAATCACCAAATCTACATTCACGAGGAAGACACAGAGGAAAGAACCTTCATGACACCCGAGGGCATCTTTTGTTACCTAGTTATGGCATTCGGCCTAAAAAACTCTGGCGCCACTTACACAAGAATGGTGGCAAGGGTTTTTCAGGCCGAATTAGGACGTACCATGAAGGCATACGTCGATGACATGATCATCAAAAGCAAGGAATCATCAAGCCACGCTGATGACCTTCGATAAATTTTCGCCATCATGCAGAGGTTCAACCTTTGGCTGACCCCGAAGAAGTGCACCTTCGGTGTGCAAGGGGGGGGGGGGGGAGGGAGTTTTTGAGCTACATGGTTAACCGAAGGGGTATTGAGGCAAACCCTGAGAAAATCCAGGCCATCATCAACTTGGAGCCCCCACACAATGTGAAGGAAGTTCAGAGGCTAACAAGACGTTTGGCGGCCCTCAATCGCTTCTGATGGATAATGTGCCCGGGGGGTAGCTTATCTGAGGGGTTATTGCGGGGAGTAACTAGAGAGAAGTCAGAGCAAATAAGTAAGAGAGAGAGTGTATATTCGATATGTATTAAGTGTGGTTTACAATGGGGGAAAGGGGTGCTATTTATAGTAGTAATAAATGCTAGATATGGACACGTGTCAGTTTTCTGGTGGTCGAGGGGTCACCTCGACCGGGGTGGCATTGGCACTCGCATGTGACCGCATTAAATGCGGTGGTTGGATGTGACGTTTGTACTTGGTACGGCGATCCAGACACATGTGAAGAGGATATTCTGTCGAGGTGGATGCCTTCGGCTGAAGGGTGCTGGGCCGAAGGCTCTTCTAACCGAGGGCTCCTACCTGCCGAGGGCTGCAGGTGCCGAAGGCTTGGTTTACAAGCCTTATTCTCCTGTGATTCCTCTTCTAACCAAGGGCTCCTACCTGCTGAGGGCTGCAGTTGCCGAAGGCTTAGTTTTCAAGCCTTGTTCTCCTGTGATGTTTCTGAGCTCGATTCCGTCACTGGTAGCCTTCGGACATGGGGCCGAAGGCACCCCTTTGCGTATTGTGGGCTGCTTAGAGCTTTATTTTGCTGGGCTTGGCCTGTTTGGGCCTGCTGGGCCTGATTGTAGTAGAGGAAGTATGTGGGTCGGGGTCCCTGGGCCATATACATCATCAGGAGTCCCCCACTCCTTTTGCCGAAAGGTACTTGAGGGAAAAGGAGTAGCTGTGGTGATTGCCCCGAAGGCTTCCCTGTTCTGTTGGGTGCCTCATTTTCTCAATTCCCCCATATGTCGATGGCTGAGAGCTTCGTGAAGGGAGTGTAAGTGTGTTGCTCGTATGTGTTTTTTTGTTGTAGTTTGTAAAGTAATGAGAGATCTGCATTTGTGTGCTTTGCCGAGGGCATTTGTTGACTGAAGTAATTTGTTGACTGAAGGCATCATGTGGCCGAAGGAATCATGTGGCCGGAGGCATCATGTGGCCGAAGGCATCATGTGGCCGAAGGCATTGTGTGGCCGAAGGCATTGTGTGGCCGGAGGCATTCTCTAAGCTGAAGGCATCATGTCGAGGGGAGTAGATTGTCGTTGTGATCTTGCCTCAGTATGCTGTAGCTGAGAAATAGAATTTTTTTAACATTTGCGTGTTTTGCCGAGGGGAGTCCCCCAGTCCCCCACTCCTTTTGCCGAGAGTTTCTCGAGGGAAACAGGAGTAGAGTGATGCATGCCTTCAACAGGAGCCGCCGAGGGGTGCGCCTTTTGTTCCACAATGGGGAGATGCCTCGTTAAAAACCTCATTAGGAAAAAACCCTGTGGGAAAAAATCCTAATGAGGGAAAAAGAGTACACCGGATGCCCTCAGAATGAAGCAAAAGGAGTGCACCCTTCGGCCTTGATTGTTGAGCGGCGGTTGTGTCCGTCTGCTAAGGGGATATCCAAGATCAGCCTTAGATCCTACATGAAAAAGATAAGGAGCTTGTAAGGACCCCCCCCCCCCCCCCCCCCCCGTTATCAAATAAAGGTGACGGAGGGGTGCAAGGCCAGGTGGGCTTGTGTGAGAGCCCCTGCCATCAAATACAGATGCCGGAGGGATGGAGACCGAGGGGTCTTCATGATGGCCCCTGACATCAAATAAAGATGTCGGAGGGATGAAGGCCGAGGGGCCTGTATGATAGCTCCCGACATCAAATAAAGATGCCGGAGGGCTGAAGGCCGATGGCGTGTGTGATGGCCCTCGACATCAAATAAAGATGTCGGAGGGATGAAGGCCGATGGGCCTGTATGATAGCCCCTGGCATCAAATAAAGATTCCGGAGGGATGAAGGCCGAGGGACCTGTGTGATTGCCCCCGACATCAAATAAAGATGCCGGAGGGATGAAGGCCGATGGGCCTGTATGATAGCCCCCGACATCAAATAAAGATGTCGGAGGGATGAAGGCCGACGAGGGGCCTGTGTGATGGCCCTCGACATCAAATAAAGATGCCGGAGGGATGAAGGCCGATGGGCCTGTATGATAGCCCCGGGCATCAAATAAAGATACCGGAGGGATGAAGGCCGAGGGACCTGTGTGATTGCCCCTGACATCAAATAAAGATGTCGGAGGGATGAAGGCCGATAGGCCTGTGTGATAGCCCCCGACATCAAATAAAGATGTCAGAGGGATGAAGGCCGAGGGGCCTGTATGATAGCTCCCGGCATCAAATAAAGATGCCGGAGGGATGAAGGCCGATGGGCCTGTATGATAGCCCCCGACATCAAATAAAATGCCGGAGGGATGAAGGCCGAGGGTTGTTGTGATGTGGAATCACGCTGAGGCCGAGGGCCGTTGTGATGTCGAGGCCGAGGGCCGTTGTGATGTGGAATCACGCTGAAGCCGAGAGCCGTTGTTGATGTAGAATCACATTGAGGCCGAGGGCCTTTGGTAATGTTGAGGCCAAGGGCCGTCTGATGTTGAGGCCGAGGGCCATTGTGATATCCTCACGCTGAGACCGAGGGCCGTTGTTGATGTTGAATCACGTTGAGGCCGAGGGCCGTTGTTGATGTTGAATCATGTTGAGGCCGAGGGCCGTTCTGATGTTGAGGCCGAGGGTCGTTGTGATGTGGAATCACGCTGAGGCCGAGGGCCGTTGTTGATGTTGAATCACGTTGAGGCCGAGGGCCTTTGGTGATGTAAAATCATGTAAGGCAAAAACCGTTATGACATAGAGTCATGTTGAGGCCGAGGGCCGTCTGATGTTGAGGCCGAGGGCCATTGTGATGTCCTCACGCTGAGGCCGAGGGCCGTTGTTGATGTAGAATCACGTTGAGGCCGAGGGCCTTTGGTGATGTGAAATCAAATTGAGGCCGAGGGCTTTTCCTTGATAGTTCCGGGAGTCCTCCGAGTGTATGTTCCTTCTTTCAGGCTTCGACCGAGGGGGTTGATTCCTCGCCTCGGCCGAAAGGGGGTCCAAGTGATGCGTCCGGGGGTTCGTCTGTTAGTCCCCCGGCGCTGGGCCGTCCCTTGATTGTGCCAGGAGGTCGTATGTTAGTCCTCCTGATGTGTGTTCCTTCTTCCAGGCTTCGGCCGAGGGGGTTGCTTCCCCGCCTCGGCCGGAAGGGGGTCCAAGTGATCCGTCCGAGGGTTCGTCTGTTAGTCCCACGGTGCTGAACCGTCCCTTTACCGTGGGGGGTCCTGTCGTCTATTTATGGCGCAGGCTAGGCTTGGTCGGTTTCACCCCCAAGTTTGGGGATTTCGTCACCTCAGCCATTCTTTCAGGCCTGTCGCCGTGCGTTGCGCGCCGACGACGCGGCGAGTGTCCCGCTCCAAAAACGCGGGCCTTTTGCAGGCCCCTCATCTTTAGACACCATCGGCCATACCTGGGCATTTGGCCTCGAAGGGGCCGATAAGATGTCTGGATTGTGTTGTAGTTTACTTAAATTCATAGAAATAAGCGGAATACAAGGGGTGCGTTGTTTGACAACGGCTTTGTTAAGATTCGCCGCTCAAGGCCGAGGGCTCTAGGCCGAGGGGATGATAATGTGCCTCGAGGTCGAGGGACCAAGGCTGAGACTAAAGCTGAAGGCGAGGAACATGATTAGCGGAGGTGGCGCTTCTTCGACTAGGGCTCCTCGAACTCCTCGCCGTCACTGAGCCTCCCGATTTCATGTTTCTTCGTTGCGATGTCCCCTTCTTCTTTATCGGTGTTCTCCCCGGTGTTTTTCCTTGGGGCATTTTTGATGAATTGGTGGAGCTCACCCCGTTGAATTAAGAGTTCAATAGCCTTCTTTAACGAGACACAATCGTCTGTATTGTGGGAGGTGCTTTTGTGGTAACGACAATAAGTGCTGCCTTGGTGGATGGCGTAGATCTCCCTCGCCGACCGAGGGTCCTTGGGGAAAAGGTCCTGCTCTTCCGCATAGTTGAGGATAGTGCTCACCGGGTGCGTGAGGGGAGTCCTCGGCATATCCAGTCGAGGGCGCCATTGGCGTTCGTTACGGCCCTGCTGTGTGTGGCTTCCATGGTCTCGGCCTCCGGCCAAGGGCGCATTTGGGGCCGGCGTGTTGTTTGTCTTCTTCGAGGGCTGGCCCTCGTTCTTCTTGAAGGAGTGGAGGTCGTCGGCGTCAGCGTATAGGCTCCCCCGCTGGAGTGCTCTGAGGTATGATCTTAGGGGGTCGGTGATGAGGCTCTGTGCGTAGGGGCTGCTGCGGAGAACCCACTGGAAGAGGACGAGGAGGGTATGCTCGTCGACGCCCTCGACCTCGTCTGTCTCCTTCATCCACCTGTCAATGAAGGACCGAAGTGTTTCGTCAGGCTGTTGCTTGACGGAGAGGAGGTGGGAGAAGTGCTTTCTCACGCGCTTCCTTCCGGCAAAATGGGTGAGGAAGCGTTGGGCAAGATCTTGCCAAGAGTCAATGGTGCCCTCGGGCAATCGATTGAACCATTCGTATGTTGGTCCCTCCAAAGTGGAAAGGAACCAACGACATAAGTATTCATCTGATGCCCCCATCATCATCATGCTGTTTTGATACATGTTATAGTGCTCCTGGGGGTCAGTTTTTCCTTCATAGGGCTTGATGAGTTGCCCTCGGTACTTTTCCGGGATTTGGGCCGCCAATACCCTTGGGGTAAATGGCGTCCTAGTTCGGAGTTGGATGACGGGTTCCCCGGAGCCTTCGGCAAATTTCCTTTGCATCTCCTCCATTTTGGCGAGCATGGCCTCATATTTAGAATCTGCATGAGGGGCGGCAACGGCGGTATGTTCTTGACGGGCCTCCATTTCATCAAGCCGGTGCTGGAGGGCCGCAATAATTTCGTCCCTGGTGTCCTTCGGGAGGGCCTCCGCCCCCCTGCGAATGGCCATGGGCCGAGCGGGCCTGGTTGATTTGATGTCGGGTGCCGTCGGCATGGAGGGATGCTTTGCCTTTATCCCGAGGGGGGAGCTTCTAATCTGCCCTGGAGACGGATCCACCACTTTCCCGAGGTCTTTGGAGCACCTTTCCGCCGAGGCGGTCTTGGACCCCTCAGCGGTCTAGCGCCCCTCCGAGTCTCTCGAGGGCGGAGGTCCGGGGCCTTTCTTTGTTTGCGCCGTGGCGGTCCCGGGATTGGACTTCCTGAGAGGCGGTGTCCTGGGCCACAACCCTCTTGTTGTTCCCTAACCAAAGGACAGGGTTCACGAAGGGGAGCGGAGGAGGGGGGAGAATGGCGTTCTCCCCGACCTGTGGCTGAAGGGGTACCAGCGTGCCGAAGGCACCTGGGTTTTGAGTGAGAGTTTGGATGAACACGGAGAACGCTGATTGTATGTCAATGGTGAGAACCGGAGGGCTCATTTGGTTTTTGCTCCGGTCCTTCTTTTTGGCCTCGATGCCAAGGCGGGCATCGGGGGCATTATGTTGGAGCTGAAGGCGCAAGTCGACAGCCGTCTGTTCCAACCCAGCGAGGACGCCGCCCTCGGAAGCCATGTTAGAGGCATCGAGGGCGTCGACGTCGCCGAGGGCCAGGTTCCTGTCCTCATGAGTCTTGCATTGGGCACGGGTGTTTCTTCCCATTTTGATAGGTGTTTTTAGCTGAAGGGGAGGGTTTCTTACTTGATTGTTCGAACTCTCAACGAGAGCACCAAATGATGGATAGTGTACCCGGGGGGTAGCTTATCCGAGGGGTTATTGCGGGGAGTAACTAGAGAGAAGTCAGAGCAAATAAGTAAGAGAGAGTGTATATTCGATATGTATTAAGTGTGGTTTACAATGGGGGAAAGGGGTGCTATTTATAGTAGTAATAAATGCTAGAAAAGGACACATGTCAGTTTTCTGGTGGTCGAGGGGTCACCTCGACCGGGGTGGCACTGTCACTCGCATGTGACCGCATTAAATGCGGTGGTTGGATGTGACGTTTGTACTTGGTATGGCGATCCAGGCGCATGTGAAGAGGATATTCTATCGAGGTGGATGCCTTCGGCTGAAGGGTGCGGTGCCGAAGGCTTGGTTTTCAAGCCTTGTTCTCCTGTGATTCCTCTTCTAACCGAGGGCTCCTACCTGCCGAGGGCTGCAGTTGCCGAAGGCTTGGTTTTCAAGCCTTGTTCTCCTGTGATGTTTCTGAGCTCGATTCCGTCACTGGTAGCCTTCGGCCATGGGGCCGAAGGCACCCCTTTGCGTATTGTGGGCTGCTTAGAGCTCCATTTTACTGGGCTTGGCCCGTTTGGGCCTGTTGGGCCTGATTGTAGTAGAGGAAGTATGTGGGCCGGGGGTCCCTGGGCCATATACTCCATCAGCTTCCTATCAAAATCAGCAAAGAAGTCCCTTCCCTTCTTCCAAATTATGAGAAAGACCACCGGTTTCCAATGGATGACAGAATGCCAAGTAGCCTTCGACGAGTTTGAAACAATATCTACAATCACCTCCAGTGCTCTCCAAGCCCAAAGCAGGAGAGACGTTGTATCTCTACCTAGGTGTCAGTCCCGCCGCAATCAGTTCAGTCCTCATTCGGGAGGAGGACATAATTCAACATGCCATCTTCTATGTAAGCAAGACCCTCCGGAAAGCGGAACTCAGGTACTCCTCGTGGAGAAGACGGTACTGACCATCGTCTGGATCGTAAAAGATTGGGCCATTATTTCCAAGCCCACCCAGTGCAGGTCCTCACTCATAAACCCCTCGGCGCATTGATGCAGAGCCCCACCAGTTCTTCCAGGATGGTAAAATGGACCATCTTACTAAGCCAATATAACATAGACATCCGTCTGAGGCCTGCCATAAAGGGCCAAGCCCTGACCGACTTCGTGACGGAATGTACGACGAGATCGGCAATGCTGGCAGAGCCCTCAGTGCAAGGGGACAAGTGGTGGACCCTCTATGCGGACGGTTCCTCGGCAACAAAAGCATGCAGAGGAGGTGTGGTCCTTATCACACCCGAAGGCTTCCGCGCCTACTACGTGATCCGCTTCTCCTTCAAGGTCTCCAATAATGAAGCGGAGTACGAGGCCCTCCTCTGTGGCCTCCGTCTAGCGGCTAACCTTAAGGCAAAGTTGATCCACATGAAGTGTGATTCCAAACTAGTGGTCGGCAAGATCTCCGGTGAATATGAAACAAAGGAAGGAAGGATGAAGCAGTACAAAGAGGCTGCCAAGGAATTGCTCAAAGTATTTGAGGCACGCTCCATTACTCAAATACCAAGGGCTCAAAATTCTGAGGCCGATATTTTATCCAAGCTCTCGGACGAGTCCCCGGAGCATCTCTCAAAAATTGCGAGGATAGAAGAACTCAGCCTCTCAAGCATACATGCCAACCCCGTCATGGATATACATCAAAGGCCGGAAGACTGGATCTCAGACATCACCAACTTCATCACAACAAGGCAACTGGCCAAGGATGAAGGCCGTAAGAAATTAGCAAAGCTGAGGGCTCCAAGCTACGTCCTTGAGAACGACAAACTTTACAAACGATCCTACAACGGTGCATTACTCCGATGCCTCCAAGAAGAAGAAGTTGAAGTTGCTATGGAGAAGGTACACAGTGGTACCTGCTCATTTCACCAGGGACCCTTCTCAATGTCCCGAAGGCTAATCATCCAATGCTATTTATGGCCTACTATGGCCCGGGATTGCGCAGACGTTGCCCGAAAGTGTAACGTTTGTTAACACTTCCAGAAGGCTCCGGGAAGACCCACGGTAAATTACACTCCCATCAGCACAACAATACCCTTTTCCAGGCGGGGCATTGACTTGGTAGGGCCATTTCCGAGGGGTACGTCAAACAACAGATACATAATAGTGGTCATTGATTACTTCACCAAGTGGGTAGAAGCTGAACCCCTCGCCAGTATCACCAAGGCCCGATGCCGTCGTTTTGTCTTAAAGAATATTCTCACCAGGTTCGGCATCCCCCAACAGATCGTGTCCGAAAATGGTACTCAATTTGAAGCAGCCCCCTTCCGTGACCTCGTGGAGGCATGGGGAATAAAGCATACCTTTTCTTCAGTCGCATACCCACAAGGAAATGGTCAAGTTGAAAACGCCAACCGAACTGATGGATGGTCTACCCGGGGGGTATATATCCGAGGGGTTATTGCTGGGAATAACTTAGAGAGAAGTCAGAGCACGAGTAAGTAAGAGAGAGTGTATTCAGTATGAATGTCGTGGTTACAAATGGGGAAATGGGGTGCTATTTATAGTAGCAATAAATGCCGGACAGGGACACGTGTCAAGCGCCTATTGGCCGAGGGGTCACCTCAACTGGTTGGCGTTGGCAGCCGCATGTGGCCGCATTTAATGCGGCTGTTGGATGGGACGTCTGTACATGGTACGGTGATCTGCACGCATGTGAGGCGGATATCATGTCGGGAGAGGTGCCCTCGGCTGCAGAGGACTAGCCGAGGGCTCTTAGTGCTGAGGGCCCCTGAGTGCCGAGGGCTCCAGGTGCCGAGGGCTACTGTTTTCGCCGTTTTCTCCCAGTTCCTCTGTTTGTTCGAAATATCCATGCTGTGATAGTTTGGAGCCTTCGGCTAGGGGGCCGAAGGCACCCCTGGTACGTATCGTGGGCAGCTTGGTACTCTGGGCGCCATGATTTGGGCCTGTTGGGCCTTCTGGGCCTGTTGGGCCTCTAAAGGAGTAGTAGGAGTCTGTGGGCCGGGTGTTCCCGGGCCATATACTCCATCAGGAGTCCCTCACTCCTTTTGCCGAAAGGTATTTGAGGGAAAAGGAGTAATTTGTGCTTGCCCTTTGATGTTGTCCTGTCGTGATCTCTTTAGTTGGTGAGGAGTTGCTGCTTTTATGTCCCTGCCGAAGGCAGTCCCTCAGTTACCCACATGTCGGGACTTGAGGGCTTGCTTTGTCGTTTGTTGGAATTTCACTAATTTTGTAATTTAATGATTTTCCCGAGGGGGTCCTCCAGTCCCCCACTCCTTGAGGCACTTGTAAAGTGGTGAAAAGGAGTAGAGTAGTTGCGTTGCTGTTGTGGGCCGAAGGCTGACGCTTTTCGTTTCATTTTGGGGGGATGCCTCGTTAAAAACCTCATTAGAAAAAACCCTGTGGGAAAAAATCCTAATGAGGGAAAAAGAGTGCACCGAATTCCCCCAATGATGGATCGAAAGTGTGAAACCTTGGTCAAAAAATGGAGAACGGTAATGCCGAAGGCTCTTCCTTTTCTGAGGGCTCATGTGTTGATTAGTCGAAGGCTTGTTGTTGATGTCCTGGGGGCGCCGAAGGGGAGCCCCTCAATCCGGGGATCGAGGGCCTTCCGGATGAGGGCAGCAGTGGAGTTGTTACCTGGGGGTCCACTGTTTGTTGATTAGTTGGTGATGAAGATACCCGAGGGCTCCCATTACCTGTGTGCCATGGGTTATCCGTCAATGAGGCAACTCTCCGGGGGCTACCCGGTTTTGCAGTGCTGAGGGGGAATCCCCGGGTGCCCTGATATGAAGCCTTGGGTTTCTGAAGGAGTGATCCCGAAGGCATCTGCCATGTGCTGTGTGGGGCACAACCCCGGGGCGCTTCTGGGTAAGCGTACCCGAAGGCTCTCCTTGATGAAGTGGAGTGAAGTAGAAAACCCGGGGGCTTCCAGAATATAGCCGTTGGAAATATAGCCATTGGAATATGTAACGTCAGGTTTATAGCCGTCGGGGGGTACACGTGGCGTGTGATGGCTGGCTGTCCGTGGGCGGCATCACTGGTTGGGCGAAGACGCGGTGTGTAATGATGGCGTTCATCCGGAGGCCCGGTTTCCGGGCCCAAGCCCGGATTCCAGCGCCTATAAATACCCCAAGCCAGGGCCATTCCTCCTTTACGCATCCAACACCTCTAGCGAAGCTCTGCAAAAAATTCTAGAGAGAGAAACTCAAGCCTTCGGTCAACTCCTTTCAAGGTAGTGTCCCGCTTTCCCCTCAACACTTTTTGTAAGTTTCGCCCCCTGGCCTTAGATTAGGATTAGAATCCTGTAGAAAGCCCTCGAAATCTTAGGCACATTCGTGATAAAAAATGTCGTCTGAGAGCGATTCCCAGGACATCTCGAGGACGCCCTCGATGGAGGACGAAGGCATCTACGACGTGGAGTCCAGTAGCGGTCAGCCCTCGGATGGTGGTGATGCAGCCCTCGCCACTGAGGTGCAGAAGGATCTGATGGCCGAGGCCGAGGCGGAGGAATTCGAGCGGACCGCCGAAGATGAGGAGTTGGCCCTCGCCGTCCAAATTGCGGAGGAGGAAGAGGAAAAGGAGAGGGTGAAGGTCAGTGTGGCCATCCTTCCCCCTCGGGGTGCTGGTGAGGCCAGTACTTCCCAGCCGCTGAATGCAGTTCCCATCCGGGTGGCCCCCGGGAAGAAGAAGGCTAAGGCAGCTGCCCCCAAGAAGAAGGTTATTGCTGCTGATCAGGGGAAACCCGTAGATATGCCGGAGGGGTATTCCTGGCTCAATACGGCTGCCTTGGAGATAAAGTCGAAGGCGGACAGGGCGGACCTCTACGTTACGCAGCTACACGTAGGGCCCTCGGCTGTGGTGGTCGAGCCGGGAGTTGATGACGTGCTCTCTCGGGCGCCCGAGGGGTGTATTGCAGTACACGTACTGTCGGTCTCCATGGGCCTTCGGTTCCCTCTGCACCCCTTCCTCCGGGAGTACCTGAGGTTTGTTGGCTTGGTACCCTGCCAGCTGACACCTAATAGCCACTCCTACGTGGCGGGTTTTTTAAACCTCTGTAGGGACCGAGGGGTGACCCCCAGCCTGGACTTGTTCTTCCAGAGCTTCAACCTTTGTCGAGGGGGTCACGCGAATGCCGAGGGCTTCGCCAACCTGTAGCAGGTGGCCAGGTGGAAGCTATTTACGGAGGCGCCTTCGTCCAATAAGGGCTGGAAGGAGCGCTGGTGCTATGTCAGGGTTGCTGAGAACCCATTTCCGGCGGAACTTCGGGATCGCTTCCGTCGGCATCCGAAGGTTGGAAGCGCCGCCCTCGAGAAAGATGGCCTGGTGATAGCCAAAATCCCGGAGGGTCGCACGAAGCAGGTCTCCATCAAAGACTACACTGTCGACAAGGGACTCTACGCCCTCGGCTTTCGGAGATACCGCTTCATTGGGGAAGCTGACGAGAAGTACCCCATTTTTGCTGAGGCCTTCGGGGGAGCAGGAGGTAGTCTACGAGGTCCCTCGGTTTTCATATCTTAGCACATAGTTTATCTTGTTCGTTGTTTTTTTTATTCCTTGTGCCTTCGGTCAGTAACCCCTCGATTTTAACCCCATACTATTTTTGCAGGTGTCCCAGTGAAAATGATGAACGTCAGAGGCCTTGCAGACCTGAAGAAGAAAAAACCCTCCAAGGGCCCGAGGGGGACAGACGCTGGTGTCCCAAAACCCGCCGGTGACTTCTTCAAGAAACCGGAGGGGCCATCTGTGGGCCCAAGTGCTGATGCTGCCGCTGCCGCCAAAAGGAAGGGCTCGGGCAGAGATCCCGAGGGCAAGAAGCCCAAGACCGGGGATGCCGGGAAGAAAGTCCCCCCGGTGATCATTGTTGATGAGTTCCCTGCCTCCGGAGCGAATGAGGAGATGCAGGTGGTGAAAGTGTCGTCGGGTGTTCAGGGGCCATCTTCCGAGGTCCTCATGGTTTCCCTCCCGGCTGGTACGGCCGTGATGAACGGTACGGCCGACCCGAGGGCGCTTCTGAGAGGCATCACCCTCGAGATTGACAGAGTAGCCCTCGGGGCTGATGAAGACGAAGCCCTCGAGGACAGGATCCTCCGGTCTTCCCTCACAGTAAGTCTTTGATGTTTATATCTTTCTTCTTTACTTTGAGCTAAGCAACCATGTTTGGCCCCGCTCACCCCTTTGTTTTTGTAGACCTGCATTGCCCTCGGGGAGCAAGCCCGGCGGCTAGAGGAGTGGCGCCTTCGCAAGGCTGATCAGGAGGCTAAGATGCGGGAGCTCATCCGCCAGAATGCTGATGCTGTCCGGCAGATGGCTATGCTGGAGGAGAGCCTTCGGCAGATGACCCTGCGGGCGGAGGCCGCAGATCGGGGCAGGGCAGAGGCTGAGAGGTCCGCAGCTGAGGCCTTGGAGAGAGCTGCCAAGGAGGCCGAAGCCGTGAAGGTGGAAGCCGTCGAGAGAGCCCGAGGGGACGCAATCTCGGGGTTCTTGGCAGGGGGGTGGCGGTCCGAGGAGCACAAGCAATGGCTGTCCTCGGTCGTCGAGTCCTCGGTTGACGAGTGGTGTGATGGGCCTGGCGTGGAGTGGGTTTCCCGAAAGGGTAAACAATACTATGATGGGGGCGAGTTTTTCACTCAAGCCCTCATCTACCGGAGGATGGCTCGCCACTTGAAGATCGAGCCAAAGGACTTTGACCCGGCAGCATACGGGCTCCCCCCTGCAGCCAGACATCCATGTCCCTCTCCCCCCCGATGTCGAGAGGCCAGACCTGGAGGACTCTGAGCTCATGAAGGAAGCCGAGGGTGACGAACCTGAGGCCGATGCAGAGGTTACCTCGAAGCCCTCGGAGGAGGCGGCCCCCGGGAATGATATTGTTGATATGTAACATGCACTATGTAAACATGCATTTGTAATGGTGACACTTATTGATCCTTCGGCTTCGGCCTGCTTGTAACATTTACTTGTAATTACATTTGCTCTCTGTTGTTGATGATTGAATGATTGCCTTCGGGCTTTGTATATATGACTCGTTTTCTCCAATTCCCTTCTTCTTGAATGTATGCCTCTGTTTTTTTTTTTGAATGTATGTCTAGGACTTAGAATATTTTCTAAGTGTTTGAATATGGGTGTAGCCTTCGGTAGTTGGGCACCCTCTGCTGGATATGCAACCGGGGGTTCAGCAGCAATTAGGACTTAGAAAAAATTTCTAAGTGTAGCACACCATAGGGCCTTCGGGTGTTTGTAGTAACCCCATTCCTAGGACTTAGAAAAATTTCTAAGTGTAGGTTTTCCCTTGAGAGCCTTCGGGATATGGCATCCCTTCCTAATGTGTGAATGTTGGACCGAGGGCCCAAGGTACAGGACTTAGAAACTTTTTGCAAGTGTAGTATGTCACGTAGCCTTCGGCTACTGTGGAGCCCCAACTGAAATACTGATTAGGCCGGGGGCCAATTCTTTAGGACTTAGAATTTTTTCTTCAGTGTTGATTCCTTGTGTACTGTATCCTTCGATTGATAGGTAGCCTTCGGCTGTTAGGTCCCTTTATAAGTTGAGGGTGAAATATGTAGGACTTAGAAAGATTTCTAAGTGCAGCTTTTCCCTTGGGAGCCTTCGGAAGATGGCATCCCTTCTTGATGTATGAGTAGTTGACCGGGGGAAAAACATGTAGGACTTAGAAAATATTCTAAGTGTAATTTTCCCTTGGGAGCCTTCGGGAGATGGCATCCCTTCTTGGTGTATGAGTAGTTGACCGAGGGGAAAAACATGTAGGACTTAGAAGATATTCTAAGTGAGATTGGTGCCCTCTGACTCCACATCACATTGCGAGATGCCCGGGGGCTGCTCATTTAGGACAGAATGTTTTTTTAAGTGTTGTTGTATTGCATGGCCTTCGGCTTCCATATTCCCTTGGCTGTAATATTGATTGGGCTGGGGGCCCAATCTTTAGGACTTAAAATTTTTTCAAGTGCTGCTTCCTTGTGTAGCCTTCGGGTGATAGGTGCCCTCTGACTATACATCACTTTGCGAGATGCCCGGGGGCTACTCATTTAGGACTTAGAATATTTTCTAAGCGTAAATTGATGTTGAGCTTCCGGATGTGGATCCCTTGTGTTGTATGAGTCTCTGGCCGAGGGCCAAATATATGTGGAATCCTGTTGTTGTGAAGAAAGCCAATGAGGAGTGTGTGCCCTCGGCATACACTCTGAAAAGTTGTAGAGTCTGACTTAGCCAGTCGTGTCCCTTGCAATGGGGTGGGGGCCCTCGGTATTTGTTTGAAGGTACCATTTTAGTGTACTTTGGATAGTCCAGTCTCTTTGTATTGTTGAAGCCTTCGGTGCTTGTGTGACCGGAGGTGACCAGGCAGTGGACTTAGCCGTTTCTTGATGATATTTGTTTGAGTAGTGTCCTTCGGGAAATAGGAGCCTTCAATTACCGGAGGTGTTCCCGTGGGGAGCCCTCGGCATGTTGTGATTTGTTGGAGTGTACTCTTTGATTTCTCGCTGAGTCTACTCCCCTTCACCCCCTCTTTTTTTTTGTTGGTTGGTGGTGAAGGGAAGGCATCAAGAAACTTGGTTTCTTGGTAAGGCTGGGCCTATTAGGAGACCATCAGAATACACCAATGGCTCTCCTCCCTCGGGTTAACCTTCCGAGTTCCGAGGGGATCGAGGGTCGTTTTCTGGGCACAAGATATGGTGGTCCGTAACCTGCCTCCCCTTGGGGGATGGCGTGGAAAGCGCCTCATTTTTTAAAGTCGTCCCCTCGGCGCTAGACATGGTCCGTGGCCTGCCACACCCTTGGGGTGGTGGCGCGGGGAGCGTTTCGGTTTGGAAGTCGAATCCTGGGCATTTCTCGTGCCTGTCATACCCTTGGGGTGATGACGCGGATAGCGTTCCATTTTTGAAAGTCGAATCCTGGGCATTTCTCATGCCTGTCATACCCTGGGGGTAATGACGCGGAAAGCGTTTCAAGGAAGGGTTTTCATTTGCACACTAGTTGCAAATGGCCGGGGGCACTACGTGCCGCCGGCACCGATGGTGGCGCCTTCGGTATATGCATCCTCGTGGGGTACGGCTTTTAGAAACAACACTTGGTGTTAGTTTCGATGTGTAGCCCCCGGTACTTGGTACCGAGGGGTCTTCTGTGGGAACACTTAGTGTTCTCTTTAGTTGTAGTTGATGGAGGTGTCTACCCTCGGTACTTGGTACCGAAGGGTCTTCAAATGAAACACTTGGTGTTTCCCAACAGATGTTTGGAAGTTGATAGGAGAGCATATCCCTGGCACTGGGTGCCGAGGGGTCTTCTTTGAAACACTTGGTGTTTTTTCTTCGTTTCGATGTTTGATGATGGAGGTGTACCCTCGGCACTGGGTGCCGAAGGGTCTTCTGTAGGAACACTTGGTGTTCTCATCTTTTCTTTTTTGATGTTGGAGGTGGGGATGTACCCTCGGCACTGGGTGCCGAAGGGAAATGAAACACATGGCGTTCCTGTTGTCGTAGGTGTTGATGGTGTCCGCCCTCGGCACTTGGTGCCGGAGGGGGTTCTTCTCGTGGTGAGGCCGGGGGCCTGTAGTCAGTATGAGGGCTCGGCGTTTCGAATGTGCCTTCATTCCTCAAAAGTGGAGGCCTCGGGCCAAAGGGTAGTACATTCATTAGTTATGAGGGCTTGGCCGCTCTTACATCATTGGTAAAATTTAACTAAATGGTGTACATTCCAGTGCCTAGGGACCTCTTTCCCGTTAGGGCGTTTTAGCTTGTAAGTCACAGGTTTGATGATGGCTGCTATGATGTAGGGGCCTTCGAATTTTGGTGCCATTTTTCCTCCCTCGGTTGGTTGGCTGGCTTCCCTCCTCCGGAGGACGTAGTCTCCCACCTGAAATTCTCGGGTGCGAACTTTGGCGTCGATGTAGCTTTTGACTTGCCTTTGATAATTTTCTACCCGGATGAAGGCTTGCTCCCGGCGTTCTGAAATGAGGTGGAGGTCGAGGGCCATGTTGCTGTCGTTGACCTCGGGGTCATACTGGATCACCCTTCGGGTGGGAAGGGTGACTTCCGTAGGAACTTTGGCTTCAAAACCGTAGCAGAGGGAGAAGGGTGTTTCAACTGTTGCTCGCCGAGGGGTGGTGCGGTAGGCCCAAAGGATGTTGTGGAGTTCTTCTACCCAGCCACCGCCCTCGGCCTCCAGCTTCTTTTTGAGGCCCTCGAGCAAGGTCTGGTTGACATTCTCTACTTGCCCGTTGCCTTGAGGGTAGGCAACGGAGGAGAAGGTGTATTTGATGCCCCATGCCTCCAGAAGGGCACAGAAGAGGGCTGCCTCAAATTGTGTCCCATTGTCGGAGATGATCTGCTAGGGGACGCCAAACCTTGTGAGGATGTTCTTGAGGACGAAGTGACGGCACTTCGCCTCTGTGATGCTGGCGAGGGGTTCAGCCTCCACCCACTTGGTAAAGTAGTCGACGGCCACAATGATGTACCTGTTGTTGGAGGTACCCCTCGGCAGAGGGCCCACAAGGTCTATCCCCCATCGAGAAAAAGGGACAGATGTGCTGATGGGGGCATAGTTGACCGCTGGCCTGCCGGGGGCTTTCTGGAAATGTTGACATGCGGTGCACCTCCGGGCAAGGTCAGCACAATCTCTGGCCATGGTTGGCCAGAAGTAGCCCTGGAGAATGAGCCTTCGGGACATGGAGAAGGGTCCCTGGTGAGCTGAGCAAGTGCCACTGTGCACTTCCTCCATTGCGACCTCGGACTCATCTTGATGAAGGCATCGAAGTAGCGTGCCATTGTAAGATCGTTTGTAGAGCCTCCCATCTTCGATGGTGTAGCTAGGAGCCCTCAGCTTTGTCAGTTTAGCGCGGGTCTCATTCTCGGGTAGCTGCCCTGTGGAGATGAAGGCGGTGATATCTGAGATCCAATCCTCTTGGCGTTGTTGTATGTTCATCACGGGGCTCGCATGGATACTTGAGAGGCTGAGTTCCTCAATTTTGGCAATTTTGGAGATATGCTCGGGGGAGTCGGACGAGAGTTTAGATAATATGTCGGCCTCGGAGTTCTGAGCCCTCGGTATTTGAGTGAGAGAGTGTGCCTCAAATACCTTAAGCAACTCCTTGGCCGCTTCCTTGTACTGTTTCATCCTTCCCTCCTTGGCCTCATATTCCTCGGAGATTTGGCCGACGACCAACTTGGAGTCGCATTTGATGTGGATCTGCCGAGCCCTCATGTTGGCAGCCAGCCGAAGGCCACATAGGAGGGCCTCATATTCGGCCTCGTTGTTGGAGACTTTGAAGGAGAAGCGGATTGCATAGTACGCTCTGAAGCCCTCGGGAGCAATGAGGACTACCCCTCCCCCACATGCTTTGGTCGCGGAGGAGCCGTCGGTGTAGAGGGTCCACCAGTCGTCCGAAGTAGCCGAGGGCTCCCCGTCCGTGGCTGCCCTTGCGGTACACTCCGTCACAAAGTCCGCCAGGGCTTGGGCCTTGATGGCAGGCCTTGGACGGATGCCAATGTTGTACTGGCTCAAGAAGATAGCCCACTTCACCATGCGGGAGGAGCTGGTGGGGCTCCTTATGAGGGCGCCGAGGGGTTGATGAGTGAGGACCTGAACCGGGTGAGCTTGAAAGTAGTGGCCCAACTTCTTGACAGTCCAAACGATGGCTAACACCGTTTTTTCCACAGGGGAGTACCTGAGCTCGGCCTCCCTTAGGGTCTTGCTAACGTAAAAGATGGCATGTTGGATGCCGTCTTCCTCCCGGATGAGGACAGAGCTGATGGCCGTCGGGCTGACCCCAAGGTAGAGGTAGAGGGTCTCCCCTACCTTGGGTTTGGAGAGCACAGGAGGTGAAGATAGATATCGTTTGAGCTCGTCGAAAGCCTCCTGGCATTCCGGAGTCCACAGAAAGCCAGCCGTCTTCCTCATGATCTGGAAGAAGGGTAGAGATTTCTCCGCCGATTTGGATAGAAAGCGGTTGAGGGCCGCCAGGCGGCCCGTCAACTGTTGGACTTCCTTCACATTGCGTGGGGGCTCCATGTCGATGATGGCCTGGATCTTCTCGGGATTGGCCTCAATACCCCTTCGGCTCACCATGTAGCCCAAGAATTTGCCCCCTTGGACGCCGAAGGTGCACTTCTTCGGGTTTAGCCGAAGGCTGAATTTTTGCATGATGGCGAAGATTTCCCGGAGGTCGTCAGCATGGCTGGAAGATTGTTTGCTCTTGAAGATCATGTCGTCGACATAGGCCTCCATGGTGCGCCCTAGGACGGCTTGAAAGACCCGGGCCACCATCCGGGTGTAAGTGGCCCCTGAGTTCTTTAGGCCGTAGGCCATTACTAGGTAGCAGAAGATGCCCTCGGGAGTCATGAAGGCAGTTTTTTCGGCGTCTTCCTCGTGCATGAAAATTTGGTGATACCCTCGGAAGGCATCGAGGAAGGACATGATCTCACACCCCGCGGTCTCATCCACTAGTTGATCAATATTTGGTAGAGGGAATGGATCCATAGGGCACGCCTTGTTGAGATCGGTGTAGTCCACGCACATGCGGAAGGTAGGGGGCTTCTGTGCGAGGACTACATTTGCTAGCCATGAGGGATATTTCACCTCCTTGATGTGCTTAATGGAGAGGAGCATGGTGACCTCATTCTTCACAAATTCCCTCCTCTCGGCGGAGAGGGGTCTTCTTCGTTGTTGCACCGCTTTTGCCGAGGGGTCCACCGAGAGGCGGTGGGTGATGACCCTTCGGCTAATTCCCAGCATGTCCTCCGCCCCCCATGCAAAGACAATGGAGTAGGCGCGGAGGGCGTCGGTGATACCGGTCTTCAGATCTTCAGGAAGCTGGGCTCCAATCTTTACGACTCTCTCCGGCTGGGCCGGATCGAGCGCAAAGTCTTCTACGTCCTCGGCCGGTTCAGCCCTCGGTCTCTTTTCTTCTTGGTCGCTGGTTCCGGTGATGGTGTCAACACGGAATTCCGTCTTGCTTACCTTCTTAGTGACTTGAAGATAGCAGGCGCGGGCGATTTTCTGATTCCCCCGGGAGTAGCCAATGCCTCCCTCGGCGGGGAACTTGAGGCAGAGGTGCCTCATGGAGATGATGGCCTCGAGGTCCTCGAGGGCTGGCCGGCCGAGGATAATGTTGTGGGCGCAGTCGATGTTGACAACGACGAACTCCACTTCGAGCTGGGCTCTCTGGAGCCCGTCGCCGAAGATCACCGGGAGGGTTATTACCCCCTCGGAATCAATAGTATCGCCGGTGAAACCGGCAAGAGGGGTATTAATGGGCCGAAGGGACCCCCTCTCCAGATGCAGCTCTCTGAAGGTGCTGAGGTACATTACATTGACGGAGCTGCCCGTGTCAATGTAAGTTCGGTGAATGGTGGTGTCGTTTATCTCCGTCCGAATCACGAAGGCGTCCCTGTGAGGAGAAGAAGTAGGAGGGAGATCTGCGTTGGTGAAGGTGATAGGTTCCTCCCTCAGTCGCTTTACCGGGGGCATATGAGTGACTTCCCCCACGTAAAGCGATTGAGCCCACTTCTTTCGCTGGCTGGTGGAATCGCCCCCTGTATTGCCACCGGTGATCATGAGGATGTGGCGTTTTTTCTCCTGGTAGTGGGGGTACTCCTCCTCTTCTTCTTCCAAGTTTCCGATCTCCCTCTTCTTGCCGAGGGGGATGGTGTTCGGGTTCACCCAGGCGTTCACCTTCGTGTGGTGCCCTCGGGGAGGTCCCTGATGAGAAGGCCCCTCCTGCCGAGGGCTCTGAACAAATTGGGACAGGTGCCCAGCCTGTATCAATCTCTCGATGGCCGTCTTCAGCTGATGGCAGTCATCGGTTCTGTGCCCCTGGTGTCGATGGAAACGACAGTAGGGGAACTGAGGGTTGATAGCATGTACCTCCGGGGGTGCGCGAGAGTCGCGCTTAACGAGGCCCCTCTCCTCGGCAAAATCAAGGATGATGCTGACGGGGTGCGTCAATGGCGTCCGGGGGCGGTCCAGGAGAATGGGTTGTGCCCAAGTCTTAGGGCTGCTCTTATAACCTCCCCCGGGCTTGGCTTGGCCTTGCCGAGGGCGGTCACCAGAGGGTCCTGAAGGTTTGGGGTGATTCGGAGGAGCCCCCGGCCCTCGGTTGTTCCTGTTGTCAGCCCTCGGGGGTTGCTGATCCGGGTGCTGGTGATATTTCTCCACCTCCTCGGCCTCAGCATATCGGTCCCCCCGCTGTAAAGCCCTTATGTAGTCGCGGGGGGGTTCAATGATGAGGCTCCTTGAAAAGTTGCCGGTGCGGAGGACGGTTTGTAGGAGGGCCAGGAGGGTCCCGTCATCAGCGCCGTCGACCTTGTCGGCCTCCGTCCTCCAGCGCTCCAGGAAGTCCCGAAGGGTCTCATCCCTCTTCTGGCGTATGGTTAGGAGGTGGGAGAAGTGCTTCCTTGTGCGACGCCTCCCGGCAAATTGTGTCAAGAATCGCTGGGCGAGTTCTTGCCATGAATCGATGCAGCCCTCGGGCAGCCTGTTGAACCATTCGTATGCCGGCCCCTCTAAGGTGGAGAGGAACCAACGACACAAATATTCGTCTGACGCCCCTACCATCATCATACTGTTCTGGTATTTGCTGTAGTGTTCTTGGGGGTCCGTTTTCCCGCTGTAGGGCTGTATGTGTTGCCCTCGGTATTTTTCCGGGATCCGGGCCGTCAATACCCTTGGGGTAAATGGCGTCCGAGTCCGGAGCTGGATGACGGGTTCCCCGGAGCCCTCGGCCACCTTCTTCTGTAATTCCTCCATTTTGGCCATCATGGCCTCGTATTTGAGGTCTGAGTGAGGGGTGGAGGTGGGGGCGTGAGCTTTGTTGGACTCCATTTCGTCAAGCCGGCGCTGGAGGGCCGCAATAATCTCGTCCCGGGGATCCTTCGGGAGGGTCTCCGCCCCCTACGAACGAACCCGGGCCGAGTGGGCCTGGTTGATCTGGTGGCGAGCGTCATTGGCATGAAGGGGTGCCTTGCCTTTGTCCCGAGGGGGACGCTCCTCGTCGGCCCTCGAGACGGAACCCCCGCTTTCCTGGGGCCTTTGGAGTGCTTTCCCTCGGAGGCGGTCTTGGACCCCTCGGCGGTCTAGCCCTCCTCCGAGCCGGTTGAGGGCGGAAGTGCGGGGCCTTTCTCTGTTGTCATGGTGGCGGTCCCGGGACTGAACTTCCTGGGAGGACGTGTCTTGGGCCACTACCCCTTCGTCATTCCTAACCCGAGGGAGGGGGTTGCCGAAGGGGTGTGGCAGAGGGGGAAGTATGATGTTTTCCCCAACCTGGGGTTGAGCCGGAGCCAAGGTGCCGAAGGCACCCGGGTTCTGAGTGAGCGTTTGGATGAAGGCGGAGAGCGCCGATTGCACGTCGATGGTGAGAACCGTAGGGCTGACTTGGTCATCGCTCCGGTTTTTCTTTTTGGCCTCGATGCCGAGGCGGGCATCGGGGGCACTTTGTTGGATTTGAAGGCGTAGGTCGACAGCCGCCTGTTCCAGCCCAGCGATGACACCGCCCTCGGGAGCCCTGTGAGAGGCTTCAGGGGCGTTGACGTCGCCGAGGGCTAGGTTCTTGTCTTCTACGTTTTTGGAGTTGGCACGTGTTGTTCTCACCATTTTGGTAGAGGGCTAGTGTTTGGCGAAGGGGGGGGGGTTCTTACTTGATTGTTCGAGCTCTCAACGAGAGCACCAAATGATGGATGGTCTACCCGGGGGGTATATATCCGAGGGGTTATTGCTGGGAATAACTTAGAGAGAAGTCAGAGCACGAGTAAGTAAGAGAGAGTGTATTCAGTATGAATGTCGTGGTTACAAATGGGGAAATGGGGTGCTATTTATAGTAGCAATAAATGCCGGACAGGGACACGTGTCAAGCGCCTATTGGCCGAGGGGTCACCTCAACTGGTTGGCGTTGGCAGCCGCATGTGGCCGCATTTAATGCGGCTGTTGGATGGGACGTCTGTACAGGGTACGGTGATCTGCATGCATGTGAGGTGGATATCATGTCGGGAGAGGTTCCCTCGGCTGCAGAGGACTAGCCGAGGGCTCTTAGTGCTGAGGGCTCCAGGTGCCGAGGGCTACTGTTTTCGCCGTTTTCTCCCAGTTCCTCTGTTTGTTCGAAATATCCATGCTGTGATAGTTTGGAGCCTTCGGCTAGGGGGCCGAAGGCACCCCTGGTACGTATCGTGGGCAGCTTGGTACTCTGGGCGCCATGATTTGGGCCTGTTGGGCCTTCTGGGCCTGTTGGGCCTCTAAAGGAGTAGTAGGAGTCTGTGGGTCGGGTGTTCCCGGGCCATATACTCCATCACGAACATTGCTGGAAAGCTTGAAGAAGAAGCTAGAGGTCGAAGGCGGAGGCTGGGTTTAAGAATTACATAACATCTTGTGGGCCTATCGCATTACCCCTCGAAGGGAAACGGGCGAGACCCCCTTTGCCTTGTGCTACGGGTTTGAAGCCAAAGCACTGACCGAAGTGACCCTCATGACTAGGAGAGTGGACCAGTACGAGGCCGAAAACAATGAGGCAAACATGGACCTCGACCTCCATCTCATTTCCGAACGCACGGACCAAGCCTTCCTAAGGACTGAGAACTATAGACGCCAAGTTAAGGGCTATATCGATTGCAAGGGTTCGCTCTCGGGAATTTCAAGTAGGTGACTACATACTAAAAGAAGGGGGGCCAGCCAACCTACCGAGGGTGGAAAGCTAGCACCAAAATTCGAAGGCCCCTACAATGCACTAACGGGACTGAGGTCCCCAGACATCGGAATGTACATCACTTGGTGAAATTCAATCAATAAAATCTTGTAAGAGTGGCCAAGCCCTCGGACATGACCCCCAACCCAAGGCCCCTTTGTTCATGAAAGAGAAGTTACTCTATACCAAGTCCCGAGGATGGATTCACAGATCGACTACGCCTACACAAAAAAACACCAAGTTTTTTTTACGATAAAAAGAAGCCATCAGTACCAAGTACCAGAGGCGGATTATTGGACAAATACATCAAGTGTCTTAGTAAAATCCCACAACATTATGCTAATAACAAAGCCGGTCCCCTTTAGGACGCCCCTACACACATCACCTTTCAAAAAAGAAAAACCAAAGGCGCCACCTCTCGGTTCCGGAAGGCACCAAGTGCCTCTGGACATTTGCGTCCAGAAACGCAAATGAAAACCCTTCCCTGAAACGCTTTCTGAGCCATTCTCCAAGGGATTGGCAGGCAACGGACGCTGTCCCAGGCCCAGGATTCGACTTTCACAAATGAAACGCTTACCGCGCTATCCCCCAAGGGGAAGCAGGCAACAGACGATGTCTCGGGCTGAGGGAACGACTTTAAAAAATGAGACGCTTTCCGTGCCATCGCCCAAGAGGAGGCAGGAAACGACTCTCACACCACTCGGATCCCGGAAGGTCAAACACCGAGGGGGGAGCCAGCGGTTCATACTATTGCCTCCCAAGCAGACCAAGTCTCCCAAGAAACCAAGTTTCTTGAAGCTTCCCCCCAAACTAAAAAAAAGGATAAGTGAGGGGGAGTAGACTCAGCGAGCAATCAATGAGGCAATTTTTCAAAATCCACAATCCAAGACCCTTCGGTAGAAAAGCCGGGGATATTTCAAAAGAAGACGTGAAATCAACGTGGAAACACTTTTATGTCCTGAACTCAAGACCCTCCAGCTTCACTTCGCGGGGCAAATTGGAGATTGAAGAAGATACTTGGAAACGATTCCAATTGGAAAAAATTTCTAAGTCCATGTATCCACTCCCTCTGGCAGATAAACAAGAACCGGAGGCTCCCACCTTATATGTTGGATTGAAAAATTTCTAGTCCACATCTGTGTTACATGTTAGATTGAAATTTGGCCGAAAACCGGAGGCTCCTATATATTATACTGGTTGGTTTGAAAAATTTGCTAAGTCCACATTTTTAGAGCCCCCGTCATGTTATCCCATCACCGGAGGCTTATGGTTACTTGTTTGTTTTGAAAGTTGGCTAAATCGACATTTTAAGAACCCCCGACACACAACCCACACCGAAGGCTTCTGGGTTGTATACTGAATAATTTTTTTTCTAAGTCCACAACCGGGAACCCCCGGCACATAAGCAAAGAAGAAAATCATACACAGACAAAGAGACAAAAACAAATAAAGGGGAAGGCATCAACTATATACGTGGATTACATCCTGAATCCAGAGGGAGAAATGTTGTTCAAAACTAAGTTGTTACATAAGTTATTCAAGAGACAAAATAAAGGAGGATTACATATGGGCTGAAGTCAAAACTATTCTAAGTGCGATTGTTATCCACACCCTCCTCGACGGCCTTCGAAGTCACTTCTTCACCGGCTCCTTCATCGTCATCATCGAGGTCACACTCTCGCATCAGCTCCGAGTCCTCAACAATTGGCCTCTCAACACCAGGGGGTAGAGGGATTCGGATATCTGCCTGCCGGGGAGGAAGACCATATTCGGCCGGCTCGAACTTCTCCACCGGTATGTTGAAAGCCGGGCTAACCTCCAGTAGACGAGACGTTGAGTAAAAAACTCCCCGCCCTAATAGAACGAGTTGCCTTTCTCAGCCAGCCACATTTTCCCGGGGCCTTCCACCCAGGCGTCAACACTCTACTCCACAACCGAAGCCTCCCATTCTTTCCTATCTTCGGCTTTCCACCCCTCAGTGACAAAGGCTTCAACAACAGTCTTCTTTGCTCTGGAAACCGCCTCCACCCTCGCTGCCTCGGCGGATTCAGCAACTACTATAGCGGCCTCGACAACAGCTTTCTCGGCTTCTGCTTTCCCCTCATCCCTGGCAGCCTCCAACCTTTGGTCCATACCCTCCGTAGCAAACCGGAGGGTATCCGGTATCCTCAGCCTCAGCCAGCTTCTTCCGGAGAGTTGCATTCTCCTCATCAGTTTTTTTAAGGCCTTGTCCGCAGCTATCTTGGCTTTCTTCACCTGATACACCCTCTGAAGGTGTTCGCAGAGGGCCATGTAGCTCTGCATAGAAATGGCAAAGGGTCAAAACCAGATATGCCAAAGGGAAAGAAAAAGGAACGACTCAAGTATTACTTACCGAGGCGCTACTTTGGAGGATCTTGGACTCAAGGACATCATCCTCCATTTTGGCCAGCAAGGACCTGTCGCCCGAAGGCGTCATCCCCCTCATATACTCCATTGGGTTGAGGGTGGCAGCCATAACAGAAGTGCCATTCCTGATTGAGACCTTCAGCGTTTGTGTAGCTGTTTAATTTGTCGACTCCTTCTTTAAAAAGGATGAGGTCGACGAGGTTGTTTAATTTATGAAGGGAAAACAGCCATAACAGAATTGCATGAATGTTGTTTAATTTGTGTTTGGATGATTTAATTGATATCCCTTGTAATCTAGAACCACGGCTAGAATTACAATTGCTTGTGGAATAAATTAAGAGAGATCTAGTTTATTCTAAGACACGCTCACACACACTTAATCGTTCGCTAAGAGATTAGTAGCGATTAAAGGGCCGTAAGTTCTTTCGTCTTGACAATAATTTAGGATCTTGTCGCATGAGAGATCAGTCTGGTCCCCTAAATTATTGTACTCTACGCCGCGAGAGCGGTAAGAACTTAGTAATGATTAGCTATGCTCAATTAAATTGAATTCATGTAATTAAGCTTGATCTACCAGAAATCTAATTACCCCGGAATCAATCCGTGTTCCCTTCGTCGTTAATTAAGAAGAAACCAATCTATTTTTAATAGTTTAATTGCATTTTAAATTTTTCAATCAATCAATCTCGCACATTTCATTTATTTTATTTCTCTTTAATCGCTGAATTTATTTAATTCTTAATTCCCTTTTACCGTCCTTGTGGAGACGATACTCGTACTTCTACCCTTTACTACAATCTATTTTTAATTGCGAGAAAACTAACATCAAGGAGGAGGAGAAGGAGGAGGGAGGGAGGGGGGGGGGAGGGGGAGGGGGAGGGGGAGGAGGAGGAGGAGGAGGAGGAGGAGGAGGAGGAGGAGGAGAAGAAGAAGCCTTATTAATTGGCTGTTTATCCACATTTTATTTTCCAAAAATCAAAATCTCGCACATCGCATTTTATTTATTTATTTATTTTAATCGTTGAAACTATTAAATACTTAATTCCCTTTTCCCGTCCCTGTGGAGATGATACTCGTACTTTAACTCTATACTATGACATTTTTATAAGTGCGAGAAAACTCGCATCAAACCTATAGACGATATACTTATGTGAAGCGTGAGGGTTGTAACCCCTAGAATGCGTGTAACTCTCTCAATGGAACCAAGTATATAATAGGGGACGTGGTAACCCTCTGAATTGCTACGGTATGTAAGTATGGGCCGATGCGCTGTTGATGGGGATTGTTTCGAAATACAAATGGACATACATGTTGGTTATGTCACGCCACAGAGTGCATCTAAACGCGTGTACAACCGCCGCACAATCAAGTGACGTCACCCACAGGTCCACTTCACCTAAATGTACAAGGCATCCATGAACATAGTTCATACCATACTTAGTAAGTAAACATACATAACAACATCACATTTAACCAAATGAATAGCGGAAATATTCTTTGTTTAATAATGAGCCACATCCTGCCAAAACATGAGCTCACATGCCCAAAACACTTTATAGTTTTAAAATAATAAGGAAGCACGAATCACGTCTTCCTTGATAAGATTTCACCCGATTATAAAGGTACATGTAACAAGCTTTAACTTCAACCTGAAAATTGTGAGGGCCCCCGAAGGGGTCAGAACACTTGTACTGGCAAGAAGCAGGCTAAATGTACAATATATTAACTAACGTTTCAAGTATGAGAGCCAAACATAGGGTGATACATAACTATACAGTTTCCACCAAGTCTTTGAAATGCGTATAAGTATATACACTTGGAAAATACTTGACCCCTAGGTCATTTGATCAAATCAATAAAATCATGGTGGACCTGGTCCTTGACTTTCTCCCGTCCCCATATCCATCCCGGTGTTTTAGCTCTCCACCTGTCCCGCTATAACCTAGGGTTCATTATATAATCGAGTGTTGATAACCTTACTCAGCCATCGGGCCACTCTCCCGGTAATAACAAGTTTTAAGGACACCACCCGGTCCCAGGATATTTCACCCAAATTTTTGAGTTTTAGGACACCGTCTGGACCTAGGCTATCCACCCCTAATATCCGAGTCTTGAGGACACCGTCAACTCACCTCAAATAAGCTTTAAGAAGTTCTAACTTCTCCGGTTGATCTCAGGCGAAACTCCAGCAAACTTCGATGAATTCCGACGATAGAGCACTAGGAACACATTAGAAAAGTTCTTAACAGGTTTTCATCACCCAAAACCCATATCAATACAAATAACCTTTAAAAAGTTATTTTTCAACGAACTAGTCAGATTGGCTTCTTAGTGTGTTCTTGGACTTAGATCCACCTTCCAACCCCTCATCATACATTTTTAAACATATAGAACAATCCTAGGGGTCCTTCATATGACTCGTTTCTCATATGGTATTACATGGAAGAAAGAAATGTAACAATATGGTCCTTACCTTCCCTTCTCAAGCTTCTTCCCAAATTTGCTCACTTAGCTTCCTCCTTGGACCTCTTTCCAGTTTGAGCTTGCTTCAACAATGGAAAAAATGGATTGAGATTCTTTCTCTTGTTTGATGAGGGATGTCTCAAGTAGTAGGAGACTTCATCTTGTCTCACTTGTTCAATGAGTATGGAAGGGAGGTCCACCACACCCATTTGATTCCTTTTCCCTCAAATCAGCTCCCAAGTTCAACTCATCCCATCTCGGACGTCCAATGGGTTTTCTTTGACACTCAAATTCGTGAAGTGGCCCCCACTCAGGTGGGAGGTCATTCCCTTAAGTCCCGAAGTGTATACTTAGTCCCAAAAGTTGTATTTCTCGGATCATTTTAATTAAATTTCATTTTACCGAGGTAAATAAAATATATATCATCCTCCCAATTATTATGGACATCTAGGATGAATATATATTACCATAATTTAAATTAGTGGTCCCCGGAATTTATTATGGGTTGTTATGTGTCAAATTGCCAATACTGGTATATGGGCCTCGTTTGCTCAAGTGGCCAACTCTATGTTTTTTCTATTGCCCAACATGGATTTAAACCTTCACATTAATATTATCTAGACCAAGATGAATATAAAATGTGGCCCCGAAAATATCGGGTGGGCCCCGCTCCCAGTGTTGGCCTGATGTGCATTTTACTATTCACGTAAATTCATTAATCATTTATCAAGGTTTAATACATAGTTTGGTAAAAGTGAATATAGTCGGGGACGGTGTTACAGGCTATTTGACTTGATATATATATATATATATATATATATATATAGGGAGCGGTTCCGGTAAGAACGGATCTTAGGAGAAAAATGAGAACGAATCTAGATCGTTGGATTGAATTATGTGGAATTGAATTGTGCATTTGATGAAACCGAAATGTGCATTAGATGATATTGAAATGTGCAGAATTGAAATTTAGACTCACATGTGCATTAGGTGAAACTGAAATGTGCAGAATAAAAGGTACAAAAATAACATCACATCGTACCTTTTATTCTGCACATTTTAGTTTCATCTAGTGCACATTTCAAATTCACCTAATGCACAATTTAGCTTCACATAATGCCACTACATTGTACCATTTGTGTTGCACATTTCAATTTCACCTAATACACATTACACCTTCATCTAATGCACATTGAATTTCACATAAAGCAAATCTAACGGTCCAGATTCATTCTCATTTTTCTCATAAGATCATGTTCTTATTTGAACCAAAACCTAATGTGTTGGTTCAAATAAGGTGAGAAGACATCTTAACGTGAGAAGAGAAGTGAGAAGTTACACATTTACCTATTTCTGATGCACTTTTTTGCTAATCTGATGCACTTTTTGCAATGGCAGAAAAGTTATGATTAATTACGGGAATGCCACCACGTCTAGCATCACTTTTTTAATGTTTTTCGCACTTTCCCGTGCACTTTTTTGCTAATCTGATACACAGATCTTAATTGAACGCACCAGATGCATTCTCACTTCTTACGATAAGCACTCTTCTCATTTGATCCTTATTATATATATATATATATATATATATATATATATATATATATATATATATATATATATATATATATATATATATATATATATATATATATATATATTACATGTGATTTGAAATGGGGTACCCATAAGTTATGACCATAGTTTATTGTCACCCTATGTTGAGGGTCTTGTGTTTGAAACATGGATTACATGTCATGTAGTTGTCATTTTACTGTTCAAATACTTCAAAGTACTGACATCTCCTTCACGGAGGAGGCCACCTCACAGTTTTCAGGTAGATGCTAGAGCTTGCTTCATGTTCCCGTTACTTTGGGTTCTATGGAGAGAAGACACGGTTCATGCTTCTTCCGGTTCTATATTGATATAAACAAAAGGGTGGTCGTGAAAACTATTTTAAACTAGAAGTTATTTGGGAGCCTGCGTGCTCATGTTGCCTTGTGTGGATTTTGACTTTAAAAGTACTTGTTTTCTGCTGTGTGTTTTGAAATGTTTTACTTATGAATGTTTATGGATGTACTTGTGTGACTGATATTCATGTACGCCTTGCATGATTCGAGTGAGGTGGACTGCGGTTGACAAATCTGATTGCACTCCGGTTGTTAGCGCGTCCGGGCACTCCGGGGCCTGACACTGTCTCCCTTTGAAAAGTATGCACTTATTTATGACCTTAAATTAGAAGTTCATTAATATCTTGATATATAAGAATTGCCAGTTCACACACGAGTCTACAAAATGATTTTTTTTCATCCCCTCACAAATTTAATGATCATATATATCATAAGTAATGTTTATAAACAAATGAGTACAACCTTTATATAGTTGTATCTAGTTTCTAGTATTAATTAATGTGTGAAAACTCATATATCCATATCGATTCTTGATATAAATGACGAGCACTTTGTCACGGTGCGTCAAAATAAATTCAATACTAAACACTTATACATAGTATAGCGTAGTAGAGTTTGTATCCATAGGGAAAGGAATAATTCTCTTTTTATGAAACTTAGTAAATAAAGGGGGTTTTTGGTGATGAATGGTTTAATTAAATTAAAAACTAAGATGAACAACCTATATGAGATTTAATTCAAAGATAAAAAGGACTTGGCATTGCTACTTTCCACTTGTTGATATATTTTAGTCGATCATTGTTATATCTATAACTTATTCCCTCTCGAATACTCAATCGGGGAGTATATCCACTTCATCGAGGGTAGTTATTAACAACAACCGTTCATTAATAACCCTTACTATTAATCAAATATAGAACAACGCCTTATACCGATTTAATAGTAGCATTTAATCTTTCTAATTCCTTGATGAAATCAATTGAGATTGATAACCTTAACACAACGGTTTTGGTTTAACCAACAAAATTAATCCCTCTTAAGTTTATTAACCACGACCGTGCATTAATAAACCGAAGTTACTTACTTGTGAAACCATCAACGATTAACCATCGGTTCGTTGATCGTTTCTAGTAATAATTAATATATGAAACAAAACTAGTTGATCCTTTAAGTAATGTTCAAAATATTAATATGAAATATGAGTAGGGATTAATTAATATTCAAGGAAGAATATTATTAAAGAAGATGAATCCTACTATAATTAATATCAAGATGTTAACTAATTGTCATCTTAGCAACACTCCCCAACATTAATATAGAGGAAGAAAATAGCATTCTAACTAATGTCGAGATGTTAACTAATTGTCATCTTAGCAACACTCCCGAACACTAATATAGAGATGGTATTAAGGAAAGAACTATTAATTAATATTCAAGGAAAGAAGTTAAGAAAATAACTCACAACTTTAATAATCAACAAGCTTCAAGAGCAACACGAAGATGGAAGAGTTTAGCTCCTCATTTGGAGACTAAACATGCTAAAAATATAAAAGAAATACTTAACTAAACTGAGCTAAAGAGTATATGTGAATTGGTGATTTTATTGTGAAGAAAAGGGGTGTATTTATAGGCTTTTGGGAGCTGCAGGGGCTGATACCCGACCGGGTATATAGGATACCCGACCGGGTATCTTAGGAAATTTCCCAGAAAGTCACTTTTCTGGGCATACCCGACCGGGTATGTCGGCATACCCGATCGGGTATGTGACAAATCTTAACGAAATCTTGCTCCCACGATCATTTGTTCCCGGATTTGATTTGGACAATCGAATCAAGCAAATACCCGATCGGGTATAGGCAATACCTGACCGGGTACATGAGTATTTTTTCCAAATCGAAATCTTTCTTGCCTCCTTGCACTTTCCTTGATCTTTTAAGGTCCAATCTTGATCCCTTGGATGATCTTTGACCTGTTTAGCTCAGAAAAGTCCTAATCTAAACAAATTACAAATAAATATGAAAATAAAGTATTACACCAAAAGTGTGTAATTTCCTCAACAAGAACTAATAAAAACTAGTTAAAAATACAAACATACAATCGGAAATTACATGAATATCAACTCCCCCACACTTAGCTTCTTTACTCGTCCTCGAGTAAAGTCAAATGTTTAACCGTTCCAAGTCCTCAAAAGTTCAACAATCAACCAGAAAAAGCAAAAGACCACCAAGGATAACATATGAGTTTTACATTGAGTGTTTAGCTCAAAGAATAATATCTTCTTGGGTTTCATGGCCTTCTATGCTCATCTCCTTTTTTAATCCTCAAGAGATTAAATGATGTCCTGTAAAAACAAATATATGTCTCTCATATCTCTCATTTTGCCTAGGAGCCTTTTCAGGTTTTCATCCTAGCATCTCTTTTTTTTTTCACCTCTCCACTCACTCATCATTTTTTTGTAAGCCTTTTTGCTTAGATTGCCCATTTTTTGGGATTTCAACCTAACTAGCATTTCATTTTTTGCGAAGAAAATAATGCTAGTTTACAAGGTATCAAACTTAAATACGCAGCGATGAGTGACCCCCCTCACTTAGCTCGAAGCACTGTCCCTAGTGCTCGTCTCCATCATAACCGGGCTGACCGGTGCTCTAAATGAAATACTCTCTCCCCTTGTTCTCTTTGGTGCCATTTTCGCTTGATGCTTTGAATTTTGAGTTACAAATTTCGGACTTGGGAGAGGGCGTAAGGCATTATTTTGGGACTTGAGTTTTTTGGGGGAAAATGTGGTGTTGATGGATATGGGGTGTAGAGGGAAATGTGATGACTATTTTGGCGTTGGTTTGGAAAGATTTGGAGGAGATTCGAGGGAGTTTTGGGGAAGATGAAATGGGTGTTTTGGGTGGCTAATTCGGGTTTAAAGACCGTGTACCCGACCGGGTACCCTGACATACCCGATCGGGTATGCGTGTGTTTCTTCAAAATCCGGGGTCCTACCCGATCGGGTTGGGGTATACTCGATCGGGCGTTTTGGTACGAACATACTCCCAAAAAAAATTAACATACCCGATCGGGTATATGGAGCTGCCTGATCGGGTACTTCATAATTTTCCACCCCTGAGTCGATCGAGTATTTGGTTAACCGAGCTTCACCCTTTATATTTGTGTTTATACCCGACTGGGTAGTACGTGACACCCGATCGGGTATGGTGCGTCTGGTATTTTTTTTTTTGGAATGAAAACTACAAGGGAGAAAAGAATATGTACCTTTGCTTGGGTTGCCTCCCAAGAAGCGCCTCGTTTAACGTCGCGGCACGACGCCATCATTGTGTTCAGTCATTTAAACTTGGATCATGATAGTTTATCTTTTTCAGACTTTCACTCCTAGGACGTTCATAGGAGTGCTCAACTTCTCGACTCTTCAATTTGGGAATCTTTCCAGGATCAAATATCCAGATTGTCATTGATTCATGCGGTGGGAGGAAAGGGAAGAAATTATCGATTACTATGGTCAATGAAAAGTTTTTCGATCCCTCAATTTTGAAGAGGATTTAAGAAATGTCATTGTCCTTTCCAAATTTATGAGTTTCCCTCAAATTTTTTAGAATTGATGGGGGTACCTCAAAAGATGACAAGGATAGATATTTGACCTTGAAGCTCATATTATCCTCTTTTTTGACCAGTTGGAGCTCCGTGTCTTTTTCTTCCTCTACTTCTTCTGGATTCTGGATCTCCTTTTGCATTTCCTCTTCATTTGTCAATGTGATTGCAAAATTTTGCTGTTTAGGATCACATTCTAGTTGAGAATGAGGTTTTTCTGAATCCCTTGCTTCAAGCATGTTACAAAATTCGAAAATGTGACTGAGTTCGTATTTCTTAAGTACCCCCTCCTATGTTCATTCTCAAACAAGGGAAATATGTTTATCCTCGTCTCTCCGATGTCTTCATTGTAAAATGACATCCAAATCTCTCTCTACCATTCTTATATCTTCTGATCTTAAATGATCTAGATCATCACTGAATCCCTGATGCAGCAAGTACTAGAGTTTTAATTTTTCCACATGAACAAGCTGATAGATCTGGAGTTATAGATCTTGGATACTACGCATTTCCCCATTTATGAAAGTAGAGATGCGTAGGTTTGCTATCATCTCATTTTAATGTCTAGCTCCGATACCTTTTGCTGCGGAGCTTCATCATCGACTCTTTCCAATCCCGCTGAGAAGGTAATCACAATGAGATTGAACTCATAGATGGTTCAGGAAGGAGGTAAATCAATTCAATTGAACAATATCTCTCCAAGTCAGCTAATTTATGACAATGGAAACTTGATAATTGATGTATTTGATTATTGTGAAGTTATGCTTCAAAGGAGCTCTTTTCCTTAGTTTTTCTGTTATGGAATTTATTGATTGATTTTCTAATAGAGTATTTTCTTTACAGGTAGTTTATTATTTTAAGATGATATTGTTTTGGTAGTGATATGTTCTTAGAAAAAATGTTTTTCCTAATTCCATGGGTCATTAATAATTTTTTCCCTATAGATAATAAATTACCTTTTTCATTATCAATGAACTTTTGACCTTTTGCTTCCATTGCATAACTTCCCTTATAAAAACTCTAAAATTTACTCATAAATTTTCAAGGAAAATGAAACTTATTTTGAATGTTTATGTGTATAATAATGGTTGACCATGAAGACCTTAAAAGTCGATATGAAGATTTGCTTACATATTTTGTAATAAAGAGAGTATATTTATGTAGATATGTAACGATGGAATGTTTGTTGAAAACAGATGTTTATTAATAATGAAATGATAATAAAGACTAGTTTTTTTAGAGATGGGGTTCTTGAAAGATCGGAGAGTGGCTACAATGAGTATGACGGGTGCGTTGTGATTGATATGGTAGCACCTAACTACTTTTCGTGAAATGACGTGGATACTATGGTGATCAGGGAAGGTTGCGGGTCTCAAGATGGACTATTTGGAAGCGTGAAGATAGTTTGCATTGTTGTATTGTGAAAGTGATTTGCTCAAAGTGTTATAGGAGAGTTTGTGGCCATTCAAGCAAAATCTTGTTCCGAGGTGTGTACTGGAGAATGTTCAAGCAATAGAAGTTATTTTCTATTAGGATGAGTTCATGACTGATATCCATAAGTTACTGTCAGATTTTACAAACATTAAGTAGGTCAAGACAATCACCAACTTCATAGGTGACTTTCTTAGTGATCATAGTAAGTTCATAAATGGGAATCGATGTGATCTTTGAGTATTCATGCACAAATAGATATAAATCTTTCTTTTGGAGGTGATTGAATTTGCGTAGAGGAGGAGGTTAGTTTTGGGAATATATCAAGTATGACTGATTTCATGTGATTGTTTTATATGTGGGATTATACAACATTCATAAAATCTATGTCCTGGTTGTAATGTGGGTCTCTGGATAGGTGAAAACCTTGTTTACAATAACTTAGGAAGGTTACCCTTAGGACATCCTCTTGGCCGGTAGTTATCTACTATGGTGACATGTAAGCAAGCCCTAAGTTCTAATGTTGGGGGTATGGAGGGCGAAGTTTTGGAATGTGATATGTTTATGTGGTAGCTAGTTGGGCTCTCAACCAAGGGAATTCCTCAGAAATGAGGAAAGGGATCCCCAACTTTCTCGTAGTTAAACTTTCTCGCATTTGACTTGTTATTTTTGTATATTGTGAATACAAATAAGGGCATAGTAGTGGTCGAAGTCAAACACTGGTTAACCCTTAGTTTGGTAAAAATATGTATCATTTTTAGGGTAAAAATATTGTAAATTAGTTTTGTTTCCATCATTTCCAAGTACTATTATGTGTTTATGTTTTTATGTAAATACTTTATAAAACTTATAATATATTAACGTATTATCTGATCCGCCGATATTGAGTTTTTGATCCACCACGGCTTATTGTTTAGAAAATGAATGTCTATTTCATTGCCTTGTTGTTTTTTCAGCAGGTTGGTGCAAAGACAGTGCATTTTGCTGTCTTTGCACTTGAAAAAAATCAGCATTTTGAGGTAAAAATCTAATACCCAAACACCCCCATTGTGAAGACACGTATAGGAAAATAGTTCTTTTACATTGCCATTGTTAAAGAATTTAGAGAATTTGTAATACCTAAATACATTTCAAGTGTTGATATGATTGATTATTATTAGTAAATGAAATAATTATTTATGATGTTGTCACTTGGATTGGAACTTTTGAGTTTTAGTCGATTGTGATCTGATTAAATCTTATCTAGTATGATCTAGTCTAATTTGATAATGGCCTACTATATGTATATTACTATTGTATAAGTCTGTTTTGATATGATATGTTTAAATTTGATATAGGCTAGTTGATGTGAGGTTATTAAATCCGGACCATATTGTTAACCGAAACAAATTCAATCAAACATGGTGCATTTATACATATTTAGAAAGGAGAAATCTCTTTAGTGGGGTAGGTATGGAGTAATTGACTTGGGTTGGTATGAAGTTTCCACATTAATTAATGCAATAAATAAGAGAAAACATCTTTTGGCCTGGTATGAGGTTTCCACATTAATTAATAGAAAGATCTTGAAATAGGAGTAAACAGGTTTTAGAATTCCAAAATATGATTGTCATGTTTTTCTTGCTGAAATAAGAGTAACGTACTAACATAGTAGTATTTACTTTCATTTTGGAGTCAATACTACCAAAATAGTTGCACTATTAGAAATTATCATGACATTATTTATTGTCATTAATTACAATATTTTCAATCATGTCGGTAAGGACTTCTATTTTGGGAAGAACAACATAGGAGTGATATTTTGGAATTCAAAAATGTTTTTAATTAAATTGGAATTTTTGATTTGGCTTATCTGTTCAAACTTGTTTAAGTTTGTTGTGGTCCAATTTGTTGAAGTGTGGTCGGTTCTGGTTCATGTTTGTTGTATGTGTGCTTTACTATAGCCTAAACCTAGCCTTGTCAAATCCAATGATTGTAATCTATTCAATCTAATATGGTCTTATCTACTCTTTTTAAGTTGCACTGATATGATCTAGTCGGAAACTGAAACCGATCCAGTCAAAAATATCTTAAACGTACAAATATATACTCCTTTGTCCTGAAATGAAGTTCCCAGTTTGACTTACATACATATTTAGGTTAATTATAGTTTGTTTTGTCTTTTCAAATGAATCCTTGTTTTATATCAAATCAAGCAAAAAGTATGTAAAAAGTAAGGATAGTTGTGTCATTTTGCTTAACAACAATTTCTTTTCATAGAAGTGATGACTTCTCTTTGAAAAGTGAGAACTTCTTTTCAGGACGGATGTAGTATTACATTACATAAATGGTAGTTGAACTTAATTAATTCCCAAATTTATAATAAAAAACTCTAACATTAACACTCTCTCTACCGGTGATTTTATCATTTTCATTTACCTTCTCCCATAAATACTACTCACCATCTCAAGCTTTGTTACCAAATACATTAAACACAACACTCACAATTGGTATTAGCAGGCTTCATCTTTATCTCCAAGAGCACTTCATCACATAGAGTAAAATCCCTTCCTTTTCACCAAATAGTTATGATATCAACTATGTCTATCATTCTTAGATTATTGAGCATTTTTCGTTGTTTTATAAAGATTTGAATGCTTTGCAAATTTCCATTTCATTTGTGGACGTTTCTTTAATTCTTGATGCTCCTTGATAGCCATTTGCCAATGATATTATAAAAGGTTTGTTCTTTACAATCAAAGTCGCTTTCCTTTTTTGGGTTAAAGATTGTCAGCTACTCCGTATAAGCTTACTTTTTCTTACAACTTGAAAGAAGTGGATTGTACAAGTCTATAAGTATATCTAGAGTGTTTTTAGAAGATAAAAACTCTTGAAATGAGATCAATCAAAATGTTACAAATGGTCTCAAATTTGATCGGTATATATTCCTTCGTTGTTGGATATGATTCATTCTATCTTACAAGGGTAAATTTTTACTATTTTTCTATTTTATTAGGAATAAATAAGCCTTATTTCAGAAACGATAACTAATCATTTAAGTAAAACTGATAGATGTTCTATTCCAATTGTGGGTAAATATTTATAAACTATATTTTAAGATTTATGAAGATTGATTGATAATTAAATTATTTCATCTTAGATTTTAGTACGCCAAATCTTCCCGTGATATAAATGTTGAGCATTAACCCCTGTAATTTTAAAAGTGCATGAAATTCTTATTCTTTGTAATTAATCATGCACATAACATTTTTAAAGAACTAATTTAATTCTTGAACAAAATAAAATTGTTTAATATATTTGTATAATTTAGAGATCTAACAAATTTACTTGCACTTTTTATCATAACACTAAAATACGTGATTTTCAGACTGCTATGTTTTTTACATCAATGTGTAATATGCATGACTAAACAGTAATGGATTGAAGCATTTTGTTGTATATGTTGTTTTGTTGATGACTAACCATGTAGGTGGAATGGCGGACAGAACTACTCTCAGGTCCATTAGGAACGAGAATTGGAACTATACTTAGTTCTGATCTATATGAATGATTGTTGTGCATAATGAATAAATTAATATGAGCCTGCATGATAATACCTCATCTACATGCCTAGATTGATCATGCATATTCTTAATATACGTGGCACAAGTTAAATATCTTTCCGTATATGACTAAGCACTCACCTCTATGAGTTGGCCTATATAGCTTATGGAAAGAATCATTATTAATGCTACATAAAAATCCACTATGTTAAGAATCCCGCACAAATCGACCGTAGCATATTTAGATCCACTAAGTAAACATTTCCTTATCACTTAATGCTACTAAGTCATTATATTATGGAAAGTATCTTGGGTTGCATGTTCTGTAGCACCTTATTTGAATACCTTACTTATATGATCGTTACATATTCTTGAGAACTAATCATTAATTATATAAATATGTTGATTGCTACATAATGTCCGTTGGATGCTTATATTAGGAGAACAAAATATTCTCCTTATATGTGATACGTAATATTCTCCATATCTGTTTTATTATTGAATGATTTACTCATAATATACTTCCATATTTATATGGTTGACCGAGGATCACCATAATTGTGAGCCGGAAGATCTTTGAATAAAAGGAAAGACGAGGCTACGGATGCTATATATATTGGACAAAGGACCAGACGAAATGTGTGCTTGACCGAGCTTATATTGAGAAATATACACGAGAATATTCACTAAGTCCAAGGCACCTGAACCTGCTCACGGAGTTCCAGACAGAGTTTCTTTTTCCCTTCTTCATATTGTAATTGGGTTGTTAAGGATTGGCTAAGTGTAGCATCCTCGGGTTGGTTAGTGTGTTGTGAGAGCTTTGTTGTAAAGCTGAGAGGCTCTCTACCCGCAAGGTAGAGATGCATAACTCTTCCTAGAGAGGATAGAGTTGGGGTGGCTCAAGGGTAGACTAGGATAGTTTCCCTTGTAATCATTCAAAGGCTTTTTAGTGGAGTTGTTCAAATTCCTCCGAGGGAGGTCGAGGTTTTTTAATCCCTTTGAGCCAAGGGATTTTTCCTCGTTAAATCCTTGTGCACTTTACCATTTCGTAAATCCCTGGACCCCACACTAGAACTGTGCGAAAAACTGCCACGGTTCCACACACACACAATTCACCCCCCCCCCCCCCCCCCCTCTTGTGTTGCTAACCGTTTCATCAATTGGTATCAGAGCCGGTCTTCGCCACATAAAGGTTAATACCTTGGGAAGAGATCCGACAGCATGAATACGGTTGAAAGATTAGAGGAAGGATACTCGACTCAACGACCACCGTTGTTCAACGGCAAATTTTACCAATTCTGGAAGAGTCGAATGGAGAACTTCATCAAGGCTGAGAACTACCAGGTATGGAACGTAATTGAAGTAGGCGATAACATCATTACAAAAGAAGATGCCGAAGGTATGGTTATCCCTAAACCCAAATCTGAATATACCTCTGATGATTATTGTAAACTCGAGCATAATGCTCAAGCATTTAAATATTTGATTTGTGGACTTGGTCCGGCTGAGCACAACCGTGTTCTTGGATGCAAATCCGCAAAACAAATGTGGGATCTACTTGAGATTACGCATGAGGGTACCTCGTGTGTAAAAAGATCCAAAATTGACATATTTATGCGTAATTACGAATTATTCGTGATGAAGCCTAAAGAATCAATTAAGGATATGATTACACGTTTTACTAATATTATCAATGAGCTCTCAGCACTTGGAAAAGATATTACTGTAGAAGATCAAGTGAGAAAAGTTATGAGAAGCCTACCATCCGCATGGAAGCCTAAAACTACAGCAATAGAAGAAGCTAAAGATCTCTCTACCATGACGCTAGAAGACTTGACTGGCTCACTCATGACCTATGAGCTAGGCCTACAAGAAGAACAAGATGCCGAAAATGTGAGAAAGGAGCGAGGAATAGCTCTCAAGGCTCGAGAAGAAGAAGAAGAATCCGAAAGTGAATCGGAAGACGAAATGAGCATGTTCGCCAAGCAATTCGGTAAGATGTACCGGAAATTCAAAGGCAACCGAAATAAGCAAGGTAAAAAGGGTTTTCAATCGTTTAATAACCAAGGTTGTTTCGTTTGCGGTTCCTTTGAGCACAGGGCAAAAGATTGTCCCCAAAAGAAAAATGATAGAACCTACGACAAGAACAAGGCCAGTTCCCATCGGAAGTCCAGTGAAGATAAAGGGTTCAACAGAGACCTCAAGAAGGCAATGATGGCAGCCTGGGGAGACTCATCCGATGATGATGAGGAAGAAGGTGAAAAGAGTTCCAATCATGTAGGGTTGTGTCTTATGGCTAATTCCGACGAGGAATCCGACCAAGAGAGTTTCGAGGTAAATTTGGAAAACTTTCTATCTAAGTTTGATTCTTTGCCTAAAACCAAAGTTCGGAAAATTTTTAAGAGGCTAACTATCGAGCTTAACCAAAACCTTTCTGAAAATGAAAATCTAAAATCACAAATCACTGAGCTAGAATCTAAACTCGAGGAAACCACACGAGCAAAGCTAAGGCTTGAAACTAGAGTGGGAGAGTTAATAGATGAGAAGCTAAAATACAGTGAAGTGGTTTTAGAACAAGACAATATTATCTGTTCTTTAAAGCTCGATAGCATGAACCAACAAGTTGATCAAAGTGAGAAACTTCTTTCGAAAATTCCGAACATTGGTGTGCTGATTGAACACCTTAATCGCCTTGAGGCTGAGAGACAGGATTTCAAAAATAAGCCGGAATACCAGCCGTATAGTACTAAAGAAAGAACCAGGTCTAGACCCTATTCTAGAACTGAACCTTCTCGGTACAAAAGAAAGGAAAACGAGACTGCGGGTCTCGGATATGTTCCAAGGAAAACTCAAATAAATCAAAAATCTGGTTTTCAGAACCAATCCTTTAACGGTAACAGAACTAGAGGACAAACCAGTTCCTGGCCATACCAAAGGCAATCTAGAACTGGACCAACCTGGTTCGTTAAATTGGTTCAAAGGCACAAAACTGGTTATGGACAAACACCTAACCGAGAGTTTCATAAAAGGGACAAAGATTTTTATGGAAATTGGAAAACCAAATACGTTGATACATATGATAGTCGAATTTGCGGGCATTGTGGCAAAGTCGGTCATCTTAGGTATCAATGTCACTCTCGGCAACAGGCCTTAGAAAGGAACTTTAATTATAGTAATTATTCCTCAAACAATTACAAAATGGAACCCAAGCAGGTCTGGGTTCCACGCACTAAACCTTAATCCTGGAACAGCGCCGAGTGAGGGGGAACAACCACTGGTTCCTTGACAGTGGGTGTTCTAAGCACATGACGGGAGATAAATCATTATTCCTCTCACTTCGGCCATTTAGCGGTGGAAGGGTGACATTTGGAGACAACGGTAAAGGAGAAATAATTGCCGTGGGAAAAGTTGGAAAGTCACCTAACCATGCAATTGACAATGTCTTTCTAGTCAAGGGCTTAAAGTTCAATTTGCTAAGTATTTCTCAATTTTGTGACCGAGGTAACAGTGTAGTTTTTGATCATAATGTATGTCGCATTGTTAATAACGAATCACAACAAGTTATACTAGAGGGCAAGAGACTAGAAAATACTTATAAGGTTGATCTTGATTTATTGCCAAATATAAGTTTAACTTGCCTGAGCGTTATTGACAATGATCCCCTGCTATGGCATAAAAGACTTGGACACGCTAGTTTTTCTTTAATAAATAAACTCAAAAATAATGATTTGGTAATTGGGCTACCTAATATAAAATATTCACTTGATCATGTTTGCTCTGCTTGTGCCACCGGAAAACAATCACGATCATCTTTTAAAACAAAGAATTTGGTGAGCACAAGCAAGCCCATAGAACTAATTCACATGGATTTGTGTGGTCCAATGTCAGTCCGTAGCCGAGGAAATAAAGAATATGTTTTAGTTATTGTTGATGACTTTTCAAGATATACTTGGACTATCTTTCTTGCAAGCAAGAAAGATACTTTTAATGAGTTTGTTGTTTTTGTGAGGAAAGTTGAACATCAAACAGGGCTACAATTAATCAAGATCAGATCGGATCATGGAACTGAGTTTGACAACTCACTATTTGATACATTCTGCAAGGAACGAGGCATAGACCACAACTTCTCTGCCCCTAGAACTCCTCAACAAAATGGGGTAGTAGAACGGAAGAATAGAACTCTGGAGGACATGACTAGAACAATGCTGATTTCCAGTGGTCTAGCAAGAAACTTTTGGGCAGAAGCACTAAACACGGCATGCTATATAATCAACCGTGCTATGATCCGCCCACTCCTAGGGAAGACACCCTACGAACTACTCAAAGGGAGAAAGCCCAACATTAGTCATCTAAGAACTTTTGGATGCAAATGCTTTGTTCATAACAATGGGAAAGACAACATTGGCAAGTTTGATGCAAGAAGTGATGAAGCAGTCTTCCTCGGATACTCAACTCATAGCAAAGCTTACAAAGTTCTAAACAAACGCACACAATGTATGGAAGAAAGTATCCATATAATCTTTGATGAAGCCCTTTCATTAAAACCGAGGCAAGATGATGAAGGAGACATAGGAATTCTTCGCAAGGGAAATCATTCTTATAAAAACATTGAGACAAGCCATAACCAAACTGAGGAATCACTGGACAATGAACAAAACGAACCTAGAACTGAAGAAGGACCCGGACTGACCACGACTAATCCAAGTGAAGAACCAGCTGGTCCAGGTCCAGATACCTTATACGAGTTTGTGGATCAACCCAACGCTCCAAGAGGATGGAGACATCATCGATCACATCCCCTGGATAACCTCTTAACAGATCTAAATCAGGGAGTAACAACAAGATCCAAATTAAGAAACTTCTGTACTTTCTTTGCTTACTTATCACTTATAGAACCGGAGAACCATGAAGTGGCTCTCTCCGATATTGACTGGGTTCTAGCTATGCAGGAAGAACTAAATCAATTTGAAAGAAACAAGGTATGGCATCTAGAACCAAGACCCGAGAATAAAACCGTGATTGGTCTCAAATGGGTATTTAAAAATAAGCTTGATGAGCATGGACAGATCACCAGAAATAAGGCAAGACTAGTCGTCAAGGGCTATAATCAACAAGAAGGAATAGATTTCAATGAAACATTCGCACCGGTGGCAAGGCTAGAAGCAATCCGGATGCTCATAGCGTTTTCGGCTCATATGGGTTTCACCCTCCACCAAATGGATGTCAAGACAGCATTTTTGAATGGTTATCTTAAGGAAGAGGTATACGTTGAACAACCACCGGGATTTGAAAATCCAGATTTACCTAATCACGTTTTCAAACTAGATAAAACACTATATGGGCTCAAGCAAGCACCATGTGCTTGGTATGAACGTCTATCTAAATTTCTTTTGGAAAATGGTTTTGAAAGAGGAAAAATCGATAAAACACTTTTTCTAAAAATAAAAGATCAATCCCTCTTGGTTGTTCAAATTTATGTAGATGATATTATATTTGGTGCTACTAACGACTCACTTTGTGATGAATTTTCCTCTTATGAGCTCCGAGTTCGAGATGAGTATGATGGGTGAATTAAATTATTTCCTTGGTCTCCAAATCAAACAATCAAGTAAAGGAACTCAAATATCTCAACAAAAGTATCTCAAGGAGCTTCTCAAGAAGTATGGAGCAAGTGAAGGCAAAACAATGACAACACCAATGGGAACAAATGACAGACTGGATGCAGACGAAGCAGGAACCAGCATAGACCAAAAGAAATACCGAGGAATGATTGGATCTCTACTATACCTAACTGCCAGTAGACCCGACATAGTTTTCAGCGTAGGTCTATGTGCCCGGTTCCAGGCAAATCCCAAGGAATCTCACCTCAAAGCAGTCAAGAGGATACTCAAATATCTCAAAGGAACTATGAATCTGTGTTTATGGTATCCACGAAATGAGGATTTTAATCTTATTGCATATTCAGATTCTGATTTTGCAGGTGATTTATTAAATAGGAAAAGCACATCTGGAACGGCTCACTTCCTAGGTCCCTGCCTGGTTTCATGGAGCTCTAAAAAACAGAACTCAGTTGCTCTTTCAACAGCTGAAGCCGAATACGTAGCAGCCGCATCGTGTTGCTCACAATCCTTGTGGATCATGCAACAAGTAAGCGACTACGGGATCATCCTAAATTGCACACCAATTCTATGTGACAATACTAGCGCAATTAGCATCTCAAAGGATCCAGTCATGCACTCACGAACAAAACACATCCACATCCGGCATCACTTTCTGAGAGATTGCGTGGAAAAGGGGCTAATCAAGGTAGAATATTGCAACACTGACAAGCAAATTGCCGACATCTTTACAAAACCCTTGGGAAGAGAAAGGTTTGAATTAATTCGATTTGAACTTGGTCTCATCAATGCTTAAAACTATTTCATAAAATTTCTTTTTAAGGAAATCTTTATTTAAAACTGAAATCCTTCAGCTTTTAAACTGTCAGTTTTTTTTGGGGGGGACGTAACTACCACACAACCGGCCACTTCCTATTTGGAAGGAAATCATTAAAAAAAATTTTGGGAAGTGGGAAAGTATCCCGTATACCAACACGCCGCCCACTTCCTTATTACACACCTTCCATAACCGCCTCCCTCTTCTCCTTCTTAAAACCACCATGGTCAAAACCAGAGGCTACGCCCCTCCGACTGCTCCTCGTCGTTCTAACCGGAAAAAGGGCGTAAATCCACCCCCACCTTCATCACCTACCCCGATTGAACTCGACGCCTCTCCTCCTTCGACCATGCACTCCGAATCTGGTGACTCCCTACCACGATTCCCGGCGTCCTCTCAGGGGGGAACCAGATAAAAACTCTCCATCACAAATCAAACCTCTCAAACGAAAACCAACCACTCGCGACGGAAAGATACTGCCCCAAAAATACACCCGAAAAAGGGCAATCGCTGAGGGAATCATCTCCGACAAGGACTCCAACCAAAAATATCCAAGGATGGGGAGGGTAGCCGAGGAAGACGCCGCACGACTCAAGGAGGAATATCTCTCCCGGGGAATAGTTAAGGTACTTTCCATCTCCTATGGTGATATTACTCAAAAAACTTCTGATTTTACTGAGCTTATTTCGTTTCAAAAATGGGAGACCTTGTTTGATTCCAAGAATTGCCCCTCTGTGTTTCCTGACCTCATCTCTGAGTTTTTGGCTAATCTTATTATCAAAGACAGTTTCTTATCTTCTAAGGTACAAGGCACAAAAATTCTATTAAGTGTGAATGATCTAGGTCAAATATTGGGTGTTCCATGTACTGGTGTATGCCAATATAACAAAACAGAGTGGCCCCTAACCAACACCTCTCAAACAGTTGCACTGGAATACTTTAACCCAACCATTTCCGAGTCCTCTCTTCATGTTGCGAGCCTTGCCCCAATTCCCAAACTACTGTTTTACTTTGTTCATCACAACTTGACTCCTAGGCTAGAAGGGCGATTCACACCCTCTAGAATGGAACTAGCATATATGTACCTTTTAGCCAACAAAGTTCCTATCAACCTTCCTGGATTGATGATGGCCCATCTCAGTTCTATCATCAGTTCCTCATCCCGAAGGATTGGGATTCCATATGCCCCGCTACTTACCAAAATATTTCTCGCTAAAGGCATTACTCTGGACAAATTCTCCTCTGAAGAAGCTTACAAAATCCTGGATAAGAGATGTCTCAGCAATCTAGGCTTAATCATATCCAATTCTCACCTTCTTCCTAAACCAACAGATCCCTCTTCTTCAGAGCAAAAACCCAGACCAAAACCAACTCCAGTTCCTTCCATCGACCCAATGATGGTGGTACCCCCAATCACAGATCGCATAGATCTCCTGGAACGCTACCTTCAACACCAATTCGCTTCCATTTCAGACTCCATCTCTGCATTGGCAAAAAAGGTGGACACACTGGCTGATACAACCAATGCTATTCGGAATGATTTCCAGTCTTTCAAACAGGAAGTGGCAGAGCGGTTCTGTGAATCTGGCTCGACAAATCGCAGGATAATTTATTCCTCTGAGGATGATTAAACATTTCTTTTCTGGGGGAGGGTTCTTACTACATTAACATCTAAACAAGCTGTCCTACTTTAAAATTTTACTTTGCACTGTTTTGGTTATTTTCCGTTTCCTTTTGGTTGATGCCAAAAGGGGGAAATAATCAGGTGCCTGCTTATTTTGCTACGAACAAACACCGACTGGTACTAATCTGCAGGGACACCTTTATTATGGCACCTAATGTTTGTCATCAACAAAAAGGGGGAATTTGTTGTATATGTTGTTTTGTTGATGACTAACCATGTAGGTGGAATGGCGGACAGAACTACTCTCAGGTCCATTAGGAACGAGAATTGGAACTATACTTAGTTCTGATCTATATGAATGATTGTTGTGCATAATGAATAAATTAATATGAGCCTGCATGATAATACCTCATCTACATGCCTAGATTGATCATGCATATTCTTAATATACGTGGCACAAGTTAAATATCTTTCCGTATATGACTAAGCACTCACCTCTATGAGTTGGCCTATATAGCTTATGGAAAGAATCATTATTAATGCTACATAAAAATCCACTATGTCAAGAATCCCGCACAAATCGACCGTAGCATATTTAGATCCACTAAGTAAACATTTCCTTATCACTTAATGCTACTAAGTCATTATATTATGGAAAGTATCTTGGGTTGCATGTTCTGTAGCACCTTATTTGAATACCTTACTTATATGATCGTTACATATTCTTGAGAACTAATCATTAATTATATAAATATGTTGATTGCTACATAATGTCCGTTGGATGCTTATATTAGGAGAACAAAATATTCTCCTTATATGTGATACGTAATATTCTCCATATCTGTTTTATTATTGAATGATTTACTCATAATATACTTCCATATTTATATGGTTGACCGAGGATCACCATAATTGTGAGCCGGAAGATCTTTGAATAAAAGGAAAGACGAGGCTACGGATGCTATATATATTGGACAAAGGACCGGACGAAATGTGTGCTTGACCGAACTTATATTGAGAAATATACACGAGAATATTCACTAAGTCCAAGGCACCTGAACCTGCTCACGGAGTTCCAGACAGAGTTTCTTTTTCCCTTCTTCATATTGTAATTGGGTTGTTAAGGATTGGCTAAGTGTAGCATCCTCGGGTTGGTTAGTGTGTTGTGAGAGCTTTGTTGTAAAGCTGAGAGGCTCTCTACCCGCAAGGTAGAGATGCATAACTCTTCCTAGAGAGGATAGAGTTGGGGTGGCTCAAGGGTAGACTAGGAGAGTTTCCCTTGTAATCATTCAAAGGCTTTTTAGTGGAGTTGTTCAAATTCCTCCGAGGGAGGTCGAGGTTTTTTAATCCCTTTGAGCCAAGGGATTTTTCCTCGTTAAATCCTTGTGCACTTTACCATTTCGTAATTCCCTGGACCCCACACTAGAACTGTGCGAAAAACTGCCACGATTCCACACACACACAATTCACCCCCCCCCCCCCCCCCCCCCCCTCTTGTGTTTCTAACCGTTTCATCACATTTTCCAAAGAATAGAAAAAAGATGCGCAAAATTTATATATCACGTAAGGGTTTGGCAAATTAAATTAAATTATTTTATTTTAGGCATAAGTTATTAGAAGATACAATTTAATCACTTATAAGATGTTTAATCATTAAAAAGTATTTGAAAACTACTTAAAATAACATACAAATTTCAAGATTAAAAAGAAATTAAATTGATTAATTGTCCATAAAGAGAAAATTTTGTAAATAAAAGTACCATTATTTTCATCTAAACACTAAGACTCATATACCCTTTTATTTATGAATATTTTTACTCTTTTTATTACTTTTACTCACAAATAGTTCATATTCGGAGAAGAAAATATATTTAATTATACCTCAGAACTTTTAGCGTGTTCTACTCATATTTTGAATACTCCCTCCGGTCCCTATTAAAGTTCCCAGTTTGACTTCACACAGATTAAGAAAATAAACGTGACTTTACTGTGGAGTGCACTGTTTGGCACTGTTTGGCACTGTTTGACACTGTTTTGCTCTGTTTTGTTTCCTACAATGGAAGTGTGAACTTAAATAAGGGACATCCCCAAAAAAAGTGAGAACTTTAATACGGACCAGAGGGAGTAATTTTTTATTCAATAATTACTCAAATATAAAATTAAGGTGGACATGCATTTATGATGTATCTGTTACATGACGATATAATACGAACTACGAAGTAATGGATGTCATGAGAAAGGTCAAACTTGGACCTACTTCAAATCCTCTAGAGGGTCTCACATGATCAATTAACTCATACTACCTCCATTAGCGGTTGTTGGTTGTGTTTCGGTACGGTTTGTGGGCTATCAGGCCATGCCACGTGAACGGGTCTAATGGAGGTAGTATGAGTCAAGAAACAAAGTGTACGCTAAAAAGAAACTTTAAAAACTACTATCATATACGATAGTACGTAGTATCAATCTGGTTTTCTCTTCTTCTTTTTTACTCCAGGGGGCGTATAGGGGAGGAGGTTGAGGGAGCCTGGAGTAATCTAGGCTGAAACTCACTCCATTGAGTTTCGAACCGAGACCTCCAGTAAGGGAGAGTGAGTCTTTATGACTTGTTTTTGATATTTTCTTTATGAATACAATTTTTTTTTGCAAGGCAATACAATTTTTTCTACTTTCACGCGCTATAAAACTCGGTAGCTTATAATGGAAACAAGTAAATTACCTCGATTATTTAAATTATCGGTAGATTAGTTTTATTATGATAATTTGATAAATTAGTTGGAACCCATATTTTTATTTTGTTACATTTGATGGTTCTTTAGAAATAATCCGTAAAATTTACTCCGTTAAATATAACTTTCCGGCTTCAGTTTAACGGAACTTTGTTTTTTAATTAATTAATAAGAGAAGAAAAACTTTTCCGGTTTAAATTTTATTCAGTCCTTACAACTTACAAGTGTAGTGACGGTAGTGTCATTAATAATTTTTTCTTTGTGTCTCGTCAACGGTCAACCCTTCGTCCCTATTAACCTCTATTTGACTAGAAGCGTTTCAATCTTTTTGTTACTGATTACAGAAATACGGGTTCATTTCGAGATGAGCATTAATTAAAACAGAAATTGATCTAAATAGAAGCAAAAATGTTTTGAAATTCCAAAATAGGAACATCATGTTTTTTATTCCCTGAATAGAAGTAATCTGCCAAGTTTGAAGAAAAAAATGTCATGTTTTAAAGCCTAGTAATGTCAAACTTGGCAAAAATTTACTCTTACTCAAAAAATAAAAAACATGATAGTCCTATTTTGAAATTTCAAAACTTTTTTACTCCTATTTACGAAATTCACCCTAATTAAAACGCATATGGAAAACATGAATGATTAGTTTCATTTATTTATAACTGCATTAATGATCTCTGAAAAGTATAAAGAAAACTAGTATAATATGTAATGATTGACAAAACGGTTGACGAAATATCATTTTATATGTTCTACGGATTTTGGAAGTACTATTTTTGGAAGTCTACTATCAATTAGTACTATTTGTAAAATTTTCCCTAAAAGTTTAACTTAGGCTTTATTTGGATTCATTTTAGATCTAGATTATACGGAGTACTACTTAGAATAGATCATTTTAAGCTTATCAAACAATTAGAGCTGTCAAACGGGTCGACCCGATCCGTGACGGGTTATGCTTTATGTGGGTTGGGTCGGACCAACCCGTTTAGTAATGGGTCAGAATTTCTACAACCCTAACCCAATCCACCTAATCCATGGATTAAACGTGCATGTTGGCCTGCGGGCCAATATATATAAAAAATATATGACAAAAGATTCCTTAAAAATAATTACCCTGAAGTATATATATATATTTATATTAGTGAGTAGTAATAAGGGAAATATAAGAAATCAAAATACTAAAAACTCAATACTTATTAATTTTAAATAAAAAATATTAAATACTAGTTATATAAGAATTTAAAACTATAAGAGGATATGTAAGAAAAATACTCATTGTATAAAATTAAAGATCTATTTAAACGTTTTGATTGATTATTTGTAAATCATGACTAGTAATTCCTAAATATTGTTTCAAACTTCACATAATATATACTCCCTCCGTCCCGAAAAGGTTGGCCAAATTTCCTTTTTTGGATGTCCAAAACTTCACATAATATATATGTTTTAACATTTTATTTGAATATTTATTATAGAAATAATAATAATTTTGCAATGATTGTAATTTTTTAAATTGTAATTATAATAATTTTAGTATTGAAAGAACAATATTGAAGATAATAAAAGTTAAAACCATATATTTGTATATTGGCCCATGGGCCAACCCGCAACCTGTTGGGCCAACTCACTTAAACCCGCAACCCGCGTGGGTTGACCTGCGAAACCCGTGAACTAAATGGGTCAGAAATTCACAACCCTAACCCACCAATAAATGGGTTTAAACGGATCAGCCCGCGGGTTTCGGCCCATTTTGACGGCTCTACAAATAATATAGTACTACATCCGTCCCGTTGGAAGGTTTCCATAGCAAAACGGCACGATGATTTAGACAATAATTAATTAAAGTACTTCGGGTATATTTTGAGAAATAATTAAAGTAATAGGTATATATTATAATGTAGTTAGTATTGATAACTGTGATATTATAAATGTATTATTTTTAATATTTAATGATTAATTTGTCACTTAAAATTGTTAATTGTTTCCTAAAATGGAAATGAGAACCTTTATATGGGACATTAAATAAAGGAAAGTGGGAACCTTCTTATGGGACGGAGGGAGTATATCATATGGATTTGAAATAGACTAGGTCGATCACTAACAACTTTTTTAGTGACCCTATTTTTGGCTTACTAGCCAATTTTGACACCAAACACACAACACTTATTTTTACACTCTAAACTGTCTAATAATCAAAATAAATAAGGTTGAAGTTAATTTTCTAGTTGAATTGTCTCAAGTTACTATAGAGGAAAATCTTAGCTACTTTTCATATGATTTTTTCTTTATTGTATTACTCAAATATATTTTAAATATGATTTTTTCATAAGTCAATAAAAACAATTAATCCAATCATTTGAGCCATAACATCATAAATTTTAGCAGAATAATCCGATTCAACCAATTTAAGTATCACCAAACGCGCTCTAAATATACTTTACACACACACGTTATACGGAGTAAAATACTCCCTCCGTCTCATTTAAATCTTTACACTTTCCTTTTTGGGACGTCTCGTTTACTTTCCTTTTTAGGCAACTCTTTTTACATTAAATGTTCTAACTATCCTTCACTACCACCCACTTTTTACATTTGAGTGGATAGCCTTAATTCCCCCCAAAAGTCAAAGGTCATGCAAGACATTTTTTCTTCTATTAATTGTGCTCCTAAAATACCATTCCAAAAGCAAATGTCAAGTTTTATCCGGGATGGAGGGAGTACTGTTTTTCACTCTTTGATTTGACCGAGGTGATTTGGTGCGGATATACGCCAAGTTAGATATATAATTCACATTTCTAGATATTTAAAAATGCAGTGTTTTAATAGATAAACTTTTGAATACATGATTAAGAATCCGTGACATTATTGATCTCATCTTAACAAGGAGGATATACCGTATACGTAGTATATATATTTTACATCGATTAAGATTATCCTTATCTATTGAAATCAAGTATAAAATATGTAGGTGTGTTAGAATCTGAATATCTTCTAATATTAATTAGTGTTTGAAATGATATTTCCTAAAATAGTACACAAATAAGATTTATTTATAAATAAATAAATAGTGACAAAAATTGCTCTGAGTAACATTATGGTCAATTACATAAAATATTAAATACTCCGCAAGTCACAGTGACTAATGGGTACTATAATGACCCATGTAGTGTTAAAGTAACATTTTTATCCAATGTTCTTCTACTATTCAATTCATATATTAGTAATTATTTCATTTGACGTGACATTTCTGCTATGATACGAAATAAGTTAAAGTATAACTTTTGAATATTTCTAAAAAATTATACTGAACATGTTTCTACCCTGGAGTATTTAAATTGAACATGTATGTAAAATGCTAGCTTAAAGGTTACATCAACATGATAATACGTACATGATATTTGGAGCAAGTAGAAATGATTCTGAAATTTTAGCGTAACCAACTAACGAAGTACCCAAAATCTTATTTTCTCTAATTCCCATAATATAGCTTCGAAGGTAAACTAAACAACTAGCATTGTACGTACTAGTTCCATTTAAGGCGTGTCAAATATGGATATATCAGCCGAAGGAACCCAAGCAACAAGTCAACTGCAAATGGAAAGCCACAATGGTAGTGAACATTTATTTCCGTGGTGTGATGAGTTTGGTGTTCAGGTGAGAATGCTTGATCAACTTATCTATTTGTTTAAGTCTAGTCTGTTTGATCTGATAAATGTCGGATTTCTATACATTTTATAACTTCTGAAGTCTGCTTTGGTCTGCTTAGATTGGTTTGGTTTGGTCTGCTTAGATTTGATTTGGTTCAGTCTGATCTGTTTAAATCTAATTTAGACTGGTTTGGGACTGAAAACATCCTAACTGTGAAAAAATACATCACGTAAAAAACATACCAAGGGTGGATATTTCGAATCAGTTTAGCAATTAATATGTGAAAAAATTGATGGATTGATGATAAATTTATGCAATTATGCACACATTCATAAAATTAAAATTATCTTGACATAATTATTTGTTTATTTCACAACAATAAAATCGAGGATCAGAGGAGGGGTTAATTAATTTCATTACTTCAGACTCTGATCCATATAATGTGGAAGGAGTTTTTCCTTATACTCCGTAGTAATAAAAAATCGGGAAAGTTCCCGAAATAGGACTAAAACAATTTCAAAATTCCAAACTAGGACAGTCATGTTTTTTATTCCCAAAATAGGACTAATTACTGACATGTTTAGAAAATACTGACATGTTTGAAGTCTGGTATTGCCAAAACATGGTAGTAATTAGTCATATTTTGGGAATAAAAACATGGCAGCCCTATTTTGGAATTTTCAAACTCTTTTACTAGAGAAATCATGGATGAAAATATAATATTACTTTTGGTAACTATTAGTAACTATAGTTATGTTTAAATTTTATATCATAGTAGCTTACATGTAATCACTAAGATGTAAATTTTGAACATAATCATACTGCGTAGTCGCTAATAGTTACTAAATAATATTTTTGTCCATCACATTTTAGACATTAATATTAATGTAATTTCAATGTGGAATAATTTTATTTTTAAATATAAAAGTGGAAATCGAGTAAGAACCCTATATCCAGTGGCGGAACCAGAACAAAAATTGAGGGGGGGGGGGGGGGGGGGCGAAAAAAAATCAAATCATCGAGTTGGAAAGATATATAATCTCTACTATATTCTTTTTTATGTATTTATATAGATTAATTTGATCTCAAATTGAATGCAGAAGAAATATTTTCATTTTCATGAAGTGACTCTTTATTTAGACCTATATACACAAGCGCACACATACACATACATATATATACAATCACATATATTTCCATCTATATTTGTTTTCTAGTGCCCAAACAAAACAATAGACTTTCTCTTAACACGCGAGTTTATTTCGATTTAAAATGCTTATCATTTTATTTTAAAGTTTTGTTTAAATTTCGATTTAATACGCTCGTTTTAAATATCAAGGTTTAAATAGAAATATAGCTAAACAAATAGAGGAAGATAAATTAAAACTCCCATACGGAGTATATGTAAGTTACTAACTTATCAAGAAAATAATAATTTTGTTTTACTCTTTTCAATTTAACGTTGTTTCTAGGTTATTTGTTTTTTAAAAGGATATTAATTGTTTTATTTATGCAAATTTATTAAATAAATTTAATTATACACATATAATTAAAGTCGCATATTTCAAATATTAACAAGAAGTTTTGGCATATTTGTATTAAAGCAAAGAATAAATAGTTATGTTAAGTTAAAACTTTATAGTCATTGCACTAAACAGAAAATGTAAATAACATGTCAATATTTGAAAAAGTAAAAAAAGTTAAATATTATAAATTGGAAAAATATAAATGTATAATAAAAGTAAAAGAAATGTAGTGCGATAGGAAAACATTAAAGGGGAAAATAATTAAAATACCCCAAACTTTGAAGGGGTGTGAGATAGACACCCCAAACTTGCATATGTAATTTAAATACCCCAAACTTTATATAAAAGTTATTTTAGCACCATCTTCATGTATTATTTCTTTCAAAAATATTAATTTTTGGTGTTTATTTAATAATTTGATAATTTTTAGTATTCATAAAGATACAATTAACATTCTAAACTTCCATAGTAAAATAAATAGTATTACCCACCACTATATATAATTCTAATGTTTTCAATTTTCTATTTTAAATTATGAATTTAACACCATATATTTACATTTTTGAAAGAAATCATACATAACCATGGTGTTAAAATAACTTTTTATATAAAGTTTGGGGTATTTAAATTACATATGAAAGTTCGGGATGTTTATCTCACATCCCATCAAACTTTGGGGTATTTTAATTATTTTTTCCAAAATTAAAACTAAAACAGTCACAAAAGAAGAGAAAATAGAGGAGGCTTAAACAATTAAAAGACTCCAGGCGCCAGGGGGACTCGAACCCGGGTTTGTAAGAAAGCTAAAGCAAAGTTCTACCATCTCTGCTACCTAAATTATTGTTTACAAAACAGGTCGGTGTATATTTATTACATTACTTTGAGACGGGGCTGTACATACATATATACATATCTATACACCATCATCTCCGGCGAACGGGGGGCGGCAGCACCGGCTCGCCCCCCTAGTTCCGCCACTGCCTATATCAGAGTGGAATGATGTAAATTATTGGCAACATTGAAAAATATTTGAATGTCTTACCATTCGAACCAATTTATATATATATATATATATATATATATATATATATATATATATATATATATATATATATATATATATATATATGTGTGTGTGTGTGTGTGTGTGTGTGTGTATGGATATATGTATATATATATATGTATATGTATATATATATGTATATGTATATGTGTATATATATATATATATATATATATATATATATATATATATATATATATATATGTATGCATATTATTTTTTACCCAATCATAAAAAAGCTGAGCTAATTAAAGTCTGTTTTTTTTATTTTTCAGCCAAATAGCAATTTTGGTGGTGGCGACCAGTCACTGGAGGTGCTTTCAAATGCTTTCGAACCGGTGATTCCACAGCCCCCGAGGGCCGCCACCAACCTGGCCATCAACACCGGTGGAAATGACGAACAAACAAATCAAGGGAGGAGAAAACGACCCCACCGCCATACCATGCAGCAAATCAATCACATGGAATCGTAATAAATTAAATACTCCATATATTTCTTAATTAAATAATTACTAAGTCAGCTCTTATATTCATGTATAGATACTAAGTACAAATGACACTGTTGCAGTTTAGTTTTAATTATTTATATATTATGTAGGGTTTTTAAGACGTGTCCGAACCCAGATGAAGAACAAAGAAAGGAGTTAGGCCGTTTATTGGGGATGGACCAATCACAAATCAAGTTTTGGTTCCAGAACAAGCGTAACCAAGCAAAGGTATGTACTTCCTTCAATCTTAAAACTTAGCATAAATAATTTTGACCATTAATATATACTTAGCATACAATTTTCTATTAGTAAAACTTAAAAAATCATATTTAGAAATTTAACAATAAGATTAATTTAATAATATTGTTTGTAAAATGATTTATTAATATGTACATTTGTTATTACGGTGTCGTTAAAATAAAACATGTGAATAATATAAAAAATATGTTGCACTTATTTAAGAGTGAATCAAGTATTGGAGCTTAGTAAATTAATGAACTAATAAATGTGTACAACCTAATTTATTAAATGTGTACCACCTTCATCCCAAATTATTTTGCAAAGTCAACATTTTTTATCAATCAATGTTAAAGTTAAATCATCCGTATTGATGATTAATTTCAATTTAAATAATTAAATTTACAAATTCAAAAACTAAATTAAAATATTTATAAAGTTGCATAATTTAGATAAAATGAGTCTCTTTGACAAAAAACAAAATTTTTACAATTCAATTTGGAATGTAGGAAGTATGTTATAATAAAAATTTTCTCATTATATTCCCAGGAATTGAACTAATAAAGTGTGTACTCGATTGATTTGGTGTGTGTAGGCTCAAAATGAACGTGAAGATAACGCGCAACTTCGACTTGAGAACCACAGGCTGCGGATGAAATTGACGAAATACAAAACGGGTTTGGCTCAAGTTTGTTGTCAACAATGTGGCTCCCAAGTCTTCAGCCCACCGTCCCTGTCCTCCTTACTTGATGACGACGAAGATGCCGGCAACTTTCCATACCAAATCAACGCCGGCATGCACCTCCCCCCTCCCCCGACGACGGAGATGACCCTAATCCACACCCCGGCCCGCCCTTCAACTTCGGAACTCGCTCCGCCTCCATCACCTCTTGGTGGCGTGCGAATAATAAACAGTCATGGTAGATTTCATGTTTTGGAGAGCTCCGGCGGCGTGATTGGATGTAGGGGACAGGGGATCCCGGCCATCGGTAGTTCTATGACGGCGATGTTAATGCCCCCGCCGGCTGCGGCGCCTGCTTACCACTATGGGTGCACTAGTGCTGCACGCGCCAGGCCCTGTAGAATGCCGCCCCCGGCTTACTTGTGCCGAAACCCTAGTAGTTCGGCGGCGGAAATGACGGGCCCCCCGCTGCCGGCACGTGATTCGCACTCTATGAGCACGAGTTGTGCTCGCGATGCGCCTGATGGACGCACGACTCCGGCTCATGACTACTATGGGGGCGTAGCTGCTTCGACTGGAGGTGATGGGCCGAGTGGAACGCCGGCTGCCGTCGCGTCCCAGGCTTTCCGGGAGACAAGGCAGTTGGTGATGGACATGGCGGTGAGTGCTATGGAGGAGTTGGTTGAGATGACCCAGCTGGTAGAGCCACTTTGGGTGGTTGTTCCCTCCCCGACGGGCGTGGACGAGACAGTGCTGCAGCTGGATGAAACAGCATATGCTTCGAGGTTTGTGTTGTCAGCTCGAAACCAGCTGCAGCCGACGCTTGGGTCTAAGAATAAGGCTAAGGCTTCATGTGGAAGTGCCATTGTGAGGATGGGTCTTAGCAAGCTGCTCCAGGTTTTCTTGAATGTGGTACGTTTTTTACTTAGTTTACGGATATATTACCCGAAATATGACTAAAACAGTTTGAAAATTCCAAAATAGGACTGTCATGTTTTTATTTCCAAAATAGGACTAATTACTGTCATGTTTTGGCAGTACCGGACTTCAAACATGGTAGTATTTTCTAAATATGGCAGTAATTAGTCCTATTTTGGGAATAAAAAACATGAGTCGTATTTAGGAATTTTCATACTGTTTCAGTCCTATTTCGGGAACTTTCTCATGTTAATACTTACTAGCTCCTTATTAAATACTAGTAAGTCTTCTAAAAACAAGTTAGAAATTAAATTATTTATTAATTTTTTTATGTCCATTACTAGAGCGATTGGGCAAGTACATTTTCTAGCATCGTCTCAAAGACAATCAGGGAAGATTTTCTGTCAATAGGAGTGGCGGGAAACCACGACGTAGCTTTACAAGTGGTACATTTCCATCATCAAAAACATAAATGTTATGTGTACGAATGGAATAATTAAATTTTATAAAGTTTTTTTGCATATGAGTTTTATAGAGTTAGATAGTAGAGTATTCTTTTTAATTTTAGATACATATTTTGCAATTGCTAAAATATTAGCTATTCGCAAACTACACATACACACAAAACTACACTTAGAATTCTATGTGTTGCTAAATTTTGGTATCATTAATTTTTATGTTTAATGAAATTGCAGATAAGTGCTGATTTTCATGTTCCAACACCACAAGTTGAACCGGAAAGTTATTACTTTTTGAGGTACTGCAAGAAGAATTGCATGAATGGAACATGGGGAATCGTAGATGTTTCCATCGATAGATGTTTGGGTATGACCCCAGTGGGTAGATGCTCGAGGCGACCATCTGGTTGCATCTTTCAAGAAGCTCCAAATGGTCATACAAAGGTACGTAAATAATAACAACATGTGAGTGTTGATCTACGATATTGCATTGGACCAAGAATAGCTTCATGTTACACTAAGATTTAAATTTTGTAGTGTTTCACTAAAATTATTCAATGTTGCACTAATATTTGAATATGTTGCACCAAAACAACTTCGTTGCACTAGACAACTGTAATACGGATTTTTCGGGTAATGCCACCAAGTTAGGTTGCATATTTTAGTGCAATATAAAGTGTATTTACTACAAAATAGTCGAATCTAACGGTTGAGATTCATTCTCATTTCTCACCTAAAGGCTTCTTCTTATTTGAACCTCACTCTGTGTGTGTCATGATTGTCATCAAATCAATATGTTAGATCATGTGATTGGAAAGTTTTTCCAACAATATCTCAAAGAATCAAACCCTATTCTAGCAATTGCTAATGGCTAGTTTTTACTTTTATGGTTTTGCAACTTTTAGAGTTGTAAAATGGCCCAACCTTATATTGAGGTTAATTTTGTTAAGTTTAAATTTTAAATATGGATCAGAAGTATTATGATATCATTTACTTTTGTTTATTATTATCAAGATTATCTAGTTATCATATTTTGAAGATATATAGTGCTAAATAGGATAATGTATATAAGTGTTATCAAAATAAGACTCACCTAAGTAATCATATTAAAAGAATAAAAATGTCGCTAAATAGGAATGCATAATTCCTATTTTGGGAAGAAAATATGATACTAGCTCTTGTAGTCTTGATTGAGAATATTTGTTATGTTTTATTTGAGTTAGTGAATTTTGATATTATGCACTCATTGTAATTAATTTGAATCAAATTGTGAATTTCTATCTTTTAGAATTGATATTCATGTGCTTCATGTTATTTTATCAATAGCCAAAATAAATTGCAAATTAATTAAACTTTTGTTAATATAGAGGATTAGTCATGTAAACTTATGTGGTTAAAGTAATATATGTGTATAGTAAATTCTTACAAAGATGTGAATTATTGAAGGATATCCCATGGGTATAGTAAGTTATTACAAACATGTGAATTATTGAAGGATATTCAGTCTCTGAGCAATTTATAACCATATGAATATTAAATAGTATCTTTACTTGTGTAACAGGTTACATGGGTTGAGCATATGGAGGCAGATGATGGTTACGAGGCTATCAATATTTACAAACGTCTACTTTGCTCAGGCATGACATTTGGGGCAAAGCGTTGGATCGAAACATTGGATAGACATTGTGAACGCATTGTTTGCATGATGTCCTTGAACATCCCCCCTCCTACAAATCTAGGTAACATAATTCGAATGGTGTTTATAAAAAACTATATTCCCTCTCATCCAAATCTCAAGGCACATTGAGGTTTGAGCATGTTTGATTGATGAGGATGGTGCTTGAAAATGATGCATTTGATACACATGAACACAAAATGTGAATTATGATACTTAATACACATGAACACAAAATGTGTATTATAAAAAGGATGAGCACATGAATTAGCTAGTTTTTACATATACTTTCCGCTATGATTTTTCAATTGGAATGATTTTAGTTCTAGACCAGGTTTAAACAAATTAAATCAGAACAAATCATATCAAACTAAGACATTAATAAAATACGCATACACTAAATGCTTATCAGACTAAAACAAATCATACCAGACCCGATTAAAAAAATTCAATCCAATTAATAATATCATTAAATAAGTCTCATATCTGTTAGCCATCTTCCCTCTCTTAACTGGTGAAAGGTGTTAAAGACCTCTCTTAACTGGAGAAAAGTGTTAAAGATTAGTGTTTGTATTTAGTTCCTTAAACATGATGACTTTATAGCAATTTTTCTCAAAATAGGAATGTCATTATTTTCAACTCAAATTTGAACGTGTTCACTCTTAAAAGATAAGTTTTTATTCTTAACTTCTTTTATAAGAAGTTAATACGTTCTAGTTTAGGAAAATATAATTAGTCCTATAATTAACTTTGCTCATGATTTACTCATATTTTGAGCAATTTCTTTAATATATTTTATGGGAAATTAAATTGTTTCTATTTTTGCAAGAGTTTTTTTTTTTTAAAAGAACATTTATATATTTTGAATTCATTTTATAATTTATGTTGTATACAATCAAAGTTTGATATAGTGAAATCCTGTTACTCATGGATCATCTAATGTGGAACTCATGAAGTAAAATATTATGGGATGAAATGAGTCTATATATGATATTATATTACTTTCCATGTGATTTACATCGGTAATTAACCCAGAAGGGAAAAAGGCCATATTTAAACTTGCTGAGAGAATGGTTAATAACTATATGGATGCGGTTAGTGGCTCCATAATACATCCATGGAAATTATTATCTGGGGCTGGTGTTGGTGTTAATGATGTGAGAATCATGACAAGGAAAAATATAAATGATTCAGGGATACCTTTTGGGATTATTTTATGTGCAGCAACATCCTTTTGGCTTCCTTTGGAACCAAAAAATGCATTTGATTTCCTATGTGACAAACGTAACCGACTTCAGGTACTCACTCACTCCTCTCCTATTAATTATTTTTCAACACAATTTAACTTAGAGACCCGACTACAAGCTAAGTATATGTTATTCACAAATTACTAGAATTAACCTTATCACTATAAATATGAGTAGTACATGAAATACCAAGGACATTTCCGCAGACCAAAAATAAAATAATTTCACTAACATAAACAATGATCTCATGTCGGATTATATTAAGGCCATTGTTAATTTTCTTGGGTGAATTTTTCAAGGTAGACAAACTTATTAGTTAGGTGAAATAATAATCAAACTTAAAGGACTATAAACAAGTATAATTATAAGTTAAAAAGTGAGGAGATTTTAATTGGATTAGAATTTTATGGTCTGATCGGGTCTGAATTAATGACCACTTGGGATCCATTTTTAAAGTGTTTCATATCATAAGTAATTTTCACTACTATAAAATAAAACAACATAATTATCTTTTAATACCTTGACCAAAATGTACAAAATATTATATATAATGCAAATTTTCTAAATTTATTCTCACTCAACAAGAATGTTACGTGCACATAAACGATTTTGGAAGTATCACTTGTGCATAATTGGTTAAAATGACATCCAAATTAATTTTTATCAAATCTATTAGTGACTAGACATAATGTGTAATGCATAAAACTATATGACTAAATAATAGTGACTAAATAATACTCCCTCCGTATCACTTTATTTGTTTCATTTTCCTTTTTGAAATACATCAAATTAATTGTCTCATTTCCCTTTTTGGAAAGAAACTCATCATTAAAACATGTACAATACCATTACACTAGCGCTACAATATCAAAAACCTCATACTTTTTATAATGTGTACAGTAATTATCTTAAACTACGTGCAAAAGCAAATGGGACATATAATGTCATACAGAGGTAGCTTAAGTCACATTAATTATGATACTAAATCAATAATTTTCTATTTTAATACTTTGTGAACTCACATTTTTTCTTTATTTACTTTTTCTCAACTATAGTGGGACATGTTTTCCAGCGGAGGCTACATGGCACAAATAACCAACTTCAGATATGGCAGGGAAATCGACAATAGTGTCTCGTTACAAATAGTATGACACATCATAAAAGCTTATTTCTACATAGTGTGATTTTGAGTCTCTTTGCTATTTCGGCTTATTTCTATCTTATCACCCAATTTTTTCATCAAATACTAAACTTTTTATTTCACGCGGTTAATTATGTAATAATCAAAATAAACAAGAGTGGAGTTACTTTTTGACTGAATTGGCTGATGTTTCTTGTAGAGGCTCATTTTCGCTATTTTACATATAACTTTTCTTTATTTTATTAACAATATATATATATATATATATATATATATATATATATATATATATATAAAATAGAGATCAAATACAAATCCAGCCATCCAGGGGAGATCTAGAAAAGCGGAGTGGGGTGGGCTAAGTAGTAAAAAAATGGTTACTGCGCACAAAAGGTTTAGCTTAAGGCTGTTATCAAACCGGCCTTTTTTGAAGTATTCGAGTTCGCGCGTGATTTCGAATTTAATTTAACAACCCGAGCTCAATGAGCTCGAGCGTAGTGATATTCGGTTCGGTTCGAACTCGAGCCTATCGATAACTCACAAATTATAGGAATAAAATTTATAGTCCCTCTGTCCCGAAAAGGTTCGTCAACTTTGACTTTCACGTGGATTAATAAAGTAAAAATTGTGTGGTTGAAATTTGTGCAGAGGAGAGAGAATTAACTTTAGCCACATATTCCTTACTTTAAATGGAAATGACAAATCTTTTTGGGACATCCAAAAAAGGAAATTTGGCAAACCTTTTCGGGACGAAGGGAGTATATCTTAAAATTTAAATGTTTTAGTGCAATTTTATAATTTTTTAAATGATTATTAAAGATCCTGGTATTTTTTGGTATGAATTAAAGCACTTCTATAAAGGTATAAAACTAATAAGTAAAAACAATCGGTGTCATGTAATTAATAAGTATTTAATAAGTATTCTTAGTTTCAAAATTGAATTGAGATTTTTAATTTTTTCATATATTTCCAAACAATAAATAAATCTAGAGCTATTAGATAGTATATAAATGTTGTATTAGATAAAAACATGGAAAAATTACACTATGCAATTTTATAACAAAAGTATATATCTACAGTTCTAAAAATCACAAAATAGTAGTTCCTATACAATAATATGATTTTAAGGAAAAAATTGTTTGCCCTAGTGGGTGCCTTGAGCTTATATTTATAATAAATAATGTTTAAAGAATTACAAAATGATCCCCTCAATTTACTTTATTAGTTCTAACTACGCTTGTTGCAAAAACTAGAACTAGATAAGTAACTGGATGATGAAATAAGCATAATAATAATAATAATAAAATTATATGACCAAACAATGGTAGTGGATAAAAAGTGACTTAGTTATTAAAATAATCAATTATGTCTAATTTTTACAACTAGAGTGATCTAAAAATGTACTCATAGTGACATTAGTAAAAAAAGATCCTTATTCTTATGCTAGTACTCCCTCCGTCCCGCTAACAATTGGACAAGAGTGAGTGATACGAAAATTAATAAAAAGTGGTTTATGTGGTTGATATTGAATTGATAAAGTAAGAATAAAGTAAGAATAATTTAGAGCCACACAAACTTTACCAAATTTGGTATGAGACAATCTTAGTGGGACGAACCGATAAGGTAAAATGGGACAATCATAGCGGGACAGAGATAATAATATTTTAGAAAAAAAACTCTTGATTATAATAGTAGTATTACTATATTAATAATAGTAATATAATGTAATAATATAATAGAGGAAGCGGTCGAGCCCAGCTGGTCGTCGATTCACTCTCCCTTACGGGAGGTCTCAGGTTCGAAACTCAATGGAGTGAGTTTCAGCCTAGATTACTCCAGGCTCCCCTAGACCCCCTCCCTAGACGCTCCCTGGAGTAAAAAAATGTAATAATATAATAACAACCGTCAAGTTAATGTTAGCATAATCATTTTGTAAATTAATGTTGTAATATAAAATATAAAATGCTAGAAATTTTAAAGGGGTACATTGATGGTGTATGGTGATTGGGTGAGATAGGTTTGCACCTAGCACTAGCAAATACGAGTATTGTGCTCCGTGTGTGAATTTTTGTTCTCATTTTTTCCACACCGGTTGCAAAGGATGGTCATCCTCCTGATTGCCCTATAAAAGAATTGCTCCTTACGCCCATTAAACCAATTGCTCAACTTTATGCACTCGGGTATGTGAGGCTTTTGGCTTAATCCTTGAGCTTGAGCCGCATTTTAATTAGGGTAGGCTGGATACCAAAGCTATACCCATATTAATAGAAAAAAAATGGGTTGGGCTGGGCTGAAGCCCACCCCTGCCCCTTCATAGATCCGCCCTTATACAAATCATGCTTAATTTACAATGTACAAACTTATCTTGGCCATCCGATGAGTTGATCTAAAGGATATAAATGCAAGGTGGCATTTTTGTAATAAAACCTAACTTTTCTAGGGCGCAACTTATTGAACATAAATGTGCAACTGCTATTTTATGACTATATAATATGTAACACTTTGAACCTCAATATGCAATGCAAATAACGTCAAGGTGCATCGTACAAACATTTGCACAATAAGCACAGTTTGACATCTGTGGATAGTAAACATCTATGAACGTTAAGCACTTTCTGTAATTGCATCCAGTTAAAAATCAAATCAATTGGCCAAGAAAAACAATGAAAATCGTGAACTTAATTGCTTATAGTTGCAAAGCTACTCAAATTAAAATAATGAAGAAAATCCAAAAACATGAACAGAGTGATTAGAAAACTATGGATTATAAATATAAATCAGCATGGTATACACAATACTATCTGCACTTTCAAAACATTAGAAAATATGCAGCACAATGCAATTCTCACAACTTTTTAATCTAACCTCAACTTGAATAAAAACTTTTCCAATATAAAAAACATTATCACTTTATGAAATTGGTATAAGTTCAATCACTTCCTAACATGTACTTGAGCAAAGACTTTTAAATTAAAAAAACATTATTTGAACTTGAACAAAAACTTTTTTAATCGGCTTTGTTAATGGTTAAGAAACTAGTAAACTTCAATATAAAAGTTAATCACTTTCTGAAAATTGCAGCAAAATAAAGATCAAATCACTTGGCCAAAAGAAACAATGCAAATATGAACTTCAACTTATAGGTAAGCTACTCAAATTTCTGAAAATTGGTATCAGCTCAATCACTTCCTAACCTAAACTTGAACAAAGACTTTCCAATTAAAAAAACATTATCAATTTCTAACCTGAACATGAACAAAAAACATTATCAATTTCTAAACTGAACTTGAACAAAATCTTTTCCAATAAAAAAACATTATCAGTTTCTAAACTAAACTTGAACAAAGACTTTTTCAATTAAAAAACATCATCAGTTTCAAAACTGAACTTGAAGAATGACTTTTCCAATTAAAAAGAAAACATTATCGATTTCTAAATTGAACTTGAAAAAAAAGACTTTTCCGATATAATTTAAAAAACATTATCAGTTTCTAAAGTGAACGGTGAACAAAGACTTTTCCAATTAAAAAAAAAACATTATCAATTTCTAAACTGAACTTGAACAAAGGCTTTTCCAATCCGCTTTGTTAATGGTTAAGAACCTAATAAACTTCAGTATAGAAGTTATACACTTTCTGAAATTGCAGCCAACTTAAAATAAAATCAATTGACCAATAGAAACAATGAAAATATCAACTTCTTGTACTTGCTTGAGACCTCTTATTAACTGGGACATTAGATGGGATAGACTCGGGCAGGTGAGACTCAGTCCAAGAGAGCTGATGTCTGCTCCTCTGGTGCTATAATTGTTTCATCATCACCAGTCACTGAAATACACCAAACTCAGCCCATAGGTACAGGTTCTGACATTGTGAGTTCCCGAGTAGAAGACGCTACATTGAGTTCAATAGCGCAAATTGAGCCAAGCTTAGACCACTCGACCGTCTCCCAACAGATGGTCGTTTCAACCCAACAAGGGGAACCCATCAGTGAAACGCCCCACACTACTACCCAATGCATGATAGGTCAAGTGTCCACAATCCCAGAATTTTTATCATTTTCTAGGACACAACCTTCTACTTCACACACTGATACAGGCTCATTACCACCTGTCTTAACAACCAGAGGTACACCAATGATGGTTGGAAGTCCTGCCACACTGATCTCCCCAGCACGCCATGGCACCACTATTCTTAGTGATGCTGTGATAACTGATACCTCGTTTAGGTCAGGTTTTTCTTCATTCGCTAGTTTAACTAGGGAGGATCTAAGGTCTGAACTTCTAGCTTTCAAGCTTTCACTTTTTACAAGACATGTGTCTTGTAGTCCCAACAGGCGTAGCAAACCAAAGATCACACTCAACTCCCTGCATAGGAACTCTTCCATCAACCATCACACCCTCTACCATCATATCCACATCCACACCATCTACCTCTCACCCTGACCCTACCCAAATGAACATTCTTGATCTATCTGAGTATTTCATTGATAGACTCCTATCCAAATCCATCATTCCACCTCACCTCATTCAAGTACGAAACATCATAGCCCTCACCCCACCATTCATCCCATCCACCTCTTGCCGTGATCAAGAACGCTTGCCTAAACGTAAGCATGATGACACCGACGATTCGGATCATCATGAGGGGGAGAAAAGGCAACGTACTTGTGAGCAAACAACTTCAAAATCAATCATCCCATCCTCCATTAGCTCTGAACCATACACATCCTCTCATCCTGAACCTTCATCCTCCACCGCACCAAACGACTCACTAGCCTTAACCGTTTTTCACCCTTCCGAGCCAAGTAACACTAAGCCAGGATTTTGTGTCCTCTCGAGAACTTCTATAGGCTCATCCTTCGTAGATGTAGACCAAGGATTGGAAGGAAGTCCTGACAATGCAACATATGAATCACCATTGTTTTCAGGCCATCAGAAAGAGTCCACCTCTAGTATGATGAAAATGGTAAGTCTCTGTGACTCTGGTGTTACATTACCCACATATGTCCCTCCGATTTCCACTTCACAAGTCCCACATGTTGCAAAGCCTAGATTTGCTCCCACTTCAGCAATCCCTCAATATGATCAATCAGTCTCATCATCAAGAAAGAAAGCTTCAAAGCAAAAGGAAAAAGAACTCAAAGAAAAAGCTGATGATCTGATATTGCTTGAATGGGTAAAAGTCAATGAGAAAGATGAACTTCAGAAGCTGAACAACGCAAAAGCTCTCAAGAAGCTGAATTTCATTCGAGAAGTCAAGAAGATGGCTGCTGAAAAGTTAATGGGACTTGAACCTGAAGAGTATGCTCAAGAAGAATTCTACGATGATCCACTTCCTGATTTTCACATAGTCAAAGATCTAATCAAAAGATGCCCAGGTGATTCTAATATAGAAGACAAATTTGAGACACCTTAGGAGAACGTCAAGATAATTGTGTCGTACCAAGAAGATCTGAGACCAAGAATTTGGAGAAGCAAGAAAGGAATCAAGAAGATTGACGAACTTGAGTTGAGGGGGCTAGAACATTTGAAAGGAACAGACGCTTCCAGACACATTTGGATGTTGAGAAATATGATTGCAGATCAGAATGATCCTTATGGACATCGTGAGCGACTGAAGAAACATTCTGATTCTCTAATCATTGGGATCAAATCAATTGAAGTTCATATCTGTGGACTAGTGAAATATCCAGTGATCGAGTTCGAACGACAAAATGGAATAGTACAAAGAGTCTCTGAAGCTAATCTATATCATGTTGTTCCGGAAGATCTCATTCAGCTATATTACGAATACAGGAACGTGAGACTAAGAGATTTTCCTCAAGAAGACAGAGAACTAGGCCTTAACGCACTCAAGAGATTCATGATGAGACAAGTCAAATACTATTCTCTCTTCGATCTGCAAATGGCCATAGAAAACAATCTTCCAAAAGTGAATATGTCTGCTCCAAGGAATAAAGCTCCCTGGATTGAAAATTTTGAAGAAGGCTCCATCGCAACAGAACCAGAGATAGGACTCGTCTACAGAGATTACAAAGGCGTCAAACGAATCCTACTCAAGGAAGAAATTCATAAATACTGTGATGGAACACTTAGAATCATTGAAGATCATCTGGGAGAAGCTGCAATCGAGCTACTAAATTCCAAAAATCCAGATGACCCGATCCAGATTGCTCTTATTATTGACTTTGTCGAAGCCATAAGGCTCAGACTTGATTTCAGAAGAACTCTCAGACATTATGAAGTCATTCTAGGCTATCAGAAGTCATTATCAAAGACTCGGAGATAATCTGCGCTTCATCGACATTTGAACACAAAGGGAGAGAATGTTAGAATATTATTTTATTGTGTTCAAATAAATTGTAATTTAATTAACAAGTCTTTGTATTTGATTAGATTAGCTGAGAGAGAATTAGGCCCAACTGATTAAGTGCTCTAATATCCCACATGCATGCCTAGCTGCTTCCTAATTGTATTAGGCAGTTCGAACATCTCTCCTATGAATACAGGTTGAGATGAGCGAAAACTGCTAAGTCTCTACACATTCCGTTCCGCATATTATTCTGGTAGAGCACGTAGATTAGAAATTCTCTCTCTAGCTTGTTCGAATACTATGTATTGTTCTTCATGGATTCATCATTCTATATACACGGTATACGTTATTGGTGAAATTTCATAAAGGGCAGTAGTCTATCTATCTCTCGGAATATCACCCTATGGTATCACCCTGCGTCTCTTCTACTGTTTTAATTCTTTCTATTATTTTTAGTTTATTCGACTATTGAAATCTGGGCATAGTTCACACAGAGTACTCTTTGTTTTTCTTGAGTACTTCATCACTAATAGGAGCACATTACAATAAACAAAGTAAAACTAAGTAGAGATCTAGTCTAATACAGGAATAATATAAAAGGGGTGACATCATCAAAACAATATATATTGATTATCAAAATCTAGGGTACCTAACACAGTTTTCTTAGTAATACTTTTGAAACAAACTCAATTATACTACCCACGCTATAATGCCTACACATTTATTCATTAATATCAATTTTTTTAAAAGTTACTGCCCAAAATAGCAATGTAAATTATATCAATTGAAATCTAGCACACAACAATTTATTTAAGGTGTGGTTAATGATCTTTTTCTCTCCCACATAAAACTTCTTAAATCGCTCCTTTTAAAAAAAACTCCACAAGATATCACATAATTTATAGGATTTAGAACAATCCCTAAGAGCATCTTAATATCTTTTGGTGGGTGCATATGCAAATATTGGGCATCATTCGCACGTAGTGCGTACTCCGCTAGTTATATAAATAATGTTTTTTATGTTTATATATGCAATATTGTTGTTATATGAAAAATTATAAAAATTGTGAATTTTGATACATTTCTTATAAAAATTGGAGTATAAAAGAACAACATATCATTTTTTTTAAAAAGAAAAAATTCTCCTTTCTTTTCTCCAAACAAGTTGGTGTGATTAAATTGAATAATAGTGATGCACTGAGTGAATAGTAGTGATGCACCGAGTGAACTTGGATTAATTAAATGTTTTAGTAGTAATGAAATAATGATAATAAAAGTCTCATTAAACAACAAAAGGCCGAAACATCATTGATTTTTATCTCAACTTTATTATATAAAATATTTTTTTATATATGCAATATTAGTGTCAATGAAAGATTATAAGAAGTTATGAATTTCGATGTATTTTTTGTAAAAATTGGAGTACAAATAAAAAAGTTTTAGCACTTTCAAAAAGGAGTTTTTTTCTCTTTCATTTCTCAAAATTGTAGTGTCATACACATAGTGAATATCAATGAAGAACCAACTCAACTTAAATGAATTAAATATTTTAATAGGAGTGATAATAGAATTTTTATTAATAAATAGAATTTCTAACTCAATTTTACTATACAAAAAATAGATCATGTTTTTTATATTTATATCTGTAATATTGATGTCATATGAAAGATCGTAAAAAGTTATGAACATTGATATATTTTTTGTAAAACTTGGAATATAAACACAAAAAGTTATATCACTTTTAAAAAGGAATTTGCATTACCTAATTAGAGATTGACACATCATTGTTTTAGGGGTGTTTGGAACTGATTATGCTTCTGCTTCTTTTTTATAATAGAAGTAGAATCAATTTTCAGAAGCAGTTTTAAGGAGATATTTGCTAAAGTTTAAAAAGTGCTTTTCAGCTTTTTGCTTAGAAAATGTTGAAAAAGGTGTTTTCAAATGACAGCTTCTGCTTAAATTAATAAATTAATTACTTAAAAGCTAAAAGCGGGAAGCAGGTGAAAGGGTGCTTTAAACTGCATTTCACTTTTTCTATTACTCAAAAAACACTTATTTTACAAAAAACTACCAACTTTAATTTTTTAGAATCACTTTTTTCTCAAACACTACCAACTTTTATTATTAAGTAACTTCTCTAAATTACTTTAAAAAATCACTTTTTTGAAATAGAAGAAATCACAAACACTCCCTAAGAATGAGATCCAAACCCCCCTTACTATATAAAACAATAGATAGTACAAAGTAACATTTTAGTTTTAACATTCAGCCTATATATCAATATATCTGTCTAGAGGCCCAAAAAGATGAATAACTTAGAAAAAGGATCTGCAGCCCAAAGTCACGATAAAGGAAATCGTAAAAACGAATACAGCCGAAATCGTCATCCTTCACGGCTGCACACCGCCTTGCGCACAGTACACAGCCAGACGTCCGCGCCTCCTCCCGCCACAAGCCGAAGCACGTAAAAGATTCCGACTTGGGCACTTGGGGAGTTGGCTAGTTGCGACTTCAGCCTGATTCGTGTAGGCAAAAAATAAGACAGCGCTCCTGACTTTGAAGAATTGAGGTGTCTTATTGTAATACATTTAACATGCTTTAATTTATCAATTGAGGATTTAATTTCCAGAACATTCGATGAATTTATAGCCTATATCCATATAATTTTGTGATAACTCGTAGTAGTTATCTATGTAGCACATTGACACTTTCATGCACTCGAACTGTAGAATATTAGAATAGATTGAGATAGTGTACGGTTATGATTTTTAAATTGCTTCAGTATTTCTAAATTCATAAGTGTTTTCCTAAACATTTGGTGTCCTGGAAAGAAAATACCACATGGTATATGACATGCCCATAATAATGCTTATTTGATTATGTTTGCAACATGTAGTCCGTTTGGTTACTGTGTTTTCAACCCATTTTTCGCCAAAAAACGTAACTTTTGATTTCACGTGCTGAATTGTATAATAATTAAAATAAATAAGTTTGATGTTGCTTGTCTTGCTGAATTGGCTGAAATTACTATAGAGGAACATTTTAGCCATTTTCATATATATATATATATTTAATTTATTATTATTAATAAAATATATTTAAAATATAATTTTTCCATAGATTCAACAAATTCAGCCGCTTCAGCCAGAATTTCTTCAATTTCAACAGATTCAGCTGATTTGAGTGTTACCAAACAGGCTCATACTTTCATATGAGCCTGAAGAGAACTTATTAACTTCTTCAACTGTACGTCTGTACTTCAACTGTACTTCACTTATTTAAGTTAAGTACAGTTGAAGAAGCTAATGAAGATTGGTTTAAAGAGATACTTTAAACCTATTGAAGAAGAAGCAAGTGAAGTTATTTTATATGTATTACATTTTGGCCCACACTAAATTGAAATGCTTGATCTGCCCTGAAGAGAACTGTAGATTATACTAGCACGGAACTGTAGTTTTGTTGGCCTAAAACTCAAATCCCTTTCAGTGTTCACCTGCCATAATAGTCATCTTGCGCCAAAGTCGTCCAGAATCAATTTCAAGTCTTCATCTTCCAAGCAATGTATGCTTGCCCCCCTTTCTCTTGAATTTCTAGATGCAGTTCAGAGCTATATTTGGATTCTTTAAATATATAGATTGCGAATGAAAGAAAATGTCAACATTTTATGAAGGTCACGTATTTGCGTGAAGAATTTACCGAAGTATGTTGCGGAGGACCGCCTCCGAGAATTCTTCTCCGAGAAAGGAGAAGTTACTGATGCCAAGCTCATGCGCACCCCGTAAGATCACTAATTTCTCTTTTTAATGGTTTTATGGATTCCTACCTTTTATTGTATGTAATGAGGTACATCTACTTACGTACTTGAATTTACATATGACCTCTCATGTTTATTGGTGTTTTCACTTAATACACTACTTTGCGAATGCATTTTTAAATAGAGATGGGAAGAGTAGACAGTTCGCATTCGTTGGATTTAGGATGGAGCAAGAAGCTGACGAAGCAATCAAGTACTTCAATAGGTCTTTCCTTGATACTTGTCAAATTACTTGTGAGGTTTGTGTGATCCTGCTTTGGCTATTGGTTCCTTCACTCTTCTTGTTACATCTTATTTTTGTGATAACTCTAATGTCAAATAGAGTCATTGTTTTAATGATTATTCCCACATTATTGTCACAAAAATTATTACTCGCTCCATATTCATTTATTTGCTACAGTTTCCTTTTTGGGGTGTATTTCAATATTTGCTACACTTTGCCATTTTGGTAAGTTTTCCCTTTACAATATTCGATTACTGTTACTTTTTCATCTTCTCTTTCAAACTATTCCACCATCTCTCCTACTTTTTCTACACTATTCACTACTCCTTTTCCCCTTAAATATTGTGCCAAACTCTATTGTAGCAATCAATAGAATACGGAGGGAGTATTATTATTATTACTATCCGTCCCAAATTAATTAGCGCATTATCTTATGTAGTACAGAAGCGCAAAATGGGAAACACAAAGAGAAAATGACAAGAATATTATCTATGATTTTTGACTGGACAAATATAAGACTAGATTTAAAATAGGACAAAAATGTGACCATTTAATAATGAATGGACTAAATTATCCTACTCTAATTCAACCTCTTCCACGCTGAACTTTTTATTACCGTATCTCAGAGACTCAGACCCCAGCTGTATCCATTGTCTTGACGTACAACAAGGAGCTGCTGCCACCGCCATCCTACTGCCACGCATCCTGCAGTGGCCATGGGCGCTGCCTTGCTTCCGCGCTTCCTGTCATCGATTCTACACCAGCCCTCTCCTTCAGCGTAAAAGCAATGTGACGAAAGCCTAGAGATTAAACCACTCCTGCAGCGGTGGCGAATGGCAGAAGAAGAGCTTAGACTGTCCAGCCGTCCCTTGCCCGCCACTCCAGTCACCGGGAATCACATCACTCCTCCGTCCCATTGATTTCTGAAATCATGTTTTTAGAAATTAGATTATATTTTTTAAAAATAAAAAATTGGGATTAGGAAGTCGGATTTGCGACTGAAATTGCTGGGAGTGGAAAAGGAATTTGGAACGAAGATGGACGTCAATGTTGGAGACTTAGAGGGAAGCGAGAAAATGTCATCTTGTTGTTGCTGATGCGGGCAACGGTTGGGGTTTGTGGGACAGTTACTAGTTTGGCACAGTATTTAAGTGGTGGTGCGGGGTGGGGCAGACGTGGTTCTTCGGTTCGGAGGCAGGGTAGTGGCAGTGCTGGGGTTTTGGAGGCAGGGGCAGGGGCAGGGGCGGATCATTGGCTGTTTGGGGATTGGGGAGGCATAATGCAGGGGCAGGATGTTTGTGTAGGGGTTGGAGGCAGGGGCAGGGACTAGGGAGGGGTTTTGGGAGGGGCAGTGGTCGGAGGCACGGCTGGGTAAGAATTTGGCAGGGTTTGGAGGTAGGGGGTTAGGGCAAGGAAGGGGCGGGCAGAGCAGGCAATGCCGGTAGAGGAGTTTGGGAAGTGATGGCAGTGGTGGTGGGCAGCGGGTGAAACACCTAGGCTCATCGGAGTGGTAGTTGGCAGCAATAGGAAATCAGTGAGGTGCTAGGGCTACCGGGAGCCGGAGGTCACTGGATGACATTGGTGACTGAGGGACGGTAACGGGGTAGTGGGTGACCGGAGAAGAAAGATCACTACCCGAAGTCACTGGGGTCATTGGTCACTATCACTGGGTCACTGTCTCCGGAGTCACTGTTGCAGGAATCATTGTTGGGAATTGGTCACTGGGGTTGGTCACTAGGGCATTGGGGAGGGTGGCACGAGTGACAGTAGTAAGGGTATAACAGCCTTCTTAGTCTCTTTTTTGGAACTTTTTAAAACTACTCCTATTTTTTTCCCGTAGGTTCTCTCTCTATTAGTACTATTTATGTCAAAACCCCAAACGTGAAATGCAAAAAAAGAGGATTCAAAAATTTTAGGATACGAAATGCGGGGTAAACGGCACACGTCTAAATATTACTCCCTAGAAAATTTATGGATATATTTATAAATAATTATATATATATATGTATGCATGTATATGCAGAAACATTTTAATCTCCCACACACACACATAGAGTGCGGTTCAAACAAAATGGTGCTTAACGTGAAAAATGCAAAACTTTCACGTTTACTTCACTGCATTGAACTTTTATGTTAAAATATGGCACTTATCAGCTGTGGGAAAAATGTTCACTTATTTACGAAAATGCCACCACATATTAAACCCAACTTGATGCATTGTTGGCACTTTAAGAGCCATCAGATTTCAAATCCAATGCACGAAAATCATTCTCATTTTTCATCTTAAGACTTCTTTTCATATTAAGACTTCTTTATATATATGTGTGTGGGGACATACTTTTTCCCTATAAGTCTATAACTTTGTGTGATAGCCAATAATAACATATTATGTACAAATTTAGAAATTATAACATATTAGTACATAATTAAGTTAAAACTGTAATACATTCCTAGCAATGCATTACTTTATGAAAGGAATTTTATCAATTCAGGACCCAAAAGATAGATGAATCATCAATCCGGGACCTAAAAGATGAAATGTATCGATATAGGACCTGAATGATGAAAAACTATCATCATAGGACCTGAATGATTTAAAATTATCGATCTAGGGCCTAAATTGTCATGCATTTTATTATTTTTTTTATTTTGAAAATTTTAAATATCATTAAGCTTTATTAAACTAATAAACTTTTGTAAAGACAAGTTTATAAAAAACTAGCAATGGAATTAATAAAAAAAATAAAAAAATCAAAACCTATGAAATAATAGGTCCTAGATTGATAGTTTTCCATCATTCGGGTCCTATACCGATACATATCATCTTTCAGGTCCCGGATTGATAATTCATCTATCATTCGGTCCTCAATTGATAAAATTCCATTTCCCATCAAAAAGAAAAAATTGGAACAGCCCCGAAATGGAAATTTCAAGTTTCTGAGCTATCGACACACTTCCGAGTTTCCAAAATGAGGAAATGTGAGCCGCAAGAAGTTTCTGTTTCATAAGTTTTATCCATTCTTTTAATTCAAGAGTGGTACATTCATATTTCATACTACTAATCTTGCGCATATTTTCATATTAAATCTTCCAAAAATATATGCACTTGTAACTTGAAAAAATAAAATGCATTTAATGTTAAGCTTAAACTTTTGGGAATAAGGCTTGGATGTTGTTGTTGTTGTAATGTTAAGCTTAAACAAGGATAGAAGCTCATTCTCTAAAGGTTCATAATATGTGAAATTTTCTCTAAAACATTGGTTATTTTGTGAAGGAATAGGTACTGATATTATATCATAATCATGAAAGAGATTGTTTTGTGTGTGCGCGCGCACGCTCTACACAACACAGAATTCGTTGATCATAAAACTTGTCAGTCTTGATCTTGGTGTCATCATACCTCAAATGAATATATAATCAAGCATTCAAGCACATATTCTGGATGAAAACAGTCTCTCTTTGATCTTATTTACTACTTGTAATATGAGATAACGAGTAGGTAAAACCTTGTCTCTCTTTGCAGAGGGCATGAAAGACAATGAAAATTTCAAGGGTGTTATCATTCTGGATGATTTCTTACATAACAATCATAAGTTGTAGGTCTGTTAGTGTTCCCTGTAGTATTGATTTCTATATGTCAGATTGCCAGGAAACTTGGTGATCCAAATGCCCCACGCCCATGGAGTCGGCACTCAATAAAAAAGGAAGAGAAACTAAGTGCGTCTGACAAGGAAATAACTTCGTCAGCAAATAAAAAGTTTAAGGGGTTGAAAGAGGAAAATAAGCTTAGTATAGAGGAAAGTGAAAATGATCACCCTCAACTTCAAGAGTTCATCCAGGTCATGCAGCCTCGAAGTAAATCTAAGATGTGGGCAAATGACTCAACTATAGCCCTCTCTCTCTCAAACAATGAAAAGACAAGTGAAAAGAAATGTCAAATGCAGGAGGAAACTAAAGCCGACATGATTATCTTCAAAATTGATCCAGATGAAGATGGTGATAAATATAATGAATCTTTGAATGCTTGCAATGTTGTAAAACCAAAGAGTTTTATCCACGATAATGTTGTTTCTGATGTGGATTATTTCAAAAGAAGAGTGAAGAAGGACTGGTCAGATTCAGAAAGTGGTGATGAAGATGAAGAAGATGATGGCGATGATGATGATACTAAAAGCAATGAAGACTGCAATAAGGATGTTGAAACCTCATTTAGAAAGAGCGGTGATGATATAGATGCCCTTGCATGTGGTGATAACAAAAAGGAGAGAAGTGAAAGACAGTTTGTAGAACATAGTGATGAAATGTTTGAATTAGGCGATCATATATCTAATAACGATGAAGAAGTTTTAGAAGGGGGGCGCCTGTTTGTCCGCAACTTGCCTTATGCTACAATGTATGAATCTGCATCTTTATTCTTATTTTTTTATGCTAACTTTTATAATTGCAGTTTCGCAAGGCATTTGATATAAACTGCATGTTGCAGTTAATAATGGTTAATCATCTTTTTTCTTCATTGCAATTGATAATTCAGGGAAGAAGAACTAGAAGAGCATTTCAGCAAATATGGCAAGGTTTCACAAGTTCATATTGTTGTAGATAAAGAAGCAAGAAGGTCAAAAGGGTTTGCATATGTTCAGTACACTCTTCCAGAATCTGCAGCTTGGTATTTTTAATCTATATCTGATGCCACTATTTACTGGTCTAACTTTTACTTTGGGCTACTCTATGACTGTATCACAAGATTTTGTGACCTATTTGTGGCAATCTCTTTTTAATGGCTTACTTTAAGGTTTTATGCTGCAAAAGTAGTACAGTACCATACATATACACATGCCTCTGTTTAGATATTAAAATTTTCTTTTGGCTCATATTCAGGGCATTAGAACAGTTGGATGGTTCGATATTTCAAGGAAGATTGTTGCATGTTATGCCGGCAAAGCAAAAACATTCTGCTTGTAGCCAAGAGTATGTGCAATGAATTAGGGGGCTTCTCTGTTTGACTGTCCTTGTTATGTGTTACATCATTTGTTATTACATGAATGGACAAGAACATTGCCAGATTGTTTCTATGTTTTTTTCAAAATATATTTGTTCTATAGATTAGTAGTGTTTGGTGAATTATTCTGCAGGGTAAATGGGTCTGGGAAACTATCACTACAAACATTGAAACATCAAAGACTGGAAGACAGGAAGACATCTGAAGCAAGAGGAAATACACAATCGTGGAATGCTTTGTTCATGCGCCCAGATACAGTATGTTGCTTTTTAATATCTCTCTTTGGTATCCCTCGAAAAAATCTGCTTTTGATGAATTTTCAGCTAGAAGTCTAAAATATTGGATCTGTAGATGCTGCTATCAAGTTTAGCAAACACTATTATAAAGTTGAAGCTTGAGTTATTCAATAAAACTCTTAATGAATAAAATGCTTTCCCATTGAGTATTTTACATTGAGATTAGGTACTTCATAAATTAAAATTTCAACATAATTATGTGATTGTATGCTTATTTGTGCTATGCGTCTCCATATGATCTCAATGTTGGCTAATGTGTGTTGTTTAGGTTTACATCACTCTTTTTAAAGCTTGATCGTGTAGACATGCGTTAAAATGTCCAAGCTTCCTAGATTCGACCTTAGTTCCTTTTCTAATTTCATTATGACATTTTTGGAAAATATCAGATAAATGAGATCGATTTTCATTAATTAGATCAAAGTGCAAGAATGAAAATTATTGTTTGCAAAATGGAGCCAAAGATTCATTATTTGCAATTGAGATTATGATAGAAAATCTTCCACCGATTTTCCATCATTTGCAATGGAGCCAAAGATTCATTATTTTTTGGCCTGAGATTATGATGGAATAAAGCAAAATGGCTCACTAAACTGTCTGCGCTTCTTTGTTATGGAGCAGCAGTCAGTCCATGCAATTTTGGACGCGATTTTCACTATGGGTCATCCGGAAACAGTCTCTCTGTGCTTTAGTCTCTCCCCGCTTTAGTACAGGGGTAAGACTTTAGTACAGGGGTAAGACTGCGTACATCCGACCCCCCTTACCTCACCGTAGGTGGGAGCCTTTGCGGCACTGGGGTAAATGAAAATGAAAATGAAAATGAAATGAGATCAAAGTGCAAGAAGTAAAGTCATAGCTGAATGCGCCAAGATATCCGAACCATAGAACAACTGGAACACAACTTGCACCCCTTAACAAAATGGACTGCACGTCTCATTTTTGGATGCATGTTCTAGCCTCTCTCTTGTACTAGGCTTAAATTTGGATGTTTGCCAATGGAGTAAATAGTTTTACTGCTTAAACTCCACCAACTTTCTACATTGTGCTACTTTACCATTTCTGATTTGAAATTGTGATATATGTGCACAACTTTTTATTAGATTTGATACCTTTTAAAAGCAAAATTAAAAAACTAATAATATATCATGTGTGAGAAATCCAATCGGGCCTTATATATCTCGAGGAGGGAGGAGTGATCATCTGTCAATTTTCAAAAAATAGCCAACACTAAAATACTAAATAGTAATACAAAAGAATCAGTGGCAAAACTTTTATGATGGATACCTTAGTTTAAAAAAGCGCGCCTGAGGCGCTAGGCGAAGGGTTCATCGCTTTTTACTTACCTAGGCGGCGCAGGGTCTGAGAGGCGAGCGCCTTTTACGCTTATTAGCGCCTTTTGCGCTACTGAGAGGCGAGCGCCTTTGACTCCCCATGGAATTATCTTACGTAGCTCTGAGCCCTTCCGAGTTTTGACTAATCTTGTGCTGCTCTCGCGTCGCAGAGGTAGGTCTTTTTTTGTCTTCTGCTATTTTATCTTCTGCCTAAGTATTTTAAATTCTCTTTTATTTTCTGCTTAATTATTTTAAATTCTCTTTTATCTTCTGCGTAAGTATTTTAAATTCTTTTTTATTTTAAGTTCTTATATTTATAAAAATATTAAAATTATTTAAGTAAAAAGTTAGATAACTGATACATATGTAGCATTATCTTTCACTATTTATAAGTTTTGATAGATTATAGATATTATCATTAACATTTTTTAGCAATTTTTTTATGTTACAGTTTATTACATTAATTATTTAAATTACTATTAACAGTTTTTATATAACTTAATTATTTAATTTATCACAAAATGACTATTAATTGTTTATTACATTAGTTTGAAGTATTTTTGAGAAGAGTGCTTCATGTAGAAGTACTGAAAATATATTTAACCAAGGAAATGTGGCTGAGATCCGTGAGGCGTGCGCCTCACTGCCTAGCGCCTCGCGCCTCAGGTAAATCAAAGAAATCGCCTCAAGGCGCCTCTTGCCTTTTAAAACCAAGATGGATACGCAACATAATGAAATGAAATTCGAAACCGAGCTCATCATTGTGTTTTTTTTTCCCAGTTGCATGGAACATAATCAACATATTATGAGATGTCCATAAGCTGAGATATCAATGGTCATATGCCTTTTCTTGGTTGATATTGTAAAATCATCATGCACATTATGGAACATGGACAAAACGTTTTATCATTTTCATTTTCATTTACCCCAGTGCCGCAAAGGCTCCCACCTACGGTGGGGGACAAAACGTTTTATAAAAAATTGAAAATAATACTACACAAAGGTTGTTACTTTGACATCATTTCTGCCTTTTACCTTGATCTTCCTTCAATCTCATGCTTCTCCTTTGCTTTTATTTGAAGGTTGTGGAAAACATTGCTAGGAGACTAGGTGTTAGTAAATCTGATCTTTTGGATAAAGAAGCTTCTGATCTTGCCGTACGTATAGCCTTGGGAGAAACTAAAGTCATTGCTGATACAAAGCAAAGTTTAGTGAAAGCTGGAATAAACGTTTCTTCTCTAGAGGAATTTGCTGCTGGAAAATCTGACAGAAACAAAAGAAGCAATCATGTTATACTAGTAAAGAACTTGCCCTACAGTTCATCGGAAAGTGAACTTGCAAATATGTTTGGGAAATTTGGAGGCATAGATAAAATTGTTCTTCCTACAACTAAAACTTTAGCTTTGGTATATCTTCTCCCCCTTCATTTCTAGGTAGTTGATTTATTTCAAACAGTTGATGTATTTTAAACTTCATATTCTTTTTCTGTCATTTTTATCTTTATCTTTATCTTTATCTTTATCTTTATCTTTATCTTTATCTTTTCCTTTTTATCTTACCTTATCTTTTTTCTCTCTTATCTTTCTTTTCTTTTTGGCACCGATATCATGTACCAATTCATGTTAGTCGACCCCAAAATCTCTGTGGACTAAGGCATGGATGTTGTTGATGTATTACTTTTTTGTTATCGTATTCATGTATTGGTCTTCTGGTTTGTTTTCTTATTAAGGCATTCAGCCTAAGATTCTGACAGTTACTGACATACATGTATGTTGAATCTATGTTAAATCTGGGAACTGCAAAATAAAAGGGTTGGTGAAGCAGTCCTCTATGTATAGTTCATTTGATTTTAAATTGCCTCATAATTGTACAGGTGGTGTTCCTTGAACCAGCTGAAGCACGCGCAGCATTCTGGGGTTTAACCTACAAACGTTACAAGTAAGATTATAAGTTCAATCTTCCATTATAAGTTCAATCTCCTCTTGTGTACTCCATTTGTTACGAAATATCACTTTTTTTAATCACTTTTTTTATCACATGTTGACTATGTAGTTTAAGATCTGATTACTTGTTCATATTTGTTTGCATGATAAGCGGGGACAAAGATTGTGCTGTTTTTTCTTTAGAATTTCAAAATTTTGAAACAAAACTAGGTTAAACAATAAGCATGATAAGATCATGATATTAAAAGTAATCTCCACAACAACAACATCCAAGCCACAAAGTAAAGAAAGATAAGGAAAATAAAAAGATGAGGTAAGATAAAAAAGAAAAAATAAAGATAAAGGTAAATATAAGATAAAAGAACATAAGAAAGATAAAAGATAAAAATAACATAAGAACATAAGAAAGATACAGAAAATAAAAAGATAAAAGAGAGAGAGAGAGAGAAGAGATCAATTCTCCACACGAATTTTTTCCTTCCACTTTGCTCTCTCCAAAGTCATACTCTCATCCAATCCAAGAAGAAGCATATCAGTTCGGATTCCTCTAATCCATGTTTTTTTGGTCTCCCTCTCCTCTCCGCCTCTCCTCCCCACCTCTCAATTCATCTAACAGGCGCATCACTTGGTCTTCTACGCACATGACCAAATCACCGCTATCGAGACTCCTACATCTTATCTTCTCTTATCTTCCATAGGTGCTACTTCCACTTTTTGTCTGATTATCTCATTCCTTAAGTGGTCTTTTTTGGCAAGTCCACACATCCAATGCCACATACGCGTCTTTGCCACTCATTTTTTGAATGTGACATTGTTTCACTGCCCAACATTCTATGCCATACATTAGTGCAAGCTTAATTGCTGTTCGATAAAATTTATCCTTAAGTTTAGTCGGTATACCTTGATCACATAGAAATCTTGATGAACTCTTCCATTTCGTCCACCCTGCTCTGATTTTATAGGATTTATCTCCATCAAGTTCATCGTCCTTCTGAATTATGGAGCCCAAGTAACATAGCATATCATAGAGCGGTATCTCCTTGCCATAAAGGGTAACCAAACTGTTATCACTAGTTCTACCTCCACCAAACTTGCACTCCATTTACTCATTATTGATTAGGCTCAATATGAAACCCTTGGTCTCCAAAGTTGTCGCCATATTTTCAACTTTGGTTTAACACCTGATTGTGTCTCATCAATCAGTACAATATCGTCGCCAAACACCATGCACCATGGTATATCTTCTTGAATTGATTTCATAACTTCATCCATGAGCATAACAAATAAGAGAGGATTCAGAGTCGATTCTTGATCCACTTTGATAGTAATATTACACTCTGCAGTCCTCCCTACACTAGTATAGATACATTTAGTATAAGATTCTATGCATATCCATGATGATGTTGATATACTTACGTGATATACTTCTTCTAGTTAAGGCCCACCAAAAGACTTCTCGAGATACCTTATCATATGCTTTTTCTAATTCAATGAACACCACATTGATGTATAGCGCTTGGCTGAGCAAATTGAAGTAGAGGTGGGACCCCGAAAAGAGATGACGAGAACTATGCAGATTTGACGTCCAGTGTCAAAATGAGCCTCATAATAAATTGGGTTTTAAATTTATGTTTTGTGTCTTTCTAAATTCCTACTTTCCCAGAATTTATGTTTTGTGCCTTTCTAAATTCCTACTTTCCCAGAATTTATGTTTAGTTGAGATGGGGTTTTAAACCACATCTTAGATAGTATTTAAGGATGCTAATTACTTTATTATGAAGATTACACATTCCTGAATAATACAAAGAGTTTTCTCTAGTTTCGGTGGATTTCCGAAAGCCTTTTTTTAGTTTCGTTGCTGGCGAACTCGAGTATCAATTCGGGATTAACCATTGTTTAATCTCGTGCTTCTTTACTGCATCAGTTTGGTATCAGAGCAGGTTTTTCCTGTTCTATTCTTGGCTGAAACTGTATGTGAGATCGTCCAATTACCCGAGCAGACCTTGATGGATTTGCCACCAGGATCACTGAGGCTCTTGCCGCTATGACCGCCCAACTATCTGCGCAGATAGCCACTCTCAGTAACGATGACCACACTAGGCGAACACATAGAAGAGATATAAGAACACATAGGCTATAATGATGATCAACACGGTCGCCAGGATTACAGAGTGAAAGCTGATATCCCTTTGTTTTATGGAAACACCGGAGTTGAACAATTTCTTGATTGGCAAATCGACGTTGATAGATTTTTTGATATTATGGAAGTGCCCGAAAGCAAGCAGGTCAAGATGGTTGCGATTAGGTTGAAAAGTACTGCTGCAGTATGGTGGGATAAGTTAGTTTATCAAAGGCAATGCCAGAGGAAAGAACCAATCAGGACTTGGAGACGTATGAGGCAAAGACGTATGAGGCAACTGATGATAGAACGCTTCTTGCCTGCAGATTATGAGCAAATTCTGTACAAAATGTATATTGAGTGCACTCAAAGCAGGGGGAGTGTATGTGAATATACAAGTGAGTTTATACGTCTGTCCGATCGCAATGAGCTAGTCGAGAGACTGAGGGGCAGAGGGTGGCCCGTTATATCAGCGGATTAAAAGATTCAATACAGGAAAAGATGGGTTTGCAGACCGTATGGAGCATTAATGAAGCCTCTACGTTAGCTCTGAAGGCAGAACTGATGGAAAAATCTCCTAAAATTTTTCCATCTTTTCGCAAGTTTACATTACAAAACACTCCGGAGACAGCGAATGAGAAGGAAAAGGAGGTTGTGCCTAAAGAAACGCAATCTGTAACTAAAGGAAGCAATACAACAAGCAATTATAACCACGGACTCGGCAAAACACCGACTCAGAAGGCCGCTAACCCATATGCTTGGCCCAGTGGAGATAAATGCTACCATTGTCAGGGATTCGTACATAAGTCCAACGTGTGTCCTTCCCGGAGAACGGTTGCTCTTGCTGAGTATGAAAATGAAAAGGAAACTATGAATATGAAGGTGCTGAGTTTGCTGAAGAAGAAACCGAGGAGAGAGTGAATATCGTGGATTCGTGGTCCAGCGAATTTTGTCCTCATCCAAGGAGGAAGGACAACGGAAAAGTTTGTTTCGTGCCCACTGTTCTATTAAGAACAAACTGTGTAACCTCATAGTGGATAATGGAAGTACTGAGAATCTAGTATCCCAGAAGCTAGTGGAGTATTTGAAATTGGAAACAGAACCACACCAGAAACCTTACGCTTTGGGTTGGGTGAGCAAGGGGTCACAAGTGAGGGTATCACAAACCTGCAAGGTCCCTATCTCAATTGGGAAGTACTACAAGGATGATATTATGTGTGACGTTTTGAATATGGATGTGTGCCATGTGTTACTTGGTCGACCTTGGCAGTATGACAACGATATCACATATCGGGGTCGTGATAATGTATTGTTGTTCACCTGGGAGGGGCACAAAATCGCTATAGCACCGGTAGCCAATTTCGATAAGGATTCAAAAAAAGAGAAATCTAGTTTTCTTATCGTGGCTGTTAACATAAAAGAGTTGGATACAACCATCCAAGACGTCGAGCATATTTATGCAGTAGTAGTGAAGGGATTGTTGAGCGCCGTCAAGGAGAGTATTGAAGTACCGAATGAAGTACAGGCCATTTTGAGGGATTTCAGTGAGCTTATTTCCAGGAACTGCCAAACGGTTTACCTCCTATGCGCGACATTCAACACCATATTGATTTAATCCCGGGAGCCAGTTTGCCTAACCTTCCTCACTACCGCATGAGCCCTAAGGAGAGCGAAATTCTAAGGGAGATAATTGAAGAACTGTTGAAAAAGGGGCTTATCAGGGAACGTATGAGTCCTTGTGCTGTTCTGGTTCTTCTAGTTCCTAAGAAGGAGAATCAGTGGAGAATGTGTGTTGACAGCCGGGCCATCAACAAGATTACCATCAAATACAGATTCCCAATACCGCGACTGGAGGATATGCTTGATGAGTTGGCAGGAAACAAATTTTTTCTCAATTACGCACCGGCTATCTCCAAATTTGGATCAGACCCGGGGATGAGTGGAAGACCGCTTTTAAGTGCAAAGACGGCCTCTTCGAGTGGCTAGTGATGCCATTCGGGCTAACCAACGCCCCCTAGCACATTCATGAGATTAATGAACCAGGTTCTTCGTCCTTTTATTGGCTTTTTTGTGGCAGTTTACTTTGATGACATCCTCATTTACAGCAAAACTAAGGAGGAACATTTGAACACCTCAGGCAAGTGTTACAAGTCTTACAAGAAAACCAGTTATATGTTAAACCTAAAGAAATGCATGTTCTGCACCAACCAATTGCTTTTTCTGGGTTTTGTCATTGGTGAGAACGGGGTTCAGGTAGATGATGAGAAAGTGCGAGCAATTAGAGAGTGCGAGCAATCAGCGAGGTACGCAGCTTCCACGGGTTGGCCACTTTCTATCGGCGCTTTGTGCGGGATTTCAGCACTATTACCGCTCCTATCACTGATTTTCTGAAAAAAGGAAAGTTTTGTTGGGGCTTTGAACAAGAACAAAGTTTTGCATTGATCAAAGAAAAGCTTTGCACTGCACCAGTTCTTGCTTTGCCTGATTTTGATAAAATATTCCAAGTTGAGTGTGACGCGAGTGGTATCGGGGTAGGTGCTCTACTCTCACAGGAAAAGCGGCCAGTGGCTTTCTTTAGTGAGAAATTAAGTGAAGCAAGACAGAAATTGATTACTTATGACCAAGAATTTTATGCAGTGTTTCGTGCTCTCGTGCTCTCAGGCAATGGGAGCATTATTTGGTCGAGAGGGAGTTTATTCTATTTACTAACCATCTTGCCTTGAAATTTCTCCACAGCCAGAAGATCATAAACAAGATGCACGCACGATGGGTGAGTTATCTGCAGAAATTTTCTTTTTATTATTCAACATAAGTCTGGGATTCAGAACAAGGTAGCCGATGCTTTGAGTCGAAGGGCTTCCTTGTTAATCACATTAGCCCAGGAAATTATAGGCTTTGAGTTGCTGAAAGAGTTGTATGAGAATGACACCGATTTCCACGAATTATGGACTAAGTGCCGTGATCTCCACCCGAGTGCTGATTTTCATATTAATGAAGGCTACCTTTTTAAGGGAAATCGACTATGTATTCCCCAAACTTCACTACGAGAGAAGTTAATTCGTGAATTGCATGGAGGCAGACTTAGTGGGCATCTGGGCAGTACTATTGCTAACCTCGAGGAACGTTATTTTTGGCCTCACCTGAAGAAAGACGTCAGTACCATTGTTCGGAAGTGCTATACTTGTCAGGTTTATAAAGGCCAATCCCAAAACACTGGCCTATATATGCCTCTGCCCATCCCGGATGACATCTGGCAGGACCTCTATGGACTTTGTGCTCGGTTTACCTCGTACACAGAGAGGTGTGGACTCCGTGTTCGTAGTGGTTGATAGGTTTTCCAAGATGTCCCATTTTATAGCGTGCAAGAAAACTGCGGATGCCTCTAATATAGCCAAATTATTTTTCAGGGAGATTGTGCGTTTACATGGAGTTCCTAAAACCATTACTTCGGATAGGGACACCAAATTTCTAAGTCATTTCTGGATTACCTTGTGGCGGTTATTTGGAACAACTTTAAATAGAAGCTCAACTGCTCACCCGCAAACGGATGGACAGACCGAAGTAACGAACATGACGCTGAGAAATATTATCAGAAGTGTTTGCGGGGAAAAGCCAAAACAGTGGGATCTAGCATTACTGCAGGTAGAGTTTGCTTACAACAGCGTTGTGCACACAGCCACGGGGGTAACACCTTTCTCTCTGGTCTACACTTCCGTCCCCAGACATGTAGTGGATCTAGACATGTAGTGGATCTGGTGCCGTTGCCTAAAGCTCCTGGAGTGAGCTCCGCTGCTGAAACTATGGCCAGAGATGTACAAGCTGTTAAAGAGGCTACAAAAGCTAAACTAGAGGCCACGTGGCAGAAGAATAAGGCTGTTGCGGACAAACACAAGCGGTTGAAGGTATTCACAGTTGGTGATGATGTGATGGTATTTTTGCGAAAAGAGAGGTTCCAGTAGGCACCTACAAGAAGTTGCAGCCCCGCAAGTATGGCCCATTCAAAGTAACAAAAAAGATTAACGACAATGCTTATGTCGTTGCTCTCCCCAACTCTCTGAATATTTCTAACACGTTCAATGTGGCTGGCATATATGCATATCATGAGGATTGTGCTCTATACCCTGATCAAAACTCGGGGTCGAATTCTTCACAGGTGGAGGAGACTGATGTAGAGCGCTTGGCTGAGCAAATTGAAGCAGAGGTGGGACCCCGAAAAGGGATGCCGAGAACTATGCAAATTTGACGTCCAGTGTCAAAATGAGCCTCATAATAAATTGGGTTTTAAATTTATGTTTTGTGTCTTTCTAAATTCCTACTTTCCCAGAATTTATGTTTTGTGCCTTTCTAAAATCCTACTTTCCCAGAATTTATGTCTTGTTGAGATGGGGTTTTAAACCACATCTTAGATAGTATTTAAGGATGTTAATTACTTTATTATGGAGATTACACATTCTTGAATAATACAAAGAGTTTTCTCTAATTTCGGTGGATTTTCGAAAGCCTTTTTTTAGTTTCGTTGCTGACGAACTCGAGTATCAATTTGGGATTAACCATGTTTAATCTCGTGCTTCTTTGCTGCGTCACACATGCAAATCTTTTTAAGTGTCTCTATACTTCTCGACAATTTATTTAAGAAGGTGAATAACCTCAATTGTTGAGAGCATCCAGGCATAAAACCTAATTGATTCTCCCAAAATTTCACACTTCTTCGTAGTCTTTGCTCAATCACTCGCTCCCAAAATTTCATAGTGTGACTGATAAGCTTAAACCCTTGATAATTGGCACATTCTTGTACATCACCCTTAGTCTTAAATAGGGAATAAGAGTACTCTTCCGCCACCTTATTAACATTTTGTTATTTCTCCAAGTCATGTTTAAGAAATGTGTTAACTACTCGATGCCTCTCTCCCAAACCTTTCCGGGCCTCGATCGGTATGTCATCTGGACCCACTCCTTTTTTCTGCCCCATCTTTAACTTTTGTCATTTGTATCTTTTCACAAAATCTTAATTTACCATACAATCTAGTATCATAAGATCATCAATACCTTGCATTTTATTTCCGTTAAACAAGGTATCAAAGTATGACCTCCACTTGCCTTTCATTTCCCCGTCCTCCATTAGTACTCTTTGGTCGACATCCTTCACATACTTAATTTTTGCGATACCTTGAGTTATACGATCACGAAGACGAACAAGTCTATAGATATATTTTTCTCGTTCCTTAGATTCTAATTTTACATACAACTCCTTGTTTACTTTATCTTTTGCTTTATAATTTTTTTGCTTTTCTTTTAGCCTCCTTGTACTCATCTATGTTCTCATCGCTGCAACTTTTGCCCAACTTTTTGTAGCATTTCCTTTTGTTCGTTATTGTTTCTTTCACCTCATCACTCTACCAAGATGAGTCCTTTTTTGGTGACAGATATTCTTTATATTCTCCAAGTATCTCCTTCACCACTTTGTTAATGGCCAACTCTATTGATAATCACATATCATCCACATGTGCGTCATTATCAATACACCATACATCTCCCAACATTTTGTGTGTAAAGCTTTATTGGAGATCCCCCTCAAACCTTCGCCACTCTATCTTTGGCTTCACTTGTTGCTTAACCCACTTTCTATGTTTCGTACCTTAAAAATCAAGCAGAAGCATCCTATGTCGAGTGACAACACTCTCACCTAGGATAACCTTACAATTATTGTTGCTAGTTCTCCAAGTATTGCATACTAAGTAGTGTCAATTTGAGTACTATTAGCTCCACTTTTATAGGTGACATTGTGAGAGTAAGTGTTCATTATTTCCAACTCATATGTCGAGGAAAAATTTAGAATGTTAGTTTCCGCTTCATTTCTAGTGCCAAACCATGTTCGTCATGGATACTCTCAAAACCATCACGACTTAGGCCTACATGCCCGTTGAGATCATCTCCAATAACTAGCTTGTCTCCCCTTGGCACTCGTCACATCACTTCCTCAAGATCTTTCCAAAATTGTTGAGTGATAGATGCATCCAATCCCACTTTTGGTGCATAGACACTTACCACGAACATAGATCTCATCCCTTATCACTAATTTAATGCTCATAATGCGGTTGTTATTCCTAAATATTTCCACTACACCCTTAACATAATCACACCCCACAATAATGTCTACTTGACTACTTCATTTCTGGTCTTCTTTCTAACTAAATACCACAACGTAAAATCTCCGGGATTAATCGCTATTTTTTTGGCTTGGAAATATGACGGAATAAAGCAAAATGGCTCAGTGAACAATCTGCTCTTCCTTGCATTTTTCGACGCGATTTTCATCATGGGTCTTCCGGAAACAGTCTATTTGTGCTTTAGTTACATGGGTAAGGCTGCATACATCCGAACTCCCCTTACCCCACCGTTGATGGCACCCTTTGCGGCACTAGGGTAATGTTGTTGTTGTTGCCTTTTCTCCAAGTCATTTAGTTTCTTGCACACATAACGCTGATATTCCTCCTCCTCATAGCCTCGACCACCTCAGATGATCTCCTCGTAAGAGAGCCAATATTCCACGTCTCAAAGCGGCAATCTAACTCACCACCTTCTATTCTTCACAACACATCGACCCTCACCATGTCCTTACAAATTTGACACCATCTCTAGGCATTGGAGTGGGGCGCCGCTTTCGGGCGACGTCCTAGCAATTTTAGCATTCTTATCACTACACCAAGGTCTATGAAGTGTAGGGTGCCCTTGCATACAAGGTTCGAAATTGCGTATTGTGTAGACGTGGCATTTTTTAAATATTGCATATTGCCTAAGCCTATGCAGCAAGTGGACCTACAAGATAATAACACAATGGCATCAATAAAATTTAGAACCAACCCAAAAATCAAATTAATGTTGCAATGGATAGAGATATGATACTTCAAAAATCAGGAAGTAAATGTTGCATTTAAGTTGAAATGAAAATAGTGCTATGAGATGAGTCAAAAAACATGAAAATAAACTAGTGACTTCGGAATGGAGAGATGCACAATCAACAAGAGCGTTCTTGTTCAAGACTAAGTGACAAATAATTGGATTGACACAAACCATCAAAGTTACTAATTGGTGCTAGGTTGAAAATCTTGACAACATTTTTATTCATTAGACATTTGATTGTTTATTAAGATCTTATATGGGGATCGAGTCCAAAGGGTATGCATTTCAAAACATTGAGGTTGAAATCTTCTGCCTTGATGAACCTCCCCTAGAAGTTCTGAAATATGCGGGGAATGTTAGTAATAATGGGCCTAAAAAATATTCCAGCATGATCTGAAAGACAAACAATGTGACAAATGAATAGAATAAGACCACCTTGGTAGCATTTTATAAGAGATGTACAATATCACAAAGGAGATGCATCCATTTATTTGACTATTAGAGGTGTTTCGGTTCGTGCAGTATTATTGGGTTAGGAACAAATATTTGCATATTAACTTTTATAGAATATAAGATTATGAGAAGGGGCATGTAACGGCATGTTATTTATCTAGGGAAGTACTTTAGTGGGCTATGACAAATAAGATTGGATCATGAAATCATATTGGCAATGTCAAGGATATGCTTCAAGAAGTGAAAATAAAACCTTAATGGGGTTTTGACAGGGCCGTCTTGACCAATACCGAGACTCTAGACAGTAAAGTGCAATTTAGTTTTGACATATCGTTTGAATGTGTTTTATTTAACAACACACATTTTAAAAAGTATTACATCAAATAAATTGAAGTACATACAAAATGCACCATATATTATGAATTTGAAGAGAATAATTTTTTGAATGCAAATATTCTAAACTAATCAAAAGTACATGAATATTTTGATAACATATTCTTCCTGCTTTTTGAAGAGAAAAGTTAGTATGCACATAACTATCATATAATCAAATATTTTTTGGCTATTACAGGAGTTGATATAAGCAAAAATAGTCTTAAACTAAAACATTTCAGCAAGTTGTAATACTGCTTAGAACAATTACTCAACCACGTAAAATGGCATAAGAGTCACGAGTTCACGACACATAAGCTATTCAAAAGGATTAGAAGTCTATTAGACTGAAAATTGAAATAAAATTAAATAAAAAGATGCCTTAAAGTCAACATGTCTAAATATAAAACACAAAAAAGAAACATAACAATAATTCTTAATTGTAAAAATACATTATCGAAAAGTTAAAATGCTACACATTTTATTTAGTTTAGTTTTTACAAATCTAAATGAATAAATCAATACCCCACCAAAGATTACCTGAAGGCTAAAGTCAGCAAGTGCCCTGCTGCCTGCCTGCTTGGGCCTGCGCTGAAGACCTGAAGTCCTGAAGATCGAAGAAGAATCTTACAAGCCTGGTAGCCTAGTAACCTGGTTAGCTGCGTGGTCATGGTTTCTTAGGGATTCGTCGATTGATTTCATGATTTACTATTTTAGGAATTGAAACTTACGGTGTAGGCAAGAAGCCAAGAACTGATTTTGATTATTAAATTTAATGGGAAGTGCAATTTAGTTTTGACATATCATTCTAATGGACTTTTTTAAAATTTGGAATACCCTATAATTTGGAGGTCCACTTGTCTATGGAAACTCCCCTATCACTGGCCCTGTTTTTTACGGAAAACTTTTCTAGGGTTGTGATTTTGGAGTTGGGCTACAGATTCGAACTCAACTGTTCTAAACTGGTTTGGTTCGATTCCTACATATGAGATTATAGTTTTACTGACTGGTTCTTATTCTTTGTTAGTGGAATTAATTCCACTTTTAGTCCTATGACTACGAGTTTTATGTCAGTTTCACAATTCACATTTAGTCCTTGTCTTTCACTTTGTCCACTTTTTGGTACTTAACTATTAACTCTTGACCATTTGTTGTCCCTCCGTTCAATTTTCCGACGTCTTTTCGGCGATTTTAACCACCAGAAATATCATCGGAAGGGACATATATGGGCAAAAAGTAATAGTCATATACAAAAAGTGGTCAATGTCAAAGACGTGGACCAGTTGTGGAATTGATGTAGTACTGGTAGGACCAAAAGTAAATTTTATCATAATAACTTATAAAATTTAAGATTTGAAGGGTTCTTTTACAAGCATCTTATTAGGCCTAACTATGTTGCATGAATTAAGAATGATATGCTATTGAAAATGATCTAATTATCAAGAAGAGCCGATTTTGTTGATAGTAGTTCTTTAGCAAACTAAAATGTTTATAATGTTTCTTTTTGGACCTTCTTTCATATTTATCTACAAACTCCGACATTCTTTTTGTCTCTGCTATATGAGTTTCATGCACTAATTGATTATCAGTTTTACAACATTTTGGATGTACATTTTCTTTAACTCAGAGATGCACCATTGTATTTGGAATGGGCTCCTGGCAATATTCTTGATCAAACGAGTGGTTCAAGTAATTCTATGATTGCTGGTGAGCAAGATGTCAAGAAAGTTTTACTAGAACAGCAACTGGAGGGTACAATAGATACTGATGTTGATCCTGACAGAGTTGAGGTATTTTCTTGAATCTTGAACTGCACGTATCTTGACCGCATACATCCAACCCCCCATACCCCACCCTAGGTGGGAGCCTTTCCGGCACTGGGGTGATGATGGCTATTCTAGCACTTTGGCCTTATGTGTATTCTTTTATCTTCACATAATCACATGTATATCCGATTGTTCTATCTATTTTTCTGTGTTCACTTTCGCACTTCTGCAATACAATTTTGCAGGTGTCATGGTCATGTACTTGATGCTAGCTTATAATATTAGGCTTTTCAACTATGCTGCCAATTTTAATTAGGGCCAGTGAGCCACCTTATTTTTCTCATGTATTCTGCAATATATGGCTCTGTTTTTAAATTATATTTTCTTAGTAATGAATATATAGTATGTGTCATAGAAAACTAAACAAATAAAATGAGGCCGATGATGATCTTGGTTTTTTGCTATTCCATGTGAATTTTCTCTGCATGTTTTGGTACACGGAACGTAGGGGGAAATTGCAATTCCTTTCACCATCATTTAAAAAAGTGAGCAATTCCACTGCGGTTTGTGGGGTTGATTCTCTTTGGCCTTTGGGATTGTAATTCCTCAAATTTGTGGCATTGAAACTCTGGGCTTCCACCAATTATTTTGAATTTCGTGCCATTACAATTCCTCTAACCCATTTTGCCTATCATACTATTAATTCCCTTTGGATTTCATTATATATGAATCACTAGAAGTGATTTCCTGTTAAGTTTATCTGTTCCTACCAAATAATAGAATTTGAAATCTTTATTTTTTCTTTTCCTGTGGGATTTGAATTCATTTCATTACAGGTTGTTTGTTCCAAGTTACCAACCATGCTGTCAGTTCTTTAGACGTCCCAACTGTTCCTTAACTTGTTATTTTATTGTCTCAATTGCTCACCTTTTTCGTGCTTTGCAGTCAAGATCACTTTATGTGAAGAACTTGAACTTCACAACATCCGATGAGAGCTTGAAAAAACATTTCGTTGGAAACATGAATAATGGAGAAATACGGAGTGTCAGGGTAAAATTTATCAGATTTCTGCTACCAGCCTTTTTACCTGTTGATTGAGCAATCTGAAGGTTTTTTATCATTGAAGCTTAATCAAGGTGTTTTATTTACTGCTCTCCAATGTTTGGTAGGTGAAAAAGCATACAAAAAATGGGAAGGTTGTTTCAATGGGTTTTGGATTTATTGAGTTTGATTCTGTGGATACTGCAATGCACGTGTGCAAGGATTTGCAGGTAAAATATTCCCCCGTTGTGCAGTTTGCTTACAAAGGTTCTTTCGTGTTCAAGTTCAATGATTCTCTAATCTTTGATGGTTTCTTTCTTGTTTTAGGGCACTGTTTTAGATGGCCATGCGCTAATTTTGCAACTTTGTCATGCTAAGAAGGATGAACAAGTACCAAGCAAAATTGGTAAGGACAAGAGTTCAACAAAATTGCTTGTGAGAAATGTTGCATTTGAGGCAACAGAGAAAGAACTTAGGAAATTATTCGATCCATTTGGCCAGGTAAATTAGTTTTTCATGACATCATCAATACACATCTTTATGTGCTGTATTGTATCAAGGTTAATGTTGGATAGTCAAAACTCAAAACAGTTCCAAATTGGACTAGGATTATTAATTTCTAATAAAATAGAAATTGCTCTTTATCTGCCATTCTGCCGATGTAGTTCATGAAATGGAAATAGATTAGTAGATGTAGAATTCAATGAAGAATGGAATAGTGAGGTAAATGCATAATACTTCTGTTAAAGGCATGTGTAAGTGACCTTGTCCAAGGCCTGGAGCGAGAGCCCTTGACCGATCGAGAGGAGAGAGGCACAGATGATTCTGACTCTATTTTTTACTCCCTCCGTTCCTAAATAAACTTCCAACTTTCCTTTTTCGTCCGTTTCAATTAAAACTTCCACTTTCCCATTTTGATAAAGAATTTGTGGTTCACAACATTTCTTACACATTTCTCTCTCCTCTGCACAACTCTCCACCACACAATATCCACTATCTTAAACTTTGTGCCAAACCCATTTGGAAGTTAAAATGGGAACGGAGGTAGTATTAAATTACAAGAGAGTTAAAATTAAGAAAGCTGGAAAGAACTTAATCTGATTTCCGACCTTGTCAAGAAATCCCAGAGTTAATTCTCTCCAAAACTGTTTTATTAATTTAACTGAGAACCCCTTATATTGACAATAAGGGTTTCCTAAAAATAATAGGAAGCTAGATTGCTATTCTAAAAGAATTATAATGGAGGAAGACTATTCCAAGTAGGACTAATAAATATTAAATAGTAATACTAATACTATTAGAACTCTTCTGCTTGTTGGGCCTTTTCCTTAGTCACTTTTCCCGTTAACTTCATCTGTTCCTCTTTGGCCACTTCTTTTGTATGTCTGACCATAAAACTGGTCGGTAACAATGTTCAATAGATCAATTGGCTTAAGTAGAGTAAAAGACAACAGTTGAAAGTATAGTATGGTATGATCCAAGTGGCATTACATGTAGCATGTGTACATACAAACACACACACACACACACACTGATAGGAGTAAATGACCAGAATAGTGAATAGTGGAACAGGGACGTATCTATAGGTAACCCCAGGGGGGCCATGGCCCCTCCCAACTTTTTATTTGTTTACCAGTAGTATTAGTTACTCCGTATTTTATTTTTGGTGAGAACTCCGGTACCCATTTAAAAAACAGGGTACCTTACCTACCATTCACTTGATTGGTCCAAACATGTATATCATTTTTAATTCAGACTTAAATAATTCAACTACAACATTCTGATTGGTCTTAGTATATTAGATTAGAGCATGGGTATTCAACCAGTAGAACACTAGTTTTTATGACATGCAAGCACGATTTCTAAAATTTAGTTTGCATGACGTTTACTCATGTATTTTTTGGAGGTACTACGTATATTAGTACATTTTTTCAACTTTGCCAACAAGTATAATTGCTACAGCGGATACTATGTAGTACATTATTTAATGTTTATTGCATGTAAATTTGATATGTTATTATTTAATTTTTTTATTTCACCCGGCCCCCTTCTTGATCACATCATGGCTCCATCCCTGAGTGGAACATAATAGGGATTATATTCCAGAAGAAAACAATAAAGGTGAATATAGGACATAAGTCAGCATCCCTCAGCTTGTTGACTTGCCCAATAGCAAAACTACTACAGCTCTTTCTGCTTATCATGCCCTACTGCCCGCTGAGTTTAAACTAAATAAAAGCAATTATATAAGATAAGTATGAATAAAAGATATAATTAAAAAAATAAAATAGAAGATATAATTAATAGTCTCCGTTTTGTATTTGCTTTGTTGCAACCAAACACTTGAGCTAAATTGAACTTTAATTATTCTCTTTCATTTGTGAGAACAAACTATCCGCTGTGGTGGACTCACAGTCACAGTAGTCCCATATCCTTTTCTCTCACATAAATCATACGAAATGATGTGTGTAAAAAACCATGGTCTATTTCATGCTTTTATACCCTATGCATTGACCAAACAACCTCAATTTCCCTTTATTGGGATTTTCTCACCATTCAGATTATTCAATGTATTGCTGCATAAATTTTTGGATAACATGATGGATTTCTTTTCACCCACAGATCAAGAGTTTAAGGCTGCCAATGAGGTCTGGGAGCCATAGAGGCTTTGCATTTGTAGAATTTGTAACGAAGCAAGAAGCTCAAAACGCCTTTGAAGCCCTTTCTAGTACTCACTTTTATGGTCGTCATTTGGTAAACCCCCTTAACAACTTCATGATGATGTGGAATTTTATGAGCCTATCCCTCATTGGTTTCTCTTTCTCCCAGGTTTTGGAAAGAGCAAAAGAAGGAGAGACCTTGGAGGAACTACGAGCTCGCACAGCTGCCCAATTTGCTGGTGAGCACAATGGCTTCCAGCCTTCAGAGAAATTATCAAAGAAAAGGAAACTTATGGCTTTAGACAGTTAAGTTGTGAGAGAGTAAAGGATTAGATGGCGTTCTTTTAATAGGTTTACGTTATTTACTATCTTAATCCTCTTGTGTGCCGTAAAGAATATTGTAAGCGATAAAACCTAGAATTATTCTTAGCAAATTTTGGGTTGAAATTACAATACTTTTTTGAGAGAATTCCCCAAATAGGAGCAAAACATAGGCAAAATACAAAAATAGGAGTACCATGTTTTGAATAGGAGTATCTTTAGTGTTTGGACAAGTATACCCCTACCCAAGCCCCAACAACTTTTAATTAAATGTTTAATTCATAATAAATTTGAAAAAAATTCAAAAATCCGTAGAAAAGTAATTAAAAAATTAATAAAATATTAATAAAATAAAAAAATTTATAAAATATTTTTTTATATATATTTTTTAAAAAGTAATAAAAAATAGTAAAACTCCATAAAAAAATTAAAAAAATATGGATGCCTTTCCCACCGCTTGTACTACCTCCCTTCACCACCACCTCTGGGCGGTGAAAAAAAATCCATTTTTCCTAAAAACTGCCTTTTTTTTTCTTCTGAAAATGCCAAAAACATGGCATATTTTTCTTTGCGAATGCCAACATTTTCATTGTTTTCTGCCATAAATATGGCATTCGTAATGAATTTGGCATTTTTTCCCTGGTGACTGGAGGTGGTGGTGTTTAGGCGGCAAAGGCGGCGGTGAATTTTATTTTTTTGAGTTTTTTATTTTTTTTTTTAAAAATTATATTTTTTTATTTTTTGAAAAATAAATAAATAAATAAATTATTAGTATCGAATAAGTCATAAATTAACTAGGTTAGGATTAAATAAGTCATATTTTAGAATTAATAACTAGGTTAGGGATATTAAGGGTACAAAATTAAGTTTTATTCCTATTTGTGCAATTATGTTTATATTTACTCCTATATTGGGCAATTTCTATACTTTTTTCTTCAAAATTTGTCTCAGTTTGAAAAGTTGGCGGTATTTGAAAGTAATACTCCACATGAAGTAGTAAGAGTTATTTACCTAAATAGGAGTAGGAGATGTTCCAGAGTCACAAATAGGACTACGTTGTTTTAAATTCATTAGTAGGACTAATTATGTGTGTTTGGACAAATAAACCTTTGTAGCTTTTGAAATGTTTTAATTAATAATAAAATCATAAAAAATCATGAAAAAATAAAAAAAAAATTAATAAAAAATTAATAAAATATTTTTAAAATAAAAATTTTTAAAAAAAATTAAAAAAAAAGTTAAAAAACAAAACAAAATAAAAAACAAAAGAAAAAATTAACGTTGCCTTTGCCACTCCCATCACCACCACCTTTGGTCACCTAAAAAAATGCCAGTAATTTCATATTAATAGCAGTTTCAATGAAAATTTGGCATTAGCAAAACGTAATATGAAATTTTCTTGACATTTTTAGACAAAATGTCATTTTTATACGAAAAATGAATTTTTTACACCGGTTGTGGTGGTGGGGGAGGCACTAGAGGAGGTGAGAAAAACATCCATATTTTATAATTTTTTTTTGTTTTTTTCTACTTTTTATTAATTTTTTAAATATTTATTATTTTTTATTTTTGTATTTTTATTTATTAATATTTTACTCCCTCCATCCCTAAAAGGATTGCCAAGTTTGATTGACACTTAGAATAATAAAAGTAAAACTGTGTGATAGAGATTTGTGCAGAGGAGAGAAATAAGAAATAATAAGAGCAACAAATTGATTATTAAAATGGAAAGTGGCAAAACTTTTGGGACAACCAAAAAAATAAAGTTGACAAACTTATAAAGGAAAACTTATAAGTCACTTATGCCCATGTACTATAAAAACCATCGTATAAACTCATTTACTCTTAAAAAACAATCACTTAAGTCAAATTACTTGAATGCAACCTTTAATAGCAGGTCAGGTTGTACCTTTTCTCTCTGATGTTTATTTTTGTCCTTTTCTTTTTTCATTTCCCTTGACCACGCACTCTCTGGTTCCGTTAAATTGCAAATTGCAACCCTCCCTTCTTCTTTGTTTTTTTCCCATTTTATCTTAAAATATTGTGTGATCAAGAAGTATTCTAATCCTATATAATTTATTTTCATATTCTCACAATAAAAAAATAATTTTAAAATATAAATAAACTTTTTAGAATGTATTTTAAGATTTTAAGAGAGTAAAAAACACAAATATCTTAATTTATTTATTAATCATTTTATTATTGATGATTCTACTATAAAATTTTTTAACATTTAATGATTATATGAGCTATTTCTATTTTCAAAATATTATAAAATTATTAGTAATATAATTAAAATTCAAAGGAAATAAAAAGAAAACAAAAACTAATGGAAAAATACTTAGGCGGGCTAGGCGCTAGGCGGCAGTCACCACCCGACTAGCGTCTAGCGCCTTTTAGAATATTGCCTATTCCATTACTCCTCTCACAGCCAATCCTTCAAACAATACAATAGATCTATATATACATCTAAATTGATAATACTCCCTCCGTCTCCTTATAATTGTCTCATTTTTTCATTTTTGGATGTCTCTTTATTATTGTTCCATATCATATTTGGTAACATTTGTGGCTCTAATTGATTCTTACTTTATTTCCACTTTATCAACTCATTACCAACCACATAATTTTACTTTTCTTAAAAATCACACCACTCTCTCTTCCGTACCAATATTAGGGGGACGGAGGGAGTAATTGTTAATGTTTCAGAAAAAATCAAAAGGACTCCAATGCCACCGCCATCATGGAAATCATCAATACATAGTAAAAAACTGAATTTAATCAGTCTGAGCGTCGAGGCGCCGAGCCGGTGGGCCTCTAGGGTTAGGGGTTGAGCTTCCGAAAGCAACAACTTTTAGTCTAAGGTGTTTTAGCAGTGGATTTTTTCATGACCGCCGCCATCAATAGAGAGCAAGATCGGCTAAAAAATCGAGGAACATTTGAAGTGGAGGGTGAAGATTAACCCATATGCCCATATATATTTAAGAGAGATATTAAAGGTGGAAGGAAAAAATTACATTTGCAGGTAGAAGGAGGCTGAGATAGTGGGAGTGTGGGACAGGATGACAATGAGCAGAATTGGAGAAAGAAGGAAGAAACGAAAAATGAAATGAAATGGAAAAGAAAAGAGAAATTAAAGAAAAAAAGTCAAAACTGGCTTTAATCGGTTACCTTTAGGAGTGGACTCGGGCCTGGCCAACCGTCCCGGAACCGACCCGGCCCACTACTGTGCGGGCTCGGACCGGCCTGGTGAACCGGTTGGTGCCCGGTTCGGGCCACCCGGCCCGGTGAGGTAGGTGGTTCGGGCTCGGGCTTGCTAAATAGTGAACCGGCCCGGCCGGTTCGGGCCCAGTCCGGGCCAATTTATTTTCTTTTTCTTTTTTTTTTGAATTTTTTTTAAGTTTTTGGGTTGGGCTGGGTATGATGGGCCATTTGAGGTGGTTTGGGGTGGTTTGGGGGTGAGGGGAGAGGGTTGGGGGTTAATTAGGAAAAGCCAAAAAAAATTACATCAACCGAGGCCCGTCCTGACCCGGCCCGGACCCGGGGTTATCCGGGCCGGTTTCGGGCCTCCCCTTTCATGAACCGAGGCCTGGCCGGGCCCGAACCGGAACCGATCCACCCCTAGTTACCTTGCTTGCTTTCCGGGCCCGAACCGGAACCGATCCACCCCTAGTTACCTTGCTTGCTTTCGAACCGGAACCAGTTAGAATGTTTTTTCAAAGTAGATGTACTTAATTGATGCTTTTATTAGTAAATGGGCTTATGTGATGGATTCATGATAGTTGAAGAGGGCTTATTTGATCCTTTTTCCTAGTTTTTATTATTTTTCTATGATTTTTATTATTTTTTCCGATTTTATTATGAATTACGGGGAAAAACATTCTTATGAATTAATACACATGGGTATGTCAAGTGGAAAATTAATATTTAGTTCTATTTGTGAGTGACTTAGAACTGTAGTCATATTTGTCATTTTTAGTCAAGTTTTAGTCTTATTTAGGGCAATAACTAAAATAATAATAATTTCTTAAAAGTGAAGGTTGGAGTTCTTGGTAACAAATATTTTTGCGCATTTAGTTTTTTTTTTGCACAGATTTTTGTGAATTACTTAGGTAAAATAATCTACAAAAAGTGGAAAACCGTTCTAAGCATTTTCCCCTGTTTTTAGTTTAATGTTAGGTTTAAGCTTTGAAACCACTACAGGCACTACTTTTACTTCTGTTAAACAAAACGCAGAAAGGTGCTTTTAAGCAATCGTAATTCGTAAATACCTTTGAATCTGTCCCAGGCTAGGGATGGAATGGTCCGGGAAGGCCGACCCGGTTAAGGTTTTAAGCAATCGTAACCTGGTTAAGGTTTATTGGGAACTTAAATACATTTACATGATCAATATTTCATAATAGTGATGATCAATTATGCATTTGTGATAGTTATATAAAAGGTATTCCGAAATTGTAAATTCACACATACAAATTATATTTGGGAGAACTATCGAATAAGCCTTCGAACTTTCATAAAAAGTGTAAATAAGCCCTTTTATAGGAGGTTCTGTCCGTCCTTCGCCATTTGGGGTGGTTTCCGGTGGAATATTTTGATGAATTTTTTTGAATATCTTCTTCATTAAGTCTTGTTTATTCATACCAAATATCTGCTAAAAATTCAATCGGGAAGACAGCCAAGTGAATTTTTGAAGATAACTGCGCAATTAGACATCGCAATATATTTCAGAAAATCATTTGACTGCCTTCTCGATTGAATTTTTAGCTGAAATTTGGTATGGGTAAACTAGACTTAATGAAGAAGATGCTCAAAAACTTTCATTAAAAAATTTCATCGGAAACCGCCCCAAATGGCGACAGCCGGACAATGCCTCATGTAAAAGGGCTTATTTGCATTTTTTATGAAAGTTTGAGGGCTTATTTGATAGTTCTCCCATTATATTTTTATAATGTGTTTATACGACAAAAGTTTATTTTAAAAAATTCTCCTTAATTTGTAAATATTATTTTCTTGTGCATGAGTTCTAATAAGTTTTTCAAAGTTTACAATTCAAAGTTATTTAAAAAAATCACGTTCTCTAGTATTTCCATTATTATCTACACATTTCATTGTCATTGAAAGTTGTTATATGTTTGTTTTCCATTATTATCTACACCTTTCATTGTCCCATTCAAACATACTTAGAAGCATTTTGTACATTTGATTTGAATTTCTAAGATTTGATCTGATCTAAACTTTTTCGATCCAATTTGATTTGAATTTTTCAATCTGATATAAATCTTTCTAATCCGATCTAATCTGAATCTTTCTAGTCTGATCAAAATCTAATTGATTTGATCTGAGTTGTTCTAAATATTTCTGATCTATTGAGTATTTATTATTATTAAATTATTATTAATATAATTATAATATATAATCATAATTATAATTATGACTATAAATATAAATATAATTATAATTATAACTAATTATGGTTAAGAGTATAATTATAACTGCACTTATAATATCTTTATAATATCATTATCATTATCCTTATTTTTTATCATTATAATTATCGTTATTATAATCGTTATCTACACCATTATATTATTATCTACATCTCGGTGAACTTTGTCAACTTCAAATTAGGTGATACTCTCTCCGGTTCTGAAAGATCTTTACACTTTCCATTTTTGGCAGTACCAGAAAGATCTTTACACTTCTTATTTGTCTTACAAATCTACACAAAACAGTGTCAAACAATGCCAAATAGTGTCAAACTCCTTAATATTTGTGAAGTCAGAGTGTAAAGATCTTTCAGAACCGTAGGGAGTAAATAAGAAAAATAAAAGTTGACCGGTTGGAATTGAGAGAGAAATTAGTAAATTCTCAAATTAGTTACTTTATTAGGAAAATGACACAATTTTTTAGACAACCAAAAAAGAAAGTTGGCAACATCCAATGACACAAAGGAAGTACGTCGTATTAGTGTTATTAGTTTACAAAAAATATACTCCATATATGAATGATATCTACACTTTTTGGAACAATTTCTTATACACAACCGTCACAATTGCATGGTTGATCATCACTATTATTTAAACTTGATATATTTAGAATTTTGATTGTAACATATAACTATTCATATATATTATAGAAAAAAAATAACACTTTTAAATGATAATTTATCATCAAATATTAAAAGTATCATATTTATAAAGTTACAGTTATCATCGATATATTACTACCTCCGTCCCTTAAAGTTTGTCCTAGTTTGACTTTTTGAGTCGAACTTATTAAACTTTGACCGCTAATTACTCAAAATTAATAATATTTTATCCCTAAAAAATTAATTTATATGATTCTTTGTCATATGTATTATTCAAATGTCAATTTATTATAGATTTTATAGGTATATATAACATAAAATTACGATCAAACGTCTACCTAGTTTGACTCAAAAAGTCAAACTATGACAAACTTTAAGGGACAGAGGGAGTATAATGCATATATTAAAGAAAAGTGATAGAGTATATGTTCTAAAGAGAAGTGAGAGCTAGATTATGTGAACCCCTACAACTACTCCCAAAGGAAGTATTTATAGAGAAAATGTGGGCTGGGCTCCAAGTTTTGGGCTTGGGAGGCCCGATTACAATGAGGCCTCTAATGGGCCGAATACAAAGTATGTAAATTGACTAAGTATGGAATCCGGTTCTGTGAGCTCTCTGTGGTCGACGAAGGTTTGGCCGACAGAGCCATGGCCGACGGAGACCCGGTCGACGGAGACACCCGGTTCTCCTGACTTCTAGAGTATGTTCTGAGTTGACATCTTTCTGGCTGATGGAGGGCCATCTAGCCGATGGAGGGCCATCTGGCTGATGGAGGACCCACTGGGTTCCAGCTGTGCTTCTTATTCTTCTGAGTATGTGGGTCATGAGGTCTGGACCCATATACTCCACCATGAGTCCCCCACTCTCTGAGCTGAGATGCAGGCGAAGTGAAAGAGAGTAGATTCTCGTGGTCTTGATTTTCTTGGCCGATGTGGCACTGTTGCAGACATTCTCTGTTTTGGCCGTTTTGGACGTTCCCTGTGACAGAGTATATCTCTAGAGAGAAGTGAGAGCTAGAGAGAGAAGTAGTATATTTGCTTGATATTAATGAATTCTGAACCCCTACAACTACTCCCAAGGGGAGTATTTATAGAGAAAATACGGGCTGGGCTCCCAAGCCTCGGGCTTGGGAGGCCCATTTACAACTGGACCGCTACTGGGCCGAATACAGAGCCACTAATGGGCTGTACAAATGAATGAGTATAAAATCCGGTTCTGGGAGGTCTTCGTGGCCGACGAGGGCGTGGCCGACGAGGGCACGGCCGACGAGGGCACGGCCGACGAGGGCACGGCCGACGAGGGCACGGCCGACGAGGGCACCCGAGTTCCTTGGGCTCAGGACCATAATCTGAGTTGGCCCCTTTTCGGCCGACGGGGGCGTCTTGGCCGATGAGGGCGCCACTATGTGTCTTGTGCTTTCTGTTCTTCCGAGTATGTGGGTCCAGGGGCTCAGACCCATATACTCCATCAGGAGTCCCCCACTCTCTAAGCTGAGACGTAGACGAAGTGAAGGAGAGTAGATTCCCGTGTTTTAGCGCTTTTGGCCGATGCGGGCATCCCCGGGTCGTTAGCCGTTGCGGCGTTGGCGTTGTTTCCTCTTTGGTGTGTTCATTCGAGGACGATGAGTCTCCCGCTTCGATGGTGGCCGTTGAAGGCACGCTTTCCTTTTCATGGGCGTCGATGGTTGAAGTTTGGGCCGATGAGGCCGTTGAGGTTGTTCCTTGCTCTGAGGACGATGGCGTCCTTTCCTTTGGGTGGCCGATGGGGGTGTTTTTGCACTCCTTTTGGCCGTCGTTGATTACCTCTCATGTTTTTGGCCGAAGAGCCCCTCGTGATTAAGTGATGGCGAAGGACGATGAGCGTCCTTGCCTTTGGTGGCCCGTTGGCCGTTGCAGATGACGTTGTGTGCCTTCGGTCGACGAGGTGCAGTGTGACGCATGGCCGATGTGGCCATGCTCTGTGGTTACCTTGTTTGCATTCTCTTTTGTTTTTGTTGAGGCCGGTGTAGTCCCCCAGTCCCCCACTTCTTCAGGCCGAAGAGTGTGAGGGGTGAAGGAGTTGCCTGAGTCCCCGGCCGAGGCGGCCTCTCCGTAGTGCCCCTGTGGGCGCTTGCTGGCGGGCTCTTGATGTTTTGCTTGGCCCGTTGTTGACGTGGCGGCCTCTCATTGGGGTCGTTGACGTGGCCATTGGGAGGGTGCCACGTGTAGTGACCGTTGGGTGGGGGGTTCTATAAATACCCCTCCCCCTCCGACGAGAAAACTCATTTGCTTTCTGAGTTTTGTCGAAGTGCTGCCTGGATTTCTAGAGAGATAAACTCTGAAGCTTGTTCTTCGTGTTCTTCGTTTGTTCAAGGTTAGTGTTCATCGAAATCCTCTCTGTACTTTGCATGTTTTGCTTCCTAGGCTAGTGATCTAGTGTTAGGCCCTTGAGTATCCTTAGATCTTGAAGTAGGCTGCAGTATATTCGAGATATTGTTTAAGATGAAAAACCTCAACGAGGAGTACTATCCTTATGACGACGAGCCCTCTGCCCAGTCCCTTGACTATGACCTTCTCGAGGAGTTCTGTGAGGAGATTGAGAATCTGAGTTCGTTCCATACCGGGGAGCCGGCCGAAGAGGACCATGCGGACGAAGGGTCTGCGTCATCGTCTGGGGGTGAGGACGCGGGGGTCTCTCGAACTGCTGATGGGGCATCTACGTCGGCTGCCATCCCCTGCCCTAAACCTGTGTCTGCTGTGAAGGGCGTTGCACCGCCGAGGAGGGTTAGGAGGCCGAAGAGAGGGCCAGCCTTTTCTCACCTTGATTTGACGAACATCTATGTCATCAGGCCGCAGAGTAATGCGGGGGAATACTTGGTCGCCCAAATGTATGTGGGGCCGTACGGCAGGGTTAGGGCCCCCAGGCCGACGGACCATGTCCTCAATCCCCCCCGGGCTACTTCGGAGTGTACCCGATGAGCTTTGCTAAAGGGCTTAGGTTTCTGCTTCATCCTTTTATCACTGAGTACCTGGATATGGTGGGGCTCCCTCCGGCCTTGTTGACGCCGAATAGCTACTCCCTCATCGTCGGCTTCATCCTGCGGTGTGCTGAATTGGACTTCAGGCCGACGACGGCGCTGTTTATGAACTTGTATCAGATAGGCCGTGGGAGTCATCAGAACTGTGCGTCGTATGCCACCCTTCAACAACTTCCCAAGAAGAGGAGTTTCACAGACCTGCCGACGTCCATCCATGGGTGGAAAGGGAAGTTTGTGTTCGTGTCTCTGGGCGAGGGGGGCACAGAGTTTCCCTCCGTCGGCCACACGGGCCGTTTTAATCTTCATGATGCGCCGAGGAGCTCCATCCTGGACGCTCAAGTTGAGGCCTTCCTGGAGGGGGGGCCGAGGAGTGTGAAGACATATATTACCGAGTACAAGATGGCCGCCCTCGGCTTTGTACGGTATTTTGTGTATGGTGATCTCGACGATGATGTGGAGTTGTGGCCGAAGATGACCACGTCCTATGAGGAGGTTGATGGTCCCGATCTGGGGGTGCCAGCTGAGGCCGATGGTAAGTCCCTTCTGACGTGCTTCCTTGTCTTACTTTCGTATTTTGCTTTCTAACCCTTAGTGTTTTTTTTGTGATGCAGGTTTTGTGATGGACCGCATGTCGTTCATGAAGAGGGCCCAACTCAAAGCGGCCGAGGAGCTGAAGGCCCAACAACCTGGGGCTACCGCTGCGGCCAAGCCGCCGGTGCAGCCGAAGAAGAAGAGGCAGGCCGAAGAGGGCCAGAAGAAGTTGACGGAGGTGGGAATGAAGCCTCCCAAGAAGTCAAAGAGGGCTTCTTCTGCCGGCGATGCTGGGACGTCGGCTGTTCCTGCTGGGGACGGAGAGGGTTCAAATCCTGATGCTATGGTGGACCACCCTTCAGGCCCCGTCGTCCACCACTCTTTCCACTATTCCTGCTCCCTCAACGGCCGCCCGGAAGAAAGGGTCCGGCCGAGAGCTGGTCAGAGGGACCTATAAGCTCGAGGTAGAGTACCCCGTTAAAGGGGGGCTGTTCAATGAAATCGTTGACAGCCACTAGGTGATTTCTCAGGCCATCCCTGATGAAGACCGGGCTTATCTGAAGAAGCTCGGCCACGTGAAGATGTACGATGGTGGGATGGACCACGTCGTCCAAGTGAGTAACCGTGCACGCTTCGTCTTACTTTCTTCGCCATTTTTTTTTGCAAAGTTGTCTAACTTATTTTTACTGCAGGGTGCCTTCATGTTGATGGAGAACAACAGGAGGCAACAAAAGGAGATTGCCCGTCTGACACAATTTGAGCAGAAGGTTGCCTCAGCCGATGAGGCGCTAGGCAGCTTAGAGAGGCTGCGTCTTGAGGTTGAGGGCCTTAAGAAGAGGGCCGACGAGGCCGACCAGTTGGCCGCTGAGAAGGAAGGGGCTCTCCAGCGCTTGGCCGACGTGGAGCGTGCCCGCGATGAGGCCCTTCAACGCGCCGAGGAGGCCGAGAAGGGCAAGGCTAGTGCAGAGTTGGCTCTCGTCGCTGCCGAGGAGAAAGCCGTTGATGCCGCTGTGCAGAAGTTTATTGAAGTCGGTTGGAAGGACGAGGGCCGGCTTCCATTCTGGTTTGAGGTCGTGGCGGCCAGACTCGTTGACTGGGTGAACCAATCCCCCGACGGCCAGGCCTATTGGGAGAAGGAGATGAAGGTCTTTTATGACCTTGGCCAATACCGGATGCAACGGTTGTTGTACAGGAGGCTGCAACGGCGTTTCATGGATATCGGTGTGTCCAAAGAGTGGGCCGTCGGCCTCGAGTTGCCTCCTTTGATGAAGCATCCTGAGGCAGAGTTGGAGCTTCCGGTGGCCGAGCGGCAGCTCCCTATTGAGAGCTCACGCATCAGCGATGACTGGGCGTATGAGCGGAGCATGTTCGAAGATACTGCCACGTCGGCTGCCCCTGCCGGTACATCTGTTGTCACGGCCGAGGGGGGTCCTGAGGCCGAGAAAGACTCTGAAGCCCCTCCAGAGGTCTGATCCTTTGTAGTTTTATCTTTCTTTGTGCTATGTAACGGCCTAGAAGCCCTCCTTGTACTCAATTTATATTGAATGGAAATGTTTTCGTAGTACTTGCTGTCTGCGTCGTCGTCTCGTTTATTGTTATGTCTAAGTACTTTGGAGTTTAGGACTTAGGAAAATCTACCGAGTATCGGAACCTCGAGTGGGTGGGTGTTCTCATCGTCTTGATGTGATACCCCCTTTGCACTGTTAATCATGTGTTCTAAGAAATTTCCTAAGTGTTGAACCGATGTTGACGTTGTCAGCTCAGTGTCCTTTGTGGCCGTTGTGTCCCCTTGTTTTTGATCTGATCAGGGTGGTCGGCTTGGGGCCATGTGTTGTGGCCGGTAAGGGCGCACAGGTTGCTGTCTTTCCGGCCAGGTGGCTTGACCGGCCTGGCTGTCGTTTCTCAACTATTATAACACTTAGGATTTTTTCAAAAATTTCCTAAGTGTTTTGGATCCACTTAGGTGCTCTCCTTTCGGCCTTGACCGCGGTGTCCGCTCCGTCCTAGCGTTGTCCCGTTCTTCTTTTTTGTTAGAATTTTTCTTAAGCGTCTAACTTCAAGTGGAAAGGTGTTCCCATCGTCCTGGCGGTGGATTTCTCATTGTTGACAAATGCTTTGTGAGATTTCCCAAATGTTTGAACCAGTGTCGTTGTCGGCCTGCATCCTTTTGTTGTGGCCGATAAGGGCACCTTCACCTTGATCTTTTGAACCTAGAGTTCTCCAAGTACACATGCATAGGTGTAAGTAGCTAACGGCCTTGGAGTATACTGGTACCCGCTTCGGCTAGAGTTCCTTCATTTTAGTACTTAGATAATTTTCTAAGTATAAATGTTAGGCATTTACTTATTTGCGGTGCCGCTGTCGGCCAAGGTCTGGCTTGTGGCCGATGAGGGTGCTGGATAAGGAATGGTTTGTCCAAGGAGATGGTCCTACCTTCGTCGGCTAGCCATGGTTCCTTGTTGAGGAACCCTCTCTTTTCTCAGGATTTTTTCTAAGTGTTTGGGAAACACTTAAACGAATTCCCCAAGAACTTTCGCTTGACCAACAGCCTTGGTTCCAGCGCCTGCGTCGGCCATCCGAGATGCTGTGGCAAGTAGAGGTTGTTTCTTGATTGCTTGATCCTTTCGCGGGTGTGATAAGTGCCCGCTTCATCCTGGTCGTCCTCAGGATTGCGATGCTTTGTTTCATACCAAGCGTTGGTGCCTCAAAGGACTATGGCCGATGAAGGTCACCTCTCGCGTGTCACCCAACCGATGCGGTTAGGGTTTTATAGGCGTGTGTTTCGGCCTTGATTATTCCCTCATAGTGTGTGGACGTGTCGTCCATGTTACTTGTCAGTGGTACTACACTTGTGTTCAACTGATATGTACTTGGCCTAGTTGGGCCTGAGTTGTGGGGATTTTATTTTTTCATTGCTCGAGGCCGGCTAGTGTGCGCGGCCGTCGGCTTCCCTCTTTTCCCTTATATATATTTTTTTTTCGGGGGTATCCTTCTTTCAGGCTTCGGCCGAAGGGTGTGCTCGTCCTTCGGCCGGTTCGGACTTCGTTTATAACGTCCGTGATCTCAGGGTGGGTCCCGTCGCCTTTTTATGACGCGGGCTAGACTTTTGGTCGGTTTCCAACGGCTGTCGTTGCCCATCCCTGAGTTTTGGGATTTTGTCACCTCGGCCATGATTTCAGGCTTGTCGTCCTGCGATCTGGCGCGTGGACGACGCGGTGAGCTTCCCTTTTCAAGACGTGGGCCGTTTGCGGGCCCCTCGTCCTGGGGACATCGTCGGCCATACCTGAGTGTTTCACTTCTAGGCTTACAGGGCCAGGACGATGTGCTCTCTCAGCTAGGCCTGAGCCCTTCGCTGATACAAAATACAATGGAGCGCCTGAGCTTGTTGCTCGTAGGCTTTAAATGCAAGGGGGCCTCGTCGGCCATGCCTGAGCCTTTCGCTCTAAGGTGGCCGACGGGGGCACCTGCTAATGTTTTACTTTAAATTCCAGAGAAAAAATCAGAACATGATTTTATTCATAAGTGGCTCGAGGCCGGGGGTGGCGTTCAATCAGTAACCCGTCAAGGGGTGAGGGCTTCGCCATCTGCACCTCCTTCGGATCACTGATAAAACTTCACCAGATGGTGTACATTCCACGTTCGTGGTACATTGGACCCACTCGGGCGTTTAAGCTTGTAGGTGCCGGGTTTGACCACGGCACTGACGATGTAGGGCCCTTCGTACTTCAATGCTAGCTTGCCACCCTCTGTCGGCTGGCTTGCTTCCCTTCGGCGGAGGACGTAGTCCCCCACCTGAAATTCCCGGGAACGTACCTTGGCGTCATAGTATGATTTTACTTGACGCCGGTAGTTCTCTTCTCGGACGTAAGCTTGTTCACGCCTCTCATCAACCAGGTGTAGGTCAATCTTCATGTTCTCTTCGTTGGTGTCAGGCTCATATTGTTCCACCCGTCGGCTGGGGATGGCAACTTCCGTGGGCGCCTTTGCTTCAAAGCCGTAGCACAGGGCGAAAGGCGTTTCACCTGTCGCCCTCCTCGGCGTGGTTCTGTAGCACCACAGGATGTTGGGGAGCTCGTCGACCCAACTACCTCCTGCGGCCTGGAGTTTCTTCTTTAGCCCCTCCATTATTGTTCTGTTGGCGTTCTCGACCTGTCCATTGCCCTGAGGGTAGGCAACGGAGGAGAAACGATGCTTTACCCCAAACTCCCGGAGGAGTTCTTGAAAAAGGGCTGCCTCGAATTGGGTGCCGTTGTCTGATATAATCTCCTGGGGGACGCCAAAGCGTGTGATGATGTTCTTGTAAACGAATTTTTGGCATCTGGCCCCCGTGATGCTGGCCAAGGGTTCCGCCTCGACCCACTTGGTGAAGTAGTCGACGGCGACGATGATGTAGCGGTTATTCCCGGCGGCTCTGGGCAGGGGGCCGACCAGGTCAATCCCCCATCTGGAGAATGGAATTGCGGTGCTGACAGGGGCATAGTTGACAGCTGGCCGACCAGGGGCCTTCTGGAGCACCTGGCAGGTGGTGCACTTCCTGGCCAGGTCAGCGCAGTCGCGTGCCATCGTCGGCCAGAAGAAGCCCTGGACGACGAGACGCCGGGACATGCTGAAAGGGCCTTGGTGTGAGGAGCAGACGCCACAATGAACTTCTTCCATGGCTATGTCGGCCTCATCCTGGTGTAGGCATCGGAGGAGGGTGCCATTATAGGACCGTTTGTAGAGTTTGCCATCTTCGATGGTGTAGCTTGGGGCCCTGAGTTTGGCAAGTTTGGCCCTCTCCTCGTCCGGGGGCAGCTCCCCCGTTGTGATGAAGGTGGCGATGTCGGAGATCCAGTCCTCTGGTCGCTGTTGGACGCACAAGACGGGGCTGGCATGGATGCTGGACATGCTCAACTCCTCGATCTTGGCCAACTGGGAGATGTGCTCCGGGGTGTCCGAGCTGAGTTTGGAGAGGATGTCGGCTTCGGCGTTCTCGGCCCTGGGGATCTGAGTGATCTCGTGGGTTTCAAACGCTTTCAGCAATTCCTCTGCCGCTTGTTTGTACTGCTTCATCCGGCCTTCCTTTGCTTCGTACGATCCCTCCACCTGGCCCACTACCAGTTTGGAGTCGCACTTGATTTTGAGGTGCTTGGCCTTGAGGCCGGCGGCGAGTCTGAGACCGCTGAGGAGGGCCTCATACTCGGCTTCGTTGTTGGATACCCTGAAGTTGAAGCGGATGGCATAGTAAGCTCTGAACCCTTCAGGGGATATGAGGACGACGCCACCGCCGCATGATTTCGCGGCCGACGAGCCGTCAGTGAACAGGGTCCACGTATCGTCCGGCTCCGGCCCGGGGTTGGCGACGGCCATCTCCCTTGCTGTGCATTCAATGACGAAGTCGGCCAAGGCTTGCCCTTTGATGGATGGCCTTGGCTTGAACTCAATCTGATACTGGCTGAGGAAGATCGCCCATTTCACCATCCTCGAGGAGCTTGTGGGGCTCCTCATGAGTGCACCAAGAGGCTGCTGGGTCAGCACATGGACGGTGTGGGCTTGGAAATAGTGCCCCAGCTTCTTCACTGTGTGGACGATGGCCAGCACCGTCTTCTCAATGGGGGAGTACCTGAGCTCGGCCTCCCTAAGTGTCTTGCTGATGTAGAAGATGGCCTTTTGCACCCCTTCGTCCTCACGGATGAGCACGGAGCTGATGGCCGACGTGCTCACCCCTAAGTACAAGAAGAGGGTTTCGCCGGCTTTGGGTTTGGAGAGCACGGGTGGGGACGACAGGTACCTCTTCAATTCGTCGAATGCTTCCTGGCACTCCATTGTCCACTTGAAGCTGTTTGCCTTACGCATGATCTGGAAGAAGGGGAGTGCCCTCTCGGCTGACCTGGAGAGGAACCGGTTTAAGGCCGCCAGGCGCCCCGTCAGTCGCTGTACCTCCTTGACGTTGCGGGGCGGCTCCATGTTGATGATAGCCTGCGTCTTCTCCGGGTTTATCTCGATGCCTCTCCGGCTGACCATGTAGCCGAGGAACTTGCCACCCTGGACGCCGAAGGCGCATTTCTTGGGGTTGAGGCGGAGCCTGAACTCCTTCATTATTTCAAAGATTTCCCGGAGGTCGTCGGCGTGGGAGGTGGCCTGCCTGCTCTTGACGATCATGTCGTCGACGTACGCCTCCATCGTCCGGCCAAGGACCGCTCTGAAGATCTTGGCCACCATCCTAGTGTAGGTGGCGCCAGATTTTTTGAGTCCGAAGGCCATGACGAGGTAGCAAAAGATTCCCTCTGGGGTCATGAATGCCGTCTTCTCAGCGTCATCTTCATGCATGGAGATTTGGTGGTACCCTCTGAAAGCATCGAGGAACGACATCAACCCGCACCCCGCCGTCTCGTCCACCAGCTGATCAATGTTGGGGAGAGGGAACAGGTCCATGGGGCACGCCTTGTTCAGGTCAGTGTAGTCAACACACATTCTGAACGTCGGCGGTTTTTGTGCGAGGACGACGTTGGCCAACCATGTCGGGTACTTCACCTCTTTGATGTGTTTGATTGAGAGGAGCATGGCGACCTCCCCTTTCACGAAGTCCCGCCTGTCGGCGGACAAGTAGCGCCGCTTCTGTTTGACCGGCGCGGAGGCCGGATCGACGGTCAGCCGGTGAGTGATCACCTGGCGGCTGATGCCTGGCATATCGTCCGGGCCCCACGCGAAGACAACGGCGTATGACCGTAGGACGAGGAGGATGGCGTCTCGTTGGTCCTGGGGGAGTTGCTTTCCGACCCTGAGAACCCGCTCCGGCCGGGAGGTATCCAGGGGGATTTCCTCGATCTCCTCGGCCGGCTCCGCATGTGGCCTCTCCTCGTCCATGGCGACGGCGGCCGTAATGGTGTCTATCCGCTGTCCTTCCCTCTCGGCCGGCCTCGTTAGCTTGAGGTAGCAAGCTCTGGCTATCCTCTGATTTCCTCTGGCGTAGCCGATGCCGTCATTGGTGGGGAAGTTCAAGCATAGGTGCTTCATGGAGATGATGGCCTCCAAGTCCTCCAGCGCTGGCCGGCCCAAGATCAGGTTGTGGGCGCACTGGAGGTTGACCACCATGAACTCCATGTTAATTTTGGCATGGTGGGGGCCGTCACCGACTTCCACGGGGAGGACTATCGTGCCCTCGGCGTCGATAGAGTCCCCGGTGAAGCCGGATAACGGGGTCTTGATCGGCTTCAGCAGAGCTCTGTCCAGCTTCAGATGCTTGAAGGTGTCCAAGTACATCACATTGACGGAGCTCCCCGTATCGATGTAAGTACGGTGGATGATGGAGTCACCGATCTCACATCGGATGACGAGGGCGTCCCTGTGTGATTCCGTACCCGGAGGCAGATCCTTGTCGGTGAAGGTGATCGCCTCCGTTCGCTGCTTCTTTGGCTGGGGGGGAACGTGGGATACCTCCCCAATGTAAAGGGATTGGGCCCATTTCTTTCTCTGAGTGGCGGAGTCCCCCCCAGTGTTCCCGCCTACGATGAGGTGGATGTGATTCTTCTTCGGTGGAGGCTCTTCGAAGTCCTCGTCGTCGCTGAGCCTACCAATCTCCCGCTTCTTCGCAGAGGGTTCGCCCCCATGTTTGCCGGTGTTTACCCAAGTGTTCTTGCGTGGGCCACCTTTGACAAACTGGGAGATTTCCCCCTGGCGAATAAGGCGCTCGATGGCCTTTTTCAGTGTGATGCAATCGTCGGTGTTGTGCGACGAGTTTTTGTGGAACCGGCAGTACGTGCCGCCCTGCTGGATGGCAAGGATCTCCTCGGCCGGCCGAGGAGCCTGCTCGATGAGGCCGTGCTTCTCGGCATAATCGAGGATGGTGCCGACCGGGTGGGTGAGGGTTACCCCCGGCCGTTCCAGCCTCGGCCGCCAGTGGCGGTCTTTCTTACTCTGTCCACCAGATCCGTGACGGCCCTGGGCACCCTGGCCGGCCGGGGACGGACCCGGGGCCGGCGAAGGATTTGTCTTCTTGGGGGGATGGCCCCCCTCTCTCTTGTGATTGTGGAGCTCGTCGGCGTCGGCGTACAAGCCTCCGCGCTGGAGTGCCTTGGCGTACGACCTCGGGGGGTCGGTGATGAGGCTCATAGCGTACGGGGAGCTGCGGAGGGCTCCCTGGTACAAGGCAAGGAGGGTGCGCTCATCGGCCCCCTCGACCTCCTCGGTCTCCCTCGTCCACCGATCGATAAATGACCGGAGGGACTCCTCGTGCTGCTGCTTGATGGAGAGGAGGTGGGTGAAATACTTCTTTGCGCGCTTCCTCCCGGCAAATTGAGTGAGGAAGCGTTGGGCGAGATCCTGCCATGAGTCGATGCTTCCTTCTGGGAGCCCGTTGAACCACTCGTACGCTGGCCCCTCGAGAGTAGAGAGGAACCAACGGCAGAGGTATTCGTCGGACGCGTTCACCATCAGCATGTTGTTCTGGTAACGGCTGAAGTGCTCCTGGGGGTCTGACCGGCCATCGTAGAACTTGATGGCGTTCCCCCTGTACTTCTCAGGGATGGGGGCCGAGAGGACCCTGTTGGTGAAAGGGGTCCTAGTCCTGACCTGGATGATGGGGTCACCCCGCCCTTCGGCCAGCTCCCTCTCCAGGGTGCTAACTTTGTTCATGAGCGCGTTGAGGCCGGGGTCGTTGGAGGCGCCGGCCGTAGGGATGTTGGCCGACTGCTTGGCCTCCATCTGAGCCAGCCTCCTTTCCAGCTAGGCGATGACCTCGTCCCGGGGGTCCCTGTCGGCCGCAGCGGCGCCCGGCTGGTTCCTTAGGCGCTCGTTGTGAGCCGCGTTGATCTGGTGACGCACGTCATCCTCGTGCAACTTCCCCTTGCCCTTATCCGGGCGGGGCTGGTCCGCTGTCCGGGACACAGACCCCAAGCTTTCCCTTGGCGAGCCAGGACGAGGATCCCCAATCCGTCCCGCCATCCTCTCCGAAACCGGACGACGGCGCGTGTCACCTAGCCTATTGAAGGCAGAGGCTTTTCCACGCGCTGGGGTCTGCCCGGGCCGAAGAGGGGAAGCAGGGTGGGAGTGGGACGACGTCGTGTCCTGGGGCACCACCCCCTCATCGTTGCCTATGTGGACGGCCAACGGTTGGTGCTGAGGAGGTTGAGTGACGTTCCCCCCGGTCCTTGGCAAGAGTGCGCTGAGGACGGTGGGGTTCTGAGCTAGGCTGGCGATGATGGCCGACAACGCGGCCTGGACCTGTGGATCTACGGACGGAGAGGCTGCGGCCATAGGCTGGGCCGGGGCGTGGTCCGCTTTCTCAGCTCGTTTCTTTTCCAGGCCGAGGCGGGCGTCGGGGACTCCGCCGTTGAGTTGGTTGCGGAGGTCCGTCGTGAGGTTGAAGGCCTCCTGGAAGAGGTCCCCTCCGCCGGCCTGGTCGGCCGTGGCGTCCTCATCGTGCTCCCTGGGCTCTTGGTCCTCAGGGATGGCTTTGCTGACGAGGTTGCGGTTTGACTTAGTTCTCCCCATGATCAGTGGTTAGCTGTGCTTGGTAGCGACGAAGGGTGCTAACTTGATTGTTCTAGCTCTCAACGAGAGCACCAAATGACAGAGTATATCTCTAGAGAGAAGTGAGAGCTAGAGAGAGAAGTAGTATATTTGCTTGATATTAATGAATTCTGAACTCCTACAACTACTCCCAAGGGGAGTATTTATAGAGAAAATACGGGCTGGGCTCCCAAGCCTCGGGCTTGGAAGGCCCATTTACAACTGGACCGCTACTGGGCCGAATACAGAGCAACTAATGGGCTGTACAAATGAATGAGTATAAAATCCGGTTCTGGGAGGTCTTCGTGGCCGACGAGGGCGTGGCCGACGAGGGCACGGCCGACGAGGGCACGGCCGACGAGGGCACCCGAGTTCCTTGGGCTCAGGACCATAATCTGAGTTGGCCCCTTTTCGGCCGACGGGGGCGTCTTGGCCGATGAGGGCGCCACTCTGTGTCTTGTGCTTTCTGTTCTTCCGAGTATGTGGGTCCAGGGGCTCAGACCCATATACTCCATCAGGAAATGACAGAGTATATCTCTAGAGAGAAGTGAGAGCTAGAGAGAGAAGTAGTATATTTGCTTGATATTAATGAATTCTGAACCCCTACAACTACTCCCAAGGGGAGTATTTATAGAGAAAATACGGGCTGGGCTCCCAAGCCTCGGGCTTGGGAGGCCCATTTACAACTGGACCGCTACTGGGCCGAATACAGAGCCACTAATGGGCTGTACAAATGAATGAGTATAAAATCCGGTTCTGGGAGGTCTTCGTGGCCGACGAGGGCGTGGCCGACGAGGGCACGGCCGACGAGGGCACGGCCGACGAGGGCACCCGAGTTCCTTGGGCTCAGAACCATAATCTGAGTTGGCCCCTTTTCGGCCGACGGGGGCGTCTTGGCCGATGAGGGCGCCACTATGTGTCTTGTGCTTTCTGTTCTTCCGAGTATGTGGGTCCAGGGGCTCAGACCCATATACTCCATCAGGAGTCCCCCACTCTCTAACCTGAGACGTAGACGAAGTGAAGGAGAGTAGATTCCCGTGTTTTAGCGCTTTTGGCCGATGCGGGCATCCCCGGGTCGTTAGCCGTTGCGGCGTTGGCGTTGTTTCCTCTTTGGTGTGTTCATTCGAGGACGATGAGTCTCCCGCTTCGATGGTGGCCGTTGAAGGCACGCTTTCCTTTTCATGGGCGTCGATGGTTGAAGTTTGGGCCGATGAGGCCGTTGAGGTTGTTCCTTGCTCTGAGGACGATGGCGTCCTTTCCTTTGGGTGGCCGATGGGGGTGTTTGCGCACTCCTTTTGGCCGTCGTTGATTACCTCTCATGTTTTTGGCCGAAGAGCCCCTCGTGATTAAGTGATGGCGAAGGACGATGAGCGTCCTTGCCTTTGGTGGCCCGTTGGCCGTTGCAGATGACGTTGTGTGCCTTCGGTCGACGAGGTGCAGTGTGACGCATGGCCGATGTGGCCATGCTCTGTGGTTACCTTGTTTGCATTCTCTTTTGTTTTTGTTGAGGCCGGTGTAGTCCCCCAGTCCCCCACTTCTTCAGGCCGAAGAGTGTGAGGGGTGAAGGAGTTGCCTGAGTCCCCGGCCGAGGCGGCCTCTCCGTAGTGCCCCTGAATCCAACCCTTATGGCGATTTTCTGGCCAAGGTAACCCTGTGGGAGAACCCTTGTGCGCAGATCGCTTGTAAAGAGTTATCATCAAGGGTCGTTACGAGGAGCCGACGGCTGTGGGTTTTTGTTCCTTTGGTCCTGTGGCCGTTCATTACGTTCCTGGCCGTTGTCATCTCCCTATCGTTGGCACTTGTGAATTTGGTATGTGAATAGGCCGGTGTGGGCGCTTGCTGGCGGGCTCTTGATGTTTTGCTTGGCCCGTTGTTGACGTGGCGGCCTCTCATTGGTGGCCGTTGACGTGGCCATTGGGAGGGTGCCACGTGTAGTGACCGTTGGGTGGGGGGTTCTATAAATACCCCTCCCCCTCCGACGAGAAAACTCATTTGCTTTCTGAGTTTTGTCGAAGTGCTGCCTGGATTTCTAGAGAGATAAACTCTGAAGCTTGTTCTTCGTGTTCTTCATTTGTTCAAGGTTAGTGTTCATCGAAATCCTCTCTGTACTTTGCATGTTTTGCTTCCTAGGCTAGTGATCTAGTGTTAGGCCCTTGAGTATCCTTAGATCTTGAAGTAGGCTGCAGTATATTCGAGATAGTGTTTAAGATGAAAAACCTCAACGAGGAGTACTATCCTTATGACGACGAGCCCTCTGCCCAGTCCCTTGACTATGACCTAATCGAGGAGTTCTGTGAGGAGATTGAGAATCTGAGCTCGTTCCATACCGGGGAGCCGGCCGAAGAGGACCATGCGGACGAAGGGTCTGCGTCATCGTCTGGGGGTGAGGACGCGGGGGTCTCTCGAACTGCTGATGGGGCATCTACGTCGGCTGCCATCCCCTGCCCTAAACCTGTGTTTGCTGTGAAGGGCGTTGCACCGCCGAGGAGGGTTAGGAGGCCGAAGAGAGGGCCAGCCTTTTCTCACCTTGATTTGACGAACATCTATGTCATCAGGCCGCAGAGTAATGCGGGGGAATACTTGGTCGCCCAAATGTATGTGGGGCCGTACGGCAGGGTTAGGGCCCCCAGGCCGACGGACCATGTCCTCAATCCCCCCCCGGGCTACTTCGGAGTGTACCCGATGAGCTTTGCTAAAGGGCTTAGGTTTCCGCTTCATCCTTTTATCACTGAGTACCTGGATATGGTGGGGCTCCCTCCGGCCTTGTTGACGCCGAATAGCTACTCCCTCATCGTCGGCTTCATCCTGCGGTGTGCTGAATTGGACTTCAGGCCGACGACGGCGCTGTTTATGAACTTGTATCAGATAGGCCGTGGGAGTCATCAGAACTGTGCGTCGTATGCCACCCTTCAACAACTTCCCAAGAAGAGGAGTTTCACAGACCTGCCGACGTCCATCCATGGGTGGAAAGGGAAGTTTGTGTTCGTGTCTCTGGGCGAGGGGGGCACAGAGTTTCCCTCCGTCGGCCACACGGGCCGTTTTAATCTTCATGATGCGCCGAGGAGCTCCATCCTGGACGCTCAAGTTGAGGCCTTCCTGGAGGGGGGCCGAGGAGTGTGAAGACATATATTACCGAGTACAAGATGGCCGCCCTCGGCTTTGTACGGTATTTTGTGTATGGTGATCTCGACGATGATGTGGAGTTGTGGCCGAAGATGACCACGTCCTATGAGGAGGTTGATGGTCCCGATCTGGGGGTGCCAGCTGAGGCCGATGGTAAGTCCCTTCTGACGTGCTTCCTTGTCGTACTTTCGTATTTTGCTTTCTAACCCTTAGTGTTTTTTTTGTGATGCAGGTTTTGTGATGGACTGCATGTCGTTCATGAAGAGGGCCCAACTCAAAGCGGCCGAGGAGCTGAAGGCCCAACAACCTGGGGCTACTGCTACGGCCAAGCCGCCGGTGCAGCTGAAGAAGAAGAGGCAGGCCGAAGAGGGCCAGAGGAAGTTGACGGAGGTGGGAATGAAGCCTCCCAAGAAGTCAAAGAGGGCTTCTTCTGCCGGCGATGCTGGGACGTTGGCTGTTCCTGCTGGGGACGGAGAGGGTTCAAATCCTGATGCTATGGTGGACCACCCTTCAGGCCCGTCGTCCACCACTCTTTCCACTATTCCTGCTCCCTCAACGGCCGCCCGGAAGAAAGGGTCTGGCCGAGAGCTGGTCAGAGGGACCTATAAGCTCGAGGTAGAGTACCCCGTTAAAGGGGGGCTGTTCAATGAAATCGTTGACGGCCACGAGGTGATTTCTCAGGCCATCCCTGATGAAGACCGGGCTTATCTGAAGAAGCTCGGCCACGTGAAGATGTACGATGGTGGGATGGACCACGTCGTCCAAGTGAGTAACCGTGCACGCTTCGTCTTACTTTCTTCGCCATTTTTTTTTGCAAAGTTGTCTAACTTATTTTTACTGCAGGGTGCCTTCATGTTGATGGAGAACAACAGGAGGCAACAAAAGGAGATTGCCCGTCTGAGGCAATTTGAGCAGAAGGTTGCCTCAGCCGATGAGGCGCTAGGCAGCTTAGAGAGGCTGCGTCTTGAGGTTGAGGGCCTTAAGAAGAGGGCCGACGAGGCCGACCAGTTCTCCGCTGAGAAGGAGGGGGCTCTCCAACGCTTGGCCGACGTGGAGCGTGCCCGCGATGAGGCCATTCAACGCGCCGAGGAGGCCGAGAAGGGCAAGGCTAGTGCAGAGTTGGTTCTCGTCGCTGCCGAGGAGAAAGCCGCTGATGCCGCTGTGCAGAAGTTTATTGAAGTCGGTTGGAAGGACGAGGGCCGGCTTCCATTCTGTTTTGAGGTCGTGGCGGCCAGACTCGTTGACTGGGTGAACCAATCCCCCGACGGCCAGGCCTATTGGGAGAAGGAGATGAAGGTCTTTTATGACCTTGGCCAATACCGGATGCAACGGTTGTTGTACAGGAGGCTGCAACGGCGTTTCATGGATATCGGTGTGTCCAAAGAGTGGGCCGTCGGCCTCGAGTTGCCTCCTTTGATGAAGCATCCTGAGGCAGAGTTGGAGCTTCCGGTGGCCGAGCGGCAGCTCCCTATTGAGAGCTCACGCATCAACGATGACTGGGCGTATGAGCGGAGCATGTTCGAAGATACTGCCACGTCGGCTGCCCCTGCCGGTACATCTGTTGTCACGGCCGAGGGGGGTCCTGAGGCCGAGAAAGACTCTGAAGCCCCTCAAGAGGTCTGATCCTTTGTAGTTTTATCTTTCTTTGTGCTATGTAACGGCCTAGAAGCCCTCCTTGTACTCAATTTATATTGAATGGAAATGTTTTCGTAGTACTTGTTGTCTGCGTCGTCGTCTCGTTTATTGTTATGTCTAAGTACTTTGGAGTTTAGGACTTAGGAAAATCTACCGAGTATCGGAACCTCGAGTGGGTGGGTGTTCTCATCGTCTTGATGTGATACCCCCTTTGCACTGTTAATCATGTGTTCTAAGAAATTTCCTAAGTGTTGAACCGATGTTGACGTTGTCAGCTCAGTGTCCTTTGTGGCCGTTGTGTCCCCTTGTTTTTGATCTGATCAGGGTGGTCGGCTTGGGGCCATGTGTTGTGGCCGGTAAGGGCACACATGTTGCTGTCTTTCCGGCCAGGTGGCTTGACCGGCCTGGCTGTCGTTTCTCAACTATTATAACACTTAGGATTTTTTCAAAAATTTCTTAAGTGTTTTGGATCCACTTAGGTGCTCTCCTTTCGGCCTTGACCGCGGTGTCCGCTCCGTCCTGGCGTTGTCCCGTTCTTCTTTTTTGTTAGAATTTTTCTTAAGCGTCTAACTTCAAGTGGAAAGGTGTTCCCATCGTCCTGGCGGTGGATTTCTCATTGTTGACAAATGCTTTGTGAGATTTCCCAAGTGTTTGAACCAGTGTCGTTGTCGGCCTGCATCCTTTTGTTGTGGCCGATAAGGGCACCTTCACCTTGATCTTTTGAACCTAGAGTTCTCCAAGTACACATGCATAGGTGTAAGTAGCTAACGGCCTTGGAGTATACTGGTACCCGCTTCGGCTAGAGTTCCTTCATTTGAGTACTTAGATAATTTTCTAAGTATAAATGTTAGGCATTTACTTCTTTGCGGTGCCGCTGTCGGCCAAGGTCTGGCTTGTGGCCGATGAGGGTGCTGGATAAGGTTTGGCCGACGAAGGTTTGGCCGGTCACAACACTGGCCGACGGAGCCATGGCCGACGGAGACCCGGTCGACGGAGACACCCGGTTCTCCTGACTTCTGGAGTATGTTCTGAGTTGACATCTTTCTGGCTGATGGAGGGCCATCTAGCCGATGGAGGGCAATCTGGCTGATGGAGGACCCACTGGGTTCCAACTGTGCTTCTTATTCTTCTGAGTATGTGGGTCATGAGGTCTGGACCCATATACTCCACCATGAGTCCCCCACTCTCTGAGCTGAGATGCAGGCGAAGTGAAAGAGAGTAGATTCTCGTGATCTTGATTTTCTTGGCCGATGTGGCACTGTTGCAGACATTCTCTGTTTTGGCCGTTTTGGACGTTCCCTGTTTTGGCCGTTGTGTGCATTCTCTATTTTGGCCGTTGTGTGGCCGCTGTTTTGGCCGTTGTGTGGCCTCTATTGTGGACGGAGACGGGCCTTTCTCTGAGGATGGTGCGCGCTCTTGCGATTGAGGACGATAGTTGTCCTGGCGTGGGTAGCCGATGAGTGGTCTCAATCACGAGAGTGGTGCGACTTATCTTTGGCCGTCGTTGGTTGCTTCTAGTGCTTCTGGCCGAGGAGGCACCGTGATTGCTTCCAGCATTTTAGGCTGAAGTGACATCACTCGTAGTTCAATGTTCGTGGTTTTGAGGATGATGAGGGTCCTCGATCATAAGACGTTATGTGTCTTTAGATTTGTGGATGTTGGGGGGTTGTTCTCATTTTGGCCGAGGGGGGAGCATGTGACCCAATGGCCGTTAAAACGCCACGTGGCGAGGGACGACATGTGTCATGTTCTGGATGGTGTGTTTGAGCTTTACTTTCCTGTTGGCTTACTTTGTTGTGGCCGAGGGTGCACCACAAGGTCCTGGACATTATGGCACCTAGACGATACGATGTTGTTGTGGTTGTATACTTGTATGCTTGGTTTCTTGGGTTTTCAATTCTTATATTTGCGTTTTGTGTTGAAGTCGATGTAGTCCCCCAGTCCCCCACTGCTTCAGGCCGAAGATGAGTGAGGGGTGAAGGAGTAAAGTGAAATCCCAGGCCGAAGTGGGATCCTCGTATTTCCCCTGAATCCAACCCCTTGACGATTCCTGACCAAGGTAACCCTGTGGGAGAACCCTTGGACGCAGGTCGCTTTCAAGAGGTTATCAACAGTAGGTTTTGTACGAGGGCCGATGCCTATTTGGGTTGTGCTCTACTTTCATTTTGTTGTCGTTGAAGGGGCCACGCTGTTAGGGAGATGTATAGCCGATATGGGGCTCTCCTTGAAGCTTTTGATGCCGAGGTGGCGTTCTGATATGGGGCAAGCCGTTGACTGCTTTGGTGTGGCCGTTAGAATGCGGCCGATGTATGTGCTGCTCGCTGGTTCCTTGGAAGTGGGCTGATAGTGTGGGAAGTGGGCCTGGCCCAACTTCTGAACCGGTGGCACCTTATTGGGCCCTAGCGTGGTGGCCATTCATGTGACCACTGGGAGGGTGCCACGTGTAATGACCGTTGGGGGAGGTCTATAAATACCCTCCCTTCTGAAGGAAGTCCCTCACTTGCATCATGAGCTAAACGAAGTGCTGCCCAATTTTCTAGAGAGGAAATCTCGTTCAAGTGTTCTTCGGTTCCTTCGAATCTTCAAGGTCAATTCATCACTCGTTATTGCTTTTTTCCTTATATTTTGCATCCCAATGGTTAGATCCAGTGTTCGCAAGAGACTTGTACTTAGATCCCAAATAGTCCCCATTAGGGCTTGAGTAGTTGTAATGGCGAAGCCCTTGGACGACGAGTACTACCCATACGACGATGAAGTTTCCGCCAAGTCCCTTGATTACCAAGTGGTGGTTGAGTGTTGTGAAGAGATAGAGGAATTGAGCCCCTTCACATCATGGGCGCAAGAAGACGAGGAAAGCATGGACGAGGAAACCGCCTCGTCATTTGAGGGTGAAGACGTTGGAGTTTCGCGTGCAGTGGATGGATTGTCTACATCGGCTGCCATACCGTGCCATGATCCCCTTTCTGCCGTCAAAGGGATAGCTCTGCCGAAGAGGCGGCGTCGGCCGAAGAAAGGCCCAGGCTTCTCCTATTTGGACCTTACTAACGTTGACCTCATTAGACTGCAGAGCAACGCGAGTGAGTACTTGGTCGCCCAGATGTATGTGGGGTCGTTCTGTTGGGTTAGGGCACCCAAGCCGACGGATCATGTACTTAATCCCCCTGCTGGGTACTTTGGGGTATATCCCATGAGTTTTGCGAAGGGGCTTAGGTTCCCCCTTCATCCGTTCATCACGGAGTATTTGGACATGGTGGACCTCCCTCCGGCCTTGCTGACCCCAAACAGTTACTCCTTGATCGTCGGTGTAACACCCCCAAATTTCCCACCCAAAACATTAATATAATTGAAATAAAACTTTTATTTATTGATAATGAAAATTTAAAGAAAGTACAGCGGAAGTCTTAATAAGGGAAATGGGTGTTACCGCCACATCCGGTCATCTCTCAACCGGATGCACAGGCAACTAAAACATAACAACTAATTTAATAAAAATAAAGTGTTTGTAAAGTAAGTGTTTATTTCATGACTAGTATAACTAAGGCGACTACTAATTCGCTCTCGGGCCATGCAAGCAATCATCAATCGACAAAATCATCCTCACCTGCACAAATAAAATGCAGAAACAAAACAAGGAAAAGAAAACAAAAATTAGCTTTAGAGCTAAATAAGTACTACCCAACCCCGTAAAATAATCATGTTTGACTAAAATAGATCTTTATATAATAATATATAAAAATACTCACACCATCGAAATTCTTTTCACTTTGATTTTTCTCAAAACTACTTCTTTAAAAAAATCCTCAACTTCTCTTTGAAAATCTGTTAGTAATTCTTCTCTTTAAATTTCTTAAGAAAATCACTTCTTCTCTAACTTCCTAGTAATTTAGAAGGGCGGTGCTCAACCTTTCGGTAGAGCCCGGTGGACCGTGGTTACGGACGGCCACCCCGAACAAGTGTCGGTACCACAACTGCTCTGTTGGAAACGAAACGACTACCTTAAGTGTGCACACCCCCTAAAAGGGATTCCAAACCCTCCGAGTAGTAAGTCGTAACGAGTAGTCGGGACTCAGTCTACCAACTACCCCTGAATAAGATATCTTGAATGATTAGGGACTACTACTACCATAACTTCTTCTTAAAAGGGATCATCGATCCAAATATCACTTTAAACTCAAACTGTACTTCTTAGTAGTAGCAGACCTAATCACCCTCCACATTTATCCGGACGTGGAAAACCGACACCACGGATTTCTCCCGTGATGCTCACCTCTTATGAAATCATTCTTTTATCTTGAATAAATATACTTCAAAATATTTCTCAACTTCTCAAACTGCTTTAAAAATATTTAGATAAAATATTTACCCCCAAAAGCACTTAGTTTCACGAATCATCTCAGAATCACATGCATAAAAGTCATACTTCACACTTAAAAATCACGTATCACATAATACATATATAATACGAGGAAACGATTTTTGGATTGGCAGAGAAACTTACCTCAAAATTGGTGCTCCAAGACCATGCCTTCTATTCCGGTCTCTATATAGAGTCACCTTCTAATTACAATTTCATAATTAGTCCTTTATTCTACTTTTATTAATTTGCCCCATTTAACCCACTTTTATTTATGTGACTCCAACTCCTATTATTCCAATAAATCAACATTATTCATTAATAATAGTTAATCCACTTTGTCAAAGTATAATATATTCTGTTGATAGTTATCTGCTTACTTTCGATTTATAAGTTTAAAGTTTACTTATGAATATTATCTTAAATGTAAAGTAGTCCAACAATTCATCTAAAATTCCTCTTTTAATCCGAAACAAAAATTAACCTTTAATTAATAAGTACTCAAACTATGGGTTCAATACTGATATTTCGGTTTTAAATAAATTATTTTATTAATTTTAATAAATGTATCTGTTGAAAATTCCAGTTCACTAAAGCGGGTTTTTATCTGTTAATTAGTCAAATACTCCATAAATATCTCAATAAAGTCAATTAATCATAACCTATTCTAATCCGATAACATCATTTATATGATCAATTAGACATTTGATATACATAATCCCAGAACAATATATAACCGTTTGTTTTAGTTTAGCCCAATTTTACACGATACAAATAAAAAAAAACAGAAATTGGACAATTAACTAGTCCGAATATAGTATCCCAATAATCATTCAAATTACCAATCGTAATAATGTTAGTATCATTGTTTGATTATTAATATCATTAATCTTATTATTAACTATTATTATTCTTATTATTATATATAACTCCAGCCCATAAAAAAAAGCAAAAAGTAGGGAAGCACAGCAGTAGAGTACCAAGTACTCATCGATGGCCAAGGCGGAACCAGAGGGAGTCTCCTACGGCGTTCTTTGCGGCAGCCCCGCGGCGGTGCTGTGAGCGCCGAAAATGGACTGGTAGAGGGTGGCTCTTCTCCCGGCGTGAGTTCAGCCCGGTATCGTCCTTCCTCCTCCACGATGACAACTACCTCCGGCGACTCTCTTCTGGTAGCAGCGCACACTGGCGGCGTTCCGGGGTACTTCTCTGCGAGCGGCAGCACCTCTTCTTCTCCCAGAGATCGTACGGTGTTGTTTCTGGCGAGCTTCTATCTCTGATGTCGTCTCTTCTGGCAGCTACACGGCCTCTTACGACCTCCCTTACTTCGGCGGCCACCAGTCCGGCTAACGCCGGCGGGTGATTACTCCCTCCTCCGACGATCGTTCTCTCTTCCTCACCCGTTTACGTTTCTCCCGCTTACGTGAGGTAATAGCACGCGTATGCATGAATGTGAATGTGTATAACCCCCCACTCACAATTAAGTCCATGCATAGAAATACTCCTCCCGTCCGTTGGGTTCATTTGGGTTTAATTGTTCTCTTAAAGTCTCAATTATTATCATGTGTAATTATTTGGTCCGTTAGCTTCAATCTGTAACCGTTGGTTATTTACGTCGGTTGCGTGTGTGTATATACAAAGTATATATATTATGTGTATGTATATGGATACTCACGTATGTATGCATGTATCTATATCATGGGTGTGTATTACGTATGCATATGTGATATGTATGCTGCAAGTGTATTTGTATACTCCGTATTATTTATGTACTTAACATGGCATGTATGCGTTAGCTATGCATATATGTACTCATATTTTATTGATGGAATGAGGGATGTGTGAGTGTATTTACTTCCGCGCGTTATGCGTATTATTATATTACTTCACCTTTAATACTTTGTTTTATTGACATCACATAAAATATCTGGTCTAATATTTTTTTGTCGGATTATTTATATCTGGTTTATTTCAATCAGATAAATTATATCTATTTTAGTTTTCTTTTATTTTTATTTTAATTTTTTTTTGGGTGTCACATTTTATCCCTCTTAAAAAAAATGTTTCATCCCCGAAGCATAAACTAATACAAAGGGATTTCTAATGTTTTATCAATGCGGGTGTTATAGTCGGGTTCCTGCTTCGTTGTGCCGAGTTGGACATCGCACCGACGATGGCCATGTTAATCAATTTGTACCAAATAGGATGAGGTAACCACCCGAACTGTGCCGGTTATGCCAACCTCCAGCAGGTGAAGAACAGGAGGTCCTCCAATGATCTTCTGACGTCCATCCACGGCTGGAAGAGTAAGTTTGTCTTCATGTCATTGGGCGTAGCAGGGACCGAGTTTCCTTCTGTCGGCCATACTGGGAGGTTCAACCTCCATGAGGTGTCGAAGAGCGCAATCCTGGATGCTCAGGTGGAGGCGTTCTTGAAAGGTGGGCCGAGGAGCGTAAAAAAGTACATCACGGAATACCAAATGGATGCTCTCGGTTTTGTGAGGTATTTCGTCTATGGCGATGCAGAGGATGATGTTGACCTGTGGCCGAAGATGACCACGCAGTTTGAGGAGGCTGATGGCCCGTACCTGGGTGTGCCTGCCGAAGCCGATGGTAATATCCTCCTAACGTCCTTGGTTCCATTTTATTTTCTTCCTTTGCTAACATTGGTTTTTGTCGTGCAGACTTTGTTATGGACCGCAGATCCGTGATGAAGAGGGCTGCTGTGAAAGCGGTCGAGGAATTTGCGGCTCAGGGGGCTGCACAGCAGGCGTCGGCCAGTGGAGCCCAGCCGACTTCAGACCAGCTAAAGAAGCCGCCCACTAAGTAAAAAAAGAAGCGGCCGATGGATGACGGCCAAAAGAAGTTGTCGGAGGCTGGTACCCTAGCTGTCCCAGTCGGAGACGATGGCGGATCCCGTGCTGACGCCATTGTGGACCTCACTTCCGGCCCTTCGTCTGTTGCTATCTCTCAGCCTCCCCCTGAAGCCCAAGGCTCTCGGAAGAAGCGCTTTGGCAAAGAGCTGGTCCGGGGGACCTACAGAGTTGAAGTTGAGTATCCCATGAAGGGCGGTCGGGTATTCAACGAGATCGTTGACGGCCACGAGGTGATTTCCCAGGCCATTCCTGATGAGGACCGGGCGTACCTCAACGGGTTTGGTAACGTCCGGATCTATGATGGTGGGATGGACAATCTTGTCCAGGTGAGTTGTCTTTTCCATACGTTGTCATTTTCTCCCCCTTCTTTCTTTTATTGTTGTGTCCTCGTCAGCCTGACTAGTATTACTTTGTGCAGGCGACCTTCATGCTGATGGAGAGCCACAAGAGGCAGGAGCGGGAGATTGCTCGGGTGAGTGAAGTTGAGCAGAAGGCTGCTTCGGCCGATGAGGCATTGAGTATCTTGGATCGGGTTCGGGGGGATGTGGAGGTCGTGAAGAAGAAAGCTGCCGATGCGTCCACTCGCCAGTTGACTGCAGATAGGGATGATGCCCTCAAAAAGTTGGTCGAGGAGAAGGAAGCGCATGAGGCTTCTCGCAGTCGTACTGTTGAGGCCGAGAAGGCCCGGGTCGAGGCCGAGCGAGCCATTGAGATTGCTGCTGAGAAGGTCGCCGATGCCGCCGTTGAGAAGTTCTTGGCTGAAGGCTGGAAGGCAGAGGAGCGTCGGCCTTGGTGTTTTGAGGTCGTGGCGGCCAGACTTGAAGATTGGGGCCAGAACAGTCCTGAAGGCCAATAATACTTCGAGAGGGAGATGAAGGTCTATTACGACATGGGCCAACAACGGATGCAAAAGCTCATCTACCGGAGGCTGCACCAGAGCTTTAAGGCACTGAAGCTCACCCAGAAATGGTCCAGGACCTTGAAGCTCCCCAGAAATATGAAGGACCCAGAGGAGGAGATGAAGCTTCCTCCCTCTGAGAGGCAGGCTTCGGTGCTGAGTTCCTCCGTCGGTGAAGAGGAATGGACCGATGATGATGTCCTGGTGGACAATGCCGCCTCCACATCCGGAGCCGGTAAAGATGTTAAAGTGGAGGAGGCCGAGCAAGCTGATGCTGAACAGGCTACCAATGAGGCTGACGAGGAAAGTTGATCAGCTGCCTCTTTTATTTTCATTGATTGTTTTAGTAGGTGTTGTAGTGCCTGTATATGTAAAGGCCGTTGTGCCCCCCTTCTTATACTGAATATTTTGAATGCAAATATTAGGTTGGCTTTTCCATCTTTAGCGTCTGTTTCATCTTTCTTGTCCTTATGCTACTTTTGTTATTCCACACTTTGAAATATTTCTGAGTATTAGTTGAGACCGAGTGGTTGTTTCCCTCTGTCGTGGCCGATGAAGGTCACTGACCCTTGTTCGGCTAAGGGGAACGTTTCCCATGAATCTTTTGAGTTTGTGTCGCCTTCCATGTGACTTCCGTCAGCCAAATAAATGTCACTTGGGAATTTTTCCAAGTGTCTTGGGGTAATCTGTGTGTATGCTTCGTCCATACTGCGTAGTATTCGCCTGATATCTACTTAGTCAAATTTGTGGGGATTTTATTTTTATCTCTCGAGGCCGGCGAGTGCGCGGTTCTCGGCTTCCCTCTTTTGATTTGTGGGGATTTCGCTCGAGACCGACGAGTGCGCGGTCCTCAACTGTCCCTCTTTTGATTTGTGGGGATTTCGCTCGAGGCCAGCGAGTGCACAGTCCTCGGCTATCCCTCTTTACCAAAATGAAAGTGGAGCACAATTTACATTGATAAGTGGCTCGAGACTGAGGGTGGTAATCAATCAATAACCCGTTAGGGGGTGAGGGCTTTGCCGGCTTCGCCTCCCTCGGATTATTGATAGAACTTCACCAAGTGATTTACATTCCACATTCGTGGTACTCTAGACCCATTTGGGTGTCTAAGTTTGTAGGTGTCGGGTTTCACTACAACACTGACGATGTAGGCGCCTTTGTACTTCAGTGCCAGCTTGCCACCTTCCATCGGTTTGCTCGCCTCCCTTTGGCGGAGGACGTAGTCCCCCACTTGGAACTCCCGGGAGCGTACCTTGGCGTCATAGTGTGATTTTACTTGACGCTGGTAGTTCTCTGCCCGGATGTAGGCTTGCTCGCGTCTCTCTTCGACCAGGTGGAGGTCGATCTTCATGGTTTCCTCGTTAGCCTCGAGTTCATATTGCTCCACCCGTCGGCTAGGTATGGTGACCTCCGTAGGTGCCTTTGCTTCGAAGCCATAGCACAGGGCGAAGGGTGTTTCGCCCGTTGCCCTCCCCGTGCGTGGTTTGGTAGCATCATAGAATGTTGGGGAGCTCGTCGGCCCAGCTGCCTCCTGCATCTTGAAGTTTCTTCTTCAGGCCTTACATTATGGTTCTGTTGTCGTTCTCAACTTGCTCGTTAGCTTGAGGGTAAGCAATGGAGGAGAAATGATGCTTGATTCCCCATTCCCAGAGGAGCTCTTGGAAAGGTGTGGCCTCAAATTGGGTGCCATTGTCGTATATGATCTCCTGAGGGACGCCGAAACGGGTAAGGATGTTTTTGTGGACGAACTTCTGGCACCTGGACCCAGTAATGTTGGCCAATGGTTCCGTTTCGACCCACTTGGTGAATTAGTCGACTGCGACGATGATGTAGCGGTTGTTGCCGGCGGCTCTTGGCAGGGGGGCGACCAGGTCAATCCCCCATCTGTAGAATGGAATTGCCATGCTGACTGGGGCGTAATTATCGGCTGGCCGACCAGGGGCCTTCTGGAGTACCTGGCATGCGGTACACTTCCTGGCATACTGTGGGATATGCTGAAAGGGCCCTGGTGTGAGGAGTAGACGCCGCAGTGGACTTCCTCCATGGCCACTTCGGCCTCGTCCGGATGTAGGCATCGAAGGAGGGTGCCATTGTAGGATCTTTTGTAGAGCTTCCCGCCCTCAATGGTATAGCTCAGGGTCCTGAGCTTGGCTAGTTTGGCCCTCTCCTCATCCTGGGGTAGTTCTCCCAAAGTGATGAAGGTCATGATGTCGGAGATCCAATCCTCCAGACGTTGTTGGATGCACAGGACCGGGCTGGCATGGATGCTGGACATGCTGAGCTCCTCAATCTTGGCTATCTGGGAGATGTGCTCCGGGGTGTCCGTGCTGAGCTTGGAGAGAATGTCTGTCTCAACATTCTCCGCCCTTGGGATCTGTGTGATCTCATGGGTTTCAAACGCCTTGAGTAATTCCTCGGCCGCTTGTTTGTACTGCCTCATCCTCCCTTCTTTGGCCTCGTATGAGCCCTCGATCTGGCCCACCACCAGCTTGGAGTCGCATTTGATCTTGATGTGTTGTGCTTTGAGGCCGGCCATGAATCTGTCGCCTCTGAGGAGGGCTTCATACTCGGCTTCGTCGTTGGATACCCTGAAATTGAAGCGGATGGCGTAATAAACCCTGAATCCCTCATGGGAGATGAGGACGACGCCACCTCCACATGATCTTGCGGCTGAGGAACCATCAGTGAATAGGGTCCATGCTTCGTCTGGCTTTGACCGGGGTATGGCGGTCGCTACCTTCTTTGCCGTGAACTCGGTGACGAAGTCAACCAAGGCTTGCCCCTTGATAGATGGCCTGGGCTTGATTTCAATCTGAAACTGGCTGAGGAAGATTGCCCACTTCACCATCCTTGAGGAACTAGTTGGGCTCCGCATGAGTACACCGAGGGGCCGCTGGGTCAGAATATGGACGGCATGGGCCTGAAAGTAATGCCCCAGCTTCTTCAGCATATGGACGATGGCCAGCACCGTCTTCTCGATCGGGGAGTACCTGAGATCGGCCTCCCGGAGCATCTTGCTAACGTAGAAAATAGCCTTTTGCACCCCTTCATCCTCGCGGATGAGCACGGAACTGATGGTCGTCGTGCTCACCCCTAAGGACAAGAAGAGGGTCTCACCGGCTTTCGGCTTGGACAACACGGGATGGGATGAAAGGTACTGCTTCAGCTCCTCAAATGCTTGCTGGCACTCCGCCATCCACTTGAAGTTGTTGGCTTTGCGCATGATGTGAAAGAAAGGGAGATATCTTTCGACCGATTTGGAGAGGAAGCGGTTCAGGGCTGCAAGCCGTCCCGTCAGCTGTTTCACTTCTTTGACGTTGCGCGGTGGCTCCATGTTTATGATGGCCTGGATTTTCTCTGGATTTATCTCAATGCCCCTTTGGCTGACCATGTAGCCAAGGAATTTGCCCCCTTGGACACTAAAGGTGCATTTCTTGGGGTTAAGGCGGAGCTGGAACTTCTTCATGATTTCAAAGATTTCCCAGAGGTCATCAGCATGGGTAGTAGATTGTTTGCTTTTGACGATCATGTGATCGACGTACGCCTCCATCGTCCCGCCGAAGACCGCTCTGAAAATCTTGGCCACCATCCTGGTATTTGTGGCGCCTGAATTTTTGAGCCTAAAGGCCATGATGAGGTAGCAAAAAATTCCCTCCGGAGTCATGAAGGACGTCTTCTCAGCGTCATCTTCATGCATGAAGATCTGGTGGTACCCTCTGAAGGCATCCAGGAATGACATCAACTCGCAGCCCACCATCTCGTCCACCAACTCATCAATGTTGGGGAGAAGGAACGGGTCCATGGGGCACGCCTTGTTCAAATCAATGTAGTCAACGCACATTCTGAACGTTGGCGTCTTTTGAGCAAGGACGAGGTTGGCTAGCCATGTTAGGTACTTCACCTCTTTGATGTGGCTGATGGAGAGGAGCATGGTGACCTCCCCCTTGACAAAGTCCCGTCTCTCGACTGAGAGGTAGCGCCTCTTCTGCATGACTGGCGCGGAGGCTGGATCGACTGACAACCGGTGGGTGATCACCTTTCGGTTGATGCCTGGCATATCTTCCGCCCCCCACACAAAGATGACGACATATGACCGTAGGACCATGAGGATGCCGTCGCGTTGGTCCTGTGGGAGTTGTCTCCCAATTTTTAGGACTCGCTCCGGCCGAGAGGCATCCAGGGGGCTTCCTCGACGTCCTCTACCGGCTCAACATGCGGTCTTTTTTCGTCCCTGGCGACGGTCATGATAATGGTGTCTATTCTTTGCTCGGCGTTTCCAGCTGGCTTCGTTAGCTTGAGGTAGTATGCCCTCACTATCCTCTGGTTCCCCTGGCGTAGCCAATGCCACTCTTGGTGGGGAACTTCAAACACAAGTGTTTCATGGAGATGATGGCCTCCAGGTCCTCTAAAGATGGGCGCCCCCAGATCAGGTTATGGGCGCACTCGAGGTTGACCACCATGAACTCCATGTCAATCTTGGTGGGATGGGAGCCGTCACTGACTTCCACGGGAAGGACTATCGTGCCCTCGGCGTCGAAAGAGTCCCGGGTAAAGCCAGACAACGGTGTCCGAATCGGCTTAAGCAGTGCCCTGTCCAGTTTCAGTTGCTTGAAAGTGTCAAGGTACATGACGTTGACGGAGCTCCCTGTATAGATGTAAGTGCGGTGGATGATAGAGTCAACTATCTCACATCGGATGACGAGGGCGTCCCTGTGTGATGCGGGACCTGGAGGCAGATCCTTATCGGTGAAGGTGATTGCCTCTGTCCGTTGCTTCTTCGGCTGGGGGGAGCATGCGACACCTCGCCAATATATAAGGATTGGGCCCATTTCTTTCTCTGGGTGGCGGAGTCCCCCCAGTGTTACCTCCCACGATGAGGTGGATGTGATTCTTCTTCGTATGGGGCTCATTGAAGTCCTCGTCGTCATCGTTGAGTCTACCGATCTCGCACTTTTTCGTCAAGGGTTCTCCCCCATTTTTGCCGGTGTTTACCCGAGTATTTTTTCGTGGGCCACCTTTAACAAATGGAGAGAGTTCCCTCTGCCAACTCAGATGCTCGATGGCTCTCTTCAGCGTGACGCAGTCGTCAGTGTTGTGGGAGGTGTTCTTGTGGTTTCGACAGTAGGTGCCACCCTGATGGACGACATAGATTTCCTTTGCCGAGTGAGGATCCTTCTCAATGAGATCATGCTCTTCGGCGTAGTCGAGGATGGAGCTGACCTAGTGTGTGAGGGGGGTCCTCGGCCTTTCCATCCTCGGACGCCATGGGCGCTCCTTTTTGTTTTGTTCGCGAGACCCTTCGCGGTTCTGTCCTCCCTGTCCTCGGTCTCCGGTCGGGGGTGCGCTAAGAGTTTGCACGGAGTTTTTCTTGGAGGGGTGCCCTCCATCCTTTTTGTGATTGTGGAGCTCATCGGCGTCGGCATACAGATTCCCTCGCTGGGGTGCCTTAGTGTATGACCTCGGCGGGTCGGTGATGAGGCTCCTCGCGTATGGGGTGCTCGGGAGAGCGCCCTGAAAAAGGACAAGGAGGGTGCACTCATTGGCCCCTTCGACCTCATCGGTCTCCTTCGTCCACCGGTCGATAAAAGACCGGAGTGATTCGTCGTGTTGCTGCTTGATGGAGAGGAGATGGGTGAAGTACTTCTTTATGCATTTCCTCCCAGCAAAGTGGTTGAGGAAGCGTTGGGCAAGATCCTGCCATGAGTCTATGCTTCCTTCGGGGAGCGCGTTGAACCATTCATATGCTGGTCCCTCGAGAGTGGAAAGGAACCAGCAGCAGAGGTACTTGTCCGACGCATTCGCCATCATCACGTTATTCTGATAACGGCTGAAATGCTCTTGTGGGTCGGTGCGGCCGTCATAGGGTTTGATGGCGTTGCCTTAGTATTTCTCAGGAATAGGGGCCGAGAGTACCCTTCCAGTGAAGGGAGTCCTCGTCCTGATTTAGACGATGGGGTCACCTCTTCCTTTGGCCAACTCCCTCTCAAAGGCGCTAACCTTGTGCAGGAGTGCGTTGAAACCAGGATCCCTAGATGAGTTGCCGGTGGCAGTGGCGGCCAGCTGCTTGGCCTCCATATGAGCATGCCTTCGCTCGAGCTGGGCGATAACTTCGTCCTGGGGATCTTTAGCGGCCGTAGTGGTGCCCTACTGGGTCCGCACACGGGCTGTGTGAGCCGTGTTGATTTTGCGGCGCGCGTTGTCCTCGCGCAACTTTCCCTTGCCTTTGTCCAGGCGGGGCCGATCCGCTGTCCAGGATACGGACCCCAAGCTTTCCTTTGGTGAGCCAGGCTCACGTTCACCAATCCGTCTCGCCATCCTCTCCGATACTGGCAGGCGACACATGTTACATAGCCTATTGAAGGCTGAGGCTTTTCCACGCGCTGGGGTCGGTCCAGCTCAAAGAAGGGAAGCAGGATGGGAATGGGATGACGACGTGTCCTGGGCATCCACACCCTCATCGTTGCCTAGTTTCATGACTAACGACTGGGGCGGTGGAGGTGGTGGAGTAGCATTCTCCCCCGTCCTAGGCATGAGTGCGCTAAGGACGGTGGGATTCTGAGCCAAGCTGGCTATGATGGCCGATAAAGCGGCCTAAAGCTGAGGGTCAATAGCGGGAGTAGTCTGTTGCCCCGATGCATGGTCTCCCTTTTCCATGCGTTTCTTCCCAAGACCGATACGGGCGTCTTGAGCATTGCCGTTGAGCTGATTGCGGAGATCAACCGCGGGGTCGATTATTTCCTGGAAGATTTCCTCTTCCGCTGCCTTCTCGGCCGTAGCATCACCAGAGCGTTCACGACGACCCTCCTGAGCCTCAGGGATCATCTTGCCAGTGAAGTTGCGGTTTGACCTTGCTCTTCCCATCTTCAGTTAGCTTGTGCTTGGTAGCGAAGAAGGATGCTAACTTGATTGTTCTAGCTCTCAATGAAAGCACCAAATGATAGAGTATATGTTCTAGAGAAAAATGAGAACTAGAGAGAGAAGTACAATTAATACTGCAATAAATGAATTTTGTGAACCCTTACAACTACTGCCAAAGGGAGTATTTATAGAGAAAATGTGGGCTGAGCTCCCAAGTCTTGGGCTTGGGAACCCTTACAACTACTCCCGATTTTTTTTAACAATATGTACTCCGTATAATTTTGGTAAGAAAACAAAGTATATGCATCATTCTATACGAATTGCATAGTCAAAGAACTAATTTAAAGACATTGTTGTTATTGATATATTGCCATATAATAGTATTATATAAATTTGATAAGAAAATCGATCTAGAGCAAACTAAATCTATATATTGTAATGATACATGTATACAAAAGCAATTCAGGCATCAACTATACATATTGCATGGTCAATGAATTTAACGGTATTATTGTTAGTGTTAATTTATTTATTTATTTATTATAAGTGGATTTTAGGAGCCACATTTAATTGTGTGTGTGTATATATTGGGTAAGAAAACCCGGAGAAAATATAGATATAGGTATAGGTGCAGATATAGATATAAATATATACAGGTATAGATATATATAGATATAGAGAGAGTGGTTCTAATGAGAACACTCCTTATTGTGAGAAATAAGAACAATCTCAATCATAATATAGATCTTAGTAAATTAATGGCTTGGAAATTAGTGGATGCATCATTATACGGTGGGAGTGCAAGTACCTAAAAAATAACCATAAGCTCCCTATTCAAACGTAGATTAGATAAAGGACACCATAGTAATTTAAAAAAAAACATACCATTGTCATCTCCATAAAACTAGGTAATAATAGAACTCAAATAATATAAAATTTCTTTAGTTTAAAAATTGATTTAATTTTTTGTATGATAATCCGATTTTAACAAAAATTATACCAAATTAAATAACTTTTTATGATCTTTCATATGACACCATTATTGCCTATATAATTTTTCAAAATAAAATATGTATAAGATGTATACAATAAAGCACAAGAAACATATTCAGCTACCTCATGCACAAGAACGTGTATCTAATACACAATCACCAATATCTAATGCATATGAATTGATCTCATACTTAATAATAGCTACCAAAAAGTTCAGCAAAAAAAAGTGAAACCTTTCATTTACGAAGTATAATATATACGAACCAATATCTAATGCACTAGAGAGTTATACATATCATACATGTATATAAGGCACAAAAACCGGTATCCAATGCATAACGTGTATAACAAAAAATAATTATCGAACCCATAAAGATTTCATATAGTACACATGAACTAATATCTAAAGCACAATATGTATATACGTTACAAGACTCGTATCTAGCACATAGTATGGACATAACGAATCACAACAAGTATAATTTTGTTTTTAAAAAATAAGTATAATATGTGTACAATTAACCACATGAAACATGCATCTTCAGCTATGCGTGCACATGAAGATGTATCTGACACACCAGCACTAATATATAACGCACAAGAATCATTATCTAACACACAATACGTATAAGAAAAACTAAAAGAAGTATCTTAAGCACAAAATGCAATATCTAATGCACAAAAAACAATATTTGACACAAAATAATTAAAAACTAATTAATATCTAACACATTAAAATTTCACACAATTTAAACTAATACATAACACACAAGAATCAATATCTACTTAATGCACAATACGAATATACACCCTCAAACCAGTAGTATGTATAAGAATACCTAACATACTACGTATAATATATATAGTGATCGTAAGTATTTACTGCACAAGAATCAGTATTTTACAAACAAAAACCAATATTTAATGCACATGAATCAAGCATCTTTCTATTAGCTAGGATATATTTAACACACTAGAATTGGTATTTGATGCACAATAAATGAATAGAAAATAAATTATAGTTTAATGGAGAAGAACGTGAATGAATGACTAATTAAATAAAAAGAAATGATAATTTATTTCTATAATTAGATAACTCAATTGATGTGACAATAAAATAGAAACATTTATTGTTATATGAATAAGTCAATTGACGGAACACATTGATGGAAGGAAAGTTGTTCTTTCCATCATGGAGAACTAAAAGATCGGTTCTTCAAATAAATAAAAAATTGAAAGTTCGGTCCATGCGATTGCCAAAATAGAAGAAGACGTAAATTTCTTTACTACTACATATTTGATCACAGATCGTTACTAATTTTGAAGGACCAGGATGTGTTCTCACTTCTCACGTTAAGACTTATTCTTATTTGAACCAAAATCTAGATATAGATATATAGATATAGATACAAATAATGACAATAGTAATACTATCCTCCATTTTTTTATTTGCAACATGTTAAATTTTACACTATTCACATGTTGTACTTTGGCCACATTTTTATTTAATAATTTGTGAGAATTTGTTTTTAAAATATATTATTCAATTCGTCTCATTACAAATTTTCAATATCTTTTCTTAAAACTTTTTTTACTAATCGAGAATAAGATATATTTGGTCAAATGTGTGTGTTGGCAAATGTGCAAAGTAGACTGTTGCAACTAAAAAAGAACGGAGGAAGTAATAATAAGAATATTCATAATTAATTATTAGAAAAAATTCCGCTTTTAGTCCCATGACTATTACACCACTTCCACATTTAGTCTCTTACTTTCATATTGTCCACATTTAGTCCGTGACCATTATCCCCTCACCACCCCTCGTCCTTCTGGCCAAAATTCCGGCAAATTTAATGCAGATTTTAGGTATGAAAAATCAAATTTAATGCAAAGACTAATATGAAAAAAACCAACCTGATACAAAATTAAATGCAAAGACTGATTCAAAGGCTGAGAAGTGGACTAAATTTGCCGGAATTTTGGCCGGAAGGACCGAGGATGGTGAGAGGATAATGGTCACGAACTAAATGTGAACAATCTATTAATATATAAAAGGAAAAGATTTCTTGGAATGGAACTTGAAGCCCAAAAGTGTCCACATAAAGTAAAACAACTCCCTAAATGGCAAACAAAAAACAGTATTGTGAAATTAAAGATATTTTCGGAATAATTTATGTGTGAAGACGTTCCAAGTGGACAAGTGGTGGATATAGTACTGGTGGATTCAGTAATGTTGATTACACTTAGACGAATGTAATGTAGGGATGAAGTAGTGGCTACAGTGATATGGATTACACATTCCCATGCTAAAAGATAATACGTACAGTATTGTTGATTACACATACTCATGCTTGGACGCAACGCCCACAGCTTAGGGGAAAAGTTTTTTTCTGAAGGTCCCACACACATTGAAATGAATATAAAAATACAAATATATTGATGAAGATATAAGAGCCCAATGTCACCAAAGTGCAGTATCTTACCCGTACAGGTAGCTCAGTTGGTTCAGCGGTGTGAAATTTGGATCAAGTGACCAACGATCGAAACCTGCAGCGGCCGTGTGAAGGTCACGGAACCTGAAATAAGGTTTGTGCCTCTGATGCGCACGGGAAAAAGGTCTACCATCATTGGGCTGAATGAGTCACCATGATTAACACCCTCTCAAAAATCCTGTCGGATCGAAGTATGGGGGGCTCCTGGGGTGGTAGATTCCACCTTTTGGACAAAGTACAGTATCTTAATAAATCTTATGCGTGTAGTTTATTCTTTGAGTTTTCCTGACATGGCTCATGCTTGCAGGTTCCCATGCATGTTTTTAGGCAACCAAATTTATAAATGAAAACTTTGGCTATAAAAGCATAGTTGTATCGAATGGTTGCATCACACTTGCTCACTGCAAAACGCTCCCACAACAAGCTCTCACAGCAAATTGTAGAATTTTTCTCCCAAAATGGTTGAAATGTGATCTCTACTCCAAAACCACAAGAGAAATGAAAGCAATTGAAATTAGGGTGTTAGGATGCACAGGGAGCCTGCTCATTATGGTCCCAATTCACTAGAAATAAGATTTCATGATGAGGTTATGTATAAAGGTTCATATTTGTGTCTTCTTATAAAGTTATTTCATTGATAAAAAAATCTATAGGTGTCAAAGCTACATGCTTACATTTCTAAGCAATTCATTACGAAATTTTATGAAAATTTTGTACTACCTCTGTTCCTATTATAACTTCTAAATTGGTTTGGCACACAATTTAAGATAGTGGGTATTGTGTGGTTGAGAGTTGTGCACAGGAGAGAGAAATGTTGTGAACCACAAATTCTTTAACAAAAAAAGAAAGTGGAAGTTTTAATTGGAACAGACGGAAAAGGAAAGTTGGAAGTTATAATAGGAACGGAGGGAGTAATAATGATTTTGTAATAGTTAGTTTTCAAGCACATGTACTCTAAAAATGTAATTATTTTGTAATTTTGATCATTCGTTGGTTTATATGCTATAAAAGAAAATGCAAGTACAAGCATAACTAAATCACAAAAATAAAAAGGCAGTCTTAGAAACATATTTGTGCTCTCTGCTGCTCCCTTCTAATTATTAGATTACAAACTTTACAAATTGGTATAAAAATGGATCCACTTAACAATACAGTGTGAATGTATTGTTTAAAATAGAGTAGAAATGTTTAAATTTATTAAATAAGATATACAAATTCCTAGGCGTTCCTTTCTAATATGAGATTGTAAAATTTCTACATAGGTTTTCAATGTGAATGTATTGTTAAGTAATCTGAAAGCTTGAAAGATGAATACAGGCAATGTGAATGTATTGTTAAGTAATCTGAAAGCTTGAAAGATGAATTCAGGCAATGTGACGCACAAAATCAGAACACGAAATAGTCAGATCAAACCAAAACAAACGCACGAAACGAACATAAGGAAGAAAACCTTGCCGGGATGCCTTCACATTATGCAATCACACATCGAGGTGGCGGACAACACCAGGAACCCAGGTCGTGCTCAAACCATGGAAACAAACGTCACTATCCTCAAGCCCGAAATTTCTTCACCAACGCCTTCCATTGCCGGCAAACAACACCCTCGGATAGCAGGAGTTCAGCCTTCCCTCTCCCCCAACCAGATCTTGTTCCAGGACGCAGGGTAAGCACCGGAGAAGTCCAGATTTTCCTCGCACCTTCTCTCTCTAATTTGGACGCGAAAAGACGACTGGTGCTGATATTAAGGCCAACATTCTTATTCTTCGGCCTTATTGTGTCTGAGGCAGTGCGACATTCTTTGGGCTGGACCATTTGAGAGCCCACTTGACCCAAGATGTGTTTTTATTCACCATTATCTCTTTGCATTTTTGGATTTGGGGCTAGGCCTATACCCCAGTTCGTATATCGTGGGATCATCCAACGGTGAGCATGGTGCTCCACTTCCAAAACGACGTAGCTTTACCCAATTTTTTTTTTAAAAATCGCGTGAACACTACACGCGTGAACAGTACACGCGTGTACAGTAACTGTTTTTTCTTTCTTTTTGTCCCAGTAGCATGAATGGTGTAACTCGCGAGTAAAGATATGTAACTTACGTTATTGATTAATGTAACTCAAGTGCATTCGAAATGTAACTTGTCAAATACATAGTATTAAAAATACAATATTGATTTCAATGTAAACAATGAAAAAAAGAGAGTCTAATTTCACAATTGCTTTACGTAAATTGTGAATATGTTTTATTTTTAATATCATGACCATAAAAAATATTTTTTTTAAAAAAATATTTTTTTTGTTTCAATAGCAGGGGTTGATTTTTTAATGTAACTCATGTTATTACAAATGTAACTCGTGTTGATGGCAAATATAACTTAGATGTATATAGAATGTAACTTGTTGAAAAATTGAACATTTTTTTTGTATGTGTTTAAGAATAATATATATGTCATAAACATTGATTTCAATGAAAACAATGAAAAATTGATCCTAATAGGTTAATTACTTTTTTTAAATAGTGAATATGTTTTATGTTTAATATTAGGGCTATAAAAATGATATAGCAGGGGTTTATTCCGTGGTGTAACTCACATACACTAAGATGTAACTCGCGTATATTAAGATGTAACTCGCATACATTAAGATGTAACTTGCCCAAAAGAAGATGGAATTTGTTTTAATATGAATACCCAAAGCCCATCAATTAGATTGAGTTGCTCCAATATCACGTTTACTCTGTAAATGATATACCAAAGCATCAAAATTGAACCAGCAGATAGCAAACGTTTAACATCTCCGTATAAAATTTGATTTTTCTATGGAAATTTCCAGATCTCTAGCCATCTCCGTATACATCGTACAAAGAAGGAATCACTGCTCTAAATTCGGTGCTCTGTGATAAGCTATTTGGCCGTTTCTATGTGTCTCGCAAACCAAAGTCGGTGATTGGGAAGTGGGAAAGGAAGGGGGTCGTCGTCGCTGAAAAATAAGAACAATGTGTTGCTCTGTTTTTTAATTGCAAAACGCTGCCGTATGGGGATCGACACACCATGCGCATCATGGGCCGATCCCACGGTATAATTTGCGCTATACCCTCCCCTTTATTGTATATCCGTTCTTAATGAACTAGGTAAGTGTTCCTCGACTATAATTCAAATAGGCTGAATCGACTGATTCTACTAAAATTCTTAAAGTTCTAGAGTTGAAATGGATGCATTAGCTGATTGTGTTGATATATGAAAAAAATTGTATTTAAAATACTTATAATTAATAAAATAAATAAATAATCACCATAAATATGGATATAAAAGTAATTATTGAACATAAGTAACATGATTTAAAAGTAATTTACAAAAATAAGACTAAAATTACATATGTCATTGTCACATGATGTGAAAATTGACCATAAGTTACATGATTAAAATAACTACTATAGTCACTACACTTAAGAGTTCACGTTTTCATAAACAATCTTTATTTTAGTCATAATTATGTAATTATTTCAAAAACAAAATGCAAAAATACCTAAATTTGTCTTATATAATAGTAGAATGTCCTATCTGTACATTTCCCTATAAATTTGTACTGCATATTTAAGAATAGTTTAAGAATAACATAACATAATTTCACATATTTGCACCTTCTCTGATTTGCCTGTTTACAGAGGCAATTCGTCTAAAATGTACGATCACCCTACTATTTAGTCATTAATTACTGAATTAGTCATAAATGTAAGGTCGGGGTCGGGGTTTTCAGTGTTGCTGTCAAGGAAAGGTGGTCTTGCCTTTTATGAAAGAACCGCCTTTATTCCTATCTGAATTGATTCATGGTTCCGATGAGCATAGCAAACATTTCATTGGAAACATCAAAACATACAACAACATGTTTTCGTTCACCTCAATGGTCAGTAAAGTTGCACAAAATGTCAACAAGGGAAAATCTCCGCCAATTTTTAAACTACATGGGCAGAATTATCACCTGATCGAGAGCATGTTGCCTCCAACTGGATCAAATCCTAAGTTTGCACAATTGTATATCTATGATACGGAAAATGAGGTTCAAAATAGAGTTTCATCTGTTGGGTAAGAAGGGTCTACATTTATTTCAGAGTACTTTATATAATGGTTTTATAAATCTAATTCTTCTTCATTTGTTGCAGTGTTGATAGTAGGAGAAGGAAGTTACACGAAGCTATAGTTGTTGGGTTGACTAAGATGCTTTTGAATAGTATAAAATTATCCGGTGTACAGAATCATGAGTTAACGTTAAAGGTAGGGACTCCGGTGATGCTTTTGCGAAATATAGATCATTCAATGGGGTTGTGTAACGGGACTCAGGTTATTCTAACGAGGCTCGGTGATCATGTTTTGGAGGGGAAGATTTTAACTGGTGTCAGTGCTGGATAAAAAGTATTAATTCCTAGATTGTCCTTGACCCCCACCCGATGCCAGCTTGCCTTTCAAATTTCAAAGGTGACAATATCCTTTTATGACTCCATATGCTATGATTATAAATAAAAGTTAATGTCAATCTTTGTCCCGTGTTGGGTTGTTGTTGAAAAAAACGGTATTTACATAGGCACAATTACATGTTGCAGTATCAAGGGTTACTGATAGTTATGGTTTGAAAATTCTAATTGTTGATGAAGATGAAGGAACCACTGACAAGACTCAAAATGTTGTATTCAAAGAAATGTTCAACAATGTTTAGGTTTACATGAAATGCATATTTACAATGTTATGGTTTCTACGTATTTGTTGGATGTTTTTTACGTAGTATCTTTTAAGTAATGGTTAGTGCTCTCTTTTTAACCATAATATTATACGTGTGTTTCGTTCATTGCTTTGATCTATATCAGTATTCCATGGAGACAGATGTTGTCATCAATTGATAGTGTAATTTCAATTAGTGAGCACAAATAAATTTGAAAGAAAAATTCTCCGACCGTGCATCGCACGGGTGAGTTTACTAGTCTGAAAGTAAAAGACTAAATGTGGAAGTGGTATAATAGTCATGAGACCAAAAGTGAATTTTTTTCTTGATTATTATGAAAACAACCTACAATAAGAACATATGAATAATAATATAGTGTATCAACACCATTATTTTTTAAATATTAATAGTAACAAATTATGCTTATATATTTATAATAACATACAAATAATAATAATAATAAGTGAATAATAATCATAATATTAATGACAACAATAATAATAACAATAAATGAATAATAATCATAATATTAGTAATAACAGTAATAACAGTACACTAGTACTCCCTCCGTCCCCCAATTAAGTTCCCGGTTTGACTTCACACGTATTAAGAAAATAAATTTGACTTTATTGTGGAGTGCACTGTTTTGCACTGTTCAAACATTGTTTGACACTGTTTGGCACTGTTTGCACTATTTGACACTGTTTTGATGTAAATAATTTGCCAAATAAGGAAAGTAAGGAAGTGTGAACTTAATTTAGGGACTACCCGAAAAGGAAAGTGGTAACTTAATTGGGGGACGGAGGAAGTATATAATACTCCGTAAATTACTACTCCCTCCGTCCCATTTTGATAGTCTCATTTCTTTTGGGCACAAGTTTTAATAAAGTGGTTGAAAAAGTAAAAGTTGTGGTTGAGATTTGAGTATAATAAAGTGAAATGATATGGACCACATCTTTCTTTCCAAAAAGGGAAACCAGACCATCATTTTGGGACACCCCTAAAAGGAAATACAGGACTATCATTTTGGGACGGAGAGAGTACTTATGTTTGAACTTTTTCGATGTGAATCGAATGTTTCTAGACTTTTTTTATCTAATTAGATTCTTTTTTATTGAGGAAACAGTTCAAATACATCAACTAGTATGAGGTGAAGTAAAGCGTACGTCATGTTGAATCTGATATTCGTAATTACACAAATTCCGTTTCTAATATGAATTGAGTACACAGGTAGATTAACTCGTTAATACGTCCGAGTCAACATCCTTGTCCATGCACCTGCAGGTCGATGCCCCCACATGTCGAAGCAGGCCCGGTCCCGACATTTTATGGGTCCGGGACATTATAGATAGAGTAGGCCTTAGGGATAATGTATGAATGTTTATATTTTTTATTTTAAAAAAACTATAAGTAAAATTGAGCAATTTTATTATATAAATATAAGTATAACACATCAAAGAAATTAATAAATGAGACGGTTAGAAAGATTATATTTAAATATTTGGTTAGTGACATCCGAGAATACTATGTAACTAAACCGGCCTAATTAATGGAAAAGTAGTACAATTTGTATTTGCCATAAAGAATTTTGAATTAGGGAAACATGTGAAAGTTATTACTTATATGAAGAAAAATTTTCATATTTCAAATCACATTTATTAATTCTTTCATTTCATGAGAGAATTAAAAAAAATAGCAAAATACTACGAAGTATCAAATGAATTATGAGTTTACATGAGAGAAGTATATAAAAAATTAACATTTATGCGTTAACTCTTAATGAATCAAAAGAAATGATGAAGTTTGTTTCCAATGAATTGTAGTGTTGATGTTTAATTTCAAAATTTTAAATTTGTAGTTTGTAGATGTTTTTGAATAATGAATTAAAAGTATAAGAAAATTATAAGTGAATTTTTAAATTTTTTTATAGATATATAATTAAAATAAAAATGCATATATATAACTGGAAAATTTATGAGCCTAACGGCCCGAAGTCAATTGGCCGTTACCTTTTTTTATATCTGATTTGATCAAATCAAATAATTTGATTTGCGTTTTTTTTAATGATATATATGCATAGAAATAAGCACACGAACACCGGCACCTTACTTTAGAAAGGTAACAAAGATTCGGTCACCGTCGTGGAGGTTGCTCTAACTCTTTCCCCCACGTCACCATATGAAATCTACCCCTGCACCACATTTCCGTTTTCTTTACGTCGTCGCCGAAGGAAAGTAGAGAAGAGACAAAGACCCGCAAACGACGCACACCTTGAATTCAATCTCTCGCTCTCTCTGTAATTTGGTGACTACTGCTACTTGTATTCCTCCCTTCTCTCCACCTGTTCAACCCCTTCATTTCTCCCACGTCAGAATTCATAATAATTAAATCCCACAAAACACAACCAACAGGCTGAATCTTTTCATTCTCCAAGATATGGGTTCAGCAAGACTCAAAGTTTTGGTCTTTATGACGTGTTGGTTTTTGGTTTCAGGTGCGGATTTTGCTCTGGGGAGCTTTGTAATAGAGAAGAACAGCATAACTGTGGTTTATCCCTACCATATGCGGGCAAATTATAATGCTTCCATTGGGAATTTCGGAGTTCCTGACTATGGGGGCTCTTTGGTTGGAACAGTTGTGTATGCTCAACAGGGTGCGTCTGGGTGCTCTGTATTTGAGGGTGATAACCCATTCAAGTCCAAAACTCGTCGTCCCACTATTCTTCTTCTTGATCGGGGAGGTATGAAAATGCTTGTCTTTTTATGTGTTTTGTATGAGCATATGAAAAAATTGCCATCTCTTTAAGTTGTTAAAATTGAAATATGCTCTTTCTTTCCGAAAGTAGTAACTTTGTTCTCCGTTTGTTGTTTTCCATTAAGAAAAGTATCAGTATCTTATATCACAAAAGACGTTTTAAAGCTTATACAGGATGCTAACAGGTGGACATTTTCGGTCATATTACATGAGAAATTAGCTTCGCCTGAGCAATTGTAGACTTCTTTTTTGTTTTATTTTATGAAAAAATTACTGTATAGTGAAGTGAAACATAGGTCATGAGCACAAGTAGAAGTAGTCTTGTTTTGTGATTTAATTAATGCTCATTCAGTACTATATAAATGTATTGAAAAGAATAAAGGTTGTTAATAGTTCCTAACTTCCTATTAGGAGTGAACAGGTGCTATATTAGGAAATATAAACTATGGTCCTACTTGTAGAATTGTATTGTGAGTACGTTTTAAACCTGTTTTATGGAATTTTTCTTTTTTTATGTGGACCAAAAGATTTGTTGAAACAAAACCTTTTTTAGGACGGAAGGAGTAATAATTTGTATTCTTTCTGGAATAAGCTGCTTACTGGTGCAAAGGTGAGACTGGGCATATGTCAACACTCTTTGCTCTGTTTTTTATTGTGTTATTTTTATACCAAAGTTTATCGTGGCTCTGTGAGTTCATATATACATGCTAGTTTAATCAGTATGCTTGGGTTCATATACTTATACCAGGTAACTTAAAAGTTGCAGTTGTGAGCACCATTTAACTTTAAGTCTTACATAAATAGAAGAATTATATTTCACGATTTATCAATTAACATCTGTAAAAATTTCCATCCCCAGAATGTTATTTTACTTTGAAGGTCTGGAATGGACAACAAGCTGGAGCTGCAGCAGTTTTAGTAGCGGATACCTATAATGAGCCATTGATAACCATGGATTCACCTCAAGAAAGATCAGATACAGATGAATACATAGAGAAGATTGGAATCCCATCTGCTCTGATCGAGCGGTCCTTAGGTGACACCTTGAAGGCTGCTCTGAAGCAAGGTGATGAAGTTGTGATTAAAATGGACTGGACGGAGTCTATGCCCCATCCTGACGAGCGGGTTGAGTATGAACTATGGACCAATGGTAATGATGAGTGTGGAACTCGCTGTGAAGAACAAATGAGTTTCATCAAGAACTTTAAGGGGCATGCTCAGGTTCTTGAAAAGGGTGGTCATACTATGTTCACGCCTCACTATATGACCTGGTTCTGTCCTACGGCTTTTGTTTCCAGCAGCCAATGCAAATCCCAGTGCATAAACCGTGGTAGATATTGTGCACCTGATCCAGAGAATGATTTTGGGGGAGGGTATGAAGGAAAAGATGTAGTCTTTGAGAACTTGAGGCAGCTATGCGTGCACAGGGTTGCGAATGAGACTGGAAAATCTTGGGTTTGGTGGGATTACGTCACAGATTTCCACATCAGGTGTTCCATGAAGAACAACCGATACAGCAAAGGTTGTGCAGAAGAAGTTATGAAATCTCTCGGTAACTAGTGCTTCCTCAAGCTTAGGGATGTTCAATATTAGAGGACAAGAAAATTACACAACATTGAAGTTTTTTGTTTGTTTATATCTTATCAGACCTGCCTATTGAGAAGGTAAAGAAGTGCATGGGTGATCCTGAAGCTGATGTGGAAAATCCTGTCATGAAAAGGGAGCAAGAAGCACAGGTTCACTCGATTCCTCTGCATATTTCCATTTCTAGTATGACACTAGTTGTTAATATTAAAAGATTGCATAGATTCTTATTTCTAAGTTTAATGCTTCATCTCTTAAAATTTCACAAAAAAGGTCACTACTAATAGACATATACTCCAATCTCACCGGAAGGAAACAATCAAATAATCAATCAATACAAAATCGAAAAATCAATTGAAGGATCAAACTAAGTATGATTTGCTAAAACAGAATATTTAGCAATAGATCATGATATCAGAAATAGTTGATTATTAATGATATTGTACCTTAGCTTCATATTGTGATAGATTATATAGATAAGAGATTCCTTGAGCATAGCAGCCTAGCAGGTATTGAGAAATTAAAAGCCTTTGAGTCTCTTCAGAGTGGGGCAGCCCTAGGCTGTTGGGCAAGTTAGTTTTGCTAAGAAATGCCTTCTGGTAATTCATGTTCTTTTATTTCTTCTTCTATACTGATGTTTTAATTTTTATTTCAATGTTATTAAAATGTCATCTTCTTTCTTGACTATTTGTCTCCTTGCCTCTTTACTCTATCAATTATCAACCATTGTTTTCTTTTTTTCTTTTTATTTATTTATTTTACTTGAAGTGCGGGAAGACCAGTACGGCAGTACTATGCATACGCCTCTTAAAGTTATTTTCTGTTTCATTTGTTTAGGCTGGCCGAGGATCTCGTAGTGATGTCACTATATTGCCTACAGTGGTTATCAATGATGTCCAATATAGAGGTTTGTTATGGATTTTTACGTTAGCTTTTTTGTTTAGGGAAGTGCTTTTAGCACACTTTATGTAATACAGTAATACCCTCTTTTATGCCAAGCTTAACTGCTTCACATCATCTAGACTCAATGATTGGAACAATATACTAATCAATACTTACCGTCCGAAGGTATGGATCATGACAAGTAAGCTTTGTGCAAAAAAGCGTAAAATATAGATGGTAAAAAGTAGGTAGTAGTAAATCTGGGTGCTGTTGAGCAATGAAAATATATATTCTAAAAATCACATCTGCTTTGCGAAGGTAAACTTGAGAGAACTGCTGTGTTGAAAGCCATCTGTGCTGGGTTTAAAGAGACAAGTGAACCTGCAATTTGCCTTAGAGGAGGTTTGCTTTGATCTTGACTGATAAGATTCTTTGGTCATTTAAGACAGGGGTGATTTATTGTTTTCACTGACAAGCAGATATTGAGACAAATGAGTGTCTTGAGAGGAATGGTGGCTGCTGGAATGATCCAAAATCTAACATAACAGCCTGCAAGGTAAATGAATGCTCTTCTGTTGCGGCATGCTAATCGCTTCATTTCTATGAATATGGTGATGATTTGTGAAATGCTCATCCACCCTGACTAACAAACTTATATTTTTATTCAAGGACACTTTTAGGGGAAGAGTTTGTCAGTGCCCTTTGTTTAATGGTGTTCAGTTCAAGGGTGATGGGTATACATCATGTAAAGGTACAGTCTCTACCTGGAATGCTAAAATTGCATTTGAAATCCTTAGTATAAATGCAACCCAGCCCGCCAATAGTAGTACTCTTGCACCGTGCTTTGTGTAATGGAAAAAAGTCAAGTTTTCTTTGCTTGAGGTTGGCATAAAGTAAGAATAAAAGACAAGCATTAAAATAAACCTTTTCTTCATTAGCCTTAACCTTTTTTCTTTTGGATTTTTCCCAAAGCTGTTGGACCGGGAAGGTGCATGATAAACAATGGCGGCTGTTGGTCAGAATCCAGAGAGGGAGCAACATTTTCTGCTTGCTCAGTTCAGTGATGTGATCCTTTCCTTAAATCTCCTATCAGTTTTCAAACTTCAATATATTTTGATGATCAAGTATTTGTTTAATGCAAAGTAGGAAGCTCTTGTTATTGGATGCAAATGTCCTAAGGGCTTTCGAGGTGATGGCCATAAATGTGAAGGTACTCTCACAATTACATCACTGATCAAACAACTTATCATATACGCAGTATCAAACAAAATTGTTGTAGGCATCTATATATTTGATCATGTGACAGATATAAACGAATGCAAGGAAGGCAAAGCTTGTCAGTGTGAGGGTTGCACCTGTAAGAACACATGGGGTGGATATGATTGCCAATGCAAGGCAGACAAATTGTATATAATGGAGCATGACACCTGTTTTGGTAAAGTTATAACGTTTTATTCCACCGATAAATGCATGGGAGGAGTCATTATGCATCATGAATACATGACGCATAATCTTCTGGATTCAACCTTTTCATGATTTAATGTGATGGCCAAAGTGTCTTATGACCTTGTTGAGCAACCCCATCTAATCCTGAATCCTATCACATTCGCATATTATCTAAATTAACGTTGTACATACTGTGCGGGCTGATTTATTTTGTTTCTTGTATATACACAGATAGATACTCCTCCAAGCATCGGCGATTCATCGCTTTTGTGGTTATGGCTGTTGCACTGGGTGCTGGCATAGCTGGATACATATTCTACAAATACAGATTTAGGGTATGTGTAACGATTTTAGTCACACTTACCCAATCAACATTATAGTCCACGTGTTATAACAAACTTGTATTGATGTTGCTCCCTTTCTTGCCTGCAGTCGTACATGGACTCGGAGATTATGGCTATCATGTCCCAATATATGCCACTTGACAACAACCATCAGAATCAGGTTATCCATCATGGTGAGCCTTTACGGGAGCACACATCCGTGTGAAGAAGGTCTGGTTTGGCTACCTTCCCTTTCGAATTCATTATTGTTTGTACCTTTTATGAACAAGAATGCATATAAATTTTTCCAACGAACGTAACAACCTGAAGATAGTGACGAAATCTTATGTGAAGTAGTTGAGGAAAACAAGATTAGTTACACAGAACTCCGTTTCTGTATTGCGAAGGTATAGGATATTGGACAGAGAAGATGTATGTTACTGATACTTGTAAATTGTACTAATGCATTTCTATAAAGTAAAAACCATACTTTTGTAATTTGTTTATTTATATGGAGTTTTCCTTTAGAATTTTAATTAATATTTCAAAATGCTATTCAAATTGGGACAAAATTATGGGCAGAAATGTGACTCAAGGTAATGGATTTGGAAAACGTCAATGCCTATTTATTATGTCCTTTGCAATTTATTACTCCGTATGCCACTGCCACTTTCTATTGTCATTTACGTAAACCGCTGTGTCTTTCAATAATTTATTAAACTTACTTCCTGATTGAATTTGAAGCTGATATTTTGTGGAGATGTTCTACATTTCATGAAGGACATGCTCAAAAAAATTCATAAAACAAATTGACCCGAAAGGCCCTCAAACGGGCTTGGCCGGACGTCGATTCCTGCCAGTCCGGTCTGACCAGACCATTACTCCTACTTGTATAGTTGTAAATATATATGTATATCAGTATATATGTGTACTTTTTCATACTATTATTCTTTTCTTTTTAGTTGCAACACAGATTATTTTACACTATTCACATGCTCTCTTTAACTACATTTTATTTATTAATGTATGAGAATTATTATTTTTTTTGAAAAATACTATTGAATTCATCTCATTGCAAATTTTCATAATATATTTTCAATTTTTTTTACTAATACCTAAGGAGCATCCAGAGATAATGAGTGATTTCCGCACAATAACTTTGTCTATGGTGATTTATTTACATTTCTCCAATGTCCTTGCAAATTGTATGAAAACTATTTTGAGGGGATTGCATTTATGCAAATCTAAGTGAGTTTATTCCTGGGCGATCTATTCGAGATGATATAATGATAGCTTTTAAAACTCAACATTTCTAAAAGAGAAAGACACAAGATAAGGTGAGATTTGTGAAACTCAAACTCAACATGAACAAGGCATATAAAATTATAATAGGATGGAACAATCATTCTTGAAGGGGGTTCATCCAACATTTGAGGTATGCAGAGAACTGAATCATTTTAAATAAATTTAAGATTACGTTTTGGTTACAATGTAAATGAGTAGTCTCACTCATTAACATACAAGCATTACGTAAGTTCTATCAAGTCATTTTTAAAGTATGTGGCTAAAAAAACATCAGAATAAGAAACAGTAATACTCCCTCTGTCCCGGAATTATCTTCATTCTTTCCTTTTCGGTCCGTCTCAAATTTATCTCCTTAATCCCTTTTTGGTAAAGAATATGTGGTTCACAACCATTCTTACATATTTCTCTCTCCTCTGCATAACTCTCCACCACACAAATCTCACTATTTTAGAACCCGTGCCCGGTCAAAACCGGAATTAAATATGGGACGGAGGGAGTATATATAAGCGCAAAAATGGCAAAATATACCTCAATTTTTGGTTAAATTATGTCTTATATAAGAAACAAATAAGGTATATTTCGTATTAAATTATGGTTAAACACAATTTTATGGTTTACAGTTTTATGTCACTTTCTCACTTAAATCTATTTAAGTAATAAGTGTATGACACCCAAGCTATTTAGACATAAGAACCTAAGGTGTGGAGAAGATTCTTTAGAGAAAACTAACATAATGACACAATTAACGACTCCCATTGTCCCTAAATTGACTCGCAAAGTACATTTCGCACGTGAATTATGATAGGATGTATTATATGGTGTAGAGTTGTGCAGATGAAAGAGAAATGTGTAATAAGAATGTGTAAGAATTGTTGTGAACCACAAATTCTTTACCAAAAATGAAAAGTGAAAGTTTGTTTGAGATGCCTAAAAGGAAAATTTGGAAGTTTAATCAGGGACAGAGGGAATCAGAGGGAATCGTTAAAGAGACAAAGTTTTCTTAAAAGTGAAAACCATTGATATGTGCTTATTTCTAATTCCTACCCAATTACACTCCTCGCCCCACTGCCCCACCACCTCCTCCAACAAGATCTACTGCAAACCGCTATTGTCGATTGTCACGGGAAATTTCGCTAGATTTTTTTTCTTAGTTTTTTTAGATTTTGCTGAAAAAAATCATTGTAAAAGTTTTCAAGTTGTAACAATCACATGTTTCACGAATGCAGTGACGTCTGTGGCGGTGACAGTAACATTTGTAGTGACACTCAAATTTGGCAGTGATATAATAATATGATAGTGACATCCACGTTTATTCTAAATTTATTACGTAAGTCGCATTTTTGTCATATGCAAAAAGTAGTAATTTATTTGGAAATAGGCTTAAATTTAGTCATATTTTAGAAACAAACCCTTTTTATGAAAGAGAAATTACATTAATCACAAAATACTTTTTTTGATTAGATTATTTTGAAAACGAAAAAGGAAATAGTGAAATTAAAAATAGGACAATAATGCGATTAATACACTAATAATAAGTAATACTTTCTCAGTTTGTGTGGCTCTAAATCATTCTTATTTTTTTTACTTTCTTGAATTCAATATCTACTACTAGGGGTGGACTCGGGCCGGGCCAACCGGCCCGGAACCGGACCGGCCCGGAACCGGACCGGCCCGGGAACCGGTTCGTTGGGCGGTTCGGGCCACCCGGCCCGGTGGATTCTCGGTTCGGGCTCGGGCCCTTCAAAAGGTGAACCGGCCCGGCCGGTTCGGGCCCGGGCCGGGCCAATTTTATTTTATTTTTTGATTTTTTTTGAGTTTTTGGGTTGGGCTGGTTATTTTGGGCCATTTGAGGTGGTTAGGGTTGGTTTGGGGGTGAGGAGGAGGGGTGGGGGTTAACTAGGAAAAGCCCCCCAAAAAAAAAAAATACCCGAGGCCCGGCCCGGCCCGGCCCGGACTCGGGGGTTACCCGGGCCGGTTCCGGGCCTCCCCTTCTTGAACCGAGGCCCGGCCGGGCCCAGGCCCGAACCGGGCCCGAACCGGCCCGAGTCCACTCCTATCTACTACTCCATTCTTGAATAAAATGGTGGAAGGTCGCATTCTGAAATCTCAACAGAGATTGTCTGACTTCATCGTCTGTTTTCACCTTACTTCTCTCAGATTCTCTCACAATGGTGTCTTCATATGCTTTGTAGCCCTTGAAGTTGGCTTTCATATGAAACTTCAATCATGTTTTTTGGATGTTCCTAAGAAAAGATATGCTCGAACGATTGACAGAACGTCATCCCGACCATTGTTTTCAAGCTCTATTCGTCTTCTTTTGATCCCGTAGCCAATTCTAGAGCTCTTTTGTCTTCAAAACTTTGTCTTTAACACCTCACTTATCTCCAATGCTCCTAATCAACTCTAAAATGCTTTTCAACTCGTTCCTATTGCTTCTCAAACACCGGTGGTGTCAGGCTCAAATTCCCTGATTTTGACTCCAAAAATACCAAAACTCGAACCAACGGCCGGTAAATATGACTTGAGCTTAAAATTGAGACTTATGACACCTTAAATTTAGGAAAAAACTATCAAAAGCCGATCTCAACACGCATCAACGTCCAACACAGACTGCTAATTGGCTACTGTATATATGCCTCACTGCCCGCCGTCGACATGGGTCCTTGGTTAGTGAATCAACTAAGTCTCTTCAGCTCTTCTCTCTGAGTCTCGTTCTTGAAGTCTCTTAATACTTTTACAAGTACAAGTTTGCCTTGTGTTTTGAATAAGTTTGCATTTTAAAATTTATCCTTTTGAATTCTACAAACATTATATCGTGGACTTTGCATATGTTTTTTTTTCATAAGGCGATTTTTATTCAATTTATCTGATTTTAAAAGTGATTTGTACATAGTAAATATTTTTCGTGTGGGGCCTCCAAAATGCTCAAGCCGCCTCTAGAACGACCCCAGAAGGCCCAAGGCAACGAGATATCCTACATCCAGGGGACATACGTAGGTTTTATAGTCCATCATCCAGGGGACGTACGTCCCCAGAGGGCCCAGTTAAGTATCAGCCAGAGTTCCCAGACGCCAGACGCTCGTCGGCCAGAGGCCAGATGCTCATCCCCAAGAAGACTTCGCAGAGACAGATTCATGCTTAGTCAAGTTCTATGTATTGAGCCTAATAGAAGTCTTATATTGTAATGGGCCTCCCAAGCCCAAGGCTTGAGAGCCCAACCCACTTTTCTCCTATAAATACTCCTCCTTGGGAGCCATGTAAAGGGTTGGAAATTCATTTATACACATCACTTCTCTCTCTAGCTCTCCCTTCTCTCTAAGAGTCAATACTCTATCAGTTAGTATTTTCCTATGTTGTTTTATTCGGCTGAGTTTCCTCTGACCGCGCGAGGGTTTGATCCGTTCCGTTTCTGATCGTGTGTTTCATAACTTCTTCTCTGCCTCAGATCCAGTGTTCATTTGCTGCTACTAATGGATAGCTTAAATTAGGCTTATGGAAGAATGTCAATTAAGGGTGAAGATAGCAGTGGTCTGGTATTTGAGTGAGGTGCCTTGGAGAAGTTAAAAAACAGCAAGATTGTGGTGCTCCTGGAACAACACCGCCTAAAATACTGATAGACGAGATGATTCATTTGGAGGTGACTAGTCAAACCTCTTCTCCCTTTCTGATGGCTGATAAAATCGGGATGCTTCCTTTGGAGGTGGTTGGACAAACCCGTTCTCTCTTCTCGATGGCTGGTAAAATCTAAATGATACTCCGTATTTTCTGGCTGGTAGCCAGGTTTACCACTACAATTTTAGTAGACAAAAATATAATTAATTTGGGTTATGACAAAAAAGTTACCACCGGAATCTTCTTAGGGGGTGTTTGGAACTGATTCTGCTTCTGCTTCTTTTTTAAAGCAGAAGCAGAATCAGAATCAGTTTTCAGAAGCTGGTACCCCCCAGCTTCTAAAAAACTGATTCTAGGAGTAAATTAGAGCATCAGAATCACTTCTGCATTTTCACCCAAACACTCCAACTTCTGCTTCTGCTCCTTCAGG